>OW796092.1:6658861-7900014 GCA_941860345.1 Chrysodeixis includens
TTTTGTAACAATGTGCATTTGATTTCAACAAAGAATGTACAGAAGGCTTGCTTGCTAGGTTTTGGAATGGGTAGATACATAAATAATGTTGAATCGTGTTTCCAAAATTTCGCAACAAGTAATTGGTTGGTACCTGACTTTATTTTAGAACATTACCTACTTTTAGAACGTGATATAAATTAGTTCTTTCCTTATTCCTAGTCAGATTTATTGTTTCGACCTCACACCTAATGGTTGCAGCAATTTTCCTGATAACAAAATCATGTTGGCGTAATTGTATCCAATTGCAGACAAGATTTATTGAAACGGCTGCTATTTTGTCGTTCTAATATTGTTTTTATACGTGACTCGTGGCATAATGGCTTCCTCATGTAATGGTCAATCGATTTAGAATTCAGTTGCAGTGCTACAAGTGTCATGGACTGTCATTCACTAGTGAAATATAGAGTAATCCTGTGTTTTTTCATTCTTTGATCTAAACCAGTAGGTGTACATAATAATGCTTTTGGCAGCAGGCAGCTATGACATGACTATGACATAAAATTTGACAGTAATTTGAAGAGTCGAGGTTTAAAACATTCATGCATTCGAGTGTAAAATATATTATCATATAGAGGTTTTTGGATACAATTTTAGTTGACGTTTGTTTAGCCACATTAGCCTCAATTGCCAGCATCAGCTATTGATTTAGGACTGTTGTCTTAGTTCAAAAGGTTGAGGTAGATATTCAAAAGAAGAAGCTGAGAAAGAGTGCTGGTGTTTACCGTGCACAGCGTGATCGAGCTGCTGCTTGGTGAAGGATAGCGTGTGGTCTGCGACGGCGCATGTGTGGAACTGACACGCGAACACGAGGCGGCGTTGCGCGTGGTGCGGCTGCGCGTGCGCAGGTCGCCGGTACGCGCGGACCACGACATCACCGCGCAGTGCTAGCCGACCCACGCCCACTGTCCAGCCGCCACCGTTTACCATGTAGAGACCTGGACAAAAAAAAACTTAATTAAAACCGGAAATAATTACAATATGTTGCGGTTAAACCTTCTGTCTACGCTATGTCCTGAAACTTCTGTTAAGAAATCCTGAAATTGACCATAGCATGATATTTCACTAATGTCGGGTTTTGGAGTACCAACTCGATCGCAATACTGAAGAGTGAAGTGGTATTTAAAATATGAGTAGGGTTGTTTAACATGTTGTTATCCATGTTATACTTAGGTCTACGATTTCTTTTTCTTTCTGCGATCTCTCCAATTTATGAATGAATCTCATGTGAACTAATTTTTTAAATTTTCGCTATGAATTCATTGGTCCAATGGGGAAGCATATTATTATAGTAGAATTTTAGATAGATACTATAGATAGATAGAATATTTTTAATTGCACACCACATGAGAAACAGATGTAACAAACGTAAAAGTTACATTTTGCCACGAAGGGCGGTCTTATAGCTAAGATTTTGACCATATTATTTACCTGATGTATAAACACAGACAAAGTTCTCGTATATCTTCAAGAAAGCGATGGTGGGGTTGGCGGGAGAGGCGAGCGAGCCGGCCACGCTGACGTGCGTCAAGTGTAGTGGTGCTGCGTTCACACGGATCTGACCAGCCAATAGGCCAGCAAACGTGTCGATGTAACTGGTAACAAAGAGGACAAATATTAAAAGCTTTTCAAAGAATGAGACTTGCGAATTACGATATCGTCGTCGATTAATAAGGCTTTTTTTTTTCTAAAAAAATATGGCAACTCTTCTTCTATAGGTTAATGATTTGACATCGAGTTTCAAGAGATGTAAAAACCATAATTTTATAGCTCCACGATGTACTTCACGTAATGCATGGATATACCTATACGTAAACTGAGAAATATCAATTTAAATGTGCCCTTTGATAGAAATGTCAAGCTAGATTACACGTGTACTTAACATTAAACGCAATAGAGTATTGCTGCTTTACGGACGGAAATTGATACTTCAAGCACTTCTGAGAACATTTAAAGTTCAGTTCACTTCATTATAATTAAATTGTAGGGAATAAAAAAAAACATTACTAAGATACCAGAAGGTACTTAAATTTGACGATTTGTACAACCCACCAACACCTAAATCAGAATAGTCTTATTAGTTAGGAGAGCGAAACTATTCACTGCACAGCGTAGAGTCTTTCTTTCACAATCGGAACCGGGGATCTACCAACACCACTTAAAATAAGACTGTTGCAGTTGTAAAAACGAGACTGCGGCGAGACCAAACGTGTAGACCGACATCTCTTATAACAGTAACAATCTTACACCATACAATAAATTGTTCTAAGCCATATCGTCTCGCTCTCACAACTGTTGTGATGAACTCCTTGATAATTGTGGTATTTACCGTTTATTAGAAGGCAGCTGGAAGACAGGCACACGGTCGTCGAGGTACCCTCCGCATGGCGTATCTGTCGAGCGCGTGCTCCGGCGCACCGCAGATGGCGGAGTAGTGCATGTAAGCCGCCACCAGCACGCCCAGGCGCTCGCGGTTACCCCTGGAAATGAGGATAATGGTGATTTTAATGTAAGCAAAAAAGGAACAAAAGTGTTAAGATATATCAGCAGTTATCTGTTTGCGGATAAGTCTATTACCACCGTATAGGCGCATCGTGGAATGAAAGCTTAACGATATTTCAAAACCTTTACTTCCGAGTATACTTTAAAAAGAAGAATCTAAAACCTTACAGCAGAGTTAATTAGACGGCAAAATAAGTTCGATTCCAATTTTGACAGGAAACAAATAGATATAATAAATCAAATAACCTTCGAATATTTATTCAAAGTACAGGATTGGACTTTGTAAATGATTACTTGTAAATGTACATAAATATGTTAAATATAATGTTATTAAAAATAATGATGCTAAAACATCGAATTAACTATCTAATTGCAGAGAGGAGTGGTCACGCGTTTGCCTTGAGAAATTAATATCTAAGTATTTGTATGTACAAGACAAGGTCCTTCTAGTCACCGCGTATTTATTATCTCAAAGAATTGATTTACTATCAATGGATTTACATACAGAAATAATGTAGGTAGCTTTCTTTGCGAGCATTAAATGCCAAAGATTAATACGATACATGCTGCATAAAATTCCTATCTAAGTATCGATACATTGCATTTCATGTAATTCACGGTATTTGTTTTGGAATGTAGCAATTTATTTGATAGATAATTACCATGCGAGTAATATGGCGACATTTTTGGGATGCGCGGCGAGCCAGCTCTCGATGTGCTTGCAGGCGGCGCAGAGGCGCTCGAGTGGCGGCGCGAGGTCGCCGGCCCAGCCGAGCGAGCGCGCGCGGCCGAACACGCCCCGAGCTGTGCTGCTGCTGCCGTTGGTGTCGCAGCCGCTCACCTCGAAAATCTGGAAAAAAATGTAAAGAAATCATCAATCAAAAATACCAGAGAAAAACAACGTCAATCTAATCCCAAAAAATCAAAGTTAAGACGTTTAAACAGCGAATTAAATTTGCTCTTTGAAAGGATTTTTACACGTTGCGTTAAACACATTAATAAAACATGTTATTTTAAATTAGCATTCAAGTCATTCAACGTTCTAACAGACAAATACAATTAATTTACAATGACATTCACATGATTTTATCTTAAATTCTAAATGTCAAAATTTTATATTTAAGCACCTAAGTTTTAGAAGTATCTACTTATTAATGTGTTAAATCTTTCCCAGTTTAAATAGTTTGAAATAAGTTACACTGAGAAACGATACAGACGCTTACAGCAGCGTTAAGTGAGATAATGCTTAACGTAACTTTGAACTAACATTGAGTTAGTGTAATCCTACTTTATGGGAGTTTTAAGTAAAGGTTCTCGATACCTAGACCACAGTATAAATGAATACAGTAGCAAGACTTGGTCTCTTTAAAAACTAGATGCCTACATCGCGCCAAATGCCTGCACGTAACAGCGATAGGGCTGCCCACATGCCCAACTACAGCATTTTTATTACTTCAACGACACGCCGTACGTTCGTCGCGCTTGTAGTATGCTGAACGGATGCCACAATCCGAAAGCGTAGGCATAACTCGCGTTGTGCCTGTTTATATCAAGACATCACACTGTATATAATGTTACACTGTGATAATACCTAGGAGACCTTTAGGCTAACACTTATTTGTAGAGTTACGAAATACGCGCTGTGTATGGTCGCTAGCATAATTTACATTAGACATTAATATACTCCTGCATTGTAAACGTTACCACAGCAGTACTAATACGCGTATTAAACTACCATTTAATGTCTCTATAGAGTTATTCGACAAGCCACAACCGAAAATATCCTTACTAAACATTTGTACCGATTTAATGTGTTTAAATAAATCATTTATATTTTTTAAGGATTGTATATTTTTTATTAAGTCATAAAAACCATTTAAACAGCTGTCGTACTAAACTATTTATTTCAAATATAAAAATATTTATTTACGGGCGCGGGTTACAAAAGTTACAAGTCGTTACTACGCGTCGCGCCCAAGGCGTGGGCAGTATTTCCTTTAATTAAAATATTTAAAGACACACAAAAAGAAGTCTTCATATTTTAGAATAGAAATTAAGATAGCCTAAATATTTTAAAAAATATATGTATACTTTTAAATGTGAATATGAAAACGAAAGAGTCTAGACTCGTGTAGTAAAGGCACTGCGAACCTTTATTCGGATAGCTTGCAGGGCTGAATCTTTAATATCCATCCCACAGACATATGAAAGGGTAGACAGAGCGTAAACAAACTAAAGAATTCAATTATGTGAAGCATCTTGTTCGTTCAGTTTTCTTTCGTCATTTGTTTTTTCAGTAGAACGCAATAGGCTTATATTTTGTTTTACACGTACTTTGCTATTCAGCTGCGTCTACCTTTTTTATCTGTAGTTAAAAACATGAAACTCACCATGAAATGTTCTCCATGTTTATTGGTGAGCATATGCGCAGCCTGTGCCTCTGCATGCGCGTCCCTCTCGGGCAGATGCAGAGCCAGCATACGTTCCGCGACATAACACAGATCTAGTCGGCTGCCGGGCCCGCCCGGGTAACTTGCCGACCGTGATCCACCCTGCAGAAATAAAAAATAACATTTACAAAGAGTTCAGTAAGTCAGAATAATCGTAACAACAAAAATTTTTATAGGCAGCCAATTCACCACCCCTGACACTGTTGAAACAATAAATTAAGTTATACCTCCGAACAAACTTTTCTTTCATGACAGTCTAAGTAAAACCAGTTAAAAGTTCTTTATCGTTTAAGTTTACAAAGACTTCACAAAAGTTTGTGCTTGAAATATTTGATTTTTTAGCCTTATGCTTGGGAAGCCGGTCAGTAAATCTATGGGAAAAATGGGCCCTTAGCCAAATCCTAGACAATAGAGATCGCGTTCGATCTGCCTGGCACAGCAGCACCCGCCCGTACATCGCCCGACTCGCTGAGCACGTCGTTATCTGCAGTTGCACTACAAAACTCTTATCTAGCATCGTGACAGCATATTAAATATATTGATAGCACATTCAATCTTTTAAACCCACATAAGCTCCAGTAAAAAGCCCGAAAATCTGTTAATTTAATGTGATGTCACAGGTCGGTATAAAATACACATTTATATGTATGCTAGTGGACGGGAAGACGATCCAAATATAGATTGTTGTGGGAATAGGACAAAATGATGATGACAGGAGACACGAAACTCATAAATTGAGCAGTTTCCTATGTTTACTTCTAGTTAGCATGGAAGTGAGCAAGGACACTAATTGAGCTGCAAGTTGCAGTCATCGCGAGCCAGCTCCGGTTTAAACACCGTGTTTAGATACCTCTATTTAGATTGTAAGCTAATATCGGCTTGTGTAAAGGCGTATTCTGCGTACAAAATTATATTATGCACTTTGTAATTTAATTTCAATTTTAAAGTGATTAGTTTATAATTAAATTCAAAATTATGATTGATTATTCGGAGTAGCCTAAAGTGCTTTTTTACCAAATTACTATCCCTGATGATGATGCAAAAAATCGCGCATTAACTTAGTTGGCGAACCGGGTTTTTGACCTTATGACACTGTATATTAGTCTTCATCTTTTTAATTGGATGTTAGTTTCTACAACTTCCAAGGTCAACTGGCAGGAAATAGTCAAATTTTACACGGCTATCACAAGCGTTCACACAGAGTTATTTTTGGGCCCCTCTTTTAGATTAAGCTGTACACAACACGTGTTACTCGGCCGGGTGTGAACAGTGAAGGACTCGTTTGTCGGATATACAAAATAAAATTGAGATAGCTAATCTCGTCATAATTTCCGCTTTATAGAATAATCCGGGCTTGTGGAAAAGTAAGTATGTAGGACATAATGGAGCTGTTACGGTAAACTAGAATGGAAAGGTAACGGCGAAGAGAAAAGCCCTGATTTGTCTTGCTTTTAAGTGTTTATGTCAGAGCGAACATAAGGTCGTAGGCGCGCCATAATTCTGTGAAAGTGTCTCGAGAGGTGCGTAGGCGCAGCCACGCAGCCGCGCCGCGAAGCTGCGTACGATGCGAGCGCCGCGCGTACGCCTTCAATGCAGGTAATCCGATTAGAGTAGTCGATGCGTAAGCTCTACTTCCATATTATGTAAATTGAAGCTATTTGTGTATGAGACGTTTATTTGTATCGATAGGCTTTGAAACAGCTTATTATAGTTGATTGGACATAATTGCTAAAATTGTGGCAAATTAAGCCTAATTTCCATTTGAAATGTAAAATGTCTTTCCTTTTACAGATACCATTGTGTGTAAAATCTATGCGCCCATTAATGTAAGCGACAGCTGTTACGTGAGTCATAGACTTTTAGTTCTTTATTGTAATAAATTAAACTACAATGTTATGTAGAAAAGTATATCTATAGTATCAGGGGATACGAAAACGAAACCTTATTAAAATGGGTATAGGAACAAGTATGGAGTAATCAGAATTGGTAACCAAATCCCGAATATCTATATTTTATAAGAAACCTCGTTTTGAGAAACTTCATGGCGATAACACGTAGTTGTTATTCTCTCCGAGCTAAGTGTTACCAACATTATGATCGCATTACGTAAAACATTAATACATCTAATTGCTCATGCCGGCCGTTGTTGTCGGGAACCAGTGATGTAGATGTAATCAATTAGGTTCCACTTTATGCATCGACATGGTTACGTGATCACGATCAGACACTAATATCGTCTCGGTCAGTAAAACTTGATGCAATAACGTTTAGGAACGGTCGATATGCTGACAAAGATATATTGTGCTGATAGCCCAGCCAGACAGCAATTATATTAGAATATTATTTACCTGTTCTCTTGAAAACGTAGTAGAAGCAGGGGTGGCCGGAGCACTCGCGGCTCGAGTCTAAAACAATAGAACATTATATTATTAAAACGTCAATTACATATTAAAGTAAACCTGTTATTACTGACACAAAACTGGCAAAATAAATCTTTGAAAAGCTCCGCAAGACCGAGCTGTCATTAAAATGAAATCAAAAGTTGTAATTTAATCCTTGTCATTTTTTCTCAATGTCGGCACGCTGTTGATGGGTTTTCGGTTCACAGAAATATTATTACATAGTATAGAGTCGAAGCATTGGAGAATGCATTCAGTTTCACTATCTAATGTTTGTAAGTAGGCTCAGCGCGGTAGGTAAATGATTAATTCATACGAAAGTTAACTCATTTGCAGGCGTTGTGACAGTTCAATTGGCCGCAGTTGATGATAGTTTCTTCATCACGATATAAAGACATTATAACGTTAATACGAAGTACGTTTTCAGTAAAAGCTGTTCGTGCAGCCATAATTATGTTCTTGTGAATGTAGGGGAAATTAAGGTTTAATAGAGCGGTATTTTTTGCTTGCATGTAAGAAATACTCTAAATATAACTAAAATACGCTGTTTCTTTTAAAACGTATGTTTGTCAAACTAAACACGACAACAAATTTAATCAGAACTATCATCATTAGAATAGTTCCACTTTAGGTTACTCACTTACTCTACAATTCCGAGAAGATACACTTACTTACAACAGTAACATAATTTTCTAAGAAAAACATAATACGTAGGTACGTACTTATACAACACGTTTTGTTACGAGGTTGAGACAAAGTTGGTCAAAGTTTACCAGCCGTGGCGTGGAGCGCTGTATCGCGATCGGATGGACAGATCCCTTCAATAAACCTGACAAATGAGCACCACTAGGTGCGGCTTAAGTGATTACTGCAGCTTTTAACGCTTTATTATATGATCGCTATCAGATTAATAGTGGACTATCATAATTATTTAACGTGACTAAGTATCTGTGAGAATGCTTTGCGTAATGTTTAGATATGTATCTCTACTTGTTTCAAAATTATGGTAAATTGTTATAGATTATCAATTTTGAAATTTTCCAATACTTCTTGCACAATAAAACCAGGTAGGTAAGTAAGTATAGCAGTATAGGGTTGTGGTACATGATTTTAATATTTGATTAAAACGATTGATCTAATTTCACAGCGTTACCAATTGTATGCAAATGCTTTGTAGGTCTGCGATGATTTAAATACAATTAACAATCTCATCTTTTATACATTCTAAAATTAGTTTTCCTTTACTAATTTGTGTCAATTTGGAGCGCAGGGATCTGCATCTGACTAGTTTAATCTATTTTTGTGATTAGTGATAGTTATAGATACGGATATTTATAAAAATAAATGGGGTCGAGGATCGAGATGATTTTTATACGTGTAGACTGTTGAACCAACCGCTGTGGTGTTGCGTGTGTGTGGAGCTAAGCTGCGCGAGCGCAGTCGTGCGGCCCGCGCCGGCGCGCGCTGCAGGTAGAACACGGCGCGCCACAGCGCGAACGCCAGCCGGTGCAGCGCACGCGCAGCGTCCGCGCCGCGCCCGCACTCTCCCCGCATCACCACTCACTCCCATACACTTCCACTCCACTAACACATCGCTTTGCGATGACATTTATTTTGTCACTTAGGTTTTACACATTGATCATAACAAACCTATATCGGCGATAAGTAGGAGTCATGCTTTTTTATTATCACTTTTTTATGGAAATATTAATTATTTAACCAAGACTGTCACGATTGGTTTATGCGACACGAACGTGCAAGGCTGTAAGTTATATATTATGTCTACCTAATACGTTTATAATATAGAGTTTCACACACGATGTTTACAGTCTAGTGAAAATGTAGCAGAACTCTACAAAATAAAAATCTTCAAAAAGTACCACCTAGAAATTCCCACCAAAAAATAAAAGGAGTCTAGAAATAGCATCATGTATGCGTTTGTTTTACCAAAAACAAAGGATGAAAGGACGGTGCGGTTTGTAGCCCTTGTGGCGGCGGCGACAGGGTGGCGGCGCCCGGGGCATGCGCCCCGAACCCTGCACTGCGGCAGCCGCGATATGCTGCACTACACTAACGTAATTATTGTGAATGTCCGCGATGACAGCCGTGGTAATCATCGAATTAAAACGCCAGATTTTTATGCCCAAAAACAAAACTCTTTTTGCGCGCTTTGTTATTAAAGAATCGCGAGACAGTCATGTGGGTTTTAAATTAAATGACATGTCTTCAGAATATATCGCATACATTAAGCAATTTGGAACGGGATATTATCTAAAGCACGTCACTATACTAACCCTGACCTTCCTAATAAAACGTGAGACTGAGCGCGGGGGTGAATAACCTCGGGGGTGTGCCGTCCAAATAAAAGACCGTCATACGACGGGAGTCAGCGCTGGCCGAGACGACGAGCCGCCACAGACCGAACCGATTCCTTTCATTGCGCTGCACTTTTCTCCTTTCAATAGCCAAGATTACAAACAACCGACGATTGAAATATCTCTTTGAAAATGCGCGAGAACATACACAAAAACTAGAACTACTTTTAAAACTTTTTTTTTTTTTACCGAACAAGCCCGATTCGTTGTATGTATAAATTAATTGACTATCCCGTAATGTAACTAACTTATCATTATACTACAACGCCGTTATCAAGATAATGTAATCCTTGTATTGTCCTCCTTTATCTTATCAGAGAAAATTAACTCTACATTTTAGCTAATGAGATAAATTCGTACAAAAATTTGAGAGGAGTGAGGAAAAAATATATTCTTTTTGGTAAAATTATGCATAGAAGAAAGTTAACATTTTCTTATACCACTAAGAAGTAACGCACTTGTCACACAAAACTTTCCACTTGTAAACTTATCACTGCACTTATATAAACTAATTTAAAAGAAACTGGACTGATTTTTTTTGGCACCGGCCTAAGGGTGTCGAGCCAAGTTGCAAAGAAGCCGTTAGTTTGATCGGAATATATTTTATGAGAGTGTTGTGGGGAGCACGCGTGGGCCGAGGTCGGGAGCGGCACTGGCGGCGACTGTCCGCCGCAGCGTCCCGGCGCTCCTCTCGGCGGCACTCTGGCGTCGCCGCGTTGCTAGGCAACCGACGCTACAAAGCACGCACTCAAACTGAGACTAACATCAAAAACCGCTGCATTCACATCGCGAAAATTATCTTCATTTAATTTAGTGACTTGTTAAGAACATTTCCGCTATAGTGATAAATAATTGCGGTGGCTATTGAAAAGTTGATAGGAATTATAGTCGCAAGCGCACGTAAAGTTTTCTTATGTTCACAATTAATGCAACATCGTAAAAACGAAATGTAATTATCCAGGCGGCCGGTAAACCGAGCCTCCTTGTTTTATGGTTATAACGTCGATGTGTCGATCGTAATTTAATTACGGTCACGATAAGTGGTAGGTATGCGAAGTGCAGGGTTATTAAAACGCAGTTATTCAAATGTATTATTACTATAAATGTGTGTTGACATAAAAGTTTAATTGAAATTGTTGCTCTTCGTACACGTAGATTGCAAACATGTCGTTATATCTGTAAACTATGAAGCTTGCGTGTTTATAGTTGCTGTCTAGTGTCTACCTAAATGCGTGCATCGAGCTGTTTTGATATAAAAGTAGTTGTAATGCGGCGTATGACGCAAGGCCTGCCGTTCATTCATATGTTTGTGCGGCGCAGGGCGGGCGGCGCGGGCGGGCGTCGCTTCCGTAAACAAACGCGCGTGCTACCGCGCCCGCACCCGCGCTCGCACCGCGCACTTCTTCTGAATATAATTCGTAAACCGAAGCTGACGTCACAATATGGCGTGGGAATATTACAACTTTACTAGAAATTTATATTTTTATTTGTTTTTCAAACTATTACTTTGTTTACTAATATGTTTATTTGTAGTTCAAAAGGGTACATTGTAAGTTTTATAACGTACATAATGTCCAACAAAAGTGTACACAGTTTGTCTGTCAGAAAATAATGAAATCATAGGAAAAAAAAAACCTTGTGGAGAGTTCCATTCATGGCATAGTGCTAGTTATGTTAATTGAGACATCACTGTACAAATTCTGAGCCTACCTGGCCCCAGTTGTTGATCAACAATGCGACATTCTCACGGCATGCACCAAGTTAAGGGGCAACTCGTGAACGCCAATCACGTGCAATTATTTCGTCGTAGATATTAACTATACTAAGAACCGTGTAATGTACGTACTTTGATAAACACCGCAAATACTTTCATGAAGTATGTATGTCCAACAAACAAAACTCAAAGAAGGTTTGTATGGTCTCAAACTTTTTACTCACCGATTTAATTCAGTGTTTATTTTCTCATTTTATTTATACCACTAAAGCAAAAACGTCTCAAGTTCTTAAAAGGTGCCTTAACGAGCTGCTGAATTAAAATTTAAAAGACCGCGAACGTCCCTATTAAACCTCTTTTAAACGCTTCATTAATTAACTGGTTTATTTTAACTCGTATAAGGGCAGAGATAGTTCCAAGCCCAGGTGCCGACGTATCTACTAGTTAACCCAGTTGCTTCCTCGCTTACAAAAATAAATACTGATTCCATTTAAATTGAGTTTCTGCTGTGTGAAAATACAAGTGCAGTGATCACTAACAAGCCTTTGAAAGCGGTCCACGAAGGTAAATATTACTTTTAAAAGCAACTAATGTAAGCGTAACGTCCACCAACAAGGTGGAGCCCAAATATTTACACAGAGACTTATATTTACATAACATTTCAATTCTATGGAATAAACTTTCTATTTCAACTGTTTGCTTCAGAAACTTGGTGCGGTTAATTACACGCGGAATTTTGTGACTATTAATTAAACATTTTCTTCGGGTTTATTTGTTCTTTCGAAAAAGGTAAGTTTGTATCCACGTAACAGTAATTTCAACTCAATTATCAGTTTGCGTAATCAAGTCCGTAAAGTTATTTGGGTTCCGGACGATTGTTCGGGAAGCAAGCGGCCGCCGGGGTCTATTTAGCCGCAGAGAATAATATCAGTGCGCGAAGGCTCGAGTAAACAACATTATCTCTCGCTGTAAAAGGAACTACAATATTTCGTCGGTGTTCCCGTAAGCCGGGAAGAGCGCCGCCGGCCCGTGCTATCGCGGCGGCTATCGTGAGAAAGTTTCGCGATCGCCGCCCAATCACTTATCTAACATTAATCCCGGCCCGCGGCCTCTTTGACAGACACTTACGGCCGAAAGCAATTTGTATTAATTACACACCAACCTATATCGATAACTATTTATTTAGTTTTGCCCAATTTCGTAAATTGAATTCTGTGTTGTTTAGTTTATAGTAAGTAACGGTTTGATACTCATACGATAAGCATAATAGCAGATAATAATGATGTAGGTAACGTGACGGGACAAGAGGCGCGTGTATCGGAGTGGTGTAGCAGACCGGCATGGCGGCAGCTAGAACAGGTTGTCTAATACGAAGTGTTTTGATTGCGGCGGAGGAGCGGATGGTATCGCTCGATCTCCGGGTCTGTGGGTCGGGTCGGCCGGGTCTATTGTTTAAGTGTCGAATTTTATTTATGGCGTCGCCGGGAACGGCCCGCTGGCCTGTGCCGACACCTGATGCCGTGATCAGTATCTCGCCGGCCGCCGGGTGGTCCGCTCTCAAGCCGCGACGTGCTCTACACCTCTACACTTATAGCTTACTCTTGAACGAGCTGTTGTAATTCGGGATGCTACTATTATGGTCATTAAACATCGCAATATATTTTTGTCATTTATGGAAATATTCATCAATAACTTATTTGTTTAAGCTAATTATACTTTGCAAAATTAGCACTAAACATGGAAATTATTCAAATAATGACATCATGGAAGCTGCTGCAAATATATAAATATAATCAGCATTCCGAACCTTTGACATCATCTGTTAATATCTAGTTATGTAAGGATTGTGTTTATACAAAACGAACTCACTATGATTACTAATTAGGACAGTTTACATTGATAAAATATCTTAGGCAATTATAATACTAAAACCGAAAACATGTTGAATATTAAACTATGCGACATCACATCCATATACCCAGTAGCTAGGAACTGGCTAGCCCTATATGTCAAACCCACACGAAAACACGTTACATAACAGTTTTCTACGTTGTTCTTCGCGGTTCGCCTAGAAAACTATTTAGCATTGTATTGTCAGTCAGAACTCAGAGATTAGATCATTGTATTTGCAATGCTAAATGTTCGACTTCACTCGCACAAAAGGCATTAGAATTCCATAAACTCTTCAAGTCACTGCTGTTGTCTTCCGTTCGAATAGATAAATATAATATGTTGTGTAATGTGCCACTCAATGGAAAATACTCTAAAACTTAGAAAGCTGTATAGAGTGTTTGGAACTATAGAACTGGCACGCGTGTAGAGTACTGTTTTAGGCTTCCTGGTATACGCAGTAAAAGATACACCGCTATACTGCGCTCTACAGTAGGATTTAGTTCTAAGGGACTTAATAAATATTAATGCCCCTTCCACTACGTAGATAACTCGGTTTAGTTCATATTTTATTTTCAAAGTCCCGAGGATTCTGTAATATCTGTCTACACAATCTTAGACAGGCGCTCGGCAGTCTCAATTATGTATTCTTGACTTCAGCAGCTAAAATACGGTCTCATCTGCGTATCCCTTTCTTTGAACGTCATACATTATTCATAAGGCCGTTGTGATTTTCTTAGCAGGTTCGTTCCACACAAAAACTTACAGCAAACAGATACTTTTCTACTTAAAACGTTATAACGGTTTACTCACGCGTATTTATCGGGATAGCCCGACTAGTTTCGGACCCAACCGGAGTCCTTAATCATGAGCTGACGCGGCGGCGGGGTCGCGAGTCGAACTCGCGACTTTCGACTCGCGACCCCCGCCGCCGCGTCAGCTCATGATTAAGGACTCCGGTTGGGTCCGAAACTAGTCGGGCTATCCCGATAAATACGCGTGAGTAAACCGTTATAACGTTTTAAGTATGAATCATCCTCACGAAAGTTATTATAAAAAAAAAGATACTTTTCTAGACGGTCTTAATACACGTTTCCCTCGTAATTTTGTTTGTATTGTGAGATAATCGCAATTTATATTCTGCAAAGCACACTCATATAAGGTCTGATTCTTTATGTTCTTATTTATAAATCGTTAATAAGGGCATAAACAGATAAGTTAATTTTAATAATCCAACACAAACCTTTATTAGTATTTAATAAAGTGTACAATTCAAAAATGTCGTTTCGCGGATCACACACTGCTTAAGGTAAACCTTGCAGATTTTATGTGATACGACCGTAAAAAGGTAAGCTTATTGAAATATTACGCCGGTCGAGTTGTTCCTATGCATATAAAGAATACTTTATCCGCAAACCACGCTCCTATATCATAGAAATAGATGTTGTTATCCGGTGTTTTAGATTCAAAGCGGGTAAAGTAGACACATAAACTGGGTGATCTGTATTCCATATGACGTTAAGTATTTCTTGGTACGATCATGAATTCTGCAGTAAAAGTTGTTATTTTAGGACATCTATTATGGAGTAACTCTACCTACCCAATCGATATATCGTTCTAATCAAGTTTTTTCTGAAAGCCTCTTTTGCGCATTTTCGGTTCTAAAATTTCATTTCAAAGGAGAGGAGTAGAAAACTGTGGCACTGTTTTTTATTTAAAATTAAAAGTATTTTTAACTGCGATAAACAATCGAGAAACAAAAGACATCGACTTATTAACTAGAACAGGGCCATTAAGAAGTCGGAAAGTGGCAGCGATTGGTTCATCAATTATTCGCGAGCACAATCACCCCATTAGCTCAGTGCTCACTCGCCCGGGGCTGCCACTTACTGCGCCGGAAATTGTCATAAACGACCTCAAGGGGGTTCGCTATTCCACAGTATAGTGTCACAGTTACAACCCTATACAATATTTATAAATAGGCAATATTGGGTTCGAAATATGTGTGAAATAAGGATTTCTGCTAGCGTGTTGCCTTGCCCTTGATGCTAAGAGCATTTTGCGCATAAATAATAAATAACAAACAAGCTTATACACGTCCCACTGCTGGGCACAGGCATCTTTCTATAATATAGGGAAGGTTTGAGCATTGATCACGCTAGCTAACTGTGGATTGTCGATTTCAAATTCCATTTAGCGCATAGTCATAATAATATACACGAGTTGAAAATAGTAAGCATTATTTTTTTTTCTGCTTGTGGCTATAATTAATTAAAGTCCATTAATACCTTCTTTAAAATATCCTTCTCATGTTAAATAACGTTTAAGTATAATTATAACGTGGTAGAGTGATCATTGGAATGTACTCATTAGGTTGTACTGGTATAAAAAATAGTGTCTCCGAACAAAGAGCTAGCGTCCATAATTTAGTACAACATCTGTGTAAATAACAGAATTTGATTACCGCATAACTTTATTGATCGAATGTTGTTTATTATTCAAATGACTGAAATGATTTACTAAGCTAATTTATTGCTTGTCGAATCATTATGATTAGTTGGATGCATACTGTCGTTTATTCATACCAACCATTCAGTTATGGACAATAGCAAATGTTGAGGTAAAGTATTAGAGTGCAGGACACGAGTTGCGTGGGCGACTGAGGGACAGAATAGCCATGCTCCAAGCTCTATGGTCTCCCGGCAGTACTCGTGATATTAATGGTGTACACATCCGGCCCAGTTCGCCCGCACTCACCCTGTACGCACAAACATTCGTACAAGCTAACAAAACATTTCTATAACTTTAACATCGCCAGTAAGATCGAACCTCTTTGTTACTGGACAACCAGTTTGGCTTGCAGTCGTTACTTCCTCAAAAGCTTTTGAATTAGTTACTACCTGATGTAGCAGTTATTGTTTTCACGGGCATTATGTTCATAAGATCACACAAGTAAGGTGTTATTGTGTACATAATGGATTACTGAATGTGCAACTAACTGAAAATAAAATGTACGTAACATATAACAGTAGAGTTTAGTGACAGCAGGCGGCGGTCTGCGGCCACTAACCCTCATTTTACGAGCGTGCGAGCACAAAGGTACATTAGCGAAACAACAGGAACTCGCGGCTCGTGAGTACGCCTCTAAGCCGCCGGAGCCCTAGCCGGCAGATTATGATTTATGACCAGTTAATGCAAATCTATAGTTCGAAAGCCGAGGTTCAGTTTCTATGTCGCCGTCGTGTACGGCTGCGCGTGCGCCGCGCGCCGCCCGCACTGCGGTGCCGTTTGACGGGTTAATACCACGTCCGCATACCCGCATATTCAATACAATTTTAGTATTAGTCGATTTATTCACACTTTTATTGATGTACCTCATCTATCGTCTGTGCAACCACCATAACACGACAGTCGACCATCAACACAAATAAACACGCGTTAACCCGCGAACTTTTGATTTATCATAGAAATTTCCTCAATTATCTACCTCTCAAGATAATTGCAGATAAATATATAGGAACATGACGTGCGGCTCTCTACTCGAGACAGATAAGCATTATACAAACAAACATTTGACAGATTATAAGCATTAATATACTCTGTACACTTGATGGTGAAAAATGTGCTATGAAGTATGAACATCTACTATAAATGAATTTTGTCCGCCGTCTAATCTTTGATCGGTGTGATTATAATAATTAACTATCATCGATAAAGCTGATTCTATATCTACGCTGCATAAGAAATAACGACCATAATAAACTTTAATTCGATGATACAACTTATTCAATTAGAGACAGCTCAAGGCACATTTTTTACGAATTTGTCAATGTTATTTGATTTATTATCATTTCTGTAAGTCATTTCCAAGCGCGTATTATCGTAATAAATAACGTGTTTAACGTAATACACTTTATCTCAAAGTCTTAATTAAATTATGTTTGCGTAATTATTTATTGAGCTCTAACCTTCGATCCTGATTATAGCTTCTGTTTTGATCTTGTGTGGCAATACCTATTACTTGTGTTTATTATGAATTTTATGATTATAGATGAGTTCACTTACTGTGATGGTGTCGTAGATGCCGTTCTGTTCGGAGCGCAGCGTGACGGCTGCGTCGAGCGGCGCGGGTGGCGGAGCGGTGAGCGGGGCGGGCAGCGAGCGCGACGGCGTGGGCGACAGCGGGAGCGTGTCGCCATTGCGCATCCAAGTGCGGTGGATTTGCCAACTCGTGTCCGAGAATCTTGCTCTGTCCTGTTGAATAATGTTATAGTTAGTACTACATAAAGTGCTTATTACTTCCTTGACATTTCCTATCAAAGATTTGTTGGTTAGTGGTTTACGTAATATTTAAATATGATAAACCTATAATATTTATTTAGTTTTTAAAAGGGGCAACAACGTAGGGCCCTTCTGCTGTTGGAAGCACATTCCAGCACGTTAACCTGAAGATCCTAAATGAATACTATTGAACACTTAGTACCTAACAGACTGGAAAATTCGAAAGCTTTCCTGGAACGAAAACAGTGAAAGTAAAAGCGAATTAAAAACTTTTAACACAGTTAATTAAATTGTATCAACTTGAGATCATGCTTTTTTTTCAGCTGCAGCAAGAAAGATGTTGGTGATAGTTGTCGCAAGTGAGTTATTGTTAAAGCAATAAGTGTTTAGACACGGCAGCGGCAACACGCGGATATTGTCCGCTACTTGGTGATGCCTTGTCCGTTAACAAAGGCACTCAGATCCGGGTTGAGAGCGGCTCTACCGCGACTGTTGCAATCCTATTCAAACTTTAGATGAGCTTCATTTTATCTGAGACGGCCATCATTTTGAGTAGCTGTCTGGGACTGATTAAAAAATTAAAAAATATATTCCATTATAAAAGCACAAGTACTAAAATCGGGCATGATTCGATGCTTTTTTAAGTCTTTTTGTATTTTACATTATCTTTAGTTAAGTGTCAAATCCTTCCAAAACAAATCTCTCATGACATACAAAATAATCTGATATAAGATTGATTTTATTGCAGTTTTATCTTCGTAACTTGACACATATTGAATGCTAAAATAAACGAATACAATCTGAGCCTTGAGTGTAAAGCAAGATGTTAATTATCATTTGTGAACGAGTTATTGAGTCAGGGTTATGATTAAATTGTAGGCAAAGGCCGGAACAGAATGCGATTGTTTTGATTATATTGTCAGATTGGTTCCGGAGCTGGACACACGTAATTATTCTGCTCACGTCCGAGGTTTCTCAGCTGGACATCTTTGTAACACAAACCGCACTCGTACAGGATATTGGCTATAACTAATCTAAAAAGGCGCTAGGCACGTCGCGTCTCGCTAACCTAATGACACGCTACCGAGCCTCACAATTGAACTTCTAACTGTTCTAGATTATTTCGTCCCGCCTGCAAACTTTGAGCCGAATACTAATCGTTACCTACAGAATCAGAACTTAATTATTAACCGCCAAACCAACAGTTTAATTACATGGTAACAGAACGATTGATTTATGTGAAAACGTTCGAGATGTTATCCATTTAATTGGGGTGAAATTGAATAATGATTGCTTGATAACTTTAGAGGCGACGCCTTTCGTTCCTCAAGCGAAAATACTCGGAAATATTGATAAATTACTTCTAGGTAGTATTTAAAAACATGGAAATTACATTTACAAAGATGAAGGCAACTTGAAAATTAATGCAAGGTATAATTAAACAAGAGTTACAAAGTAATAGGTCATATGGAACGTGCATCAGGCGGTAATGTACGTTTGTAAACTAGATATCGGTCAGCAGCTTGCGTTCGACATGCGTGATATAAAAATAACCACGAAACAGATTATGGTGGATGGCGCTGTTTTGTAAGAACCACAAACAATGTGTAATTTGTAAGGCGGCGTTATAAATTGCTCGTGTTTCAAAATCTGTGCTCTACATTGTGTGAAAATAGCACAGCGGATTAACTAGCAGGTAGATAAGATAATAAACATCCCACGTGAGGTGATGCTAGCCGGGTCTGTATGCAGCGCGCGCCTGCCCGCGCCCGCGCCGGCCGCGATACAGGGACATGTTCACGGGCGGCGTGGGCGCATGCACTTAACATTTCGTTACTGCTTTCGACAACTATCGGCTAGATAAGCTAACTAGAGAAATTAATAACGTTATCCACGCTTCCAGTTAACCTCTCACTCGTTCCTTAATGCAATTAAGCGTATTTTCAGGCACATATAAGTCCAATAGTGTACTTACTCACGTAAGTAGATTAAATCTATAATTCCTCATAATAATTCACGATTTGCTTATCTTTCATTAATCAGCTTATCCAAGTGACCATCACTCTTATCTACGACGTTTTATAAGTACGTTTTTGTCCATTAAAGAATAAGGAAATAGAAAACCCATGATATATGATTGGCTATTAGCCAAATCATTGTAAAATTAGGTTACGAAAATTGCTTGTCTATTATTATTAGGATGAATAGTTAGGAACATCTGTTTATAGGAAAGCCGATTCATCCGAATGCATTTGCTCCAAGTATAGTTACTCACGACCACATGTTTACTCGTATTTTCTTCGGAGAAATCTCGAGTACGTGGGCATTAGAAATGGTTAAAAATTCTAAATGACTCGGTGCACCCACGCCCATTGTACATAAGAGGAAGGTTGCATTGATTGATACTTTGATAGTTACAAATAGGCAACACTGTTACTTTAATACTCGTTACAATATGCGCACACATATTGAAATTATACGGGGAATTTATTCCATATTCTTGTACATAACAGTCTAATTGCCATAAACTCTATGAGGTCAATTATAATGCACTTTAATAACTGAACTAGACCTGGCCATCTTAGTCTTCATAACTTTAATTTTCATTTCCACCCAAAAACAAAAAAAGCATAAACAATCCAACCGTACTTTAGTAAAAGCATTAAAATATATTTCAAACGATATTTCCCATCAATATGAAGACCCAGCAAGGTGTCTGTTTAGCGACTAGCTATTAAAGAGCAATTCAAAGACCCAGACTACGGGTATAACCATTATAACCATTTCGAATCCTTTACTTGAATCCGGACGCAATAAATTCTGATCTAGTATTATTATAATTGATGGCAATAATATTTATAGTACTAGTATTTTCTATATATAGATATAAATGTAAAGGCAAGATGACCGCATTTCAGAAGGTAACTAATTCATCACCACCAACGTTAAAACGTGTCCGATGTTGTTCTTAATTAGGAAACTGGAATTTAGTGTCACAAATAGATCTTATTGAATTTCAAACTATAGTATAACAGTTGTTGTATTAGGGTGAATATTTAATAAATAATTGAAGCCCACATAGAGGTGTGTTGGTAATATACAAATTGTAATTAAACTTTGTACTCCATTATGGAAATTATGTAGTTTATTTTGGTTCAACGATTTTCAATTAGCTGATTAGTCTCATCTGGCCTTTGTCACTTTAAGGAAAAGCGTTAGAATAATATCACACCAGAGAAAAAGGGCAATTTCAAAGATGTACACTAATAAAGATAAACAGAAGAGAAAAGGAGTAACGTCAACCAAAAATAATATGGGATAAGGGTCCAGGAAATACGAACGAGGAGACCAATTTGATGGAAATATCAAAATCATTTTTCTATGTGTTAGGTTAACATTATTTCCTTCGTCGTTTATGACGTAAGAATATACACTAGCTCTCCGCAATTAACAATTAGCATATTATGCTAGTTCAACCTTGTTAGAGGCTGTTAAAATCTCGAAACCATTTCATTAAACTTGGTCCCCATAAAGTGTGAGTTAATAAGTTGGCACTTAAGTCAAGTACCAAGTTAAGTGCTTATTCATTTCATTTTCCCAGCAGTAAGTATCAACAGCAGTAACTTCTTTAAAACATCGCCGTAATAAACAAATGAGAAACGGCCACCATCTTTCAGTTAAAAGATAATAACGCGAGCGTTTCACGATATTAGAATTTCAAATTAGATTATGTTATAATTTATCATAATTATATTAAGCAAACATAATTCTTTGAATCTAGACAACTTCCTTGTTATTTTTATGTTAGTACGCAATGTTTTTTTCTTGCAATAAATTATGAACTTAAAATTACAATAGCTATATTAGTCATTTCCACAGCGCGTAGTAAAAAGTAGAGTTGTAAAAGAAACAGGAAAATACTGCATGTGTTTTAAACAGAAAACCATTTAGAACAGAAACTCTTATAAGTGCGATAGAATGATACGAATGCAGCTTGATCACGTAACACACTGGAGGCCAAGGACAAACGGTCGGGAACATTAGCAAGCGATTGTGTTCGCTGATTGCCGCGCCATCGCAACACAACCTCTTCACGTCCATTGCTTGGGCTTCTTTATCCCATGTACCATCTTTCAAAGTACTGCTGCCACTGTAGGTCAGACAAGACCTCATTAGAGGCTTACTGCTCGCTGCCAGTACGGTCAGCAACAACAACAGTCCGTGAACTCTACCAGATTTTCAAGGCCCCTCAAAACAGTTTTATAAGATAACTTACTATTGAGACTGGGAGACGAGAAATTTAAAATCCAAATTCTCCTGCTAAAAACTTAAAGATCATTTATAGATTGTTTAAAATAATTCGGTAGTTTGTAAATCTACGCTAGTTCATCAACTTTCGTTACTGACGGTACATTCGAGCACAATAGCTAGTAATCCAGTCTACGAAGCATAACTATGTTCTTAAGTGTACCATCTGACTTGTGTTTTATTAACGTTTGGCATTGACGTGCGGATTTAAACATCTGTATAAATAGATTCCAGTGTACTATGTTTGTATGTATGTATAGTGCTGGTGAGATCATAAATGCCTATAATTTCCATAACAAAGATTTGAGATAAGACGGAAAAACTTCATCTGTTTTTGGAATAATAATAAACGCGTAGAGGTTAAAAGTGTTATTTTTTTCAGTCGTAATGTAAGTGAACATAAAATCTGTGAATAACAATGCTAGTTTCAAGTAGTTATGTTGCGGTCGTAAGCGTGACTAAGTAGTTAAAGACTAATATTGACCGACACAGCGGTTACGAATGATAAAGTTGCATAAACTTCACTTAAACAAATGGGTCGCCATATCTTCAGTTTACCTTAAAAATGAAATATTTTATGGTCGCACTGTAGTGTGTAATAAACACGTATCGTGCAGCTGTAAACCCTCGGAAGCGGACGCTAGAAGCCATATATTTTCGATTCGCAGAATTAAACCGCGAGTGGCCAGAGCAGTGGAGCGCTACGTCGGCGTCGCGGCCTCCGTCTGATAAGATAACCTTGCCTTTCAATTTACTTTGCTAAACCGAACTACTCGGAGCCCGAAACATGCTTATATAAGCCTTATCAAACTCATCAATGTTATTTAAAACCATATAATTGTTAATAACAAAAGAAGTACGACGACTCTACTCAAACTTCCGACCGTTATCGTTATCAAAGAACGAGGCTATTATAATGAAGGTACAATGTTTACGTAAGAATGTTTATAACGTCTGAAATCGAGTTTCGTGTGTATATTCAATGTAAATAAATGTTTGTACTAAGATGCTGCCCATGAGTTATGATGCTGGCTGTAAGTACGTGCGTACGCAAACACTGAGTGATATCTACAAGATGTAGAGTCATAATACGTGCTGCTCTATGTACCTCGTGTTCAAAGGGATCGTCCTCTCTAGGAGGAACCTGTTTCTGTTTCTCTGTGCTAAACGACAGCCTCCTCTTGAACAACTTCATTGTAACGTAGTGGTCGCCGCCGTCGTCGTTGTTTTGCAAATGTCACTTTTCGTATCAAGCGCGTAACTTACTCATCACGAGTAAGTTACTACCACAAATTAAGACGTTATATCACAAATCACGGTAAGATAACTAACAACTTCTCTTTGGCTAACCAAAGAAGATAGTGATCACTGCAACACTTTGGCGAGTTAACCGCGATTTCAGTAAAAAACCGCGTAAACTGCCTGAATTCGCGCCATCGAGCCGCGCGTTGACGGATAGCGTGGTGAGCGCGGGCGTCACTAGCGCATGGTGTGTGTCGGTGTGCGGCCTGGTCGCGGGCACGGCGCGCACTGTCCGCGCTGCAGCACGCCGCGCGCCGCCGGCACACGCCACCGCGACATCACCGTGCCTCACCTTCACACCCCACGGTGTTCAACCCGCCCCTAAATGTGTGGACATTTATCTCCATCAACACCCATCGAAGCCTTTCATAAATCAAAGACCGCATAACTTTGTGTTCGTTTTCACAAATACATAACTACTGAATCTTGTGCGTCGATACCAGTGAGCCAATAACACTTAAAAAGATAATGTTTTATCGTTAACTGACCTATAAATTTGTAAGATAAAATAGCGACGTAGTAATTTCATTTTGATCGGTATGGAACTGAAATGCGTATGAAACGAGGGAACAGCATCCGCTGTGGCCATAAACAATTGACTAAAATAGGTCGTGTAGGTTTGTCTGTTTGACAGATGTCAATTACTTGCGACGCACAGATTGCTATGTACGGCGGACCACACGTCATGCGCTGGGAACGTCTCATTACGAAAATCAATCTTATCGTATGTAAATAAAAGCGCTGTCACTGTACATTTACTACTGATGAGTTGTGACATCAGATTTTGAGCACGGTTTTAAATCTTTATTTCGACAGCAATTCGTTATATGTTTATTTTGATTTTAGTTTGTCTACTCGGAATAGAAATTGTAATTTGTGTACACAAAATATAAAATGTGTTTGTCTAGGATGTCGTAGGAGGCTTCCAAGAACTTTGAGGGTCGTGTGGAAAGTGTGTGACTTTGGGTTAGTAAAAATATTATGTAGGGGTACACAACGAAATCGAAATACTTTAAAAAAAATGAATACCATTAGTGTTACTTAACCTTATCGAATAATAATGACAAAAAAAATGCGACCAAAACTTTATACTAGTATCCATGATGCAAAACATTAAAATTACATAGTTCCTAAATTATAGATAGTAATAAGTTTCGAAGCTATAATTTAGAAAATTCTTCTCTAATTGACATTTAGCTCTACTGCAGATATTTCATTATGAACCGCAAATAATACTTAATTGATTTCAAGAGCAGGCCCGAGGGAGCCGGCAATTTATTTCACTTGATTTAACTACAGCAATAACAGCTAAAGCGATTTCAAATTGGGTACCTTGATGTAACGTTAATGTTAAAAAATCGGAAACATGTGACCGTTACGTACTTAAATAGCCGTATAGCCAGTGACTTTTAAAGATGTATAAATTGTCCCTGAACAAGCTAATTTATCGAGTTTATTGACTAATAACAGTTTCCGTGAATTCGTCAGTGTGGAATTATACAAAAAAGTACTATTTGTTTTTCTAATATAAAAGTCCTGTGGAAATTGCACTGACAGACAGATAAAATTTGTAAAAAAAAATTACATAATATAAAAATGTGTTATTATTCATACATAATCTTGATTTCGTCACAGTCTCTACAATTTCCACGATATTATTTATTACTTATTTTATTTTACCATTGATTGATATTTTTCTTTGTATCAATTTCACTACCACATAAAAACTTAATAAACGACACGTATTATTAATTACTTAAAACTTTTGAAATATAGAAAATACAATTGTTAGATAAAAAATAAAACAAAGGATTGCTTTTTCTCAGAAAAAAATTATGATTAACAGTGGTTAACTTCCTTTTAACGTTCTCAGATCTAGTTTAAAATGTAACTAGCTTCGTGACCTCGGCGTAAGTAACAGAATGTAACTGATGGTTGTTAGTGTTTGCACAAAAATCAAACAGGAAAGGAATGTAGAGTCGGGAATGTAGCGTTTGTGAGCAGTCGTGTTTGGATTGTCGTTAGAACTTTCTAAATCCTTACTCTGGACTTAGCCGAGTGTTTGGACAACAATTGTCATCTTTCATTCATGTACGGACCATGAGAGTTTTGGGTGAATGAAAAATATATCAGTCATACTCGTAAATGTTCCAAAAACCGGGGCGACATCGTCAATGTTGACCAAGTCCCCTTAAATAAAGATAAAAAAAAAAGTTCCAAAAACTGAAAAAACCTCTTTTTTGAGGAATAATTGCTACTGCCATGTGTTTTGTCTAGAATACTAGAAAGAGCATGATGTTTTTTTTTTGTAAAAGGGAACATACAAGGTACAGCAAATCATTATATAGCTAGCTTCTACAAAATGTTTGGTCTTTGAGAATGGTATGAACCTTTTTGTCTCCAATTTCTTTGTTACGTTTGTAGGTATTGAAAATAGGTACAACCTTTGTTAGATGTATAGAAATAAAGTTCCTTTGTTGCTATTATAACAACATATTTTTTTAATTTAAAGAAATGTGCTCTCTATTATTTTGAACACGATGACAAAATTTCGCTTAAAAAAGGACAATTATTTCCTACAACTAAATACGTTTTTTTGATAAAGTCCTTTTTAAAAACACCTAAAAACATAGGAGAGCTACGTTACTACGGGCCGTAAACATAAATTTTGTAAAGCCTCTTTTTTGTGTAGGGGTTGAAGAATGATGGATTGTGTGCGGGCGAGGAATAAAATTCCTACGCAAAATGTAGACATGACCTACCTACATGAGAATTATTTAAATAGCGACTGTTTTCACAAAGCTCTAAAATGTAATTTCATAAACTTCGGCGTGATAAACAAGTTATATACAATCTCCTTTTGTTGCTTACGTTGAAAGCGCTCTCAAAGTTTTGTATAGCAGAAAGACGCACGATACCGAAAATTAGCCAAATGGCGTGAAAATGAAGTCGATGGCGGCGTGAGCCACGTTTTGACCCGTCGTCGGTCGTGCCACTTTCTTGTTCACGTCCCATAATCATAATGGGAAGTAATATCAGCAATTTCCAGCCAAAGAGGCCCTTATATCTACCATATCTCGCAGCTCATATCCATCGCGATACTTCGAGAGCTGAACACGCGAAAGTTAATGATCCAACTCTTTGAAGATGCCTCCCAAAATAATTATAGCGAATTCATTTTGTATCGTGTTTTCAACAATTATCGCTTAAACATACCATACAGGGCCCCTTTAAAGGTATAAGCGATATGATTTTTACATTATTACTGTCATAAAAATTCAATAGGGCTGATAAGATTTTAGTGTTATGAGTGTGGAATCTGTTTACAACGGACAAGGTGGTGCGGCAATCTTCTAGCAGGTTGCGGTCTTTCACAAAGGATTTTGCGCTGTTTGAGATCATAAATCTTTCATGAAATATAGAAAAAGTAAAAGATGTAATACTTACAGAGTTCTGTACTTGTGCGAGTATCTGTGCGGTATTGGCGGAGTCTGTGAGCTCGACGGCGCCGGCCACCTGAAACAAACATTTCTCGTGCTACATTAAGTGGGTCAATTGTTCCCGAGGGAGGACACACTCTCCGCGAATATCACGAAACTCGGCTCTATTTGCTGCATTGTACTGCCGAGGAATTACAATTTCTTTGCAGGTGATTAAGGAATACATATTTTCATCTGTTTATGTTCACGTACTCTTTTATTTCTTAAGGTACCAATGTATACATGTATGATAACACTATGCATAATAATCGTGATAAAGAAAGTTTTTGTACATAACAGACTTCAATAGAAAAATAATTTGCGACTCCTAAAAAAATACCCTTTTTTAGGAGTCGCAAATTATTTAAGACTTAAAACAGCCTTAACATTGCTTACTAAGACCTAAAACGAGATGAAAACAAAATCTACATTCCATCTAAACCGCGTATAAGCAGTAGAAAGAGCGGCCTACGCCTAAGGCAGGGCGCATCGACCTTGTACCAGTGCCTACGTAATAGCTACTTGCGAATCGGACTCACCTTGCCAAAACACTGCTATATACACTGCAGAGCAATCAATTATAACTCGCTGAACTAATCACGGCCTTTCAAGTCATCGACCACAATAGAACTATGATCAAGACTACATCAATGCAATAGTTACGTAGCTCCAAGTTTATTTTATTGCAGGAAAATAATGTTATTTTCCATTTCACTAAATAAAAGCAATTTTCGTACAATGGAGGTTTCTTACCTAATTCTTATCCTGTCAAATCCAACCTAATTTACTTGATAAGGGTCAGCGGAACAACTCTGCGATATGCCGTATATACTATACGTTATACGATAAAATATAGTTAAATAGAACAAGATAAGACAATGCCTAGCTTTAGCCGAACAATAGCGGTACCACTGTGGGATGTCTATTCACGCTGAAATTACTCTAAGGCAGTAAAACCGAGAGAAAGTGGTAAATAGTTCACAAATGGACGTAAAAGTCGGTTTACTTGATTTCGTGTAGAGCGAGGATCAGAATGCCCCGGGGATGTAATTTGTGGTTATTGTCTGTATCGATATCTCCGCATTTGTCACGGGACTCGGTACCGTACTGTATGCATGCCGTATGAATCGTGATGATATTGCTTACTTTACTTCATTCTTGATACGTTTGTCACGATTCAAATTCAAATCCTATTTGTTGCTCTAGAATTTACGGAACGATGGCAATGTTTTATCTCCATTACTAAAGGAATTACAAATGTGTAGTTACTTCACTACAGCTTTGACCCCACCTTTTGGGATCACCCCTCACCGCAGAACAAAGTAAGCGTATTCATAAGCCTTTGAAGTTACGATATGTTCACACGTAGAAAACTACACGTTGTGAATATAAATATACCAAATATGAACTGACAGAGCAATATTTCATGCATGTATGTCGGAACTCCCAAAAACAAATAATAGGTAGAGACTAGAGACTATACGTAATGGCGAACAAGCTGACAGTATTTGTGAATTCCTATTACATAACATTAACCTCACAACTCGAAACACATAAGTTAACAGGCTGCATATTTAATGGCCCGATGTTTTACAACGTAGGAAGAGACTGAATAATAATATCTGTAATTGTTTTCCGTGAAAACGCATCGTTGATTTAAAACTCCTGAGGCTAATGGAATAATGAAGGATGGTACGGTGAAAACTTCATGTAACACTTAATAATTTATAAAGTACGGAGAGAAATTCTGATTCTGAAATTACATGGGTGCCAACGTGACGACACAATCTACGGAACTTGACGGGCTGGATGCCGCCGACGCAATTATAAAACTCAACTTGGAAAGTGTTAACGCGATCTTTACACAATGAATAAGTGCTCGATAGTGGCTGTAAATACCGGCACCATGGTAAAAACAAAATAGTTTTGTTTACGTAATACGTAATTATTGTTTGCGATGTTTGTTTAGATCTTCATTATTTATTTATCTATACTTTTTTATGTTAGAACATTACTATTGTACCTACGGCTGTTAAAACTAAAATCTGAATTGACATGAATTTACCGTTCTATACTTACAGTCATGTTTTATTTGTTTCAGCATATAATTTATTACCTCTGAACTTCGTCATAGTACTGTTTCGCATAAAACTCTACCTACTTCTACAATATAAGTTGTTTTTTTTTATGAAAATATTAAAGCCGTTATCGAATACTTATCTACAGTTATTTACTTGCTCATCAATATTTAAATTCGAAATATTAATGTTGCGTTCCAAATAATGCAGGCCTTAATAAGATGTGGACTATAAAGTATCGTCGCGATACGATATAAAAATAAGCGAGAAACATTACAATTTCTCTTCAAACAAAGTGTGAAACGTGGTAAACATAATCTCAGCTTTTAAAGTAAATGGACGCGGTAAATCTGTAAGTACGTGATATGCACGCTTCCGGACTTTAAAATAGCTGTTGACCCTTTCTCTAGGCACGATAAGGTTAATTTCCTCGAACCGGCGGCAAGCCCATCGCCCATTACTTTCCATTAACTGAGGAAATTCATCACACATGCGGTAAATAACGTGGAAGGAGGACGCCGGCTCCGAGAACTTATAACCAGGCATCGGTCACCTCACGTGAACATTTTTCACTCTCACAACTAATGAGATTCTTTTACTACGGACGTCTGTATTCGTTACGTGGCATTGTTCTTTGTTGTTAAACGTGAAATTAACAAATCTATGTTGTACCATAACAACGGAAACTAAAGTGCCCAACCATGAAAAGTGATTCGTTAGGAAAGTGGGTGTGAACTAAATGGAATAGTGGAGGCCTGCAGCACCTATCTCATTAGAACACGTTTGTTATGACGACGTGTAATATAGGGCCCTAATAACTCACAGGGATGCATGAGACTTATAGCTCGTGATATGAAAATAATCTATAAAAGGTAAATTGAAAAGTATGGTAGAATGCAGACGTGTGTTAAGCACTTCACGTGCCGCATAGCTGTAAAAATAAACCTTTGCACGTTCCGGGGAGCGTCCCAGCGGAGACGTACGGGTGTTGCTTGATCAACTCCAGAGCCTCACTTACCTATGTTTATTAGGTCGATCAGGAAATGGCGAAGCTGTAATACAGTTTATTTTGATTCGAAACTCTCAGATGTTCTGCGGTTACGCATCAGCCATTCAAAATTAGATCTCTATTGACGACTGATGAATCAAAGAGTACCATCAATAAGACAGCGTGGTTTATAAAAGGAAATGAACTCAAAAGTACCTTTGATGTGACTTTATGTGCCCATTAAGTGTATGCTGCTTCGACTATGTTTACTGTGTATTTGGCAAATAATTTCAAAGGAGTATGCTCCTTTACACCACAAATCAACGATTTATGAGCCAAAATATGAACGAAATAAAAAGATATTCGAGACAATAAAATAAAATAACATCAGTCACGCAATCTGTATTTATGGCAGGCTGTAATTTGGTTTGTTCACTGGTGGGCAGAGGCTGGGGTGTCCTATTACCGGCGTGTGTCAGCTGAGCCGCAATTTGTAAGCATGCTGTTATTAATTACGCGGCGCGGTGGTCCCGTCTCTGGCGACCGCGCTCAAGCTCCTCTGACAAACCAATTTCGAAACATGTTTATGGACTCTTGTGAATTTACCTGAAAATATCCTGCTTGCTTTTATATTAAATCCTCGAAAAATACTTGTTTCCTATATGCGATCTTCTGACAATAATAATATTAATGAGGATGTTTCATATTCATATTTTTATTCAACTATCCCAATGGCTTCGTGTTTCTGTTGCCACACTTCAAATTACGTCGAAGCGCACCTTATATGGCAGGCAGCAACGTTAAGTGTAATTTAATGCACAATTTAAAGGGAAATGCATGAGATTAAATAAGTATTTAAGTTGTTTGCGTGCAATGACCGACGTGAACGACTCAATCCGCTGAGATGACATCGGCTGTCTCTACAAATTAAGGTGTAAGCCGTAACGGAATACAGACGGAGTACTTTCGTACGTTCACTTGATACGACGCGATAAATTGTGAAGGGATCGACCAAAATATTTGGGAGAAATCAAAATAAGTAAAACTTGTTTTCCGTACCTTGTCACACAAACAAGACTATGAAAATGTACTAACATTGTAAGAACATTACGAACAGTTTCTGCAATTAAACATGTTGATATTCTCCCTCTGGGTCATTACGCCTACGATCTATGAATTCTGAATTATGAAAGACATAAATCGTTAGTCATGGGAATTGTGAATGTATCTTTACGAAATATGTTCGTAATTCTATTGTCATTTAGGCTGTTACACTATTTACTCCAATTTGTGCCGCTCTGATGCTCTCGACGTTTTTTGAATCTCATAAGAAGAGTACATGTTGTACACTATATTTAATAGTGAATTAGAATGGTTGCGTGGCTTTTTTATTTACATTTGTATTAGTAGAAGTTGTAATCATAACATTACAAACATTTTTCTTCATTGCTCGAGATCTAAATACTTTTAATGTCAGTTAAAGCTTCTAGACTTTCAAGCCATGTGGTCTAACGTACAAAAGAATTCAGTCTATATTTAACGGGATCACTGAGCAGATCTGACCAACGAATAAAAACGGGTGTTCGTAAAAAATCAAAGTGAACGTTATGATTCGAAAACCCGCCTTAAAAGTCGTTAGAATTGAATGGATACTAACAAGAAATCGATTATAATATTTTTTATATATCAGTCGAATCACGGTTTAAACCTAATTCTAGAGCAAAAAATGTGCTCGTCATAAAAGCGATTAGCAAAGGCACACAAATATCGTGAGATGTACGAGATAAGGCGTATGATCGTATGTCTGTATGTGTATATGTGTGTATGTAGACTAGGCTGTGGTCCTGGCTTCGCTTGCGTGCAGAATCCATTGAGTCAGACCAGACGTGATTGACTGGTAGTTCCGGGTCATTCGGCAGCCATTGATGTTTTTATACCACTTTTATAATTACGACACGAGCTCTAGAATATAACGACATACAACTGTGAGATACAAATGATAAATATCTACATATCATTGAACATATATTTAACTTTCATTCGCATATAATGTAGCAATAAAACATTAATATTAATATTCAGGACTTTCTAAATAAATTATTGATTGATGTACCGTATTATGATTATTGAAATGTAATAAATCAGGGCTGTTTTTGTTTGAAAAAAATCTGTACCAAAAATTACAACATTTTATTATCAATTTCTTTGGTATGTTATCCGCCCCAATTTTCTAATAATTAGCATTAATTGGAATAGAAACCAGCAATGTTAAGTTAATGAGGAATAGAGAAAGCTATGCCTTAAACGTAATCTAATTAAACCGCCTATTTCTATTACACAGTACATACGAAGCTTTCTCATTAACGTAATGTACTCTTTAACGGCTGTAAACCTCGTTTGTTAGAACTTTGAGAATAAAAAGAAACAGGAACAGGAAAATCGTTCTATAAAATGACTTGCGAGAATCATAAAAATGTAGTTCAATGGTCATTCCAAAAATTTCAGCAAATGTCAAGTCGCGTCACTTCCATCAAGATATTATATTCGTAACGGATATTGTTGTGTATTATTTGTTACATTTTGTATCTCAATACATGTTCGTATCGTGGTGCCCTAGAGGTTTATAAACGAGTTCTCGTGTAAATCAGGAAGTAGATACCACAAGATACCATAGTATCTTTGATTGTTATGAAAAAGATTAACTTAATTATTCGCATTTACTATTTAGTTATAGGTGAATTTCCAAAGCGACAATAAATTCAATTTCACATTACCTGGTCATCATAAAAATGTATAGATTCATGGATTCAAAAATCAAAAATAGAATAACCGACGCAGAAAGTTCATCTCGGCGAATATGTCAACAATGTTGCTATTTAGTGTGGCTGACCGTCCATAAACACGGCACCGCAATCATGCAAACAGACTAACACAATCAAGGAATACCACAGACGGCCGTAAAGTATAGCGGCGGGTATAAATAAGTACGCCTGTCTCACCGATCTTACCAACTTATCTCGAAAATATGTCTCGTATCTCTTTCTCCGGACTTTCATCTTTACCAAAGCTTATGACTCAAATATGCAAGACTTTTTTTCTTCGAAAATGCACCTCTATATTAAATTCTCATCTTGCATCGCACGAGCGCGCCTCGCGAAATTCTGCAAACAACCGAGACGACCTTGCATTGTTTGTTGCAGACTCTTTTGGCATGAATGATTACATGTACTCGATAAAACATTGGCCATATATTACACGAGTTACTGGCAACTCTGGCAAGACTCTCGAATTGTTAAGATGCGACCCGAGTAAGGCCCGGTACAGTTTTTACTGCAAATGTTTGTTGCACTGCGGTTGAGTTAACGGAGTTAAACAAAGCCACTTTGCATAAACTGTACAAACAAAGCAGATTAGTTTAAGAGTACATAGAACTTTCTCGAGATAAGTGTAATGGAAATGACCGACATTACGAAGCATTACGAGATATGATATTTAAATCTAAATGTATATTTAATTGTTACCTACGAAACTGTAAATAATCAGAGATTATGAATGCAACAGTGACTTTGTATATTTTCAGTGACCTAGCATCGTACGTCATGTTTTACTTAGCGTTGACGTTAGCCTCTAGAAATAGAAACAAAAGACTACAGCTACACAGTTCAAAAACCTAAGAAATGTAGGTCATTGTGGAACTCATAGACGCCGAATTGACTCGTACATAGCTGACATTTTCTTTGCTATGTAACCTCTTTGAATATCAGTTTCGCTGGATAATTTAAGATTGTAAGTATTTAACTTAGACAAAGCATTCATCAAGAAGTAATTACATTTGAATGAGTTTATGACTCTTTAAAGCATGAACAATAATGACAATAGTATGTTGTGTTTAGCCTTCTGTTCTAAAGGTCATAGAGACTAGCATATTGCACAATAAAACCAAGTATTATCGCAATCAGGAACATAGAAAACTTAATAACTTCAGTAATTTTTCAATTTAAGTATCTAACATTTTGTAAGTAATAAACGTTGGTTACGTTAAACGTTGCTTTACGTCACTCAGAGCCGACGTCGTATTAATCATCCCAGTTAGAAGGCGATGTACCAGGAAACTGGGTGACATTTAAAATATCGATCGACCTTTCGGAAGACGTATTAGATCCACACCCCAATACAAGCAGCGTTGATGGTGACCTAATAACTGCAGCGTAAGCGCGCTGACAGCTTCGTTTGATCTCACCCTCGAACGACCCGAACTAATTCCAATATTGAGGATACTTTAAAAACGATACTGCTGTAGAGCTAAAGCTAAGAGGATGTTTTGACACTTAGTCGAAATCGAAACTAATACCGCAATGTTTGAAAAACCATCACTTTTGACAGACAGTTAAGTTGATTGTTGTTTCAAATATGCACAATACGCCCACATGTAAATGTCATCCACGAACCAAAAGATTGCAGCTGTTTATTAAAACGTTCTGTCAAACAAAACAAAACACGATCTGAATTCCTTTTTCCAAATGGACAGGTAAGCAGTGTAAGCACCTCCTTGGTTAGATATTAGACTAATCTTTCTCGGAATAGAAAAGTTATAGAGGTATTAGCGCGAGTGCGTGGGCCTTTCTCAAAGGCTTAAAGCTGTCAATGGTATGTTCAGATTGCAATAGCACAATAGGAATTAACGACTCATTGCTGGTCTGTGCTATATTACTGTCATGACTAGCATTTTCGTAACTGTAAAACTTTTGCAAGACGGTGAAGGTTTTAAGTGTTCTTACTTTGGTTACAAACTAAAATGTTAATGATACCGAATATATGTAAATGTGTTTGTTTTGTCTACATTTTATCGACTAAGTGAGATTCGCAGACGTGGCGGAACTCTACTAATTAGCAAAAGTTCGAGATTTGTATCAAATATAAGTTGATACTGTAAAATAATGTTGAATCATATAAATTATGTAATTAACAACACATAATATGAGTAACGTTTCTTTAAAAAATATTTTTCCTTTATGCTATGAGGAAAATTTGGAAAATGTATTTCCTACATGGTTTCAATACAAATACAATTAAATGTTAAACAAATATCCAATGTTACATTCCAAGGTTTGCGTTAGGTTTAGGCTATCGATCGAACAGGCGTCGGAGAAAAGTCACTAAACGCCTACCAGTATCGCTTAATATAATATTATTGCGGGTGTCAAAGAGAGACAGCGCTATACAAAGTGTAGTGCGCTATCCTGCTTCCACACCCGCAATAATACTACTTTCAGACATAGTAGGCCTTCTGGACGCTGGGTCGCGCGCTGATTTTCCCGGGATCTGTTACGTAAAACCGCCGTAACGACATTCCTAAGCGGTGTCAATCTACATTCTAGGCAAATAGGAAAAGGTGTTACATGAAACACTAAGTTGGACATTGCTACTTGCTAACACACATATGACAGACCGAGGTATGAGCTTAACGCATTGTAGTACAAAAAAAATCGCAGGTACTTTCTACTAAAGAGCAGATTTTTAGAGGTAATTCTTAAAACTTCCTTTCAATTCAAACTACGAGTAAATACTTTATAATTTACCAGCCAATCCTCAAAAATATATGCGCAATACAGGCCACATTAAGGAAGCATCAATTTGGTCAAAACAAGTCATGAAATTACCAATTGATGAAATGAATAAATCAAATGAAATTGAAGTTCTCGTCCGGTGGGGACAGGACGATTAAGTTAATGAAATTGAATGCAAAATATAATAAGGAAAAAACTTAAATTTGCCAGCGGTCAGGGCAAAAGTTTAAAGAATTTTTTGAACGACTTTCTTGTCAAACCTTCTACATTCAAATAGTGTAGGATATGCTTACAAGTTATTCGATAAGTAGTTAGAGTTACATGTACAGCTTTATCTGCGCGCTCGATCTTATGGTAAACCATTAATTAATTATTTAGAAATGATTACCAAAGCCCCATGATTAGTGCAGCGGTAAATTAAGCTGTAATGTGCGTTTAGCCCGGTATTGCACCGCACCGTGGCCACCGCCCGAGGCACGGCTGTGCACATTCCCGGCTGCGCAATGTTTATCATAATTCCCATTTTGAGTGTAACTGTACCATTAAATAGATACTATAATTTACGCCCAAATCGTGTTTCCTTAAGGTCTACTTAATGCAGACATTGTTGCTCCATATTCTTTAGGAGAAATAGTAATGACGGTGTTCATAATTCTCTACGTAGAAATTTTCGGATCAATATTCAGTTATATTTTATTTTCTGTATACTTTTACCTAACTCTATTTAAACATGTTGAGTCATAATTATGGTTAGCGTTCCGTTTTAAGAGCCTCGTACTGAACAGCTCTTAAGCCATCGTTGAACTGAGCAAATACTTGCATGAACCTGTTTTAGTGTTTATTAAAGATAAACTTTGTACTTCAACACTGCTAATTTCATAAAACCATTACCTACAAAAAAAGAAAACTAAACTTCAAACTCGTTGCATAGAACAATTTTAGTCATACGAGAACAGTGCTCAAATATCGTTTAAGTAAAGCAGGCTTTAGGATTGCACAAATGGTATTTCTGCATTCTACCATTGTGCTTAGTGTTTAGCAAATAAAGTGGGTTTGTGTTAGTGCATTGATCTTGTGAGGCGAAGTGCGCAGGCGACGCGGGCGACATGGCTGAGAGCCGGTAACGTACGCTGCCCGTGCCCGCCAAGCCAACCTATCATTGTATGCAATCTTTGACCCGCAGACCGCGGCATAACGACGCACAATACTGCAGCTGCTATTAACATGCTCTTATGTTAATGTAATTCATCATCATCGCTCCTTCAAACTTATTATCGGACATTAGAAGATAGGAGATAGCCGTCTGTCAAAAGATAAAGCTCATCAATTAACTTACCCGTAAGTCAGAACTACCAGACGACGTGGAGGTACTACTGCTGTCCAGCCTCCCGTTGTAATACATCTTCAATTAACGACCACAACACTGAACTTTAATCACAAACAATTTCACAAAGCCACTGATACAGAGTACATTTCAGTTCGTTAATTTTTATGAAGCTATTTTGTGTGTTTACACAATAAGTCACAATTAGCGAGTTGCGATACACAAACACATTGTTCCAAGTGACCGATTAAATCGCCGTCTTCATCTTAATAAACACTTGACACCATTCGAACCGGCTCTCGGTACGAAGTAGAGCACTCGCGTCTACTTCACGACCATACACTTCTTGGAAATTAGAATACAATATTTATTCAATTACGGTTATATAAGATGGTATTTACAACAACAGCGTTAATCAGTCGGCAGCGAGCAGAGCTTGCACACAACACCTGTGTGTTGGGCAATGGCTACGTGACTCAAGGAGTCAGTTTATCGATAAAACTGAAACACAACACTGTTATCGCATATGATTGTCATTCACGGTAATATTCAGAAATATTTTTGAGTGATAACAAAAATCGTTTTCACCTTGAACGATTGATTTAAGCGATTGTTTACTAATGCTATTACACTGATACGTTTTGGGTTTCCGGAAAATAAATCTTAGTATTTGAAAGAATCTGAGATGTTTAGGCAAGTCATGACGTCTGTAGAAGATAAACATAGCCTTATTTTTAAATTTATTTTGTGAATTCTTTAGATAAGATTTGTATAAAATTTACACTAAACTCAGACTTTGGGAGTGCTAAAAATAATTATTGCATAAACATGAAATATTTGCAAAATAAGCCATCATTTAAATGTTTCAAGAACTCTTCTCTTTAAAATTAATTTATGGATTAAAATTGCATCTCCTATGTTTATCAACATACACTGCATCAATCATTGACAATACGCAGACTCTACAAAGCATACCGTTACAATATCGCTAATACAATATTTATAGAAACATTATAATCACCCAAGACGCCTAGCGTTCAGCTCTCCTTATTCGGTTCAGAGTTGCTATAATAGTCCAATATCTCAAGTTTATAACATAACATTTGCACAGATTTCGCGGACTCGCTAGAGCACATCGGCCCACCGGTTGGCGTTATTTATAGAGCGACCGAGCTTTGCTACTATAAAAGGATTTTGTTTGAAAATGGGAAGCTGTTTGCATTTGTGCGAATGTGTATCGCGAAACGCAGATTTGGCGTGCGCGTGGGCCAGTCAACGCGCGCGGTGGCACTGGTCGCGACGCCGGGCCGCGCGCCGCGTGCGTTGCACCTGACTCGCCCGCGCCCGCGGCCGCCGCGACCACCAGCTTCCACGCCACTTCCACCTACCTATTACGGGAGATAATATCCCGTATGTCGCACTGCCACACCGCCTAACACACTACTTTCTTCATCATTAATTCCAATGTTGTCAATCATCGCCCATATCTTTATCATCCTGCGAGTAACTGGCAGCTGCGTGTTTAAAACAAATTATAAGGAAGTATCAAGATAAGAGACCTACATTTAAAGATGGCTCTAGTTATTTTTTATTGCATCTTCAAAAATGTTTCAATAAATGTAACTACCAATAAATAAAATGCGAAACTTGAGAAAGCTTTTTGTGGCTTATCAATTGGGTGAACTTAAGAAGACATGTCATGTGTTTGTTTTATTCTGTTTAAGTAACAAACAGATCATTCTACACCTCTAACTTTGATAACAATATTTCCCAGTAATATGAGCAAGCAGTGAGCACATAGTTAATTTGCATGCTGCTCCTGTCCGCCCGCGCGTTTCACTCACGCTTTCCGAAGTGTCGCCTTGCAAAAGCTATCGCCGCAATATGTCTAATCTTTATTGTCCACATGTCTATTTCAGTACGTGATTCGCAAAAATAAAAATACTAATTGCGAATTGATTCTATGTGTGCCAAAGAACAAAGTTTACTACCGGAAGGACTCAATCAATCAAAGTTGAAAGTGTGCTTGTCTATTACCGAATCTCGTCCTACAAAAGTACTGTGATGGTATACTACTGATGATTGCGAAGTATAAAATATTGGCGTCCAAACAAGTTTGTTAGCACAAGTGTTTCAATGAACGGTGACGTCAGCCGTCAGCGTGCGCGGAACGTTGACACCGAGTTAACGGCATCAGCACAACACCCTCATTATGCCCTAATGCCTTCATGAAATAAGATCTGCTTCACATCACTCTCTTATCAATATTACACATAAGCACTTTGTTTATTTGTTTTATAAATAGGACAGCAATTAATTATAACATGAATAAAATATAAACGTAACAAAGCCCATTATATTAAGCATTTTATTCAAGATATTTTTGTTAACTAAGATAGTTTGTTGCTGCACAAAAAACGTGAATCGTTTATCGATTGCCCATTTATCAAAGCCCAAATCGCGGCAATTACAACTTCTTTACACCCGGTGGTGCTAAAAATACACTTAATTAACAAAAAGAAACGTTTTTTGCACCTTTAGTGATCTTGTTCGTATCTCGGAGAACATCGTGCATTCCGGTGTTAATTAAAAAGCTGAATGTTTATCAAATTGAGAAGAAATCAGGTAGATGCCTGAATATTTGTGTTTTACTTATAAAAAAAATTTTTTAGTGTAAATAACTGACGAATAACTTTAATAACTTCATATTCGAAACCGAAAATCAATTCCATTGTGTTTTAAAAGTACAAGACAAGTGTATTCGACATCAACATGTATCGCACATGAAATCAATGTTCCGGTGATCGTGGAACCGACTCACACGAGTGGACACCGGTATGAAATAAAACGGTTATTGCTGATCGTGGCAGATACCACACAACTTACTTCTTTTATTTTTCACACATATTTTTAACAGAACATTTCGAATTTTTTGTTTATTTTTTTGAGATTTGAGAAGGTACCTGTACCTTGTTTGGATTATTGAATGCTCCTTAGATCCTATTCTGCCCACTGAAGTTGTGATTGCTAAATGTATTCAGTTATGCTTTATGCGTCATCCTTATTGTTCCGACACCTACGAATAAGAAATTGGAATAATTTATTGATTTTTAAAAAGGAATTTTGAATTTGTGAGGAGATCAATAATATCAAATGACACTGGCTTAACTTTTATATCTCCAACGATAGCAAACATATAAATATTATTACATTAAATGTAATAACTTGTATAGTGACAAAAATAATTTCCTGAGACCCGCAAGCACCTTACATCCGGGAATACGCCACATGTCCGTGCTCCTACGTTATGCAGTAAAATTTACGAGCATTTTACGATTCTATTTACATTTAAAAAGCACAAATAACGGGTTTTCAAGTGATCCCTGTGTTTTGGTAATGGCACTACAGAATGTTCGACAATCGCTTTACTATTGGTATAACTAATAGGTGTTTGCATTCGATGTTATGGATACAGATTTAACGCTATCAAATAAGATAACTTTTATGAATGTGTTGTTAACATTTTCGAGTTTTCATTGAGAAGTTTTTATTGTAAATGTATTCTGATGTAAACGTGTTTTCACGTAGGTCGCACTTCAAAACTTATTTATTAATCGGTTAAGTAGAAAATATTGAGTCGTATAAACGTAAAGAATCAGAAATGATTTGTATCTAACGCCGTCTAACACAGCAGCATCGTTCCAAACAAGTTTTATACAAACCTTAAGAATAAGGAAACTCCATTGAATTTCAAGGTAACGTTTAGCCGGTAGGTATATAAATAACTATAGATACCGGTACGGGCACGTTTCATTAGCATTGCAGATTTACGATACCGCGAGAAAACCGCCTTCACTCCGTATTACACTGAAAATGGTGGCTTATTCAGCTTATTGTACTATCTTCACGAAGTAAAAGCACTCACTCCTTTCACAATTTAGTTTCAGCCGTGAATATTCTGAATGTACGTGCTTAGGGAGGTACTTAACTTTCTGTTAGGTTTTGCTGTTGTATTTTAAATTCGGAGTTTTGACGTAATTATTTTGTTTTGTTAAACCTGCCACTTTCCTTTTGTTCTTATAATAGCCCTAAATCGCAATCTTACTATAATGGCAATTCAAAATAAATAAGGAGCCACAGGATTTTGAGGTAGATTAGGACACTTTCTGTCAACCCGGTACCCATGGAGAATATGTTATTATGTTGGTTTATCATCGAAATAATAATAAGAATTAATTTCAAAGGGTGTCTTGAAAACGTTACATTAACGATTAAAGCTTTGCACATACTGCTCTAACAAATTGAGGCATATCCGACCAGATAAATACCACTGCAGCTGTATTAATATTAGATTATCCACAAAATTTAAGAGAAACATCGTACATATAATTTAATATCGATTGCAGACTCTCTTGAAGATATTTTTAAATTTAAATGTTTTGTTCAAGTGGTGCACGTTACAATATGTACGAACTACTACGAAGCAATTGCAGAAATGTTTCGCGAGCATGTAACTCGCCTTTCTTTATAGCTTTCCGGTGCTCTACCGGCTCTACCTCGAATAGTTTGCTCCGGTTCAATTACCATGAAGTGTGAAGTGTATTATACCTAATGTAAATATAATGCAACTTCGATAGTTGCGCATTTGTGCATATATCCGTGCAATCTTGACACGATCAGCTATTTTCATTGCTCACACTGCTCTACACTTGTGTTTCTGCCTAAACTTTTCCAGAGATATGTCTTTTTTCAGGAGATCATCTACTAATCTTACTGCATGCAACTCAATTAACTGACAATCACTGTATTCCTAATAAGTATACCTGTCGTGCTCTACATTTGTGTAAAATATTATTTTACGAAAAAACATTTTGTACTTAGTTAAATAACAAACAAATTTAAATTAAATGATTTAGAAAATATAACTTTCTCTGGTAACCCAGCCCGTCGTGGTAGACACGTAAAGATATAATCACAGGTCTCCTGTTTACTGAGCATAGAAGCCGCGGGGCTTCTCCCAGACTGTCATATCTTACTAGAGGACCACCGCGTCTCACGTAAGACAAGGCAGTGGTGGAAGCGAGACGGCACACAACACGGCGTAGAGCTGCGTCTCTTTTCCACAACTTCAACAGTCTTGGAGGTACGTAAGCTGAATTACCTACCTATGTAAATACCTGCATAATACTACCGTCTACCTGTTTGTGTTAATACTGTTCTTATACATTAATATTAACTTTGCCGTAATCGGATAAAAAAGCGCTCGCGTGTAAACAAACTCCGGCAAAGTTTAGACGGCTGCTTTATGGGTGTTTGTGAAATTCCGCATTGCTCCACCGAACTTATAAACATTTTCAGGAATACGTAAAAGTAATTTGAAGCCTAGTTTACGAACCGAAGTTTCACCGATCTACGGATATTGCGAAATGATATTGAAAACGTCCAAGTGGTCTTAAAGTTTCGAAAACATCTTTATTGGTTATAAGAAACCTAAATATGAAATTATTTTCTCTGAAATATATTTTATTAAAACAGATATTTCTAGAATGGCCGAAAAAGAAATTGTTGTTCATTCTCGTATTTTTGCTATTAATCATCAATGTTATTACTCTTATTAGCATGAAATATGAACAGAAGTTCTATGCACAATCTTAATATAATTTTGTATAAAACGTAGCAGTAATTTAAGGAAATAATAAATGTGCTCATAATGTTGTAATTAATGTTTAATTTTAGCCGCGACACGCAGAGGGGATGGCATGTAATTACAAGCAAACGAGAGTTCAGTGTAGAGCTTTACAGACTGGAGAGCAAGATTAGACACGAAATTATATCTTAAAATAATGTAACATTTTTACCAGAATGTTACATTATTTTATTAAAATTTTCAACGAAAATCTTCTCTCAAAGTTGGTGAAGATAGCTATTTTGTCCTTCTAGTAGACTCTACATTATATTTTCCTTCTGCCTTATTTTTGCACGGTAAAAAAATATGGATATAACAAACTGCTGCTCATATTGCATTAATAGAATTTATGCATAGAGGTCAACTCGCATGACAGATATTGACCTGACTCTACTTATTCAATAATTCACAAGACAGGTTCAACATCGTTAAATGTAGCCCTGAAGTGGTCTGTTTAGGAAATAAAAATAATTATTCTGACTTCAATTGAATTTTCATGGACGAAACTCCCACTGCTATATAAAATTTTATTGCGTTTTCTCATAAGAGACAATGTAGAGCAGTGTCTTAACGCAAAGAGATAAGATTTAAAAAAGGAACTATTGAATTGGAATCTAAAACAACTAGGTTGATACAATATTCATACAAACAATTACCACATATGTCTGTTACATCCTTATACATTGTAAATTTTGAACGAAACGTTATTATAACGGTGATCTTACATTGTTTGCACGGCGTCCAATTTCGGTAAGACGGTAAGACGTGAAACAATGGAAGCGTGACCGGCGACCACCAGGTGATTGCCATCAAAAGCCCATTGCTAGCTAAACATGGACAGGCAAAGAAACAAAACTGGACTATTATCTAGTTGCCAGTACCTTGTGTATAAGTCGAAGTAGGTTAGCGTGGATAAGCCGCGGTATGACCAGTAACCGCTGCATCGGGTCACGAACATTAATGATATCATTGAGATACTAATAGCTGTCATATGCAATAGTTATTACACCTAATCTAACAAGATTTGTTTACATAAAAATATATGACAAACATTTTTCTTATTAACTTAAAATTCCTATGGTTCCATAAATACTATAAAGCTATTTTGAAATTATTACAAATTTCATAAAAATAACTACTCGTTTTAATTCTTATATTCATTAACGTGACGATACCAACGCCATCTATCAACGCATGTATAGAATTAAAACTTCAAAAGAGTATTACACTATGCGCAGACGCATGGGCGCAGCTCATAATAATGAATCATTCGTAAGTCACGCAACTCCGGCAACAGATGGCGCTACTATACACGTATACATTACTTTGCAATTTAAAAGCAAAATGATTAATAAACATAATATTATATTACGTTTATTGTACCAAAAAAATATATGTGAAAAAGACCCAGACGTTATATTTTTTTTTATTATTATTTATGACGAAACACTACTTAGTAATGGACGCATTATTATACACTGCTGAACCTTGGCACCGTTCGCACTTATTCTAGATATAATATAATTCTAATTGCATGCACGTTATTACAGCTCTCAACTCAATAAGCCTCATCACGTACCTTACTCTCGCACGTCGTGTGGCAGACATATTTGCACACTGAAACAAACAGGAGTTCATTAACATAACACTCAATATAACAGCACGATTTTTGAGGACATTAGTATAATTGAAATCGATTTTTGGAAATTTTAAGGTTGGGAAAAGGAATGAAAAAGTCGTAAAGGCAACTCTACATTTTGATGACTTTTAAGTCCATAGTAATTTGTAAGATCCATTACTATTTATCAGAAGAATAAAAGGTTTTGGTAAACAAACTTTAAAACAGCTTATTTTATGACAGTCACAATTGTTATTCAATGAAACTTAATTAACCTATTTCCGATGAAAAAGTTGAGAGTAAAATAGCGAGAGTTATTAGATTTCTATCTATAGTACTCTCTATCTATAAACAACAAGGCATTATAACATGCAAAATAATATTCTGTAGAAAAGACTATTTATGCATGTCATCGCCATGGCACTGCATACATAGAGCGAGCGAATGAAATATGAATAAAACAGAAATTTCGTATGCAGGAATCGTTTCACGAAAATGCTACGCTGGTTATCCCTGATATTTGCAGTAATAAAAATGGCTAACATTTCGCGGATTCTTTGATTCGCGCGCCGACAATTGAAATTTCAGCGCGACCTTTTGTATAAACTTTTCGTCTTGAGTTTAATACTGTCGTCGATGACCTTTGAATGTCAGCCTGTCGAAAATTTGAATTGCAAGTCAGGTACACTCTACACTAGCTAAATAACGTGATCACTGAATAAATCGGTCAAGACAAATACTTTCTAACATTTGAAGACTCTTGACATTGTCTGTCGATTGAACAAAAGCTAGGTGGCGAAATATACAGACCTCTGCAGCAGGATCCTTGGTTATGTACAGGCTGGTGGCACCAGTGACATGGCCGGGGCTTTCTGAACGATTTACTTCGGAAAGCGTGAGCCTGACCAATGCCTTGTTTCTGTGGACAAAGGAACATCAATTAAAAATCAGCTATCAATAAATATTTTAACACAAAAGTTATATAGTCATATCTATTCTTTTACAAGAAATCGAGTTAGAATATTCCACGCGTCGTAAAGCGTGTAAAGGTGCTATTACTGAGATGTCTTTGTCCTCCGTGTCGTTGTTGTGACAGAAGATATTTTCCCAAGACTAACAAGAACAAATAGCTTCAGGCGGACTACGAGACTAGAAAACGTTTAACACAAGCGCGTGAAATGACAGGGCATTGTTGATAGTCTGCGTTAGAAAGAGGCATGCCGGTGGATATTTATGACGGTCGACGCGACCGCCGGCCATCTAGCCCCTACCTGCTCTGCGAGCCGGGCAAACCCTTCGTAAGCAAACCCACAAAGGGAACAGCACGACCTCATTCAACTAGAAACACACTCGCAAATTTTGAGATCTATGTATAGTCTATGACCAATTTGCACCTGAATTTAGAAACACCAACGTACCTTCCGTAGCTTTCCTATCATTTCATTTAAGATGCGATGCAAGTCATTTCTGCCTACGCGAAGGATTTTCTCTATTTACCAACACAACACCGGCCGCGGAGTCGTTGACAGGACAATGCGTGAGTAAATAATTAGTTTCCATTCAATCTATCTCCAATACGATAGTTGTCGTTTCAGTTTGCAATTTGCATTCAATAATACAACTCGGGGCCATGATCTTTATCTTAAGCCATGACATGTTTTACACTCGTTAGCAAATTGAAACTGACGGCTATAAATTTTGATCTTACTTTATCTACGTACTTAATATCGGCCACAATGAAAGGATATTGCTCATTCAGCCGAGCCTGATTTATTAAATCTGTATGTTACTTTCAGTTCGCACGCAATTTGGTTTAACAATGTTCTTTGTATGGGGTCAAAGTGTTTTAGCTGATGACGTCATCGATTCCTGCGCAGACGCCGACGCATGCGCGGCGGCCGACGCTCCAGGCGCCACATTTGCAGCGCACATGATACTCGGCCGATGTACTTGAAATCGATGTTTGAAATAAATCACTCCTTTGTGTTATCAGCGTGAGCCGCGAGCTGGTCACTCTCAAGTGCTTTAATGCAATTGCTGTAAGTCGATAGTGTTTACGTGGGAAGTTTGATTAAGTTATTTATAAACTCTTGTTGTTTTCAAAGCACAATACGTAATATTTCAAACAGTAAGACTTTAAATAAATACCAAGATACAACACTTACAATTGAAACCTCGTCACACAAAGGTATTATTCAATTACATCCTCTTCACAAAATCTCTTATTACATAGTACTTCGTCGCATTGGGATATAAACGAATAAAGCTGTATCTATAAGCATTCAAAAGTGTGTAGTCTGCCACGTGCGAGAGTACGCACCTGCTTCAAATTGCAACAAGCCGTACAGCCGGCGTTGGCGGTGCCTGCGCCACACACCCGTGCCCGAACTCTACAAAAAATGCATCCTCACAAAAGCTGCACGGTAGCGCAGGAACAGATTGACTCAAACTGACAATACACCTATTACACACAACCCATTAAATAATAGAATCAAATTTCATTGAACAGCTGAACTTAATGTATTGTTCATTCAAAGAGATATCTCACTTGACCATTGATACCCATATCCAAGAGAATTAGTTAGTTTCCAAACAGAACCGTATCTGGAATCAAAAGTCTCTACAGTAATAAATAAGATAGGTAAGCTCTGCAAGCGCTATTGTAAATAACAACGAAGTATCCGTATTTCTGTCAATAGAGTACGGTATTCAGTATCTAGTACAAAATGTACGTAAAAATGTATAACAATGGACGTGTGGTGAACTAAAGTGGTCCCTAATTCTCGGAAATGTATTCATCACAGAGTAATTCGCTATATCCCTGCGGTAATTGCGCGGGGTGGCCCCCCGCGCCCGTCCGGTGCGGCCCCTGCACACGGAACGAGGTAGCAAGAACCCTCCAGGCCAAACAAAACAACATTAATATTACACTGCCATTTGTTTTTAAAGCCGGTATCTGTAATAATGCCGCATTGCTGATAGGTATGCCTGTTCCTGTTATGTCATGATTGCAGTTTTTATTTCCTGTTCCAAACTTGTAACAACAATCGTTTTTTGTAACCTCTTTTGGGGTTTGAGTTATTTCTTCCGACGAACGTGTAATGATCTAACTATACACGGGTTAGAGAAATAAAAAATCTAGTTGGGGTAGAACTTTTTTAATCCCCACAACTATGCAGACGTCTTAAGTAAGCTTTTTTAAATGATGAAGGAGTTCTAGTCGTTGATCAATGTGGTCAAGTTATGTTCTTATTCCCTGAATTTACTTTAAGAACATAAATCTCCGATTTATGATTAGATAGGTTTAATGTCCAAAATATGAAAATGAATATCATTTAATAAAAATGCGTGCCGACGAACATCTGACCGGCCGACAAGTGATTGAAGCTGCCGTACTCCATGGAAGAAAACAAAGGGCTCAGTGTCAGAATGATAAATCAACCAAACGCCCTGCCCTTTGGATATTTAACTCCATTGTTTTTAATGAATAACTACTGCGTGTGCGTCGATAACACCAAAGTCACTAATTTACAGTATTCTTCATTGTTAGAAACAAATCTACATAGATATGAATGCTACATGATTTAAGACAGGTTAAACGAGCTTGTTTTGTTACTGTTATATTTGATATAAATGCTCATACCTCATTAGGCATTAACTGTTATAGAAGATTATAAACAAGAAATATTGCATTGATGGAATGCTCAGATTCGGTGCACAAAAGGAACCATGACTGTTGGTTTATACAGGAATGTATAGACGGATAACTAGCCTGAGTAGTTCGGTAGATAGAGAATATTAAAGAAGGTTCGTCTTTTAGAGCAGTTTAATGTTAAAGTAGAGCTGCTGATAACGAAGTTATAGCCCCATTAAGTATTACAACGATGCTCCAATTTCACGGTTATCTGGTTTCTCTAAACATAACTTTCGTAAGCTGCGCACATACAAACACTCTTGTTAAATTAAACTCGGCGTAGGTATCCCTCGGCGAATGGACGAAACCTTACAGCTCTTGCATGTTTCATATCGCCAGCTAATATTAATATTATTTGGGCAGGGAGCCATCTGTTAGAGCGAGCGGTGCTTTCTCAAGGCCTCCGTACGTGACATCCGTTTAATATCGAGGCGTTATAAGCTATACAAAATTGTCTCACGCGTGGAGTAACTCGCCGCGACCCGGCACTTGGCATCGGCCGACACTGTCTCCGCCATTAACATACTGTTTCTGGTTACTTGCTTATGTACATTAATTCCAACTTCGTGAACAGCATACAGTATACGCATTATCGATTAGAAACTCATTAAATTGTAAACCGGAAAGTGACGTCATCGAATGTCAATAGCAGACATAAATCAACCGATTCGAAATGTGTTAATTAAAGCGAACGCCGCCGTTTATAAATATGAGGATGATAATTCTGTATTGTAGAGCAGTATCTGTTTACACAGAAAATTGTCTGTAATACGGTAAATACTGCTGGTGTATCTGATATCTTGACGATTACTTACACTTGTAAGGATGCTCGGTAAGTAGAGGTAGAGCTGCTACATTTGATAGCAATTAGTGTAGAGTACTGAAATTGGGAAATCGATGACGTTGTTTCACATCTGGCCAGAAGCAATTCCAGCTGTAAAAATCTGTCGCAAGTTTGTATTGCTTTATGAAAAAAACAAAGTACCATATTAAAGCATTTATATTTCCTCAAGGCCTACAAACAAAAAGTATTTTCTAAACTCTACATTTTCTTATCGGACTTTTTATGTAAGTAAGTACTTACTCGTAATAACATTTTGTCGATAATTTTCTCATGTATAAATAATAAGTTGTAAAATAATAACTCAATCCTTATAAACCTATTCTATAGTAATAACCTAGCTAGGTATATACGCTTAGTTAAAGTAGAGCGAAGTTTAGGTTTATATTTATCGATTCCAGTTACTACGAGAGTGTCTATATATACTTATTGTATTAATATCATTAGAGTGCAACCTTTATTTTTATAACCTAGTGTATGCCTTATCTTTATTGTTTAGTTATTGGTGCGCGTGTTCTGCTGCGTTCAGCTGATAAAAAGGTAATAAATAACACAACATGTTTTCATACAGCGAAGGAAATATATCGAGTGTTTGGTTTCAAGGAGACAGATCGTACCGTAGGTATTAGAATCGGTTTTAACAATAGCCGCCCGCTGCTCGGTCACTGACTTTAATTAATTACGAGTACCAATTAAAGTAGGACGGACCCTTTGTAACATTTATACGCCGCGTTACGGCTAAAATTCCTTTTCATTGTTGTAATTTACGCTGTTATGTAATACATTTTTTATTAGCCAGTGCTGTTAACCTAAAAATAAACTATCAACAGTAAATAAAAACCTTTGGACCAGTACTACGAGTAACTCAGCATATTTTATGAAGGTGAAATAGATATTGCATTGTAGATTCCTATTGGTTTCGTACATTAGTATGCAAAGTACACGTGTAAATTGTCATTGTTAGTTTAATTCAATGTAACAGTCGCAAATTAATTGGCATTGTTATATAAATCACTGTCAACTGTTGTCCTTAGTGGTGTAATCAATACTCTAATCGGACTTCATTATTATTTAGTGTTGTATTTACCTCCAAACTTAGTAGAGCGCAGTGTAATCTAGTACGTCACACCTAATCACATGTACAGTGTAATTTCGACTAGTCAGCAAGAAGCAGAGTGGCGCAGTGGAAGCGTGCTGGGCCCATAACCCAGAGGTCCGTGGATCGAAACCACGCTCTGCTAGAAATCATTTTTGCTTTTATATCATTTTTTTCCAGAAAATTAACTAAAGATTACCGTATAATCATTCACTTTAATGTATAAAGCCGATAATTAACTATAGCATGAGCTCGCGTGACTAGATGACCCTCCGCTATTTAAACTTATCGCATGAGGCAACCGGTTATAAACTAATATTGTCTTCTTCACCCCTGTGAGTGATGATGATGACCGGCCACTCCCTAGCTTCACGGTTATTATAAGGGACGGACCCTCACCTACAGAGGGGTGGTGCATTACCGCTCACGGCGAAGGTAGAGCCGCTGTTATGTAACTTTTCATCGTTCACGATTGACTTAAAATTAAACAATAGTTATAACGATATTGATAAACTATTGAACCCGCTTTATCGGTGCAGCGTTTCATAGCCAATAATATAGTTGTCGATAGCTGTTGCAATATCGTGCGGCCACCGATTCTGGGTGGTTTAATAATTATAATATTTTCATAAACAACTTATCTGTGCACAAATTTGTCGATGATTTAATGCGATAATTTTCCTAATTATTGTAGCTCGTAATAATATCCAATTTCAGTGCAATTTGTAGAGTCACGCGTCGATATGGCGTCAAGCGGAAAATGTTTTGATAACTATTATGTAAAAGCAAAAAACCGTTTACCAATTGTTATATTAATGGCAAAATCATTTTCTGCATAGTAGGTATACATTAGTACTAAATATTATATTATGTATCCAGCGAACAACAAATGTAGCGCTTAGCCTCATAATCTAGAAAACCTTACCTATTAGAACAGGTTTTTAAATATTTATCTGTATTTTTCCAACTGTATATTAAATGAGATAACGTGTATATGTAATAAATTATCATTAGTATTTTATTTCATGCATTGTTTTTAATGCAATAGATATAGTTTAGGAGTATTTCAATGGTGTTTTTATAGCTTCATTAATTCTTCACGGTTTACGGTTTTAACGGTTAAATGGGTTTTGATGTCTAAATGTTTCCTAATATAAACTGATTCTACGAAGGGATAAAAAAGTATCACTTTCTATTCTTTTGGGAGTCAATATCATGAGCGGGATTGGTTTTATTATTTTTAAAGCGTACGTAGCGTGTTGTTGTTTCTTGAAAATCTAGAGGACTTAAACTTAGGTATAACATCTTCAAAATGTTGAGGGTTCTTGGAGGTTATTATTACGTTTTTGTTTATTGATTTAAAAAAATCCTGATTTTTTGAAGTATTTTCAATCTAACAGTAAAATATAATGTGTTGTCTAATAAAATTTTAGTGGAAATACTTTACATACTTTGGTTATTTTAGGACATTTCGTTATCAGATATCCAAATATTTGATTTCATAGATTTTTTATCTTTTTCCTGTTTCGACCTTCTGGCAGGTTTACCACAAATGTTTTAAACAAAATCTGAATTCAAAGAAAACTGATTAGTATTTTAAGACAAAAAACTTTCTAGAAACCAGATTATTTTTATGAAGAAGAACACCAAAGAAGCTCATTAGAATTCAATTTGTAAACTGTAACATTAGCATATCGAAAAGAAATCTCGTATGTGGGTAACACGAGTTCGAGATGTTGCCGTTACTCATGATTGATTGTCAAACACTTCAAGTGTTAAGGAGAAAGTCTAGATCACGTTTACACTTAAGAAAGAACCTACCTACGTAATGTTAAACGTTGCTAGTGTTGCTACAAGTAGAAGTGATTAGTGACCGCTCGTCGGAATACCTCGGTGTGGATGTGACGTGTGTGGGTACGGGCACTACGGGCACACGACGGGCGCAGAGGGGTCTACAAACGGGCCATTAATGTAATTTGATTATGCAGTAGAACCAATACGAGTCTGCGGTTACACCGCACGATTTCAGATGGAATGTTCTCTCGGCTACTCTTGATCAGCGAGCGCAGCAGCCGCGATTTCGTAAGCTTCATAATTTCTTTATTTATAACCATCGATACTCAGCCGTTCTCAAACATTTATACAGTTATTTTAAGTAAAACGTTTGTACTTTGTTACGTTGACTGCATGTTCCCTATTCGTAGCATTCGCATACGCGAGCACAAAATTGCCAAAAGCAACTGAATTATGTAATTCATATACGATATTAGTTCTGTAAAGGAAATTGGTAATTTCTCAGTACTCGCACGGATTCCGGGAGACCACCCGTGTCGTGGGTAATGGAGGAAAGGCGTACAACAGATATTTGTGTCGGCGAGCGTGTAGTACGGATCGCCGCGAGGTCGAGCTCTATACGCAATCCGGCGATGACATCTCCAATACAACATGCTGTATCATTCCCTCGTCTAATTTGATTTTCAAAATTGAACATTCTATTTGCTCAAGCAATCGTTACATCATTACGTACCCGTAGATTTAGAGAAAACATCATTTCTAATCTTTTAAAGTCCAATACTTAATCTAAATTCTATTCGTCTTCGTTAAAACGTACTTATCACAAGGGGCTTCAATTAAATTAAATCTTCTGTTATACGGGTTAAGTAATAATAACTGTACATCATCATTCTATCGTCTAAGTCTATTATTGAGAGATAAAACCATTCACGTTCTCAAAATTAGTTTCTGTCATAAAAATAATCGGAAATCAGTTTGTAAGACCTCCTGCTCAGCTAGCGTTTTATATGCAAATTTATTTCCCAAATAATATTCATTGTTTGTCCTGGAAATGAGCACGCAATGTGTGCCAGAGGCTGGCTTGTGGCTTTGTTTACACGGTTTTGAAACTGTGATATGACGTCATATAGGCACAGTGATACACTTAACACCCAGGTGAACTTGCGCAACGCGTACACTAGGAAATTAGGAAACTTAACATTCATGAGATTATGAATCCCTTAAAAACGTGTCAGCTTGAAACTACGCAAATTTACAAGCCAAATACTCATAAATTCACGAGCAATCGTTGATAACACGCATGTTAAGTAGACTAAATGTAAACACAGTAGTTAGAGCCACCATTAAACAAAAACCTTGTCCGAATGACGTCACCCAATTAGTTTTCGTTACGGTCTTATATTGTCTGTAGACTGTAGGTACAATTATGCCTTTTTCAGAAAATATATCTACATGGATTACCTTTTTTGTCTAATAACAAAATGACGGGCGCTCCACAAGAACCGAAATTAATCTTTTAAAAGTCGGTCTTGTGAGCGTAAACTGTATGCAATTGACGTGATTGTGGTTCTCTAATGAAATGTTACTTCAACGCTCAAAGGCAATAACGATAATGCTACGCAGTGACAACTTAATTGCTGCGGCTGTCAGAGCGCAGAGTGTGGGGACGGCGACTGTTACAAACCCCAGCATTCAAAAACAAAACAACATCCATCCACACTCGCCGAGGAAACAATTATAGTATTTGAATAATCAATTAGTTTAATTTCACTATACTGAGCAATCGTGGGTAACAATCGTTGTCCAACTGGTACTCTTCCTGTATTTTATACCTGATCGATGAGATACATTGTTCTTAACAAAGCCATCAGCAATTTCGGATTCAATGCGCTTTCGTTAATTGACGAGCTCAACATTTTTGTGGCGGAGGACAAAGCCGCCAGAAAAACGTGAAAGTATTCGAGTTGGAACGATTATATTTCCGTTTTTTTATTCAATCTTTATTAATGAAATTCCAATTCAGGGGCTTCATTCGCGGTAAGTTTTATAAATTAACGTGAAACGCGTTAACATTCCATTTTCTTCTGTTAATGTCGTTTTTTGCCCAAAATTAATTTGCCTACTACGTACGTATTTTTGAGTGAATTGGATATCTGAGGAAATAATAAGACCTCCCACGTAGTTAAGCGGCCTCACCGAGTATAACACGTCAGCTCCGTACCGATGGTGGTGCGGTCGTTCGGGTTAAGTGGTAACCACGGAACAACTTGTTTACCGTACCAGCATCCGTAAGCTATTCAATAAATAACTTAGATTTTATAACACACCAATGAATTAGCACAATCTGTAAAATGATAATATTTACCCTCGACTGTGTATCATAGAGGCAATCTCAATAAATTCTCTTTTGTTGCAACTTAGGGTTGATTTGTCAGCCGCCTCTTGAAATATCTACCAAGGGACAATTTGTACTTCAGAAAAATAGTCAAGGGTTATATTTGCGGTCGCATTGTGTTCAACTTAAACACCCATAAATCACGCTCCCTGCACTCGAAGTTATGAGGAGAGCCGTGGCCAGGTGGTCCCAACTATTTTTAAACTGCGTTTATGCACCAATAAGGGAATAAAATATATTTTATGAGTTCCTTTCATATGGTTTTGATTCATAGTTAAGAGTTACTATTATTTTTACTACCGGGTTCGTTAGCAAGTGACGCTGGGTATGTTTGTGCTGGGGATGAAGTGTGAAACCTCGGCAGTAATGTAAATACTTAGTAGTGTTGGTTGCCGTGAGCGCTTGACGTCTAGGTGACAGCTGGTGAGCATGTTTCGCCAAGCGTAATGTTTTTTGCGGAGACCTTGTTCTGAACACGTATTTGAATTTCAGTAACGAAACTTAATATGTCGAGAAATTCTACACCCACTTCATACCTATTCGCTATTGTAATGACTTTGATATTCGTGACATGTTAAATACTTGGCTGCGGAGACCGTAAACTACAGAAATTCCTAGCGTTCTCAAGTGTCATGTAACGTGTACATAATTTACTTAAGAGAATTTAATATTTCAAGTTACGTAATATTATGAAACGTGTAGTTTAAATTCTCTACATTTCATATAAATAACTGCATCATGCCCAGTGATTTCCCAAGTAGGTTGGACCTACACTCTATGCAAAATGCGCCCGAAGCTAGAGCAATTACCAGCGACGGCTGCACTAATTGTGCGCAATGTATTGCGCATTACCAATAATAAGGTTCGGTGCCGCTCCTGTGCGGTTCGTTAGAGGTATCATTATGTACCTGCGAGCGTCCCGCGGCTCTGCCCGCGCCCGCGCCCCGCACCGCACTTCCGGTCAAGCGCTTTAGTTGGGCAGCACCATTGCACTTGCGTAATATCCGCTCGGAATTACGAACATAAACATGAAAACATTTTAAAAGCTCACACCATACGCCGCGATCTAATCGCAGCACGATACCACGAGTATGATCAATTTATATGAGCTGAAGAAACTTTTATTAAACTTTTATACAATTACAAAATGGAGTAGCTACGCCGCTACGCACCTTGCATAAACATAACAAACAATAATACCTATCCTAATATGCAATAAACTTGTGCTGCTATGTTCCGGGAAGTTCTATATAAGTAACAGCACGTACAATAGCGTAACCGGCGACTAAATAAATAATAAAAACTGTAATACTTTGAGGAGCGGGCATGGTATAAGTTTGCACAGATGTTACATTATTAAATACGTCGATAACATTCAAACTAAACGAGAGATCGCAATGAATATTTCAATATGTTTTATATATTCATTGGTTGTTTGCGTACGTTCTCGAATACGGTATGGGTGCGATGACTAATCTGCGGGTACTTGACGCGCAGCTCAGCCAGACGACAGCGAGCCGGCTCGAGCCGAGCACCGCGCACCGCACGGACAATACCACAAAGAGCTTTGTCTGTCACCAGACGTGAGAAGTAATCTTGTTCCCATCGTTGTGCGCAGACGCACTGATGGATCTTCGTAGCGCTCTGCCCAGGAATGTGTCGTAAATCATCGCTTACAGGCACTTATAACCCTTCGCGGTGGAGTCATGTCTTCTGACACCGCCTGCCGCCTGTCACTATCGGTAATTTATAAGCTGATAAATGTGCGCTAGTTACTAACATAATAACAGTTATTGTTACCAGCTTTGTTACTGACAAAACTGTTAAAGTGTTTTATGAATTTAGCTCTATTATAATACAACATTCAGTAATTATTTTCGACGTAAATTGTTTTACTGACAAAGAATTAAGTAGCACGATGCTTTACAGTATGTCAGTGCTCAGAAGCGGCACCAATCGCCCTAATCCACTTGGAATGCGTTAAAACGCTCCGAAAGCGTCACACCAATAAAAAACATCGCAAAATACACCGTGACAACATCTTGTACAAACAGAAGAACAGAAGCCTGAACCAAGGCGAGACGGAACGTCGAGACGCCAACAAAAATAATCGCGACACTTTTTAACTTGTATGCATTATTCTCGTACCAAAGGGTTGGGTTTATTTTCGTGAGCTTATTCATATGACTTTTATTAAGACACACACGAAATTCATATCTGGAATGTATTGTAGTCCATCGGGTTTAATATTCGATTGCAACTAATGTAGTTAATGAATATTTCCCGGTGAAAAGACTTTTCCAGGCAGATAATTTAAATGAACCGCCTTTATGAAAAACTGGATCGGTGTAAAGTTAAGCGTTTTACAACTATGTATTTTTACGTTGAGGAAAAGGAAACTAAAAGTACCCATTAAAAGGCAATGCAAGCTTTTGCGGTGAGTAGTATGAATATTAAATATAGATAATATACATTCTACTTGAATGATAACTTATAGCAATAATAAAATAATTCCTACACATCACGAGTAAACCCCACAGCACAATAGGAATTGATAAATACATAATTGAACTAGTAACGGGTAGAGTTCAAAGGTACCGCCCGCTGAAAGGATCCATTGTGAGCGGGGATGTGCGCGCGCGCAGCCCCACATGCTCTTAATTAACTTATAAATGTTAGACAGATAACACAAATCAAAGTATTAGCTACAACCGGTTTGTATTACATCTGTATCGGAGCACTAATAAAGAGCATTATCTTACTATAATTAAATGAAAACTACGCAGTTATTGCAGCCCAACGTATTTCTAATAAAAATAAACCGCTGGATAAACCGTAAAGCATTTAATTTATGCAAAATATCATTGAAGTTAGTGCGTACGTGTTTACTTTAACGCTTCAATAATATTCTGAGATCTGTCTTGGCTAGTTTAGTTTAATATTCTTATTATAATTTATTATAATCAGTCGACAATGAACTTGTCTGAAGATATTTGCTCAGAGCCAGCGACCGGTGACGGCGCTGTCGCCGGCGCCGGCCCGTGGGCGGCGTACTCGCGCATGCGCTTGCGCAACCTTTTGGGAAGCCATGCCGGGTTCATGCGACAATGCTACGAACTGTACGAACTCACCTAACGCATTAGCATTCTACCGTTAACCACACTACCTGCCAAGGTAACCTAATGAAACGATGTCACAACAATAAAATTATTATTGTATCTAGTTTTGCATATAAGTAGCCTCTGTGTACACCATGTATGTTGGTCTCATGTAACATTATATGTATGTAAATTTTGTAGCGTACACTATAAGGAGGTGAAGTCCTAACTCTTCACCTTTACATTTGTTCAATTGTTATCGTGGTAGAGTCCTAGAATGGAAAAAACCGTACCTCGGGAATGTGAACATAAATCTTAAATCTTTTCATAAAAATACTGACATAGGCACCTACAGAAACCTAAGTAATTATTTGCTACGAGGCCATAGAAAATTACCTATTTTATCTTTGTACGTAATAAAAGAACACCGCAATTATTAAGAGTCATTTTTAATGTACGTGATTATTCTATAACTTTACCTCCTCTATACGTCGTTGTAAATTATCCGAATATTACGTATTTCTCAAGAAAATTAATATGTTTTCTTTCTTAGAGGGTTTAAAGTCATTCTTACTTATTAAACATCATGTTTTTTACAGTTTACGCCTCTACTCTTACGAAACAGTTTCAATTTCTTCGTTTCGACCTATTAGGCATACACACATAACTTTGATTACAAACTTTTTAATGTTGTTTTAAACAACGGAATCGGTAGATATAATTTCCTATGTAAGATCAAATCTCTACATTACTTTTACTATGACTAAATTAAAAAAAAAACCTTTACCTATAATAATAAAGTAACCAAGTTCCTTATAAAAGTAGACACATAACATAACAACACACACTCGTTCCTAACTCTATTAAAGAAAACAAAATAAAAGAAAATCGTGAAACTGAAAATGCGGCAGGTGCGACGATTTACTAAACTACTAAGTTATATTTTATAAAGTTCCTAAGGGGTAAAATGTTCTTAATATATATTTACACAGTATAAATCATAAATAACCTGAACTTAATTTTTCTTTAGCAGAATTAAGCCAAAAATAAATACCGGCTAAATTAATAAAACGTAATTGTAGGATAATTATCCAATTACCTGTAATATTAAATGCAGTGGTCCACTGACTCTGCAGGTCGGTGCGGGTGGCTGATATCCCCAAAGGCAGTTCCAAGGCATTTTACAAAATCATTTTAATATCATAATTATTTTAGCGTCATATTTTATAGTCTATTATCGACATATCACATTTCACAATTAATTTTACTTTAAAATTCACTTTAATTAATGAATGTTGTCGAGAAGAGCACGTTATGGCTGGTGTGGTCGGCGGCCTCGCATGCGGCCAGCCGCTGACACAAGCAGCTTGTGACTGAGCTGTAACCCGCGGCTCAGCTGATCGTAATCTTACTCCAGAACCTCAGCAGTAGCATTAGCATTAGCAATCTCGGTTTGTTCTCACATTTGTCATTTGTGCATTTACATTCATGAATGAACATTGCATTTAAAATTCTAAAGTTTTTGGTAAATAGCCAAACTGTGAAATTGACACGTCTTTACATTTTATAATGAAACAAATACTGGTTACTCAGGTAAAATGCTTTATATTATTGGCTAAACTTCACCTTTCCTACACTTCCTTTTGTTTGTCTATTGTCAGTACGTAACATTCTGTTATTGGGACAATGGATTTTGTCGAAATAAAAGAGCTTTAAACATGCTTAAATATATCTACGTAAACTAAACACACCATCTTCTAAATATAAAATAATTTATAATATACGTGTATTAGTGTTATTGTTTCCTCATTACACGTAATAATCCACACATGGATTAGATACTGAATATAGTAGATATAACTAAAATACATACTCAGTTAAGTGAAGCTGTTATACCCATCATCGGTAGAGCACATCTCTACATTTTATGGACATGATATTAACACGCGTATACCACTTTAAATCCATTAAAACATTCCCGGGATACCAGCTCACTGCTACTACTATTATCGTAAGTAGGATTGTCCTACTATAGCTTTCGAATCAGAAAAAACAAGCATCAGTCTGTCGCTTATGAATTTCTTAATGAGTTCATTGACTATCGCTATCTTCAAACTATTCTAATAAAAAATTTAGAGCGTGTGGCGCCGCCAGTTAAGTAACTAAAGAAACTTATAAGTAATTATATTAAGTACGATATTAAGGGCTAATTTTAACTGGTGATATCATCGAACTCTACCATACTGAACCTTTAGTAACACTTTACTGGATCATAAAATGAGAATGCGATAAAACTTTTCACTTACTCTCTAATTAAATAACTGTAATGTTTAATTTATCGGTTGTCAACGTAAATAGTAGGAACAAACCTGGGTCACCAAGTGCAGCGGTGGACTGACCGCGAGTGGATGCTGGTGGTCGCGCGACCACGGACAGCTCCAAGGCATGCTGTTGATCTGGCAAACCGTTTTTGCACTGTTAACATTACCACATAGTTCTTGCGTAAGCTTAATTCACCACAGTAATTTTCTAATAAAGGCAATAACAGTCAATCAATTAATCGTAAGTTAAGTATTTACAAATTTACTAGGAAATGGCAATTGACAATATTTTGAATGTTATCTGTTATCTAACGTAGCGTAAACAGATCGCGCGGTAGTGAAAGGAGTTGGGACTACGTAATACGTGCAACAGGATAGTATAGCGGACGCATGCGTGCGGACGAGCGGGCGCGCGCCTCCTGACTACGCTAAACGGGCACAGCCCGGCTCTCCAGGATACTGTAACACGAAATCCCAAACACTCCCGACATTCGGGCACACGCCCCCCGCCGGGACTGCGGGAATCAAACGAAAGGGCGAGTTACTATTAAACAGCGCGAAGAATTTCAAGCTCTCCCAATGTATTTTGGCTCCATATTTATGTACGCATAATTTTTTAAACTTAAATATAGAAATGTTATGTTGAGGTTTTCGAATTTCTGTAGTTATATGGCCCATAAATTGAAAAGCCAAACAACGATTAAATCCATGTTAAAACTGACACACATTTCGAATGTAAAATAAAAGCGTCTTAAGTTCCCAACAAAAAAGTAGCGTCGCTTCGCGAAACGTACTGAGATTCCTATGAGGATTAAATGGTAGCATTTAATTTTCCGTAACTCAGCTCTAAACAAAAGAGATTCGAGAGTTATGTTAGGCGCGTGACATTGACTCGTTATGGTCACAGAATGACGAGCCCGAAACTTGTTGGTTATCTTAAGTTTAAGTACTTGGTTTGATTAGGTAATATGATATATCACCTGCTAAGTTTTCATTATATTTTCTGTTTGTTTGTCTTTAAACACTATTTTTTTTTGCTATTATATTGGATTTCACTTATGGATTTAAACTTGTGAACTTACTTATAACATCTCGTAACGCTGCTCTATCTTTGTTGCCGTTAATTAAGCAAAGTAGATACCTACATAACATAAAAAAGTGATCCTATAAAGGTTTCGTTTTTCCTTCGAGGTACGAAACCCTAAAAAAAAACACTTGTATGCCTGTGTTTTTACAATAGGTATGTAAGTAAAATAACTCTTAGTGTAATAAATTGACTTTTACTTAGTCCGAAGCTTACTAGTGTAGTCTGCTCTATGTAACACAACTCTACCTATTAAACCGCGAAAATTCAGAACAATTTACGTTTTACCAAGTGACCTCATCAATTAATTTACTTTATCGACGGTAAATACGTTAATTAGCTTGAATTAGCATTTACGTCAGCTTTTGAGGCCATCCTATGCAACGAAATAGGTAGCTATCTGTAAAAGTATTGAAAACAGAAAAGATAATTGCCGTATATACCGTTATGCTAGAAAAATATAGCCTTTGTTTTGTGTTTTAGGACAAATTGAGATTTGTTATGAACTAAATACAAAAATTTGGTAGCTCTGAAATCTGAAAGGTCAAAGAAACATTACCTTAATATGTTTCTAAAAAAAAAAAATTCCCTATTTGTGAAACAATTTAGCCATACTTTTTTTTACAATGACAATATTAAAAACTGTTAAATTTCTTCTTACAGGCCATTAACACTCTTACAGTAGACAGATCCATTTATTAACAAAAAAACATCTGTCATTCCAGTTAAAAAACTTTGATGTTCCAGAATAGTAGATAATTTTGTTTCCCGCCCAATTGATCGCCATTAATTACTAGGCAAAACGAATTAAGAAATAACTGTAAGTACTTAAATAAGACACGAAGTATTATGCGTTACATAATAATGTCTACCTTACAAAAAAAAAAAAAACAAAAAACTTACCCCTGTGTACAAGAGTAGTGATTTTTCTTTTCGCTGAAACCACTGCTGCACCCACTTCATTGCATTTAACGCACTTACGATTTTGTATAGAGTACCTAAACTTAGTATAAATATTAAGAACTAGCAGTGCCCGCGACTTCGTTCGCGTGGTTGTCGAAACAAAACAACGTTGTTTAGATAAGAGTAGGCTATATACATATACCTTGGCGTGAAAATAGATGACGAACTAAGAATATTATTAAGTAAAAAATGTACTACCTAAGCTTTAAAGTTCCTATTATTATTTTAAGAGTTTTTTTTCATGTCACAGCTATGGGTTAACATTCAAAACTCACTGAGATAAACTGGAAGCTCTTCAAAATAGATTTTTAAAACTACTTGTTATTACTAAAAATACAAAAGCACATATAAATGAGATTATTGTTATTGTTGATTGTTGCCCGCGACTTTGTCTGCGTGGTATTGAAGATTAGGTAAATTGAAGATGTGTAGTGCTGTACAAAAAGTAAAGCTAAATAAAGTTTAATGCAAGCTCCTTAATCCAATTCTGTTCCAAAATTATTTCTTAACTTTCTACTCATAACCTTTACTCTTACAAACATATTACTTGACTGTTAACACTGCTAGTTTTAAAGGTTAGTCCAACATTCATATGATGAAAGGTCGTATTATATTGTTGCTGTGGCCACTATCTTACACTGATTTGCCAATTTGGATTGAAGGTGTGCCGGATTCTGACTGGCTAAAACCACCTGAGTGCATCTCCGTGTCATATTGTCTAGAGCCACGGGAACACTTTCGCAAACTATCGTGAACCCTGACGGGAGAGATCTTTTTAACGGGAGCTTCTTAATTGACATGGAGTCAGTTTTCCTCAGCGCTCATTAAGAGTCGCGCGAAAGCACCGTGCTTGCCGTCTTTGCCTTTATATTATACAGTACAGTAGACTTCCCCTAGCCTACCTGCGTAGGCTAATTATGGTGGTTTGAGGAGGGTAAATTTGGTCTTTCTTCTATTTGTCGCTGGGCACGGATCAAGTGGTCAGATGAGGCTTCCCGTGTTCTTTCTTCGGTTTTTTGTTGAGCGTTATCACTTCTTTGCAGAATTCGATGACGGCACACCAACTATCCTTGGCTACGGCAAACTAATAGCCTCTGGAAACACTAAAAATAATTGTGTATTGAATTATGTTGTGAAGTTTGTTACGCCGTTTCTTCTCTATTTTTAAGTTTAATTAGAAAAACCTTCTTCTTTTTGTTTTTGTGTCAATTGTACGTAGTATTTGGTAAATAGTAGATCTTTTGAATTGCAAGTGTGTAGACATTTTCGTCACTATAGGTGGTGTGACATCGTCTGTACGGAGATGACGCATTCTTACTGGATGTTAGAGAGGTCTGTATACTGTAAATTTTGTTTGCAGCGACCTACTTGGATTCTCAGACGGTTGAATGCTTTCCAAACAGGTCACTGCAAAGAATTCCGGGCGGCAGACGTTTATGAGGTAGGACATAAGTGGCAGGTGGTAGATGCTGATCTGCCCAGATCTTGCACCGAGTTCGAGTTGGAGTTTCGTTTGTAGCCAGTGTACATCGGAGGAAGCTCTTTTGGCTCTTAAGTCTAATCGGGTGTAAGCTTTGGTATTACATAGGGGATGTCCGATGTCGTGTGTCTGATTCCTCGATGTATTTTTCGAGCGCGCATGCGACTTCTCTTCTAACGTGAGGTAGAGCAATGCTAACCAAAGGGAGAACTTATTGAGCAGGGTTGGTTTTAAACAGCCAGATATTATTCGACACGCTTTGTTGAGCGCTATGCACTGTGGTGCGGCGAACATCGGACGCCGCTCCCAATCTGGTGGATGTATGCGGGCGCAGCAGATTATTCCGGGCACCGATCTTCTATTTCGTTTTCTTTCTACTCCTTGACGGACGAATTTTCAAAAATCACTTCTTAGTGTTATATGGTTATCAATGTTTTAAGATTCTAATTATGGTAGTTTGAGCTGAGCCAACTGAGCCTGAAGAAGAGTAGGTAATGTTATGCACACGTAACAAACCATTTGCGGGAGAATGTGAACGGGGCATACTCGTACGCGAGATTAATGATATTAATAACAGTATATCAACACGCTGTTACCAATGCAACTACCCTATACCATCGCAATTGGTGCACAATTGTAGTAGTGTATAAGTACTATCAAATCTTCAAAACCACGCGTAACACACAACAAAATTGCAGTCAACAGCTAGTTAAAAAAATATAGTAAATCATTTACCGTCCAAACTATTGTTTTTGTTTATTTAAAAAAAAAAATTATGTTAAAAAAGCCAGGTACTTCATACAATACTTTTGTACTATCAAAAACGATAGAAGAAAAGTAAATGTTTGTTTAGTAAAATTTATTTTCAAAAATTATTGAAAAATAAATTCAAAAAGTGTATGTCGAAATGAAATTTGAACTTGACGTGAAAAAATACGAAGCTAGCAATTCACTAACCCGGCTATTTTGACAGCTATGTTGTAAGCTAAATAACATGTAAGCCAATACATATTAATGTAAAAACATAAAACCATAGCAATAGTATTTTGGTCGCTATGGTGACTCGTACACAGCTATGTACACGTAGGTGACAGTAGAGCAGTTACGAAAATTCGTGATTGATCACCCCCTGTATAGGATAGCACAATAATATATAGTTTTTATGTTAGCCCGACCTTCAGCAATAATATAATGGTGTCAAATCTTAACACCGCGATTCAGAAAACGACGAAATTTGCAAAACGCCATCTATCGGAATTGTAATTTAGCTGTCAACATTAGTTCTATTTTTTGTCATAAGATGTCGTTGCTAGTACTACACTGAATTGCGTAACGTAATTATTTTACTTCTTGAATTCACTAAATTAATCATATCTTTTGGTAGAGTGAACCGATTTTGATCAAACAAAGACTAAGTTATACCTCAAGTTGCGTATAATTTTTGTGTATAAACATTGTCTGCATTGAGTTCGTAGATTTTACGTGATGCGCGCACATACAAACAGACAAACAGACAAACAGACAAACAGACAAACAGACAAACAGACAAAAATTTCAAAAATGATGGAAATGGGTTCTGTTAGTTACCTTTTCACACCCTGGCCATTTTTTTTTTCAATTTCTTCAATGTACAAAAATGACTTTTCTACAGATTTATTATATGTATAGATTTATTATATGTATAGATAAAATCAAGACTAATTGTATCATTTTACATGATTTCATACGTAGTACAGCTTTATGGCTTTTTTACGTTAGAAAAATGATTTTAAGTAGTCATGTTCAAAGCGCGCGCACACCACCTACCTCTGCGGGTTCAATGTTAGAATGGTTAATACCAAAAAGGCCATGAGTAAAGATTTTTTCATAGCTTCGAAATCACAATTAGCCTCTCCTGTGGGAGCTGAATTAATACTAAATCTAGGTAGTAGGTAGGTAGGTATAAATTATCAAGCTAAGAAGAGTTATTAACAAGTAATCAATTTTTTTTTGTTTCAAGTTTCTTTTGATCCACTTCCCGGTTTGCGATTGTTGAAACTTATTGGGAGTTGAGCTGATCTGATGCTGAAGCTGGAATTTGACTATAGGAACTATTAACTAAGCTATAAAACGACAAAAACCTTTCGAGTTTGGGCTTGTCTGATTAATATTGACGAATGCTTTGATCTAGCCAATTATTTTGGTGGGAAGCCTCGTCCGCTAAAAGGCACTCTCTACAAATGACAGTAAATATTCTCATCACATGTCCAATTTTTCTCATTTTTGGAAGGGTTTTACTACATGAGAAGTAGCGGTTAATTAAATAGTAACGCCATATTGGCAGTCAGATAATAATAAAATGAGTATAAAAGTACATCACGCTAAAAAATATAGTGTTAACTGTCCGTATTCGATGCAATGGCTTGGTAACCGGGATTATGCTCATCGACTTATGACGCTGTACTGTGCATATTTTGTGTGCTACTAAGTTGTGTGCAATTCTCTTTAAACTTATGATCATTGATGTGTAACCCACTACAAATAGGACCACTATTTAGTAACATTGGGCTTGGGCTTTTCTCGATATTGTTTTAACATTTAATGTGCATCAGTATCGTATCTAGAAGACAAAAACATGAAGTATTAATAACTGACCTATATTACAATTATACGAAAGGATAATGGGAAGGTGTTAACCAAAACACAAGTTATTTAGATATTAATATATTTTCGAATCTATAATGTACAAAAAAATACAACTTAAATGTTATGTACTCATAACGCCTGATTTCATCAATGAATAAAATATTACATTTTCAAGATATTAGTACTTGTCGTGTATGTTTTCTTAATTGACTGTTACCAAGTGGCAATCACCCGTAGCAAGCTATTAGGAACAAAAGGAGAACGTCGTCTCCTTTTCATTGTTTGCTTATTTATTCTTTTATACATTTGTTTGTTGAAATTAACATTTTGATTCTTAAACCGGGGATGATGTTAACATTGCTTAGACAAGACATTGGATGTACTGGCATTGCAACTGTACAGATTAATTTGAATCTCTTCTTAAATAAACATAACGACCTATAATTAAATTTCTTATTTAATCAACCATCACTTCATAACAACTTTGGTTGTGTATGCTAATCGTAAAAATATATGTATTTTAGCTATTTACAATATTTAAACATACATACATACAATGCGTAGAAATGCACAGAAACACAAAAGGCCTTAATTAACATTTGAAGAACTAAATAACACAGACTTAACGGCCACTCACAAAAAAGATAATTGTAGAAACAAGGACTAGGAGTCTAGATTATTACCAAAAAAGTATTTTATGTAACCTGATTGACTTATAAAAAGTAATGTATATTTGTTGGGATTAATGACTAAGGAAACCTGCCTTTGAGCTTATCTCTACAATGAAAACACACAGCTCTGTCAATTAATAAAACACACATCCCTAAAAATCAATTCTGTGAGCGACCAAATCTAATATCACTTTGCAATGGTTTAGGAAAACATAATTAGTTTAGTTATAGCAATATAACAGAATATTAAACCTAAGTAATATTCACAATATAAAAATACCCTTGTACGCAGACGACAGGCCAAGACAAAAGGCATGATTTTATACAAAAAATAAAATCGGCGACGTACGAGAATGCCTCATTGTGTTAGCGACTGTCATCCTTCTATAATAAATATTTTATCACACAATCTTACCTCTAATTAGAGGAATTTTAGAAAACCCTTTCTTAATATCAGGACAATAAACAATAACTATAAAATAAATTGATTTATCGTGTAACATAATCTGAAAACAAGATTCCTTTAAACTAATTATGTTTTCCATTAGAAACAAAGACTCCCGTACCCGTCTATGTTTCTGATTAAATTAGTGCACAGTGATAGTGATCCATAGGCCCTTGCCGCAGAGTAATTTTATATGAATGATAAAAAAATATTTCTATTACACATCGATATATCACATTTGTTAATGCAGTCCAATTGAATTTATTCTGCAAGATTGGATGGAATTTTGGACCCAATTAATTATATTTTAATTAATTAAATTTACTCTGAGACAATGGGTCTTAACATCTTAAATACAAAATGAAATCGTAATTCCAATCTTCATACATAGAATTCCAAATCATATGTAACATTTAAATATATACCGATTTCTCCAGAAATGTGTAATCATATAATGTAAAATCTACCATGCTCTTACAATATGTTCGTAATAACCATTAATTTCGAAAATTCCATATATTTTAAATAATATTTGAATCGGGTATCCCAATTCGCAAATCAAATATATTCTAAGTAATTAGAAAAAAATACTTATATGTATATCAGCACACACTTGGTTTTTCAAATGTTATCTTTCGTCAACCTATGTTTTAAACAATAGCAGTTTGTACAATTTTGTTATGAACTACAAAGTTCGAATTGATTCTTAAATGAGGTAATTCATTACACCAAGACGAATATCAGTATATAACTAGACGAAGTCTATACACGTAATATCGATTTATAAAGCCCACTTTAAAATTTTAATTTCCCGTTATCAAAATATTATTTTATATTATAGGAATACTTATTTTCGTTGATGATTATAAATACGGCGCAGCGCAGTCGTAACTTTGAGCACGTCTATCTGGTTGTTACAAAATATCGACTTTAGTGCCTAAACTTTAATAATTTAGAAGATGGGAGTAGTAGGTTATTTATTTAAATATTATTGAGCTTCAATACGATGAATACAAACGTACACGTTTATATTATTATAATCGTTGTACATTATCAAAATTCCTACCATCGGGCAAAGGTTGTTAGTACCAGACTTTTTCGGGGGAAAACATGTGTGTTGATGTGTTTCTGGCTATAGGAGATAAAAAGAACTAGTTGGTAACTAGGACTGGGAAGAGTAGAATCTTATTAAGAGGCGACAGACACTTGAAAGTAAACGGAAGGTAAGTATGTATGTTACTCCTATAGAATTGTATCTCAATAACAGTTTTGCTACATCTTAAATTTTAATGCACTCTAAATCTCAGACTGTAGCTAGCATATTAAAGGCATCACGGTTAGTCATATTTAACAAAATTCTACTGGTATAGAATTCCTTTTTGCAAGTCAGAAAGCAATACATATATTTCCATTGTGTTAACACACGTGTTAAATTCATACATAGAAATCAAATAGGAAAAAATTAAGTCACTCCAGAGTTCAAACTACAAATTGTGGAAGACTAAATGAACCAATTAAATTTAACCGTAACTATTTATTAACGAAGACATGAATTTAATGTAGGGCAATATTTTTATTGCATAGGTATAATCTACCACCTATTGGTTAATTTATACCAGTACAGTCACATGTAAAATGCTTTTTGGCTAGTAAGACAATTACAAATTCCGAAAACTTCAAAACTTTAAATCTGAAGCTTTTTAAAACTTCAGTTTGAGTAATGAAGTATAATACACTTATGTGTTTTTAGATTCAATAATTATTCTTGTATAAATGGTATAAGGTTACACATGACAGTACCTGATTTACAGTATAAATAAATGTTATTTCAATTCTAAGTTTTATGTATCTATATACAATGGTCTTGATTTAGGTAAATATGAGGCTGGAGTTTTTATGAATATTTGAATAGTTCCTATTTTATATGTATTTGCAGACTTATGACTTTAGTCGACATTTTATATTTCTAAAAACTATTTCAATATTAGCAATCGCTTTATTCTATTTTTAAAAGATGGCATTGAAAAAATACTCTTTTATCTATGATTTTCAGGCACCTATGCTTTATTACGGCATGACATCATTATTTACAAATAACGGAAAAGTCGGTTTAATCATGCAATGGACGTGTTCTCAAACGTTATAATATAGTTTTGATTACATAAACTAGTTATGTTACCGTAAATCTGCAAAAAATATAACATTTGTGTACATTCATTCTCATCGAGACGTCGTAAACTAAGTGACGGCATTATATGCTGTTCCATCTAGCGACCAGTTACGAGTAAATAAATTTTGTTACCATATATTTATGCATTATGAATGTATTTAGACACAACTACTTTCTTGCCTATTTCCTTAAATTTCCATGTTTCAAGGCCCTCACTTGTACTTTGTTTGAAATTTACCAACTAACACAGGACTCGCCTCTCTGTAACCATCATGTGGAATGAATTATGTTATCATGGTCATCAGATTACGTAAAGCTTAGTTATCTCACTATGTATCCACGTTTAATGAGCCGAACTATTTATTTATGTTTCTCAATTTTAACATCATGACAAATTAAATTGGTCAATGGCCTACGCTTCTTACTATTTTTTACTTCGTATGGTATAAAAATATTCTTATCATTATATTTTATAGACAGATTACTCGTTTCTCTTGGTTTATGGTTTATCTATACATATTTTGTACGTTTATTATTTAGTTATAGCACATCACAATTTACTTCTTTAACGTATCTACGTCTTACATGTTATGGTTGGTGTTTTGAAAAATATTGTAATAGGAAAGTATTTAAAACATATATGGAACCTTACTTATATTATGATCTAAATTGAGTGAACCCCCTAAACTCTTTTAAGTACTTTATAACGCTTAAGTTGTTGCCACTCGCCAACAAATTATAACGACTACATAGAATTAGTGCTAACAGGTATCTATGGTAAACGTGCAACAATTCCTGATTAAAAACATAAAAGTCGGCGATAGCATGTACCCTATTGTCAAGGATCCTTATGATGAAAACTGTCACAGAACAATTACTTTCAACTCTTCATTATAATCCAAATTTGCACTGTTGTGACGTTCAGGCTAGATATGGTCCCGAATATATAAAAGGGGAGCATCTTTAAACTTATACATTCAGTGGTTTTACTTATGTTAGACAATATTTTAGACCGTTTCAGGATACATACCACACTCAAGAGGTCTTATCGTCATTTAATTATAATTATACTTTAAGTTTACATACAATAATAATTATAAGATAATATTGTGCAATTCTAGTATGCTTAATTTTTAACGTCAAAATTACGTGCCATTTCAAGCAATATTTGCTTTATATTATTTTTATTTTGACTTTTATCAACTAAAGATGTCAAAAGATCTTAAATGTAATGTTTGTAGCTAAGTACATTTGTAACGTCAGTAACTAGCCTACTTCCGTCACCATATTAAGACAATTGTTAGTCAAGTTTTTAAATAATTATACATTCTAGCAAATATACTGCCTGAAATGGCGAAGTATGTAAATACTGCTAATTTCGTGCCTAAACTTAATAAATAGTTTCTAACAATGACATCCAACATTGATGTTTTTCGCATTGGCAAATTTACGTCATGGCCACCGCACATATAACTTACACACACAGATCATTAACTTTAAGTGACATTAATTATAAACATTATTTTTATTAAACCATCAACATTTTTATCGTAGATAACTATAAAATTATATAAATGAACTTTTTATCATTTCAAATATAAACAACGTTTATAATTAAGACCGTGTGATGTACGAGTAGAACATTAACTACCAATTGGTAAATAAGTTTATCAATAGCAAAGAACGAACGGTATGTCGAGTCAATTCATATATATCTGCAGCGCACACACGTTTTTGATTAGATCATGACGATAATTATTAAAAACATCTGAAACAGAGTGAGTCATGTATGAAACAATGCTTAATCATTTTTAAGTTTTGTTAATGAATATTTATACATATTTTCCTTAGGATGCATTGTTACAAGAAATCATGAAGACTCTTGTTTAAATAAGGAAGAAATAACATGTAACAAAATTATTTTTCAAAAGTCAGTTTGAGGCGATCGACTCGGAAATACATATTTAAACGTAGCAACATCAAAATCGTTATATTCGTGTCAAAAACGTGTATATTTAGCCATTAAAATATGACAATACGTGTATGGTGCATAATTTAGATCATCAATATTCTGTAGTTCATTAAATTCATATATGCACAATGTGCAATGAAATAGCGAAACATTCCTTAGTCAAAAATATATTATATAGCATTTTGTTACCAATTCAAATTGGTATTTTTATTTACGACAAATATACGCCTTTGTGTTACGGTACAAACATCAAATAGATAAGTTAGTCCATTTATAGAATTCATATATAACAATTTTCTAAGGGGGGTTTACTCTTTCTCCAAAACGACATGATTTATGTTATAATTTCAAATATAAATAAAAATATATTATACATAAAAACTAAGTATACATTTTTTTGGAAAGCTTTTAAAATATGAACAAATCTTGTTTATTTGTCAGTAAATAAATGTTTCAAAGATACAAAAAAAAATGTTATAAATCACATCTATTTGTAAATTTGATAAAAAATACTGTGATTATAACATAAATTAGGTCGCTCTCGTAAACAAAATCGAAAAAATAAGTAAACATAAGTGGAGAGGTAAATAATGTTGGAAAAAACATAAAATAATATTTGTAATGATTTAATCAATTTCATAATAAGATTGAAATAAAAAAAATTGTACCATGCACGAAACACAATGAAATATTTTAACAAAATATTTACAATAAAGCAACAGCTATAATTTAACAACATATTATTTACACGTAAAAATAATATTCTCCATAAGAGAAACCATTTCACTCGACGTCTCGTCATCATATACTATAATACAAATTACTTTGTCATAACAGGTAACATCTGACTTTCATACTATAATACATAACGTTCACAACGCCAAAATATGTGTTTATTTCTATACAATATTGCACGCGGTATATTTCTATTGTACATTGTGTATGTGTACTGGGCGTACGAATCAATAAAATAATTTTAAATCACTATTTTTTTTCCATCACAGGAAGCTACGAAATTCGCATCGATTCGTTTTTCGTTAAAATTAGAGCATAGTTACATACATATTTATAAAATCTAGTTTCTCAAAGAACTTAGAAGTAATATGTCATTAACGAAACGATTTATACAACTCGAAAACATCACTAGCACTACTAGACTACATTAAAGGTGTCTATAAATACGCGTATGTACTATATTATTCTCACGGAAGTGAGATTTACAGCCGCAGAGGTACCACGTAGATCGTAACTCGGAACGACGACGTTCGTTACGCTGGAATCGAAGAATCGTCGGTAAACGTCCATCCGATGAAGCGAGAATTTAATAAATGCAAAGTTCAGCTGTCGAGAGGCGCGGACAGGCGGCCTACTGCGACAGCAGCTTCTGCAGCAGCGACGCCTTCGTGGCCGCGCCCGCGCCCGCGCCCGCGCCCGCGCGCGCCTCATCACCGCGAGCCGCCGCCTCCGCCGAGCCCGCCTCCGTAGTACTCTGCCACAAACCAAACCACATGTCACTATCGACACACAACCCTGCCGACCTGGTGCGCCTATCCACAACACTGTGCAAACACGACACTCGAATGCCTGACAGGAGACTATATTGTGCGGTGTTCAACCGTATTGTTCAACTTTTCAAATAACTATGATAACGGATGTTACGCAGGAAATCGATGTTTGAAAATATTAATTAGGAGTCATTGATGATTAAATAACCAATTGCATTTGTCTCTCATTAAGTTTATTAACACTAGATATTTTCATTTTATATTAACCTCTGACTACATTGGTATATTTAATAATTCCTTTATTAATTTGACTAACTTGTTGGCTATGAATAACAATAATTCTAATCGAAGAAAATAGAATAATTAATGCCTGAAAAAAACGTTTAAATCGAAAGTATTTTTACTATAGCACTTTTAAGCAAAAATAATGTATTTACGATACACGAGGATCGATCAAAATATTGTTTTACTGAAAATTTGTTAGATTCAGGCAACATATGAAAATAGTATGAAGAGTATTAAATATTATGAACAAAATAAGCATTTTAATCATTTTTATTCCTAAAAATGTGCTACATAACAAATGTATGTTTATAGTTTGTATTAAGCATGGTTTATTTATAATTACAAGCGTAAGTGACATAATTTATAGAATTTATTTTTATATTAAACTACCTATAATTAATCAACCTTGATCGCTACTCGTGTATGAAATTTCTAATAGAATAATCCGATTTACCAGTCCTACAGTACCGCCATGCAATCGTCTGTTGTATATCTACCAAAACTGAATTAAAACGCAAAATCTTCTAACATTTCATAAGCGAACAAGAAGCAAACTATTGCAATAATATATTGTTGGTTTATCACTACAACGTCACAAAACCTCCACCACACTTTATTGTCTGTGCATGCCAATTTCTCCCCGCAGTTCAAAATAAGCTTAAAAGTATTTTGGAAGGTAAATCCTAAAAGCCGTTGAAATTATAATATCGTAAGTTACCATTTTTTTTTATTTCTAAGAAAACATTCTTGCGTTATTTTTGTATTAAATAGTTTTCTCTAGGGTAAGAAACATATTAGACATCACATCACAAAAGCTTATCAAAATTCAGGAATGTACCAATTTTAAGCTTTTTTAGACTTTTAAAATAATTTATGAGTAATTTTATTTTTCGTCGTAATTAGAGTCATAATTAAGTTTAGGTTTAAACTGTATTGAGATATCTATAATTAGCTAACTTTGGTACATTTCCTTAAATCAGCTCTAGTATCAAGATGATCGAATCGACAACACACGCAGCAGAGCAGACGTAATAATTATAAGTAGGTCTACAAAATAATGAAAACCGATAAGGAAGTGAAGTGACTAGATGATATTTTGTATTCGCTGATCGCGTCCCAAGCTTACCGGGGTGCTCTGTTGCGATTCCCACGAATTTGTCGACGCCGAGGACGCTCGGCCCCCCACCACACTGCCGCCACCTACGTACGTACACACGTATACATTGGCAGTGGTCATCCCCTACACTGACAATGTTAAGGAAACACGCTCAACGAGCATTGTCCCTTTATGTCCCAAAATGTTTTTGTTATTACTGGTAAATTCCCGTCTATATGCAGATAAATGGTCTCTAAGAACGATATCCAATATCATTTACCCTGCCATTTTGAGCACATGAAGTAAACTTTATGACACACAAATCTCACATTGAATCAGATTAATCGAATAGTCCTAGAAATCTAATACAAATACACTGCTGTGTAGGAGGATTGCCAAATACTATTAAAACTACAATCATTGAAATGAATTATATCATAATTTTGCTTGATCCTTCAATTGTATCCGTTAATTGAAATAAACAGATTACATAGTGATAAACACATATCACACATATTCCTGTATCGGTTATTGTACGATTTCCAGTGGTACTTGCTAACTGGCATAAAAACAGTTTGTACTTTTGTTGTACGAAATAGAGCCAATTTATAGCTTAGGGCTAGGTTTATGGCTAGGGTTTTTTATCATACATAAATATGTTACGTTAAAAAGTTATCTGCTCGAATTAATAATTTCTGGGGTTGTCTTTTACTAAACTACAAACGTGTTAATTAACTTCAAAGCAGCAATTGAGCTTCTGAGATTTAAATAAAGAATTAAAATTACTTCACTCACTCCATGAAACCATCTTTAAACATATTTACTTATATTTAGAACACATAAATAAACAGTGTGCTGCGGTTAAACATTTCGTAATTCATTTCGCTGATTTCGTATAATCAGCATTCAAAACATAATTCGAATAATATCGCCAATAAAAAACGATAACTGGACAATCCGTTCTAGATGCAGATGTTGTAATGTTGAGGTAATAGCAACGTACCGGGTGGGGTCATGTCGAAGCTCATGAGTGAGTCCATGTCCGGCGGCTGCAGCGGGTGCAGGTCGGGACGTGCAGAGCGCGCGCCCACGAACGCGCGCAGCTCGTTGCGCACGTTCTCCGACGTGCCCGCCGCGCCCGCGCCGCTGCCCGCGCCTGCAACACGCACACGCTAGTACCACGGCGCCAAGCCTAGCCTGCGACGGGACCGACACTCGCTACTTTGTTACCTTCACTCGACCTCCATTATACTTATACAAACTAGTGTTCCCGGATCAAATCTAATTTTAATGCAGATTCATTCAGTAAATCATATCAGGGAAGCGAAAGGATGTTTAAGCGCAGAATGCAAAAGATCATTATTATTCATGCAGAGCGATAGGTATTGGAAGAAAGAATTATTGTTAAGAGTTTGAACTACTCGATGCCTTACCTCACTCGTGCCACAACTGACATTAGAACTAAACATTTCGATGCAAGTTCAAAATAGTAATGTGTCTGCCTCCTAAAAGTAATAGTAGTGTATCTGTGTGAGTGGTTCGCACTGGGCGGCGGTCGGCGGCAGTGGGCCCCGACATACTCACATGCGTGTTGGTGGTCGAGGGGCGGGTGCGGCGCGTGGGGCGCGTGCGACGCGTGCGGCGCGTGCTGCGCGTGCGGCGCGTGCGGCGCCAGCGGCGTGCAGCGCGCGTAGTCGCCGCAGTAACCGGCCGCGCCCGCGCCGCCTTCCTCGTAGTAGCCTCCCACTGCCACACACGCCGAGTTAAGTACTACGGCCAGCGGGCACGGCGCCGTGATCGCTGCCCGACCTACCTACTTCGATGCGTCTGCTCCCCTTTTTCGCGGAATCAGGGAGTAAGTGGGTCGAAGATGTCAGGCCGATAAACGCTTCGTGAAAAAGCGATGTCGGCGAAAATATGACCGTATACCAAACGGTTATTGAAGTTGCACCTTTCGACGATTCGTATCTCAAGATGAAGGTTGTGTGACCGCAAAATTCTACCTCATCGCTGAGCTTCCGACTAGCATTCAAAGATTTTCATAGATACCAGATAGTTAAGCCATAGACATGCAAATAGGTTACTTTCGTCTAGAATTTTAAGAGAAGTTATCCCGCTTTTAACGAGACTCGCTATAACTAAACTCTACGGGACATGCGGCGATTGTTTTTTTTTTTAATTTTAACATGCTCTGAATCAAACTAAACTCATTTTCAATGTTCTAAACTATATCTACCATAATTAATAGTTTTTTTCTGTAAAGCCGTTTAAACTATTGAATGTGTTGAAATATTAAATTATCTTAATTTATTAAAATACATGTTTATTTCAGGATGAGTAAGGATAAGCAAAACTACGCTTAAAAACAACTAATCTAAAACCACAAGACCACCCTTATAAATAAATGATATAATTATTATAAGGAAATATAAATACCGTGTAAAGTTTATTTAAGCAAACGTTAGTATCATATAAAAAATTGGGAGGTAAATTCTATTATCCTGAAGAAAATGTAAAAACTTATAAGTCTTTACATTTATTTGTAATACATTTGGAGGTAACAGAGTACATTGATGACATTTCGAGAAATATTTACGTGAGTTACGAGCTTGAAAGATGAGATCAATGCTCAATAATGATGTCTCTAAGTATAACTATAGTTGCGTGGTTACCTAGATGCGGGCGAGGCGCGAGCGGCGCGTGCGGCGCGTGCGGCTGGTGCGGCTGGTGCTGCGGGTGCGGCGCGTGCGGCGCGTGCGGCGGGCGGTGGTAGGGCTGCGGCGTGGCGGGCGGCGCCGGCGTCATGGGCGTGTGCAGCGCCGCCGCCGCCAGCCCGCCCGCGCCCGCGCCCCCGCGCGCGTACCCGCCCGCGCCCGACACCTGCGACACCTGCACACACACGCACACCTCACACATCTCTCCACACATTATAAAAAGAATTACCTAACCTTAGTGAAACAACTAATTAGTTACAATTTAATAATACTTACGCTGAGTTGTCGACTCAACATTGGATTCTGTTGCGATGTCGTTATTTTATTGGTACCATAGTGCGAACCCATTTGACCTGTAAAAAACAGTTGCAATATATTACGAAACTGTTATGTATCATTAGGTACATTATTATTTTAATAAAATTAATATATTTATAATATTATGACCACAAAAAATGCTGAAACTTACTGTTTTGGTGATATATTTGATGTTGGTAATCCGTACGTGTTAAAGTGACGTTAGGCGGCGTCGCAGAAACCAAGGCATTAATTGTGGAACCTAAATCAGCCTGAGGTTGCTCAGTAGCCTGAAATCATCATTTAATATTTAATTTATTTAATCATTACAATATACTTTTTACGTAATACTTGCTTCCGCTGAAATGACTGAAAGATGCTATGTTACAAAAGAGCTAGTATTTGGCATACCTCTGGCGACACGAGCATCTGCTGCGTGCGCTGCAGCTCGAGCAGACGCGCGCGCTGCTGCTCGACGAGCGCGCGCGCGCGGGCGGGGTCTGCGTAGAGCGCGGCGCCGGCCTGCAGCGCGCGCCAGCGCTCGCGCGGCTCGGGCGACGCGGCGCGCGCCGGGCTGCCCGCGTACGCACCGCCTGCGCCCCCTGCGCCCCCAGCACCGCCCGCGCCGCCGCCGGGGCTCGACCCACCCGCCGGCTTTCCCACCGTCTCGCACTGCATCAGGCTCTGACGGATCGCGTTGATCATGGCGTTCTTCTCCTTCATTCCCTGTTACAAAAACCGTTTAATTGTAAAAATTGTTAAATTTTAATTAAAAAAAACGCCTGCAGTTACTGCAGCAGAAAATTTATTAAAATATACAAAAAAGGCACTGACTTGTCGTTGTCGAACATTAACGTCGGCTGAAGATCGGTCAGCGTCTGGCATGTTCTCGATCACCTCATCTAAAAGGTCAGATAAGGTCTGGTCACTGGGCACTTCGCTGTCTCCTCCCCCGCCGCCTCCACCCTGCGCTCTCGTACTGCCGCTTCTGTAGGAAATACAGAAATTAGTTTATGGAAACACAAGAAGCTTAGTTGGAAATAATTCTCAGGATTGAACACACTATTTTATTTTTAAGTGTAATTTAATTGTAAACATAAAGTAAGATATTTCCGAATGTAAGTCGGAAAGTAATTTATAATGTTGATGAACGGATGAATAGGGTTGGGAGCGAGGATAGAGTGTGGTGTAGTGTACGTACGGCGGCTGGTTGTTGTAGGCGAGGTGCGGCGCGGTGGTGGCGTAGTGCAGCGCCTGGGGCGCGGGCGCGGGGTAGGCGCGCGCGCCGCCCGCCAGCCCGCCCGACTGCAGCACCATCTGCAGGTGGCTGGACCCCGCCATGCTCACCGGACACTCCGCGCCCGCGCCGCCGTTACCGCCGCCATTGCCGCCGCCGTTCATGCTGGCTCGACTGCCGAACACAAATCATTCTTATATTTCTGTATTATACCTCACACAAAAATACTTTGACTAGACTACTACAAGGCACGAAATGCCGAATGTTCCCATGTAAAATTACATATTTATATTAGAAAAACGGAATGACGTTGACAATTTGTAGTTACTACTCTCAACTAACCACTACTGCTATTCATCAAGTAATGTGCCAAGTGGCATTCGACCAATAAATGTAATAGCAATGAGAGGCCATCACTAGGAGTATATTAGGTGGAATAAAGCCGAATCTAGGCAATTGCAACATAATTGAAGAAGATAGAGATTGATTTTTTTTTTTAACATAAACAGCCAGATTTATAAAATGTTAACCAAAGATACGGAAACAAAAGAGTTTGACAGCAAGTTTTATGGCCTTATTATGCCACTATGACAATTAACGGAAACTACGCAGCATGTGACACACACCAATAAAATGATATAAATGAATGATACTGACTGGTTGGTGCTGGTAAGTATGTTGGAGAGCGTGGAAACGTGGTGGCGTTGCGGCGGCTGCTGCGGCTGTTGCGGCAGCTGCGGCGGCTGCGGCGGCCGCGGCCTGGCCGTGGGCCCGTACGCGCGCAGGTTGGGGTTGGGCAGCGGCAGCGGCGTCGTGGGCGTCGTCTGCTGCCGCGCCAGTAACGATACTAGGATCTGGTTCTTTTGACATAATAGGCTCTGTCCGAGGCTACTGCTGGTCGCCGGGCTGGTAGCCGTTGATGAAGCAGTCGACGATGCCGCAGGAAGAGCGCTCGATGTGACCTGTGCGTCAATACCCAACATAAATAAATAACACAAAAAAAAATATTGATTGGGTACGTGTCCAACAAATTCGAATACATTTATAGCACGGTACCAAATTGTTATTATGCGTGTAGTATAAATCTACTCAAAATGTTATTATTTAAAATGTCATCAATATTACCTGCTGGTTTTCAGGCGTAGCTCTCTTTGAACTACTAGATATTCCTTTAGCATCATCGAACTTTCGTTTTACTGCAGCCATTCTTTCGAGGTAGTTTTCACTGCCGTCGTGAGCTCGACCGTTGCCTGACGGCCCATTACTACTAGAGAGCAGCTGTGAAAGTAGAGCACTTGGTTGTGACACTCCCCTATTTCCATCTGCGGAATTTCTCCTGTTTTCGTCTGCATCCTCGTCCGTTTTCTCATTTAGTATCTGAGGTATCAAATATTTTTATTAGAACTATTACAATTATGCAAAACAGGATGCAGTATCTATGAAGAAATACGTACCCTTAATAAGACGTCAGAACTGTTATGATGCTGCCCCTGCTGCATAGAATGCGTCGCGTTAGGCATGTGCGAGCCGTGCGGTTGGTGCGGCTGATGCTGCTGATGCTGCTGGTGCTGTTGGTGCTGCTGGTGCTGCGGGTGCGGCTGGTGTGGCGCGTGTGGCGGGTGCGGCGGGTGCGGCGGCGGGCGCGCGTGCGCCTGCGCAGTGTGCAGCGGCGACAGCGCGGCGCTGGGCGTGTGCGGCGTGTGCGGCGTCAGCGGCGTGTGCGGCGTGTGAGGCGTGTGCGGCGCGGACGTCTCGCTACCCGTGGCCTCTTCGTCTTCTTGCTTTAATAGGTCTTTTAAGATCCGATTGTTCGAATTGACCCCGCTATCGTTACCCGTTTGCTTCTTACTGAGTAGTGTCCGAAGCCTATTTGGCTCTTCTGCGGGCTGATTAGAAGGTGGTCCTTCGCCCGGAGTCGGAGTTGCGCGCGGGGTTAAGGGTTGTGAAGGACCTTCGACACTGTCTTTTCGGTCTTTCGACTCTTCGCTCGACATGTCACCCAGCAAAGACCATGGTTCTAGATCAAAATCGTTAAGAAACTGGCCTTCATTGGGGCTTATAGGAGAACGATATCTGGGTTCACAATTTGACGATTCCCCATTTCCAACAGATGCCATAAGCGGCCCACCGACGGGAGGACGAGGTCCTTCCGCTTCTAGAAGATCCATATCTTCGTCACCAAGTACAGTGTGCGTAGACATTATAAAATCAGGTTCTCCTGACGATGGCTTCGCTCGAAAAAGACGTGATCGAGCGATAACTCTAAAGACAGGACTATCAGGAGTAATACGCAACCGAAAAGGTTCGCTAATTGCGGGTGGTGCGGGGAGACACACAGCTTCTTGCAAGTGTGCAGTAACACGAACACGATCACTATTCTCAACAAGGTCCAAATAACGACTACCCACGAGAGGTATAGCAGTGTTTATTAAGTTTTCCACTCCACTTAAATCACAAACTGAAAAAAGAAAAAACGACAATCAAATTTAAGCACACATCTCAAATAATTATGTTAGCCAGGAGATATGCAATATATATACAGCAGTATGGTGATGAACTGTCGAGGCTGTGGTCTTAACGAGGCCGGATTATTGGATTCTCTATAGTACCTACAGTATAACACATTGAGGTGACTTACATAAAATAATGAAGTTGCAATCCAATCTAAAGACGATATGATCGGACTGTTTGGCGGTGATGGCGGGCGGGCCGCCGTCGCCGGGGAGAAGTGCGGCCGACGCGTCCTCGCAGCGCCGGATGACGCACATGACGGAGCCGGCCTCCTCCGACGACGAGCCGCGCACGGGCGCAGCGTGGATCACGCACTCAGCGTACCTACAACACAACATACATTCTACATTTTCGAACAATCATATCACACGTGTCTGCCTTGTAGTACCTGCTAAATTCCCAATACAAGATAAAAACTAATCTAAAAAAACAAGTACAACAACACACTTTGTTATTTCTCGAAATCAACAACGTAGACTAAAATTTATAGATAGCATAAGTACAGAAGTAATATGCGGTCTGCGTTTTATTCTTTGTGATTGCCTTTATTTGTGAAATAGATTTGTCGGTACAGTAGTTTTGAATTACTCGACGGTAATACGTATTAGCTACATGTAATCGGCCTCTTATCGTGCGACCGTCGCCAACATCTACTATCACGATGAAAAAGCAAAATACGTTCGCATATCAATGTTACAGTGGTACACGATGTGTCAATGTCTGTCTGACTAACGTATTTTTTACTCTTTTAAAGCAGCCTTTAAAAACAACTTACCCAGCACTGTCAGTCCCATTGGAATTTTTGATAAGAAGACGAGCTTGTATAGCTTGAAATTTGTCGATTTCTCCCGCACCCCAGTTAAAAGTTTGTATATTTCTTAACAAAGGCCGTAATTTTGCATGATCTTTGACATGCAAAAGTGAGAAAATCGATTTCTTATACAGCTCAGTTCTGTCCTGCAGAGTGAGCTCTTTAATATTTTCAGTAATACACTCAATTTCAGCCTTTGAGTTTATTTCCAATAAAACCCAACCGAGGGTGCCGGTGTAATGCTTGAGAGCCTAAAACAAGCGTACATTTTTTATAATAAATCATTATTTCACAACAATTTAAGAAATTGCAACATTAAATATTAATTCAAATAATCTAAACAACGTTAAGCTATTAGAAACAAAACAATGGAAAACATCACTAATCTCATTCCTACACTTCTGAACACTGGGATGGGGCCCAAAATATTATTTTTTACTTTATTGAACTGTTGTGACGTAATTAGGTGTTACCTCTATGAGCGAGGTGAGCTCGGAGTACTGTAGCCCAGCGCAGGACGGCTGCGTGGAGCTGACCTCGCCGGCCTGCACGGGCGAGAGGCACTGCGCCGCGCGCAGCGGACACTCCTCGGGGCACTCCCGCCGGCGCCGCAGCACCTCCTGGATCTGCCGGGTGGCCTCGCGGACGATACCGTTTTTGTCCGGTTGCTTGACTTCAGCGAGACAGGTACCTAGCAGCTCTTCAAGTTGATTTATGGTTTCGTTTTCGAGTTCCCGTCGCTTCTTCTCAGTGATACACTTATTCCTGGAAAAATAAAAACAATACCAATAAGAAATTATGATTACAGTTTAGTAATATCATATTTAGAAACATCACAACAGTCATTTGCGGACTCTTTCATTCCACTAAATCCGCTTTACATAACGAATTAAAATTTACCATAACGTATAACTCCGAATATAAACTTTAAATCCTAAAATATAAATAATTCATCGATTAACGTGATAAAACAAACACAACAAATAATTAGGTTTTTAATACAACATCGATTACACTGGTGTCAAATTGGTCATCTATGAATATAATATAATTAGTAATAATTACATCGCTACAGACCTATAGTTAGTTATATTATCAACTCATTCTTATGTTTAAAATGATAAGATGCTAAATAAATTCAATGTATGATAATTCGGCTGCCGTCATCATATGTAGGTATCTAGGTACGTATTACTAGGTGGACTGCAAGTGTGTTATTTATTTTAGTGAATGTTCTTTCTTCTGGAATTAGTTATTTTTTTTGGGTAACTTGAACGTGACAGTCACCGAGAATTTTTCAAGGATTTGAGTAACAATATTTTAAAAGTGTAAAATCTTAGCCAATTTAGAAGCAAGCAAAGAATCACGAGAGGAAATCATTACAAATACTTGAGCAATGTTATTAACGTGAAGTCCCGGTTATTGTCAAACCGGCATTGGAGCTCATTCATTAGCATTTTTTCATCATTTTTACCCGTTAACTGCTTAGACGAATGCAAATTTTACAAGCCTGGCCAAAATTTGTTATTAATATAATTATTATTATTGAAAACCCTTACTCCACTGCCAAAAAATCTTCAGTAGTAAGTTTTAAACTGTATCTAATTTGATTAGATTTAAATGTTATTTACCACAGACCCAGTATTTATTGCAAACTTTCTTTATTATTTGTCAATATGATACATAAGTCAAAAATTCTAATGCTACGACGCTTTTAGATATGTGCATATATTGTATACATTGTTGAAAATTTCTTCAGTCTTTCATATTTGTATAATATCTCCTTATGTTTTCAAGTAAATTAGGATTTCACACATTTGTTATTGTCAGCATATTGAGTACATATATTTTACAGATACATTATTTTTGTATCTCAAACAACTGCAAAATATAGAAACTTACTCCAGATACACCTAAAGGAATTTAGAAGTAAAATATTTAGTAGCAGTAAGTTTAATTTCAGTCAATTAAATTGAATTTCGATTAAACGACTCTTTAGAAATTAATCTGATATCATCGACATTTTTTAAATAATTTGCAATTGGGATTTTTCAAATACCTACCAAAAAGTAAATAAAAAGAACTAAAACTTTGTTTTATACATTTTGTAAATATACCACGGTATTTTTATTTTGATATCTAAATATACTTAAATATCAAACAGATTTTTAAGTTTTGACACATTTTAATCTATCAACTCAAGCAGCATTTCAATATAGACCTAATCAGAAAGGCCAGCTACTTGGCATTAACTTACTTAGATAGGAAACAGGTTATTTTTGTAAACTGCGAAGTTTAAAATGAACAAACTACCTAGGTTATTCCAACATAAAGAAATCAATGAGAAACGTTTCCGATATCACGATGAACACACAATTTACCCGACTTATCGTGACGCACAAGTCAGATATCAATAGTGACTTTTATTAAGAAAAATATGTAGTGCAAGATTAACTACCAACTATGTCGTCATCCACCGCTTTGTGCTAAAACGACAGGAAAGAGTAACAATTTATAAATTACACAATTAAGAAGTAATTAAATTCAAAATTATGTAAATATAAAAAGTTCAATAATATTAATTGTTCATTAAAAAGGCAGACAGGCTACTCTGAAGCAGGACCATTCGGCATGGTTCTCTGGTTCCCGCACCTTTTCTACTCCTTCTACCTTTCAGATCGTTTGTCCATCTGGCTGGTGAGATGTCCAGCACTACGATTGTAGATTCGCAGTCGCCACGCATGGACTGGTCCGCTCCGACAGCCATCAGTCGTCCGACTGACATGGCCAGCCCACTAGCAACTTAGCTTGCCGATTCTGCAAGCTATGCCGGTGACCCCAGTTCTTTTCCGGATAATCTGGTTTCGGAAACATTTCGAACATAATATGTTTGTAGTTTTGTTGCATTATTGTATTTAAAAAATAGACTGCGTAATCGATATTAAATTGTTGCTAGTAAATGATAAAACCATATTGAATTAATTTTCAGCTAGCTTTTACTGATTCTCGTTTTTCACGATCGCCAGACCAGTTTTAAGAAGATTTTTAACGGAAGCCTCTGAAGGTCCCTTTTAAGTCTCGAAATAATCAGGCGATATACTTAACAAAAGTTTTCTTGTTTTAAATCCCTTTACGGGATTTTTATCTCTTCGTTAACATTGATACGTATCACCAATAGACTTTATTCATTAGGTACATTGTTATAATGTAGGTACCGTGTATTAAGAAATTTTAGTTTTCTAATTAGAATTATTATTTGATTATTTTTTTATAATTCTCAATAAATATTTGTAACAGTAATAAATAGGACATAAAATAAGGAAACTAAAATACCAAAGATGTCTGCGTTGGGTATTAATTTTAATCGAGCAGCCGTCTTCAACGCAATCTAAACAATATATTTGTTACTATCAAAGTGACGTTTAATACAAAAGGTGTCGATATAGATAGATATTAGATAGTACTAAAATGATAAAGGAATCATCAATCATAAGTGATCACCGACAACCGAGTAAAACAGCTTCTAGTCGATACTTTACTGTACAACATACACTTAGGTACTTACAGTATAATGTCAAAAAATCTGGATGGTTCCATTAGTTAATTAAGTCTGGTGAGAATTAAACTGCAGACGGGTTATACTTTTTGGAGCCAATTCGAAAACTGCATTGTCTGTGGATTTTACTATCCCTCGGTATATCATCTCACAAGATTAGTACAAACTAAAGGCTTATAACATTTAGGTTGTAATTGATAAAAACTACGCGCATGCAAACTAAGCATTAATAATCATGCAGGTGTTTTAAAATCAGTTTATCTATGATCGCCGAAAACTTATAAATACGGTAAATTAAATCACTCAAAGGCATATAAAATTTTACTAACAAAATAAAAACTAGATAAAAAACGGTATAAAACTTTCCACGATAAATTTAAACCGGCAGAAATAGCTAGCTTATTCTTTTCTACAATAAGCCTGAGCCGGTAAGGCCTTGTCATAGTCGAGCCCTACCCAGCACATAATTGCTCAGTCTAAATATTGATCAATATCTTAATAATCTGTAAAATTGCAAACTACGACGAACAACAAAGTGGGTTACTCTTTATGCACTAAACAAAGTAAAATCTAAATTCTAAAAACATTTAGTGAGGCCCTTGCAATGCCGCCATATATGAAGTATGTATAGAGGTATTGTTTGGGCAGTCAACATGAATAGGGCCAGGTGCACCGACCACCAAAATAAATGTATAGCCATTCGGGAAGGCTGTCTACGCGTTTCCTTTATAATATTATTAAACTTCAAACATGGTTTAAAGAATTCGAATGCTACGGCAGCGATAAAAATAAATAATTTATAAATAATATAAAGCCTCTGAATAAAAGTAAATTCATTTAAAATATGAGAATAGACAATCTATTTGATATTGTGTGTGATGTTTTTCCTACGACATATTAACCTACTGATTGACTATTGATGATAATAAAATGTATTACTATCAATACTGCATGAAGATAACGATACATGTGGACATAACCTTCATCGTTGATGTGTTCATTTTAATAAAATAATAATAAGACTTTTACTTTGCGTCATCGACACTATTATAAATAAATATAATAATATCTTCTAATTGAATTGAAAACATTTGGCAGTATGCAATGAAAATACTAAGGACTTATCAAGTAATTAAAAACACAGCATTTTTAATGCTGAAGAAGTATGTATTTGTCATTCTCGTTACGAACGTTGCTACCGGCATTTTGTTTTATTATTGGGTTATGTGAATGTCTCTACATAGCTCTTGTTATTGTCAAATAACGAGTTTACTGATAAAGCTCATTCAAAATAAACATTACATTCCGTCAGTACTTTAATGTACCTAAGTACTCTTAAAAAAATAAATATAGGTCATTATATTATTACAATAAATTACACCGTACGCATAAGTAGTAAATTCATACGTAAATAGATAAATCTTTTGTTAAACTGTTTATGTAGATTATTGTGTATTGGATAATATCAGGCATGCAAATACCTGAAACGTGAACGCATTGTTCACATAGTTTAAATAATTAGTATTAAGTAAAATAAATAATAAAATATATAGGTAAGGAACGAAAGTGGATTCGTTACGACATTCTAGTATTGAAAATTTGACGACACAACTTTTGCAAGGCAGTGTAATTTTATTATTACATAAACATATATAATAATGTACTTCAGCCTACAATACCAGAACGCACTTCTATTAATGTATAATACAATTAAAAACACGTGTTTAAACCCTCTTTAACTAATAATATAAGCACGAACTACGTTAAATAAATAAGAGCTTCCGAAGGTACATCTCAAAAACCCAGACATTTCCACCAATGTATACACATTTTAAGCGTATTAATACGTACAGTTGTGATTGTGGCTTATTGTCTGACTTTTTTCTTATCTTCTTAACCGGCGCTGTCACGCTCATCTTGCCTTGCATCCCCCTCCATGTGTCTCCCAGTTGGAGGTCACAGGATTCAATTCTACAGAAGCAGCAAACAAAATAAACTTTTATTAAAGTAGGATGGTTTTTAACAACTATTATAAAAATGTATTGCGATGGTGATTGATGAATGGTGATTTAAAGATACATTTTTATGTGAAAATAATTACACTCTATATTACATACCTATGTATGTATACTAATAAATATAGTGTTACAGTGGTGGTATAAATCTACTTGAATACTACTTAAAAATAAATAATAACAAAGGAAGCATTCTTTACTATGCCGACGATTCCCTCATCTTGTTTTTACAATAATACAAGACTGAGTCATGTTTGCTACTAAGCGAGTAATGTATTGTATTTATTCAGGTTTTTAACTAAGTACTTTATATTATTATCAAAACTTTAGCCAGGTGAGGATGTACACTATCGTAATGGACTGACTATCAAGGAATAGTTATGTTCACATTGGCGCGACTCATATCAAATGCCAAGTACAGAATAAGCTGAACCTAAAGACGCGTGCACACCGATACCAAACGAAGTTGCTATACAATACCACAAATCATTTCAAGTACTTTATATCATACCTATGAAAGGGATAATTGTAATTTTTATTTCTTAGTATCTACACGAACTTAATTTGCGCAATATCGCTATCGTTAGAATAAGTTCATTTTAAACAATGCACTGATATACATATTATCGATTCAGTCTTCATGTTTGCAGAGTATAAGGAAATAACTTATTTTATTCCCGATTTTATAACCAAACATATTAATTGCTGCTATTTCCTGCTTACACCTTAAGCATTAGTGAAGACCTAAACGTTTATAGTACTTACTGGTTTTGGAGAAGTTTGGGATTTAAGTATGTTAGTATGTACTTTATTACGAGTACGTAATAAAGTACTCAACGTTAAGAATATTATATTCTGAGGCATTTATTATCATATGGTTACTTATTGTGGTTGTGACTTCCGGTACCAAAGCTACAATACATCCTCTATCAAATAATTCACATGCCAAAACGTAACACCGGTCCTACACAAATCCGTCTTATATGATATAGCGTCGAGTCAATAATTTAATATCGAACGATATATCGCATCTGTGTGGGAGAGCCTTAATGCAAAAGAGGGACAGAGATACCAGTTGAACGACGCCTACCGAGGAGCCCCACTACGCAACCTCACTGCGACGGCCGCGCAACCTTGAAATAATAATGTTCGGAATAACAACAACGCGCCACAAGCGTGACCAGAAATAGTATAATAATTCTCGAAAATGTTTGAAGCCTCTATCTAGTTCCTAGTATATGTTCATATCCTGTCTGAATTTGAGTCACACAACTCAGACGATACACAGAGACGATACACACAGGTGTATGTAATTAAAACCTGAACAATATAATATGGAAATGCTAACGTAATTAATTGAACAATGCGAAGACCGCATTGTCCATACATCATTATTTTAACTCTACATTTATTTAAAGTTTTAGTTAAGCTGACACTTAAATTCGAATAGGTGAAAGTTGGTAAGTATTGTCAGCGCTCCGCGGTCGAAGGTTTCGCTTTTTCAATCGTTACTCAACAGGTATTCGTCATCGAGACAACTATACTTGACTACCTCTACATAAGCAACTTTATTGTAACTTCTTGTATCTGATTTTATTACACTGAGTAAGGTCGTGTTGCTTAGCCTACTACACTGTGCACTAGTTCTGACATAACATTATTAAACAGATTGTGTTATATGCAGTGTAAATATTTTTTTGCAATACTAAACGGCAATGATTTTCTCTTGAATGTGAATAGTTTGTGCGTACGTCATTTTGGTTTTATGTAACAAGTAGAAAGTCAGAAAATGACGTCTCGATTAATATGACATTAAACAATAATTATGCAATCATAGGCCTGAAAACTTGCTTAATGGATATTCAATACTATTTTGGCAGGAAACAGTTGAGTAAATGCAATTATAAACACGTTACTTTTTTATCAATGTAGTTTTATTTGAAATCAAGTTTTTATACAATATTAGTCATAATAGGCGTATACGATTTTTGGCTCAAGCGTGTTCCTATTCAAACTTGGCGCTGAGTTCATAAGATTTAACTTCAATTAACTAAAATACATGCATCACTGCAAGTAAGTAACAAAGTTTCGATTCGCAAAAAGTACAATTATTTCTTTTAAAAGCGATAAGAGACATTTGTATTACCCTTACATTGATTCTATCTACGCCTTAAACGACACAGACAGCTTTGTTATGGCATCAGAATATCATAAAAAGGGGCCAAAATAGGGTATTCCATCAAACAACTGTTACTGTTAGGTTTTGCCCTGATAAGGATGTCTTGGAAGTCTTGTTTTGATAAGGACACCCTGGCCCACGGACAACCTTGAGAATTTTCAAAGACGTTTATGCAAAAAATAACTTAATATAGTCATGCCAATTACTAATCTTTCTAGACTACAGAAATATGTATCATTAAGAAGGAGGCATTAGACCTAGTATAATATGTTTTTACTCCGATTGAAGCCATGTAAGTAATAACATATAGAGTTTACGATCGCAAGAATGCTAAAAGGTGATATAATCCATCCATTGAAGTGAGTAGTGAGCGACATATTTTTATTAAGTATCTACTACACGTCATGTAACCCAAGATCAGAATATATTATTATCATGTTCGATGACGCTACAAAATTACAAAGCAGGTGATAAATTAGATAATTCGATATTAGGTGGTACCGAAATTTTATTCAAGCTGGCGTGACGTCATGGATTAGTACTGTAGTCTCGAATCATGCAAATGGACAACTGTATTCTGCATCAGTTCTATGATGGATAAAGTACACGTAGAAACTACTTCTTTTAAGATCCCACAGTCGGCTATAAAGTGTTTCTTGATATGCAAGATTAATAAAACTATTTCATAACATTTTTCAATGAGTCATTAAGTAAATCATCTATAAAAATAGGTACAAGTACTACTTAAAAAGAGCTAAATGAACTCTAAGTACAGCTTATTTTTAGCATAAACCTTTATATTAGCGTTTAATTAGTGAATAGCTACTACTACATGCCGTGTATTGTACTTATTCCTACAAATAAATAAATAAATAATTTAACTTTTGCATTTCTGTGCAATCTCCGAAAAACGTCACTTACCCGGAAATCAACAGCTCAAAACTTTTCAGTAACACCGAGAGCACGAAAGTATAGAAACTTTTTTCGAATTGTTTTTATTTAACACGTTTACACAGTTTTAATAAGTTACCCATACCATTTGTATAGGACGTAGAAAGTGTTGTAAAAATACTAAGCCTATTTGATTTTAAAACTTTCACTTATGAAAGTTAGGGCGGCTGAAACGTAACATACGCTAAAGCATCCTCGTTTATTTGGTTATTTAATTTTATGTTTTTGCTGTGTTAATTTATATTAGTTTTTAATTTACTTATGAATGTGTGTAAATAGAGCGACAATTAGTATTATTTATAATATTTTTTTACAAGTAGTTATCCGTTGTCATAACCCCACATTACTCAATCATGATTTAATGTCTTACTGAGTCATAGGCTTATTAATCTATTCTTGCGATTTCAACATAAACCACGTGATTTTAAAGAATCAAAGAAGGATATTTCTACATCCAATTTAAGACATCGCATCGTAGTAAGTATTCCATAGCTACGCGGTCCCATTATATGATTGTGTACTTCTGCTAACTTTGTTTGCATAAATTAAGCGTACTGTAATTGAAATGGAAGTAAAACAAATGACTTGAAACTAAAACAATTGAGTTTTGCGGAAAGGAAATTACTTTTGTCTTTCAAGGAGGTCTGCATTTTGAAAACCTTGAAATATAAAACAAGTTATACGAGTGATACACACGTGTTAATAGTCCTACAGATTACATTCAAAAGAAGTGTATGTTAAGTAAATGTTTTGTAATTTGACATTCTTATAAATCCTAAAATATCTTGAATAATTTCGATATAATTCATAATGGTCGAATTAAGGTAGGACCATAATACTGCAAGCTTATAGAGAACAAATGGCCGATGCCCATGTAAATATAGATAGACATCTTATTATATGGAGAGCAATTTATGGCATTTTGTAGAGATGGGTGTCGGTATCTACCCCGCCAAGGGCACAGCTGGCTATGTTGTGCAGACGGCCCTAAGACGTTAGGTCGAAAGATCTTAATTGCAGCTCATTAAAGCCTAATTCCTAAACTCCAAAAACGAATAGTTTTTGTTACAGTCAAAAATTTTAACCAGTCATTACACGGAACCGTTCCCTTAGTTTTTCTTTTCGTTAGTCTGGATTCACTTCTGGATGTAAAGAGGCTTTGTAAGCAAAATTTTCACGACGTTATTGTACTCAGCTTCTTACAGTTTAGCAAAATATATACCTGTCTTTTTGTCGATTTAAAATTGTTTATATTTATTTATATAAATGTTAAAATTTACACTAATGCCGATTCTGCATTTATTGCGAATATGGAAACATATGGTACCTTTAATTTCGCATTTAGCAAGTAGGTAAACGAAGTTGAGAAATGTTGTTGTTTAACTCAGGTTACATAGTTTTGAAATTCTGTTTAAATTGCCCATGCAGTTTTATTTACTGTACCAATTTGTCCATGGTATTACTATTATATTTTCACATGTTTAATAAGATGATTTTTTCTTATTTTGTTTTATTTAAGGAGTATTAAAATAAATAAGTCTGGTATATTGTTTTCTTAATTAATTTACTTAAGGGATACAGGTGTTTTTGTACCACTTGTTGAAAATTATGGTTATGTTTAGACACACTAGTTGCCGATTTAAAATATTAATTTTATGTCGAGTTACGTAACGAATACCACGATAACGACATTTCTCTTGGATTTACATTAATCATTCGTTTCTTATTACGCAATGTTTTTTCTTTAGCCGGTCCTCCCTTTAATTATTTTCTCAAACATAAGATCAATTCCAAATGGATTAGCATATATTGTTGGTATAATTATTTCTTATCTTTTGTAATTACTAATTTTATCTACACTGTGTGACCTGCAATCATTCTGGGTCTCGCTGTTGTATGTCATTGGTCCGGTCTCCGGTGTTATGACTTGACTGATTACAATACCTATCGTTTGAATCACAGGGTAAACTTTGAGAAACAAACTGTTCAGCATCAAATCAACAAAAATGAATAAGTTAATTACTTACTTCAAATTGTTACGCAGTAAGTTAATACTCTTTCCATTACATCTGAATGGTGTTGTTGTACGATAAAATCGTTTGTAAGTTTATAGCACAATATACGATTGAGTAATTATATGATATAGGCACACATAAACATAATGAAGATTTACCTGGGCAAGGTATTGACAGCAACATCAACATCGAAGAATATATCAACTAGTTCATCCACATCGGAATCCGGTGTAAGCGAGGGTGGCAATGTGGCCGGAGGAGACGCAGCCACATTGACTGAGTGGACCCCGCAATTGAAAAGCACTGGCTCTGTTTGTACCATAGGCAGCATGGCTAGAATACACTTAAACGTTCACTGCCACTATTTAAGAAACGTATGTTTCCCTGGATCAATTTTAAACAGCACAATACGTATCCGCATCCAAACATACACTGCATTGCGCCACGACCGCTGCGACGCTATTTTTTAATACTACGAACGTATCTAAATCCACACTTTTAATTCGATAGCTACACAAATAAACTGAAACTGCAAAAAATTGAATTTCGTATCGGTAATTTTTAATATTTGTCGACTATATCATGCAATAACTTTATTACGTAGTGATAGTGCAATTTCCTATCGATATCCGTGCGAAACGTTCGCTACAAAACGACGATGAAAGTCAACTGAAAGGCGAGACGTAGATATACACACATCCTTTTCGTTCGCCGCTTTACAAATTATCAACACGACGGGCGGCGCGGCGCGACACGACGCAGATCGTCGACGGTGACGACGACAGCGATGGCTAAGAGCGTGAGAAGGTGGACTGACGGACTGAACAGTATCGCTATTATGGTCACACTAACGCTACTCTGCAAGACTCGCTCTACTGCGATCTCGCTCATCGACACGACCGCGTCAAGTTCGCCGAGTACAGCCGACCATGTACGATTTAGAACAACGTATAAATAATACATACAAAAAATTGTTTGCTATTTTTCATTAGCCGTCATTTGTTGCGAAACACGACCGAATAATCATAAACAATAGGTATGCATAAAGGTGCAGAATATTCAAATAATATGATTATGGGACAAATAGCAATTCTAAAAAGATTGCCAGCAGCCAATTCTTCTTGTACTTAATTATAGCTGTCCAACCGTAGAATTGTAAAATTCCTGAGAGGCCTTAATATTTAACATCAAATAACCTGTCGGTTATAATATTCGGAATGAAATAAAACCATATCTAACTAAAATACATACCTTATATACAAGGTTAGGATTATTTAGTTATCTTAATACTATAATAATTCAAATTCTAGAGTATTACCTGTATAATATAAAATCCAATTCCAAGAATGGCCATTGTTGCAATTGATTTACAGAATATTATTGAAATCATTTAATGGTTACATATCTTTAATCAAAAAAATCTATTAACAATACAACAATATAATTGTTATACATAATATCAAAATAAAGTAGAATAAATGTATAAAAGGTACGGCGGCATGTCGCGCGACAAACAGCGATACGTTGTAAGCCGTGACGTAGCCACTCGTACCTACATGAAAGTGAAATGGAACAGTATTTGTGTCAAGTGCACAATTTAGATAACAAGGTCATCCATTGCATAACTCAATCGCAACATTTTTATTCAATTCGACGATAGGTCTACAAAAACTAAAACCCGACCAATGTTTTTGCAATTTATTTTGTCTATTAACCTAGTAACTAAATTGATATTTAAAATAATGAAGTAAACAAACACAAAAGAAATAAAAAAATCATACTAAGCCTAAATTGTTGCAAAATTATTTAAAAAATATTAAGTTTTTATTCAAATGCCATTTAAGATCAAATATTAGCTCATTATCCTCATAATTTGTAGCTTGCGAAATAATAAGGTTTAGTCAGTAATCAATGAGTCAAATTCAATGAATTATAAAATACTTGTAGGTAAAAGAATATAAAGGGGCAGTAGAGGAAGAGCGCGGCGCGTGCAGATATCGGTGCAGGCGGCCCCGCGGATCTATGTCAGTGGGTCACGGCAATGACGTGGCACACGGCCGCCGCGACTCGCGCCGCACACTTCATTCTAATTCCGCTTCACCGGTATCTTCGTGTTGACTAGAGGGCTATTTATTTATTTACATGTGTGTTAATGCGTTAATCTTTGGCTTCTACGTACTTCCCAAATTTTCTATAACTAATGAAATCAGTATTTAACGAAATAAGGAAACACTACACTAACCTAATTATTTTTCTGAGTATTCATATACAAGGAATTTTACCTATTGTTGACATTGACCGACTAAACATGATTCACTTAAGCATGGAAAAACGTTTTGGTGATTTAACATCTGACCTGGTTTTCCTAAAAACAAATTAATAGAAGCATCCTAAACTAACGTCATTTCTGATCCAGAATACGTTGATTATAACTCTTTGTGAAGTAATGCTTAAAACCCAAGTCATATAATAAGTCTTGTTTTAAGTTTTTACACTTACAGCGATAAGCAAAAATACAAGTTTCAATAACTTATTGTATTTTACCTCAACTAATCTGCAGCTGTTATAATATAAATTGGGTATCTATTCCAGAACGTGATTTAAAAATACATTTATTGTTATTCATAGTAATTAAATACAGGATAATTTTGGTACAAGACACAAGCCTACGACGCGATACACCAACTTTACTCATCATAAGTAGACTTTACAGTCTGTTAACTTTAAATGAAACTCATCCAATATCATGTTTACAAGAAATGATGAGCTTCGACCTCAGGGGAGCATAAATAATCTGATCAAATGAAACGACTAATGAGAATATAAATGGCGTAATATATTGGTTAGGGACCGAGTGGGCTGATCGCATCGCCATGGTTTACATCTCAATCAAAAAGACAATATACTTTCGAGGATACTTTGAGCTTGTACTCACAAGTATAGCTAAATGCTATAACAACGATCAAACAATTTTCTGTCTAAACCAAAACATGAAAAAAAATTGTTTTTGTTCATATTCAATAAAAGTAACAATATTTATATCCTCAACCGTTACATCTGCCTAAATTAAGTCACGAATAATTACATTATTTGTTTAATGATAATAACCATTAGCATGAGACTGTATCAAAAGTACAGTACACTTTTGGTATAGTCTCCATAAAAAGAATTCAATATTATAATGCATGTTGATTCAAAAAACTAAAATGCTTTATTAGTACTAGTTCTGCCGTGAAAACTACGGCTCTCCCCAATTTCTCGGGGCCTAAATATGTGATGCAATAATATGTGTAATAACACTAATAAGTTAATAAGCTAAAAAACTATTCTATGCATAAATAAACGTTTAAAATGTGTATATTTTAGTTTTCAGCTGCTAATTAAGAGTTAATTTACGTCAGTCCAATGTTATACGAAACATTAACTTCCTATAAAAGATAATGAGAAAATTGTCTAATTAGTTGAAAATCTGCAACGCGGTGCAAAACCCGTAAGACCTATATTGAGGACGATACATTAAATTAAGTGACTTTGTAAATCTACTGCAAGGTAAATTATACTGCGTACCTATCATGGTACTCTCCTTGATCAAAATAATCGTTTGTAAAGTCTGTAAATTATTTACAGGAAGTTTAATAGTTTGACTTCAATCAGTCACAATTCATAATATTAAATGATGAAATCATTTAAAGGGGTCATGTAATAAATAAAGGTTTTCGGGTTTCTTACATTGATCTACTAAAAGGATTTGGATGAAATTTGGTATACTGAATTAAGAATCTAGACAGCTTGATAAGTCCACAGGAACGGGAAATGCGAGGGTAATACCGTGGGACGTTGCTAGTATACAGTCTGACTATAATAAGATTATCGTAACGATAGTATTTACCGGATGTAGGGAGGGGGGGTCTTCATTCATCTAGCGACTACAGCTTCTTTAGCATTACGTTCTTGAATTCAACGATAGTCCCCACTCTACAAGTCACAGGAGTGGACACTAAAGGGGGCAGACATTGACTTCGGCGAAGGTATAATATAAGCAGTCCAATAATTCTGCTATAACTATACTACTATATAATATTCCTATCGTTTAATACTGGAAACAGAGGCGGTTTGAAATTAAATTCTATCTTTCCGCAATTTATGCGTACACGTGTATATTTCTTTAAATGTTAGCTTAAATTGCTTTTCAAAACCTTTGCAATATTATTAAAAAAAAACAGGGGATAAATTAAAGGCTTTAGGCGATGTAGATGAAAAAGAATAATGTATCGCCTGCCATCTCACTTTCATGGCGTGTTCAATTATTTGGACAATATACATATTACGAAGCCTTGTTTTCATGATTTGTTTACAAAGTCATCGTCAATGAGACATACTCTTTATTAATCTGAATATTGTTTTACTAAGGGACATTTGAATAGCTAGTGTGGACTCGTAGTATAAAGACTTTGAGGTGTCCGCAAAGAATCCCCGCAAATGCGTTGCGTCACGTGGGCGGGTAGATCGATTGGGTGAGCGGGAATGTTAGCGCTTGCGCGAACCCCATCTTATATATCGACCGCCAACTTTTAACAGAACGCTTTTGGGGCAGGTTAGGCCTATACTCTGGGGTCAAGGTCACGTAGCCCACCACTGAAATGTAGCCTATAGTATTCAGATCAGGACCGTTTTCACTTTTACGCAGAAAAAAATAGCAATTATAATCACTAGATCGTATTCTCCCGAATCATAAAACCCTAGAAAAAGACGTTACATATAAACTAATATTTTCTTATAAACTAAATAACATTCTGATATTTGCAGCGATAATAATCTTCAAACTTGTAAATATTCCGATTTATAATATTTATCTCGCTTTTGTAATTTTTACAAAGATCTATGATGCCAAAGACTGCTGCACAAATTTAGCTCATACTACATACTCCTTTTCTTAACAGAGTTTATACAAAAATTTAAAAAGCCCCTAACCCAAAGTGTAACACAATACGCTAATACCTTATTCTTAATAATTTTGTAACTACAGTTAATGACAATGAAACCAAATTAAATTAATGATATAATACGTGTTATCTAGACGTCGACGTATGTACAACGTAGTACCATTTGACATTATGCCAATGAGAGAATCCAATCGTATGGACTGTAAAAGTATTAAATTTGTAAAATACTTTAATTATTCTTGATTTTTAACGACTAAGAAAACAGTTTAAAGGTAGAACTAATAAATTGATACATCAAAAAATTTATAAAAATAAAAAAGCCTTGTTTTTTTTTTAATTTAGTTGGGTTAAATTATTTGAGTTAATTAATAAATCCCTGTTAATAAATGAAAGTCCGTTCGTAAAGAATCGCACTGCACTAGATTATATTATTGTTGCTTCTTATGTCAGGGCCGAATGATATTATTTTTGTGCTCATCTAAACTTGAGACAGAATGCCGTTGTATGTTTGATCTCAGAAACCTAATTCAGTTGGTCTCTGGTCGCACGAAATACTGAACTATTACACCTACGTTAATTTTAGCACACCACATTAATGAGAAAACTAATTATTAGACAAAAAGAGTATGAAATTTAGACGATTTTCGTAAGCATTGAAAAAAGAAAACCCGATTTTTGTTTTTCTTTCTGTGTTATCATTTTAAATACAGCGTGCCTTATCAGCATTATCATCAGAATTAGGTAATTTACCGGTTTCTAATCATCTACATTGAATTAAAATATAAATATAAGGAAAATTTATTAGTTTTATAATTAATTGATCGGAATTTTTTACAGTAGTAGAATTTATATTATACATACCAATCAACTACTATTTACTAGTCCAATCTAAATTGAAGTGGTAACAAAGATAAATTAGAATTATCAAGATTTGTTAAACGAAAATAATATCAAAAATGAAGAATCAACGTGATAAGAAGAATAGAAAGTTTTCAATAAATTTGTATTTTAAAGACGTTGCAAACGAAGCAGGACCAATGCCAAGATCAGGAAAAACCAACCGAGCGTTGCCAGTACCTACATGTTGCGTTACGTTTATTGTGTAAGTTACATCGCCGAGTTACGAAGAATAAGCGATGTTATCGTAAACGAGCTCTAGACAGTAAAAACTTTTTTATTTATTTCTCCACCACATATATCGCGCGACTGCTTAACTGAGCCAGTTTGCGGTTCAGTGATGTTCAACAAACCTATTACTAAGTTATCAAGATCACATGGTAATTTAAATGATTGAACGGCTTAGTCAACGTTTTGATTGATCAATGTTTGAAGGATTTCTAAATATTTTTCAATAAATTATCGTAGTGCTGAAAGTATCGAATCCATTACCATGGTAAGCTGAAATCTGCAAATCTACGGCATTTCAGTTAAAACCATCTAAGAGGACGGAAAGAGCTATAATTTTAAGACAAAAATAATAATGTGAATGTGTGCGCGAGAAGAGTGCGCGTTGACCGCAGCGGTAAGCGACGGCGACGGCGGCGACGGTGGCGGCGGTGGCGGCGGGGTGGGTGCAGACTTCCTCCGCCCGGGATTGATCGCGCCCGTACCCACGCCGCGGTCGGAGGCATGCGAGTCTCCGGTGTCGTCATGGAGACCGTCTGCCGCTATCGCCGTCGGAGCGTCGCCATGAGAACCACGCGCCAATTCAATAGCTCAAATATTACCATAAGTACAAATTTATTTTCACAACCTAATATGAATTCTATAATACATCCTCTTTCTAAGCCACGGGCTTCTACTCTATCTACCAGTCTAGAACTACAATCAAATTACACTATTTTAAATTCTACATCATTCCTAATCTGCAGAAACACGGATCGGGTAGCAAAAACATCGCAGGTATACACAAATATTCATATCGGTTAGTAAAACGATTCCGTGCCTCCATCACCCTCGGTAATAAAATACGGAGCCTTTATTTTGCAACAACTTCAATCAAATTTCAGTGCATAATCATCCTGAATTCCTAAGTTATAAAAAAAAATGTAAATGAAAGCGCGCGACTAAAGCTATTAAGATCTCTATTTTTTTACGTTTACGAGTAAGGGTTTTTAACATATAAAGAAACGTACACTGATGCGTACTTATCATAAAGCGCCAAGTTACATGTCATAAAGATTTAACGTAAAAATAAACAAGTGAAAAGCAATAACTGGAAAGTAAAGATGGTAGCATATTATCACGCTTTGCTTTTCAGATTTTACTTTCTTTACAAGTTAGCATGAGGCGAGATCGTACTCTCTGCGAAGATAATAGGTATATTTTCTGCTCACTCCACGAACTGTATACAAAGGCATACGTTAAATTCTTCTAATGTATCCCACTGGGCAGTGATTCAGTCCCTACATCAACTAATCATAACGAGGTTTATAATGCACTAACGGTTTCCTACCAAATTGTATGGATGAACATTATGAATATTGAGGTGCTTTCGAATAAAGCCTTAATCCCAGAAAAAAAGTGAGTCTAACATAAACCCTTTTTGTTTTCAAAATAAAAATATTTAGAGGATCTTTTGGTCGACCGGGTCCATTCATAGTTAGTTGAATTCACCTTTTTTTTGCAAACTTCTTACACATCCCGATCCCACAGCTGGGCAAAGGCCATCCCTTTCTCCTTCTAAACGTCTCTGCGATTTTGAATAAGCAATTTACCATATCCACGATTAGTCCAATTTGATTCTAGTTTTGTCTGAATAAAAAATAAATAACTGTGAATAAAACTAACTACGGATGAAATTTAGCGCGACAAGAATTGCCACAAATCTTGTCAAGTCCCCGAGGGTGTGTCTGTCAACAGAAGTGGCGCTTGTGACGCCAAGTCTTCAAAAAGGATTTATATTAGATTCATAAGCAATCGAGTAGTAAAGTATAGGCAGAAAGTAAAAAAATAATCTTACCTTGCATCTTCAATAGCCAGTACTGGCATATATGTTTCATTGAAGCGATTGGCGCCCGTTAGCGCTGAGTTCTGGCGCTCCGTGGCGATGTTACGTTATTATAAAAGTGCAAAACCAAAATAACCACCTGTAACAATATGTAAATGTTTAATTTCATATTTATTCCTATAAAATAAACCATCTAGGGATACGAATAGGTCTGTAATGACACTTGCGCACGGTCTGGAAGACCAAATACCAATATGAATGTATTTTGAGAAAGACATTTTCAAAATATATCATAACTAACTAAAAGTTATGTTGCCTCTTGCTGGCTTCTATTTATTCACGTAATGATTTTACACTTTTTCTTCTGGAATGTAAATTAAAGTGGAAAACACGAACAAAAATAATGAAAACAACCTGAATGGTGTTTCATCGTGTGTCGTGGTGAGACGAACGTGCGAAAACACTTAGACAACCTAGCCCAGTAAGACTCACGACCGCGCCGAATGGAGGTGGTTGAAGAGGCAAATGGCCAACGGTGGTCAAAACAATGCTGTTAAAAAAAAACAAAAACTTTATGTAGAACTAAAACTGTTAAAAATCGAAAATGTTGTAACGATGATTTCATTACCATAGGGCTCGTTTGATTAGTTCAGAAACGTATTAAAAACATAATGGTTAGTCATATTTTTATATCGCGAAGTTTGTAACGTGTCATTTGATATCACGTCGAGTCTATCAGTTTACTTATCAATAAAACAAAAGAATTAAAGAACGGATATTTGTGCAGACAGCCAATTCTAGGATGCGGTATATATTATCTTTGGATTAAAAAAAAAGAGTTCATATTGAGATTGTAGCACCTTGCAGCAGTGCCCTGTTGATATTTAATGAAACTGCTTGTATTCTACCGCTAGTTTAGGGTTCTGGTGTTACCCTTGCCATACTAACTCATTAATTACGCAAACCAACACTTTCTAATGCAGTATATTAATTGAACTACTCATTTTGCAAACTATACGGTCGCTACGGTCCTTTTTGCATAAACTATTTCGTCAATTTTACTCTTCTCTGAGAAATATATGGGTTTCAAGCGCTTACTCAGCGACTGTTAAGTTACTCAAACTATATTCATGTTACTGTCTTCTCCTAACGTGAAACTGAATTTTTTTAAATAATGTGTCAACCTGAATTACATCCACAGAAAATAATCTATAAGAAAAACCATTTGTGCCTCAAACTAGCCAGTCGGTTATAAGCTACTTGATAGACAGTGGGTAATACCTGGCAAGTAGCCGAGCAGTACCTGGACATTTAAAACAAATCACCGCACTAATGCCTCAAGTAACACGGGCATGTAAAACTTTATAACAATAAGCATTTTTACGCAAAAGCAGGGCGAAGGAATTAGGAACAAGGGTAGTTTTATAGTTTATAACCTTAATTTATAATCGGGACGTTCTTGTTATCCACCCAAAATGAAAATTCAGTCAACAGAAGTTTTTTTTTCTTGCAATTTTCTTAAGTGTTTTTATACTAATAGGCTATGTATTCATATGCATATATTGTTTTTGTGTATCTAAGCTGGAATTTAAAATGAATTTATAAAAACATTATATTCATCTCTGAAACAGTTAAGAATGTTAGAGATACCACAAAACTACAGGTAAAAATTTATCTTTTAGCAATTTATCTTATTTCAGAAACCAGTGGTCTTGTCTTATCAACTTAAAAAATACTTAATTTCCTGTTAGACTTCAAGACAAGTACTGCTATTGACTTGACAATAGTGGTTAGGGCTACTATTTACAATTAACCAAGATTTAATAGCAGGGTCAGGCTTGTAGGATATAAACTTTGGCATGCTTAATTTGGGGATGTTCAGTCAGTTAAGTTTATCTATAACTGAGAATAAATATAGAAACAACAAAGAAAAAGTATTCTAAATTCAATTGAATTTAGAAATATTATGTCTTAAATTAATATTACAAAGTGTTGCATGTATAAATTAACAATGATTATGTACTGCTTAAAAATACTTCTATATAAATCTGAGGAAACTGTCATAGATTTTTAAAAGACACACATTGTATGTGTTGGTTAGAGAAAGTTTATCTATGCTTACATAAACTAGTATCGAGTATTTTTCCTTGAATGCCTATTTTTTTATTTGTTGTTATTATTTTTATTAGATGTTTTGACCGTGACAGATACAGACAGATAGTACAGTTAATATCTATGAAATAAGACATCAAATACCTACTATGTAGAGGTGACAAATGCAATGAGAACCTTTTACATGACTTTCATGCTGCTGCAGGATATTTAGAGGCAGAGTTAATGCCTTTTAAATATCAAATGGCAATGTTTATATTTATTTTTTGCATACATCACATTCAGTACTGTATTAGTGTGTATAATATCTTAGATTATCAATGACATAGCAACTAAGATATTTGCATGAGTTACAAAGTACATCAAACAACAGCCCTACAATATATTCGTTCCCATTTCCATGCATGGTAAATATATTTTTTCAGTTATTATGATCAGACAAATACACCGACAAATCAGGAATAATGAAAATTGTTTCACCTATGCTCGAGTTATTAATGGTGTAACTAACCTATGCTTTATATTAATGTAAATAACATAACTCATGTTCAGTTTATTTGAAAATCAGCAATAAGACTAATATTTCAGGCACTCACATCTCATTTAATAACTGGGTCATCATGTAGTTTACTTTATTGACACATTGCATTAAAAGTTATTTATAATGTATTATACTGATAATATTAATTTATAACTACAGAACATAATTCTTAGGAAAGCAGTAATGAGTGCCATACATCAAATTAGTGTGCTATAGAGGCATCAAAAGGTTGCAATGAATCAAGAGATATTGTTGAGATTAAGATATTTCATAAAATTAAATATTACTTAATGATATATTGGATGTGAAGTTATAAAAAATAAAGATCTTAGATAACAGATGAGATGAAAACAATTAGATGGTCTTTTTTAGTATGAATACAATCCTGTCAAGTACTCCACAATACTCCACATGCATGGAGTTTCTGCATGTTTCAGATAAGTGACTAGGTTTTCACTACTTAAAAAACTTGTTTTAAAATCATAGACACCAATATACTTCTATAGAAATGTTTCATTTAAGTTGGTCATAACTAAAAGTCAAGTAATATGCAACATTAAAGCTTGTTATTGCATGAACAACACATGAAATATACATGAAAACCTATGAAAATTAGCAATTTATATAAAAGAAATAAAATATTTTGGGGTTTCATATACATCTGGGTAGGACGACGAAATTTTTAGTCAATTTGAATTATTACCCTTGATTACAAAAACAAATATAGACTATCTAAACAAAGGTTGTGCAGGAAATTGAGAATATTGAAATGTTGGAATTTAAGGCTCAAACTCCAGGGTTCTTACACATTATGTATTAATAACATATGCTACTATTGCTCATAATGGCTGCTATATGCAGATAATCCAGTCTCTAATCATGACCATTGGTTTTACCTTATGATTAAAATCAGTTTCTACTTGTTTCTAGCAAGGTTAAAGAATTCCCGATAGGCACCTGTATGTTTTTTGGAATATTTCATGACATATTTATGACCTTATTTTCCATAGGATTCTATTGGATGGATATAGAAAGCTATTGTTAAAATGACCTATCATACTTGATCACCTATCGGACCATTAGGTAGTAAAAGCCTAACGGAAAAAGAAAAAATGTCTTAGAAATTTTAAACAATTTCATAGTTTATTAAGAATTCCCCAAAATACTTTGACAAGTAAATAAATATAGCTAAATAGGTAAAATAACCATCATTTTTATACCTATTTTAAGAAAAAATATGATACCAAAATACTTAAAATTTTATATGAGATACTAAAATCATGATATAAATAAAACTATTTTTTCTTTATTATTCACTGCTAATTAAATAAATCTCAGATATGCTCACTAACATGTAATGACCCAATATAAAATATGATTTTAGAACTATTATTAAAATAAAAAAGATAGTTTGAACATTCTTGCAGTACCTATGCCATGCAGTAGGCATAGATTAGAAAAGGACCCTGACACATTCAGAAAAAGTAAGATAATATACAAATCAATCAATGATTTCTTATTTACCCATAGTCCAGTTTACAACCTAATTTAATCTAATTATGCCACCCAAGAGTTTAAATTTCTTCTTTTCTATGACTTTTGACTTTTTTATGCCCAGTAGCTATTTAGTTTGCTTATTGTAATAAGCAAAGGCAGTCCACTTTCTTTTAAACTATTGAAAACAAATGAATGTACAGTAACAACATTGAGGAATTTTAATATAAAATATGTAACAATCTTTAAACGATTCCACATAAAACCTTTTTTCTGTCTCAGAGTAAACCAGTGATTGTTAGGGGAACAAAAACTAACCTAGCAAGTGATGTGATCAAGGCTAAACAGAGACCTTGATAGAACGTTATAGGTGAAACAATGCTGAATTTGTGTTTGGTTTGTTTAAACAGCAAAACGACGTGAAATTTGGTTGTAAGGTCCACTTTTTGCAATTAAACAATCAGTAACTACTTACACATTATGACGTCATTGCATAGACAGTCAATACAACACAGTAAACAATATAATCTCAAACATTTACAAGAAAGAAATCAAACATATTCGTATGTTTTTAAGGGTAGCGAAAGTGCTTTAAAAACATTGTTTACTTACAGGTTTTCAATAATAAATATAGATCTTCCGACAGTATCAGGGCTAACCACGATCCGTAGTTGACAGCGAAACTGCGAATCCTAAATAACATGGCGGCATTTTGTCGCAGCCGGTGTATGTAAGTAATCACTCATTTCAGACGTTTTACACTTGTTATTGCTACTCACAGCTTCAAACACTCTTTGAGTTAAAAACACGTCTCAGTACAGAAACAAAATAAGTAAGTTTATATCACACACTAAAAGCAAAATGACGTAACATTCTCAACCTTCACGGTCGCACAGTAGGTATAAATGGTAGTAAAAGAAGTTATGTTATTCTAATCATTAATCATTGGTACTGTTCATATAGCACTACTCATATAAAAGTCACTATTTTATTTACAAACGACTCATTCCAATGCAAGAGTTCCTGTGTATTGGCAAAACAAAATCAAACACGATAGATTATTATGCCTAAGAACAAACGTGACACGCAGTCAAGCAAGCTCGCTGTGTTAACTCATTTTTTTATTCAAGTGATACCCACTTAAATTATTTTAAATCTACCTTCAATGGTAAAAAAACAAATGCCAAATGTTTATGTTTATATCTATTTATGTCACGACTCATAAAACAGTTTACGATATTTTTATTATTAATAAATTTTAATCATCTGGGGATTAGTATAATTATTATTCCATATATCTTTTAGTTGTTTTAGGGTTAATGTTTAAAATGTGGTGTCCAAATACGGCAATAAACTTCACACCTTGCAATTTAAGCAATATATTGTCTATGGATAGAATCTGGGCAATGACAAGCGCAAGATCGGAACTGAAAACAAATAAAAAGGAATAAATCTAACGGGGTTACCCTGATATAGTAGTCCTAGACCTCATCCCTGAATAACGAAAAGTTGTAGAAGTAGAGATCTTCGAGTTTTGTTTTAGAAGTAATTTACTTTGCATTCCGCGTGCATTGCGTAACCACCATTTTACTCTGTCGTGGAAACACTAAATGTAAATATTATACACCGTAAATCAACATCTTCATTAAGTAACGATGTGAGCAAGTTGAGTATTTGGCGTTTTTAATTATTATCAGTCCAAGTGCCACAGTTTACGAACCACGCACTGCAATGTATATATTATGCAGTTTAAGACCTATTGAAGAGACATTCAAATAAAAAATATTATTGTTAGAATTTAAATAAATTTTAAGAGATTTATTTTAATTTCATATAAGGCTTTTAAATTGCAATGATTATTAAAACATTTTAAAAACTAGAATATACATAGAAAGGCTGTGACATTAACGTAGACTTTAGCGTATATTAAAAAGCGATCTCCAAAACTTCTAAAGTCTCGAAACACCTGAAATTATCTATGTTTATTAACTATTAGGCATAAAATCTATAATTAAATTAATATAGCAATATTAAAAAAATATATAAACTAGAGATATTCAAAATAGTAAAGAGATACAATTAAAAAACGAAGGTGAATCCGAAGTAAGAAAAAATCTAAAAAGCAGTTGTTTAAAAAAAACAGTTAATTCATATTCTATACTACTCTACGAGAACTGTGTTACGGGCACTTGCAAACAATAGTCTAATACTATCGCAATATCCGACTCCACGTCGTGATGTCGAAACTAATATGTAAGCATCGCCAGCTCTTATAATTCGTTTGGCTTTGCAATAATCAAGAGCTGCATGAACACGCGCTTCCACTTCCAAAGACCAAGACCCTTTAGGGACTTCAAAATAATGCATAGCACGAACCCCTCGCCAGAAACGTAACTGACGTGCTGTGTGACAAGCTCTTGTTACTGCTACCACCGGACAAAGGGGTTTTGCGTGAGCAATAATTTTTGCTGTCCGACCAGAGCTCGTTAGACATATAATTACAACCGCGCTTGAGCGCATAGCAAGTTCGCATGCACTTACACCAATAGCTTTAGTTGGTTCGTCAAGTAGACTTTCCATAAGCTCTGTATTGCCATATACATACGGCTGCCAAATTATTTTTTCTGCATGTCTACAAATAACTCCTGCAGCGGCGAGACAGTGTTCAGCCATTTTCACTGAGTCGTAAGACGGTGCAAATTTTTTCAGAGGAGAATCATAATGCAGCTCTAAACAAATAACATCCGCGCCGTCAAGAACAAGATTCGCGATATCCGTGACACAAAGTGTAGGAATCTGTTCATTAATAACTGCTTTACAAATACACGGTTTACCGATTTGATTAGATTTAGCTAACATCACTTTCTCAGCTATAAATATTTTCTCTACCGGCAAATCAGTACTTAAAACGCAACGGTCTATATAAATGCCATCAGCTTCATTTAAGATTTGGTCAATATTGTCGAATCCTAATACTGAGTCAATACAAGCAAAAACTAGAATATGTTTTCCTTTATCTGATAGTAATTCTTTTACTCCGCGTATATCACTCGCATTTTGAGTATTTGGCACTAGTACACCATCAACATCAGACCCAATGGCCCAAGCTATTTGCTCTTCCATATGTTCAAAAGGCTGTTGTGAAGTTTCACTACCGGATAAAGAATCACCACTTCCATCTCCCTTTCCGGTTTTGTCAACTTCGCGGGGTACGTGTGTAATGCGCACTGTCATCTTAGCACCAATGGTACCCCCAAAAGCAATTGAGCATTCGACAGAATCGTCTCCAACTTCAGAAATTACTAATTTTATTTTACCTGGAGTCAAACTGTCAATAAATATTATATCACCAGGTTGTAAATCAGTTAAGTGATCATAGCCAATATAAAGACAGTCAGATGTACCACTCTCTCGCCAACTTGTATCAGTCGTAATCCTGATTGTGTTATATTGGTTCAAATCGATAGTTGCCTTTGGACCGCCTTTAAGATCTCCTGTTACAATTTCTGGTCCTCTAACATCTACCATAAGAGCCAATGGATATACGTATTCCAATTCAGCACTGTAATTATAAACAGCTTGTCTTATACTTTGAACTAACTGCGCGCATGCATCTGGTTCGAGGTCTCGCAAGTTGAGCCGCGCCACTGTCAAACCCGCAGCAATTAATTTTTGTATCATACCAGGCTCTCGGTTTGCTACCCCTATATCACACATTAGTCCCGTTTGCATTTCTTCACATGGAGTTTGATGTAAGTTAAGATTACAGTAATGTTTTAATAAATTTTGTTGTGGCGGATTACCTTTTTCTGCCTTTTGGTTCATTACTGCCTCCAATGGAATATGCCATGGTAGAGACATTGCTTGAAAATATAATTATAAGAAGTAAAATCTAGTAAACACGTTTGAACGTCTATAAAATTACATGCATAAATGGCAACGTTTTTGCTGTTTTACAGTTTTTTTTTAATTTATCAAGTTGGCCTGTTATTGTTGCTTTAAATAGTTTGCATATATTAGATTGAAAAAAGTGTATCCCACAAATACTTTACTTAGAGTTTAAAAACGATGTCATTCCATTTCTATATCAAAGTAGTGCCAACCTTATTTACGACAAGACGGAACAAAAATATAAAATCGTTAACAATAAATTTTAATATTATTTTACACTTTCAAAGTAAAATCTCATTTTAGCCAGGCGACAAGTTGCAGAGACTTATTACTTGACATCACGTAGTTTGTATTTGCAAAAACTGCGGGACGATCTACCACGACATGAAAAGAGTAGTTCACATTGGTCAGTCGCTATTAATGACATTTTGTTGAACCGTAAAATTCCATTCCAAGCGACGACTCGAGCGACATTGCATGGGACACGTGAATTTCGGGTCAAGCGACAGAATGTGTTTCGCGTCAAATATGTCCTAGTGAAAATGCGATTTAAATTCTGTTTCTGAAATAGCTAGACGCTGTACTGCCTACTCTCTTCCCAACACCTAAAATAAACCAAGCAAAATCTGTGATTTAAAGGATTGGTCAATTAAGGAGACTAAGATAAAAACTACTGCTTTATTGGCTAACATGTCACTGCTTGGTACCGAGTCCCGAGCACCAACACACATTCACACGCTTCCACTCAAATCACACTTACACACAAATTCATTTTATATGTAGTCCATCCAACCTATAATGCTAATGTTATTTACTTCTTAACTTGTGTAAATAACTTATTTCATTTCTTTTTCTCCAAATTTTTGTTTTTTTTTTTCATGTAAATTTTTGAATGATTATTGAAATGTTATGTCAACAAAAGTCACAAGATACGAGCCCTGTTTAGTTTGTGGGTCAAAGGAATGCTCCAATTTGATTAAATAAATACGTTATTGTAGTATAGTATTGAATTTTTATTCTGTGCCAACCGTATGCTTAATCTGTACGATAATGTCAGTTTTGACATCGACTTTTTGTGTCAGTCGTGTTTTGTGAGTGTGTGTGACATTCATTATTGACAGCAGTTTATGAACGGTTCTCGCGGGAAAGAGCTTTTAAAGTTTTGGTATTTGATTTTAATTTCAATGTTATAGCTTAGAGAAATGGAGTTAGAAACGTCAATTAAAGAAGCCGGTAATGGCCTTAAAGCCGTGCGAGTAACAGATCGGAAGAAGAATGCCGAGATAATTAAACAATTTCTAACGAACAGCAACGCAGTGCCGTCTCTGTTATCTGAAAATACTCTTAAAAAGCGAGGATATACTTGGAATAACCTTTTTGATGATATCAATGACTACATTTTTAAGGTATTTTGCAATTTACATCTGTTATTTTCTACATAATATATCGTTTATTTCTGTTCATCAAATCGCACTTCACAGTTGTTGTTTTGGAGAGGGAATGGGGTTTGGAGCACTCATTATTTTTTCCGTTTTAAAACCTTATCCCCTAGCATACTCTCTTTAATAAACTACCATAGAAGTAATATGTAATTACATTTCCAAATGCCATTTATCCTATGCAGCATGATTGAAGCTCTTTCTAGTCCTTAAGTATTAGGGAATGTAACAGCTATTATTTTACAATATGGTTTAGTTTGCATTATGTATTTCATTGCTGTAATCTGAATTTGTTTTTATTTGGATTAATAATTAATACTCATGTTATAGGAAACTGAAAAATTTGAACAGTCTAAAACTTTTGAGAACACAACTAGACCTCTTTGTACCAGTCTGTTACATCATTGTGTAGCTGGCTCTAATAAAGGTAAAAAATAATTATTGTTTTTGTTTTTTTTTATTATAATTTGAATTTTACAGTAAATGATAAATGGGGTTATCATTTATGTGTTTTAAGTCATGGTATGTTCAGACTAGAGTGCATCTAAAATACTAAAGTATTTAGGATTACTAAAACTTAATCACAGCAACAAGATTTAATATTTAATTTGTATTAAATCTTGTTGTGATTTTGCTTCATGTATGTCCTATTCATTTTGCTACAAATGGCTAGTGACCTGCGCCAGCTTTGCACGGGTCCAGTACTAATGTAATATACATATAAAGTATAAACCTTCCTCATAAACAATAGGGACTTACCGGTTTCATCCTCAAGTACCTCAATATAGTTTTACTTTTAGATAGCCATTATACATATACTTTAGCTTTCGTGCTATATGTTGCATAGTGATAATATATCATTGTAATGTATATTTGCAGGCAAGGCTTATATAAAATGTGACAAGATAACTGAGACGAGTTTATACATACTTAAAGACAATCGTCTTGCGAAAGCCTTTGGTGACAGCTACTTAAACTTACTCCTTAAACATGTTCTGCCATACAAGCATTATTTGGGACATATCACACCAAGCACTTGGAAAGGTGGGTAAGCTTTGAATATTATGGCCATGTTATCTGAAACTATTGCCGTTTAAGCAATAATTATTATTGGTCTTTAAACAAGTTGCTGCATGTTGTTATTATAGACGGTCAATAATCAAAAATTGAGCTACAGAAACTTATTGCAAGATTCCCGTCGAACGATGTTATACAGCCGGCTGAGCCGACCCTGCCCCTCGCAGCCTCACCGACCTCCGAACCGGCTACTCCCGTTAACAAAGGCCAGCGAAAATTGAGGCGCCGTGCGCCATAATTCGGTTTTGTGATGTAATATATGAACTTGCATTCCTCACAAGCCTTAATTTTCTATTCATTTTGCTGCTTTGCACCTTTTATTCCTTTCTTTACATCTTTCCCTCGCATTTAGTTTCGTGTAACATTTTAATAACCACCGCCGTAGTCTTTTTCTTACTTTTTCATATTGCACCCTCTAAATTTATTTTTGTAATTTCTTTAACTTATACTTAGAGGTAAACTGCAATACAACTTTTTGACATTGTTGTCACTCCTGTCAGCTGTCAGATGTCACAGACAAAATCACGTTCCGTTTTATTGCGTTTCGTTACACTATAGTATAGTTTTGGTGCATCGCAGTAATTTATTTTGACTTTTATTTTTGTTTTCTTTTTTATGTTCGTTTGTTGTATTTTATTTGATATTGTTGTGAGTAGGGGAGTTTGTTATATCAAAGCAACCTAAAATTGATTGTTATTTTAATTTTATTAAGTACCTTTTTTATTTTTATTTTTTATATAGTCTAATTATTTTTACTTTTATTTTACTTTTACATGGATTTTATAACCGATCTTAATGATAGCTTTTTTTCTTGTTCATCGTCAAGCTTTGTTAGCGCAGATAGTCACGAATCGTTAAACCCACGCTCCCTGCATGAAAACCTTTCTGATCTTTTTTCCATTTACCCTAAAAATCTCCATATCGCTCACATCAACGCTCAGAGTGTTCCTGGTCATTACTCAGACCTTCTGGCATCCTTTAGCAGCGTTCATCTTGACATACTTCTTATCTCTGAATCTTTTCTTAAGCCTTCTCTTCCTTCAACCCACTTTGCGCTTCCCGGTTTTGTGTTGATTCGCAATGACAGAACTGGGAAAGGCGGAGGTGGAGTTGCTATATATCTGCGCGCTGACTTACCCTATAAGGTTATTTCTTCTTCTCCTTCTCTCTACTCTGAATCGGCTGAATACATTTTCCTCGAGGTGGCAGTCAATCATACTAAAGTTTTGGTTGCTGTTTGTTATAGTCCCAACTGTCATATAAATTATTTCAACGATCTCGAACTGCAACTCAATAACTTGTGTCCTCAATATCAACACGTCATCATAATGGGGGACTTTAATACATGTCTGTTGAAGGACGACTCTCGAGCTCGCAGACTACAGGATCTCTTGTCATCTCTCAACATGCATATTCTTCCCCTTTCTGCCACTCACTTCTCTCCTAATTCTACTCCCTCTTTGCTTGACCTCATGTTTGTCTTGTCTCCCTCTAATGTTTCCGACCATGGTCAACTTCCTGCTAGCTTTTCTTACCACAATCTCCTTTATCTATCATACCGCGTTAATACCCCTAAACGCAAACCTAAATTTCTGCACTTACGGAGCTACAAGGGCATAAATCTGGAGGCATTGCAGCGTGATGCCGCTCGTATTGACTGGAGTCCTGTGGCAAACGCCTCCGACATCGACGACAAAGTGTGCCGGTTCACTAATGCTGTGCTCAATTTGTTTAATTTCCACGCTCCGGTTCGCTTAGTGAAAGTCCGTCGTCAACCGGCTCCCTGGATATCACCCACCATACTGGATGCAATGGCTAGGAAGGACAGATCAAAACGGAAATATGAACGCAGACCCACTGTTGACAACCTCTCTCATTATAAGACCGCACGTAACCGTTGCAATCACCTATGCCAGGCCGCCAGAAGAAAATACTTCCACGACAACCTTGTCGATCGCAGCTCGGGCGATGTTTGGAAATTTCTGAGGTCGGTTGGCATAGGTGATTGTAACCTAAGTGCAGGTACAGACATTGACCTTACAGCTCTAAATAATCACTTTTCTCTTCCTCCTATTACTCTTGATCCCTCTACTAAATCATCTACTTTAGTTGAGCTTTCCTGTTTACCGGCACCTCGTTGTCCTCCTTTCTACTTTTCTCCTCTAGCTGAAGATGACGTCAAAAAATCTGTTACGGCTATCTCTTCCTCAGCATTAGGTAACGACAACTTGTGCTCTCGTATGATCCTTCCTATTCTCCCACAATTACTCCCCATCCTTACACATATATTTAACCACTCTTTATCATCGTGTTCCTTTCCTGCAGCGTGGAAACTTGCGTACGTTGTTCCTCTTCCTAAAACTTCTAATCCTTCCTCGTTCTCTCAGTTCCGGCCAATTTCCATTCTTCCTTTTCTCTCCAAAGTACTTGAGCACATTGTCCACCGTCAAGTTTCAGATTTTTTGACGTCTTTCAACCTCATTTCTCCTTTCCAATCTGGTTTCCGTCCCGGCCACAGTACCGTCACCGCTCTCCTCAAAGTCACGGATGACATCCGCTGGGCTATGGAAAACAAATCTCTCTCTGTCCTTGTTCTTCTCGACTTTAGCTCTGCGTTCAATTCCGTGGATTTCGATATTCTACTAGGTACCCTACAATCCTTTAATTTCTCTTCCTCTTCCCTATCCTGGTTTGGTTCCTACCTCCGGGGTCGTTCGCAGCGGGTCCGCCTTGATGAGATGTACTCCGATTGGTGTGATCTTGTTGCGGGCGTACCTCAGGGCGGCGTCCTTTCCCCTCTCCTTTTCTCTATTTTCATTAATTCCATTACCAACGCCATTTCCTCTCATTTTCACCTATACGCTGATGACTTGCAGGTTTATCGACATTTTACCTTGGCTGAAGCTAGTTCTGCCATCGCAGACATGAACCACGACCTAGCTAGCATCGGCAAGTGGGCTAGGTCCTATGGTCTACAAATTAATCCTGCAAAGTCACAGGCAATTATCATTGGTAGTAGGCATTATCGTGGTGCACTTGATCTGTCCTCCCTCATGCCGCTGTGTCTTGATGGTGTGGTGATTCCTTACGTTGATACCGTCAAAAATCTAGGGGTTTTGATGGATTCGAACCTATCATGGCGCGACCAGGTCAACGAGGTAAGTCGCAAGGTTCATTTTTCTTGTCACTCTCTGAGGTGCCTCCAGACTTTCCTACCTTTCAGGACCAAAATTTTGCTAGCGCAAACCCTTATTCAGCCGTTTATTGACTATGCAGATGCCTGCTACTTGGATGCTACCGAGGAGCTACTAAATAAGCTTGAGAGATTGCAAAATTTGTGTATCCGTTTTGTTTTTGGGCTCAAAAAATACGATCACGTCTCTCAATTTCGCAACGATCTCAAGTGGCTCCCTATTCGCCTTCGCAGGAACACTCGCATCCTTTGTCTCCTATATAATATTCTTCACAATCCACTATATCCTTCCTACTTACGTGAGCGCTTCTCCTATATCCGCCCTCCTGATGTCCTTTGCAGATCCCATCTTAAATCCCACCTTAAAATTCTACCCCATTCCACAGACTTCTATTCTTACTCCTTTTCTGTACATGCAGCCCGGCTGTGGAATGCGTTGCCGTCTAACATTCGTGACTCTAAGTCCATTGCTATTTTTAAACGACGTGTAAAAGAACACTTTCTTTCCTCTTTACATTAGTTGATTTCCATGCCTATTATAATATACTATTTATATAGTACATTTTAAATAATTGTTATACTTGTTGTTTTTATTTTATTTTTTATTCTTAATGTTATACATTTATTAGTTATATTACACACTGTGTCTATGTTTCTTCCTGTTTTTTCCTGTCGCAGGTCTGCTGGCAGAAATTTCATAAGAAATAAGCAGTACCTTTGTACCTATTGTTTTATATATTGTATATATTTTTTTCTGTATGTAAATTGTGTGTACATAAAATAAATAAATAAAAAATAAATAAAAAATTGTGTGTGGAATTCAAACTAATAGAATCTGAAATTAACATGTTAAACTAAAAAAACAAAACCATCTAAACTCCTGACTTTTAGAATTTTAGTACAGATTTAAGTTAACTTCAAGAACTGAAATAATATTTAAATTTTTCAGAGCTACTGGATGTCAGTATCGCAACATGTTTTTCTACTGATTACAAGATAGACAGTTATACGAAGCTGAGGTTAATTCTGCTTATTATGAAAGGTGGAAAAGAGAACTGCCAGTTTGTCAGGCCTCTCATAGAATCTCTATCATCATTAGAAACTTATTTCGGCCTTGTTGCTAGTGACAAAAAAGTACAGGATGTTGTTATTGAAATAATTATTTTGCTGTTGGAAACGGTAAACCATGTTCAACTATTTGTTAACTTAATTTTTTTATTTAGGCTTTGTAATGTAAGTTCGTTTTTTGTTTTAGCTATCTTCTGAATGTCGTCTAACAATGTGTCGTTTTATTGAGAGTTTTCTGCCTTCTTTATTAAAATTTTATGATCAAAACAAAGATCAGAAGAAAAAGGTAAATATAGTAGTTTGCGTTATAGTTGAATTGGCACATTGAACTTAAATAAATTGAAATAAATTTCTATATTAAATTGCTTGAGCAATTTAAAATGCTTGAGCAATTTAAATTGGTTTTAAATCATATTATGGATATGATTCTGATATCATTGATGTTTTGATTGACAAAATTTAATTCTAACTTCTGCAAATTGTATTCACTAACAACAATATGACTATTTACAGACATCACATTTCAAACTGTTAAATCTGGCGGTATCTCTTCACCACCCACTAGGAAGGCACCAAAACGAAGAGGGCAGCCTTGCAAACAACTGGGATGTCTGGAATAAATACTTAAATAGCATAACAGAAATTATTTGTTTAGAAGTGACTTATCTGCAGAAAAATCGAAAGCAAACATTGCCACAATGCGCACATTTTCATAGCCTTGCTGCTTCTGTGTTTCATCAGGTTAGTAAGTGTATATTAAACTAGCTACACCCGCGGCTTCGCCCGTGCGATTGTCGGTTAGAGCTGCAAAAACATTATCCCTCTCTGTCGCAGTAGGTTTAAAAGTAGTCTGTTTTAATCCAGAGTCAGCTAACACCATACCAAATTTTATAAAAATTGATTCAGCCGTTTAATCTGTACAATAACTGTTTATTGTTTTATGACCTAATTCTTTTTTATTAAAATGTAATATTTTATCACTGCAGGTATTCAAAATGAGTGAAAGAGTCGAAAACGACACAGAAACTCAATCAAAGAGAATAAAACTCAGTGTGAACAAAAACAAAATGTTTAGTGACCTTATATATGAACTGCAGCAAAATCCTGTGCCTTGGTGAGTATATTGAGGTACATTTTCTTTCAGGCCTTACACTGGGCTATAATTACGTCGCTCTAGCTTGCTTCATTAGTCTACTGTCACAGTATGTAATCAGGCTCAACGGTATCTGATAGTGGCATGATACAGTGGCGAGCATGTCCTAGTGACTAACGGACCGTGTGTTGTTGATGTAATTAAAGCCTACAATACTGTAGCTGGGCTGTCCTATCGCTGTTACATATCGCGCAGCTGTAGGCATTTATATTAATATTTTCTTCTTATCTTTCGAAGGAAATATAAAATAAACCCAATATGTTATCCCTTATAGTGTTTGTTTGGATTACAGGTTGGGAATCGTAAATGAATATACTAAATTATATAGGACCCACATCACTCCATATGAACTATCATTACTAAATTGTCTACAGTCACTGCTGGCAAATAACAGCAGTAATTTAGACTGGGATATGTTTGCAGAGTTAGCATGTCTAGTCCTTGAATGTTCTCAAGCCAAAATGAGTGATGATGAACATGAACATTATAAAACCACTTTACTGACGCTATGGAATAGCTGCGTTAGGTAAGTAAATTTGCTAATAATGTTGTAAATAGACTGCCAAGTCAAAGGTCTCGAGTTCGACCCCCACAAGTGCACCTAATACCGAATGTTGTGTGCATTTTAGAAATAAATACCACAGCTTCCGAAAAATATTTATTTGTTTCGGAAGGCACGTTTTAATGTGGGTACTGCGTCTGCACGATTTCTTTTCGATCGCGTCGGTAGCTGTCTCTTCGGGCTATGAGAGTACTGTGTCTGCGCACACGCTTGTGCAGTATAATATATTCCGCGTAGCTGGTTGGTGTCATAGTAACACTAGCCTACGTGGCCAAAATCAGACATAATTATTTATGCCACAAAATGTTCCTATTTTTTCAGATGTTGCACTTCAACAAATTCCTCGCACCAAGCCGTACATGCAATTATGCAAGGTGTTTTGAATTGTAACGTTTTGGAGTACCCCACACATCTTATGAAGCAGTACCTTGAGAAGGAAATGCCTGTAACCACCCATAGTGTTACAACATTAACACATATTTTCCAAAAGTTCTACAGCAAATGTAGTTTTAGTGATTTTAGAGTTCAATGTTTGGATTGGCTTAAAGCTGGCAACAGTTCATCATTTTGTGTACATGGAGTACCGGAATTGTTATTAAGGATAATTTCTAACGAAAATATAACAGTTAATTTGTCATGCAACAAAAAATCGAAATCAGACCATTTACATGACATATTATTTAATTCTTTGGAAAAGTGTATTTTGTTTAGCGAATTCGAAACTGACAGTCCAATCTCACCGCCTGTTACGGAAAACGCACATGAACGTGTTGATACTGATACAGATTTAGAACAGCAAATACAACAATACTTGATAATTAAACTAAAAGATAACATTTTAGACCGATTTCAAACTCATAATGAATTATCAATTACTATTAATTTGATGAATGCTGTTGTAACTTACTTAAATTTTCTAATAAAACTGAATATAAAGTCACACGATGAGATCGAATCTTTGGAAACTTATACATTGTTGGTAAATGGTTTAACTCGCATGTATTCCTCACTCAATAAGTTGTTGGAGAGCAACATTCAGATACAGTATAAAGTAGACCTTCTTGAACTCATCAAAGGACTTCTAGTCGCGGAGTTAGATCCAATGTTGACTTCATTGCTACGAACGACAATTGATGCAGACACATTCCATAGTATCAATAGCATATTAAATACTGAAGTGCAATCTGATGATGATGACATTATAAATGTTGGAGACGAAGATGAAATGAATATTGAAACATTAAAAAAGCATAGTCTGTTACTGCTTGCTGCCTACTGCCGGAGAAATGCAGAATATCGAGAAGATGTATTAAAACTAATATTAGATGAGTATGAATACAACTTTTCATCTGATACGGAATGCGCTTTTCAGTGTATTGAAATGCTGATAGATTCTGGAGTTCAAGATCCGCCTTTAGGTAAATTAATTTGTGTATTTTGTATGTTATTCGAATATGATTTGTTGTTTTAAAGAACATCTAAACATATTTTTTTTGTCCCAGGTTTAATTTTTACGCTCATGCAGCGCATGTGTCAGAAACAATATAGAGATTCAAAGACAACATATGGGTTGCTTAAGATATTGCTCAAAGTTATGGATCCTTTATGTTCTGACGATAGTCCTATGAAGGACAACTGTTTTATAATGATCAAAAGCTACTTGCAGCTCTGTGAAGATACGTATTACCCACCGCGGGTTGCTTCGTTGATATACGAATGTGCAGCTAAAGTAATAATAATGAGTCGAAAACACGATTATGAAGAAGCCTTTATCGAACACATTTTGAAGACGATAAAATGTAATGTTCATAGCATAAGACTTTCTTGTTGCTATTTATTAAAATTAATCGACCATTTTCCTGAGGATAAGGTCGATGCATTTGCAATTGACTTACTGGATATATTTTTAACTGATGTAAGTAAATATTTTTTTACAAAAAATAAACAACTGTTGGAATAGTTTACGGTTTGAATTGCAATATGTTTCGTTTAGTTGTTATTTTGTCTCTTAATGTTAGTTCTTGTGATTTATTTTCAGTTGCCCACTTTAGAAGAGTCCATACTCAAAGATGAATCTGCTAACAGGACGTTTACTGTTCTGCATTGTTTTGTTGCGCTGGCGCAGGCGAAAAAACTGTCTTCCCTGACCATAATACTTCAAGTAATCAATATCCAAAAAGTGAAGTCTTTAGATACGCAAATTGTTCTAAAGGTCTTAAAACGGATCACACAAGCTTTCGACATTCAAGATCTGGCAGCTTATTTAAATAACAACATTTTAACAGTTATTTACTCTTGGTTCACCAAACAAAATACCTTAGGCGATTTACCGATTAGTTTATTTGGATTTGAAGATGTAGAAATGTTTGTAGAAAAACATATGAAGTGGTTGATCGCAGGGGAAATCTTATGGAGACATGAAGGAGTCATCGTTAAAAGTGACATCTTGAAACGAGTCGCACAGAAACGCAACAAGCCCATAGAACAAATACTTGAGGTATAATTTTGATATATTTATTTTAAATAAATTTAATGTCATATTCTGAAAGTATAAGTTAATAATATATTTTTGAAATTTCAGGTTTGCTTTTCTAATATAATGGCCTTGTGTATGCCATATATCGTTAGTGCGAAATATGATATCTCTTACTGTGAGCCACATAAACGAGATGCATTTAAAATATCAATGAAGAATGCAAACAAAATGTTTCAAACGACCGGCGAAATGTTAGAAAACGATAGATGGAGTAATATATTTGTGGAAAACATTGGAGAGTTACTTTTATTTACTGCAACTCATTTGAGAGACCCTGTAGATGCCGAGAAACTTTTTGATCTTGAAGTGCCTAGACGAAGTCAAGAATATTTTTATCCAAAGCAAATATTTTCGGCTATTCTTAATTATTTCGAAGTAAGTATATAATATAACTAGATAAAAGAAAATTAAATGCCTTTTATCCTTCAATTCCTATGTCATATAACATTTAAGAAGAGTATAAAATGTTAACAATCTATTTGATCTTTTCAAGGACCTTACAGACGGAAGTGTTTTACAGTACCTATGCAAAAACAAAACTATAACAGTGTTTAAAATATTATTCGAACTATGGAAAGCTGTTACTCAAAAGAACTTACTGGAACAGAAAGTGTTAGCTCTACACGCATATGTGGTATTCATACAAAGTATACCGTTAAACCAGCCTTCTGACGCATTCATATGTAACTTTGCCTGTAACAGTTTCACACAAGTTATAAAGGATTGCAACAGCAAAGATAAAATGAGGTGTTATATCAAGGGCTTGAGGATTGTCCTGGATTACTTGCTGTCACACAAAGCTGCATTAATGCGAAAGGCGCTATTAGAATTGTTACCAATTTTAATGAAACAGAAGGAAGCTGGCTTCGAACAGGAGTGTTCAGAATTTGTGGATTATTTAACTAATTATATGGAACAGCATATGTGTGAGAGCCAAGATGTTGTGGATTTTTTGGGCTCAATGTCTTCAAGCAGGGGGGATGACGTGCGTTGTCCTAACTTGACTGTATTTAAAGAGAAGCTAAAGACACATAAAATCAGCTTAAAACGTCCAAGGTACGTAATATATTGTCGGCACCCGGTCAAATTAACCACTGTGTTTTTAAAGAGAATTTTAAAATAACATCTTAATTTTTTAGTCACGAGACGTTGCTGAATATTCACCAGTTTTTATTACGTAATACATCTCATGTACAACAGTTACATCGCGACTTGGATGCTCAAAGCTTTTCTGAAGAATGTGATACTACGATAATACATCAGTTCGTTCAGTCACTTTGTAACGTTCTTAAATCAACCCATGATGACAAGGTAAATTTTATGAAAAATATATATAATTTCTCTTATTTTGAACCTTATGTTGCAACTCATAAGGTTGATTTTCGTAATCTATTTTTTTTCCTTTAAAACTAATCTTATTTCACTTTTAGACTATCATAGAAGCTTGCAACTGTTTATCCATCATAAGTTCATATAATTTGAAGACGCTAGTATCCGTACCACCTTCTTATACGGAGCGCGTTAAAACAGTTAACCCGACGCGTTTCTTTATGCAAGTTGTTGGCAAATCTCTGCTAGAAGTGCTATTTGATCAAGATGCGACAATCACTGACGAAGTTTCAGTCACGTTAAAAAACTTGTTAAAGTCTCTTGATATAGATGAAATTCCAGGTATGATGTTATTTATATCTCTTTTAATTCAAGGGCCAATTTCAAAGAAGAATCCCGGTCCTTTTTAGAGGCTTACACAGTCACACAGGTCCAACATGCAGAGCCCTTGTTGAGGACTTTAATCTAAAGTGTGATGCGGCACCTACCAAAAAGTAAATTTTTATTATTACTCGCCGTTAGTGTCCCACTGCAGGGCAAAGGCCTCCCTTCCCTCCTTCCACCTATACCGGTCTATGGCTAACTGGGGTTAACTATTATGTAAATACGTATAATATATTTTATGGGGACGATAATTTGGGTATAACCTGTATAATGAATAATAATAATGTTTCAGATTTAGAGACACTGGACAGAGAAATAATAAAACCTTTTTCGTCTCGCTCTTCGACGTCAGCGGTTGATACAGTAACAGACACTATGAGATTTGAAGAGTATTGTACATCGTATCCTGAAGGAATATTCCTGAACGCTTTGGTCGCTAAAGGCAGTACTGATTGGTTAAAGGAAGTCACGTGCACGCTTCTGCAGCTTATACATTCTCCTACAAATTATGTCAAGAATCTACGGCAAGTTTGCTCATTGAAGGTAACTTTTTAAACTTTTAGGTATCGTTATATTTTTATTGGAGTACTAAAAAACCAGTGACTATATGGACCTCCGGGCTCCGTATCCGAAAGCAAAACTATCTTATATCCAAAATAAAAAAAAATATTCCCCTAATCCGTATCCTTAACCGATATAAAAGTTTCGGTTAAGCGATGACTTTTAAATAGAACATGTTGTGACAGGTTCTTGATAGACGAGTCGACACACTAACCGCCTTACCCTTGAATTTTTCTCGTATACTTTTAAAATGCCTCAAATGAATAGTCTATCCTATAAATAAAACATCCCAAACAATTAAATCCGTACAATAGTTTTCATGTATCGTATCCGAAACTGTATATCCATAACATCCCTGTAAACTGTATATCAACAACTAGTATAAAATATTCTCTTAATAGATATAACATTTTTGACGCCAGAAAACTCTAGAAAGGTTTTACTATTTCAGCCAAGTGTATGCCGGAAAATATTACCAGCGTTAGTAGGACTATTACTACAAGGACTATCTGAAAGGCACGTAACGGCACTCGGAGACCAAATCAAAAAATTCTTCAGTAACATATGGGACCAGACCTTTGATGAAATACTGGATAACAGTGGAGAAAGTAATATTAATTCTAAGACAGCTGAAACCATGACACATAATTATATGAGGATCATCCAATATATGCTAGATATTGTGGACTTTATTCGCATACAGAGAAACTACTATCAGACTCGGTAAATATGCATTAAATTTATAGAAATTTGTCTATTTTTCTATAGATATTTGATTAATTTTATTACTAATAAAGATTCGTAATAGACGATTTAATCAACAATATTTTTAACTACTTCAGCCGAGGCAGTGCAGTACAGAAATTGAATTATTTGCAACTTGAGTACGACAAGGTTGCATGGGCCGCTGCCATTATCGATCAGAACTGGGCGGCTATTTACTATGGGGAGCTATGGGCTATATTCCAAAACAACGGCGTGTCGCCATCTTCACCAGAAATTACTTCAAGCCTAACTGGAGGGACTAATTTGCAAAGAATATTTAGGAAAGTAAGTAGCTTTGATCTCTATATTTAATGTTGGTGTGTTCTAGTATCGGTTATTTATTTAATCGCCAAAATGGTACAAGTATTTCGGAGATTATAAACTTCATATCCAAAATAAATCAAAATCTTACTTAATTATTATATTCACTTCAATATTATGTTAAACTTTATTTCTATCAAAACTTTCAGTGTTACGTGTCTATCGGTGAAACGGATGCCATAGAAGGTTGCGGTACCGCTCACTTAACGATAGAAAATGAAAAACGCAAGCATTTGATAAACACGGGCCAGTTTACCGATGCTCTATTGCTCCACGACATCGCGCTGTCCTGCGGCGGCCAGACCGACCCCGACCTGCACTGCGGAGTGGTCAGGTCTTTGCACAAGTCAGGCATGCATCACCTTGCACTGCAGTATATTAAGTCTTTGCCAGAAAATGATCAACTCAATGATGTTAAATATGATTGTTTGGCGTTCTTGGGTAAGTGGTCTTGACATGCAGAGATCGTGGATTATTTTGTTTCTGTGTTTTTCTGTATGTGAGTGTTTGTCTAAGAGTATCAGTACTAAGAAGCTTACCAACCTCAAAATTAATTAGGAATGATTCGTGTAATTGTAGGAGAGACACGTTGCTCTATGCTATGTAGTTCGCCGAAGCGATTCCATACCTATACTTACACTTTAAGGTAGTGGCGGTAGGCTGTAAAATAAGCCGTTAAATACCGTCTGAACTTTATAATTTCATTTGATAGTCCATATTAGATTTATCCATTTAGTTATGTTAACGTCTGTAAATATTTCAGGAGACTGGAGCGACTTCGTCGACACTAAAAAACTAGAAGAAAAATATAAACAAAAGAATTGCAATCACAATTCAATAGTGAAAGCCTTCCAATACGCGTGTCTTAAGAGCTGTTTAAACATACAAACTACTCCAGAATGCGAGGATAAGCTTCTGCTGCCGCTAAACAAAGCGAAACTGGCTGTTTCTAAACTGTGCCATAATTTAAACATGAAGAACTGTCAGAACATTTATAAGGTTTTAGAAAAGCTGCATATATTAAATGACGTCGAAGACTACTTTTCAGTGAGAACGAACCGCCTTCATTTGACGGACCTCCTTAGAAAATGGGATGTGGGAAACTTACCGCAGTTCAGAGATTTCAAGCACATTGAGACGTTCTCGTCACAACGTGTTTTGTTACTCGAGCACGCGGCGAAATCTCATGGCAATATGCTAACCGAAATAGTGTCTTTGCAGACACAATATTCTCGTAAGTCTTTGTACAAGTTATAGTAATTTTTATTATTTATCAATAACAATAATGTTTTTTGGATACCTAAAACCGGGGATTTACAAACGACGCGCGACGAGAAGACGGTGGACGGACAAAATAACAATGTTTTATTGTATTTGTGTGGAATGACCCATGTCAGAACAATAAAATGTAAACCTTTGACCAACAGAGGCACGAAATCAATTACATAAAAAAAACGAATAGAAACTCGTACATAATTATCATTTAAGTCCGTCTCTTGTCCATACGTGTTTATGTATTTGTTTTCTTCTTTTGTTTAATAGAACTAGCACTAAACAACCGAAGGGTTCAGATGGCGCAGCGCCTGTTAGCTGTGGCGAAGAAGTCCAAATTGTCTGAGGATATAACACTAGTTGAGAGTGAGATTGCGTGGGCTAAAGGCCACAGCGAAATAGCATTGTCTCTACTACGCAATATAATCGACAAACAGTCACTAGATGTTAAACTGGCTGCTGTGTCATTGCGGTAAGGAAATAAACATTTCGTGATAATAAATCATAATAATGTATCATAAGAATTTACATGAAACGATTAGCTTGCTAAATGTTGCCAATCCATGTATCTGAATGTAGGAAATCTGATTAATCTTTCATATTCTTGATTCCAGCCGATACGGACTCTGGATGGCGGAATCGAAACGTGATAATCCTCGAGAAATAATGCACAAATACTTAAAAAAAAGTCTTGACGTTCTCAAAGAAGAACACATAGATGTTAGACTTAAGGTGTATCACGATATTGCTAAGTTCGCCGACGCCGAGTATAAACAGGTATGGCGTCATAAAATCAACACAAAATGCAACTTTATTCTAATGTCATAAATTTATTTCACTGCCCCGTTGTTGTTGTTCCTGGCTACTATACCAAAGGTCAGGGGTCAAAGGGTTTGATCCCCACTCAAGACAAATATTTGTGTGATAAGCATGACCATTTATTGTATCTAGGTGTAAGTTATCTATTATATTTATGCATGTATAAGTGAATAAATATGTGTATCAGTTGTCTACATCATAATACAAGCTTTGTTTAGCTTGAGACTAGATGGCGTTGTATCAGTCGTAGAATGTTTATTTTTACTTTTTGTATATTTCTAGGTGGTTACCTACATGAGTTCGTCTATTTATGAGAACAGAGTAAAGTGTGTAGAAAATATGAAGGGTACAGCGACATCTCTCGGTACCAAGGCTACAAGAACATTGACAAAGTAAGTTATAAAACGTAGTAGAAAAAAATAAATTTTCTACTTATTGTATTTTTTTATGATTTTCTTTTTTTTCAGAGAGGAAAGCAGGGCCTTGTCTACAAACAAAAAGTTCAAAGAACTGGATGAAGCTGAAATAGTCAATACTCAAGTAGAAAAGGACAATTACTTGCACTTGGCAATGCGGTATGTAATACAGATAACTTGGAACTTCACCATTTTGGTACCGTTTTTGAGAGCGCTGGCGCACTATATATTAGGTCGGGGAAAAAGTTTTTTCGCATTATAGTATGTATGAACTTGTAATAAAATCTTTTTGGCTATAGTGTTTGTATCTGGCTGGTTTTGGTATAATTGAAAGTTAAAATTTTAAAGAACATAATTCCAAATTCTAATTTTATTAGAGAGAGAAAGATTTTATTACAAGTTCATACATACTATAATGCGAAAAGACTTTTTCCCCGACCTATTATTATGTAGATTGTAGAGCGCTATCTCGCTTCAACAGCTGTAAAAATGTGGCCTTATAGATTGGTTGTAGGCATACACCTTGCAATAACTCACTATTAAAACTCTTCCACAGATACTATTTGCTGTCTCTGAAACAGTGTGACGATAACAACTTGTCGGTATTCAGAGTTATATCTTTGTGGTTGGATAACCAGAACTTTGAGTTTCGTCCTGAAGACAACGAGACATTTGAAGAACTTCTCAATTCGATCCCCTCATGGAAATTTGTGACAGTACTGCCACAACTTGCGCCGCGGCTAACTAATGAAACAACAGCGTTTATGAATAATTTAAAGAATATGATAAGTATGTTTATAATTTTCTTTTCACTTGCAGTAATTTTTCACGATAACCCATTGAAAAATGTAAAACTTGCTATATAGTCGTTTTTGTTTTCCTGGGTGAAACATAGTTCAACCCACGCCGAAGACAGGGTATGGGACAAGTAATAATATGTCGTACTCCCATCGACTAAAAACACCCGGGCCCCTTCTACTACCTAAGCCAGAGTCACGGAATCGCTCGCGCATGCTCTGCATTACAGAAACCTAACTACAATTTTTCGTTCCAAACCTATTGAATATTTTTAATCTGTTTTAGAGCGGTGTGCAAACGACCACCCGCATCATACTCTACCTATCCTGTTCGGATTGAAGAACTCTGACAAGGACAGCGTGATTATGAACGCGAGCAGTAACATAGGCAGTAGAGGTCGTGCGCGGGAGCAGGAGCCGCGGGTGTTGGCTGCGCAGTCGCTGGTCACGGAACTACGCGCGCGAAGCGACATGGCTACCATCATCACACAAATGGAAAAAGTTTGTGACGGTGAGTAACGGTTACTGGGTACATAATATTCCGTGTAGAAAATTACTCAAATTTTACGGCCACATAATTTCTGTTAGTTGATAAAATTTTACCCACTGCTAATTTTTTTTGCATTTAATAGACTATACTTGAGAGATGATTAGTTCACACTTATATCGTCAAGAATACTAGAATACACATAAACACATGACACACAAAGTAGTTCAATATCTCTGTGGAACTTATATCTATGTGTCGAAATTTAGTAGCTTCGTACTCGGTCCTCAGTGGGGCTACCTTCTTTTGTTCGCAAGTGGCTCTTGCTGGCCTATTATTCACAGGGGGGATTTAGAGACGGTTAGTTATTAATACAAATATACTGTAAATGTTTCCTTTTTTTTTATTTTTCAGCCATAATAAGCTTCGCCAATTACATGCCTCAAGAGAGGAGGCAAAAGAAACAGAAAATACCTGATGCAGAAAATATACACAAGCTGCGAAATTTGAACGATATCCCTGTTCCCACACTAACATTGGCTCTTAGGAAAGACTGCAAATACACATACATACATAGTAAGTACAATAAATATTTTATTTTATTAAAGGCTATGTTACTTTCTTTTTCATTTTTTTTTTTGTATTTTTATTTCAGCTCTACAATCATTTGATAAGTTCTACGAACTTGTTGGCGGTGTCAATTGTCCTAAAAAGATAAACTGCACTGATTCTTCTGGAAAAGTTAATATTTTATTAATAAAGGTAACATTTTTGTCATGTCTTCTACTGAATCTTCTTTTCTGAAAATCTGCAAAAAGTAACACCTTTTTTTCTTCTTAGGGTGGAGATGATTTAAAACAAGATGCTGTAATGCAGCAAGTGTTCAATATTGTTAACACATTGCTCGAGAACGACCCGGTGACACATAAAAACAAATTACTTATTAGAACTTACAAGGTAAGACTCCTTTAATGCTAAAGTTAATGCAAAGCTGTTTGAACTATACAGCAAATATGTAGGGTCGGGTGTCTCACAGTGAACCAGGCAGCTACATTGAACCACCGCCGAATCTCGAAAACGCCACGTTGCTAAACCGCACTAATATGAGTGAAAGAGAGGTATTTACGATCCCTTACTGCCCACTAATTTGCGTGGCGATCGCGTGCCAATTAGTTGTGTGAGGAACATTTGAAAGCAAATGGACTCAAAAAGTAAATATTTTTTTCCAATTAAATTCCTTTTTAGCTTTTTTCATTTAAATAATATCAATTTATTTATATGTCCACTATATTCTACGGTTATTTAGCAATTAAAAGCGCTACAATTCGAGTTTTTAAGTGATTGGTATGCCGGTAAATTTTTAAGATTAGTTATCAAAACCTGGTGTGTCTCACAGTGAACCACCTGGGGGTGTTACACATTGAACCATGGTTTATTGTGTACATCCAAGTCGTTAAATAAGTTTTTATTCTACAATTGTTTTAATTTGTTATAAAATAGTGTGAAACAAAGTAACGATAAGAAAAAGAGGGCGGTATTCGACTGCCAACATGCTTGAGGCCAAGCCTAAGTATTAAGCTGCACAGATCAGGTGCCATGAAACTCCAGATGACTTTGGAACCCGATTTGGCTAATTATTCAATTAAAGGATCATAAGATTTTAAGTGATTTTAATAAATATAAGACTAATTTTTATTATTACAAAGTATTTGCCTTATAAATTGATCAATAAGACATAGTTAATAAGGTGGCTCAATGTGGACCACACCCTGGTTAAATGTGTACCACCGGTAGTACTCATTGAACCACAAATTTTTTTTTCAGAAAAACCTGTTTTACGCCGAAACTAAAAAGAATATGAGAAATTTATGTTTTACAAAATTGAAGCTAAATAAATATGCTAACTATACACAAAAAATTGAAGGCATTGATTGAAAATCCAGCCCAATATGGGACTTTGAAATTTACCTGGTTCAAAGTGAGACAACTTACCATATATAAAAATAATTGCAAGTCATAAGTCTCGCTAAAACTTATAAATGGTTTAATCAATTTGCCTTATTTTGGTTAAAATCCAGGGCAGTTTTATATGCTAAATACTTATTTAAAGCTACGAAAGTCGTGTTTAATTATTGCATGTTTATTATTCGTATGACAATGGTATTTGTTCGGTAGGTGGTGCCTATGTCCCGCCTGTCCGGCGTACTGGAGTGGTGCGAGGACACGATCCCGATGGGGCTGTACCTCGCAGCGCCTGACAACGCCGGCGCACACGCACGTTATCGTCCTCAGGTAGGAGAAAATAATGCTCTATAAGTCTGTATAAGGCATTTTCTTAAAGGAAAATTATTATTATTAAAAAAAAATAGAAATACGGTCTGAATATGATGTAATGTGTCTAGATAACGTCATATTCAAAAAGTATTTTTAATTTTTGCTTAAAAAGAACCCCTTCTGCTTTCTATTAATGCCCGTGTTTACTATTTATCATACATAATTTAAGGAAAGTAAGTTGTTAACTATTCCATAAAATGTCTAAATACTCCCTGTTTTTCAGGATATTTCTTGCGACGCTGCTCGAAAAAAAATGATAGATAGTTCTAATCAAAGTCACGAGGTCAAGTTGGCAGTCTACAATAAAATATTAAAAGAATTTAAACCAGTGTTTCAGTACTTTTTTATTGAACATTATCTTGATCCGGTTACCTGGTACGAGAGAAGATTAGCATACACCAAGAGGTAAATTAAGAGGCCAGATTTTTTCACTTTTGGTAAAAATACTTTGTTTTGAATATTATTATTATTTTTGTAATTTTTCAGTGTTGCTACATCCTCAATGGTAGGCTACATACTCGGATTAGGAGACAGACACTTGTACAACATTTTGATCGACAAGAAAACCGCTGAAGTTATCCATATAGATTTAGGTAAATTATACATACATACATACATAAACGTCACGCCTCTTTCCCTATTTCAAATATTATTTGAAAATAAATTATTTGATTTCTTATCAGTATATATAGAAATTACATTTAATTGGAAAAGGATAAAATATTTAGTTTTTAAACATTACAGGTATTGCATTTGAACAAGGCAAAACATTGCGCACACCGGAAACGGTGCCATTCCGTCTAACACGTGACATTATTGCTGGATTCGGGTCCAGTGGCACCGAAGGGACTTTTAAAACGGTAATTTGTATAAAACAAGCTCGATGAATTGACAGAAATATTGTTTTTTTAATGAATTTTGTAATACTTGGGATATATTTTCAGATGTTGCGAAAAAACAATGCAACTTCTTCGCGACAACCAGGAGACATTGTTGACGATATTAGAAGTTTTGCTCTGTGACCCTCTGTATTCATGGTCGGTTAAAACTGCACAGCAAAATGCTCCGAACACAAGCCTTGATACTACTGCCGAATGTAAGTGTGTTTAATATAACTACTACTTATTAAAGTAATCAGCGGGACATTCGGCCAACAGTAAAAAAAAATTCTTTACCTTTAAGAAATACCACTGACACGAGCCTTTGCATTGTAAATTTTATATCAGCCAAACTTGATTTTTGTGATGGTGGGCCTAATCTTATAAATTCCCGTGTCACAATGTTAGTTACCATACTCCTCCGAAACGGCTTACCGATTTTTACTAAAATTTTTATATGCATATTCAGTAGGTCTGAGAATCGGCTACTATCTATTCTTCATCTCTATTTTTATTTCGCGGACGAAGTTGCGGGCAACAGCTAGTTTCATTTAAGTATTCTTATTATAATTCATCAATTCATAAAAGTAGTGACAATCATGACAATCGGTTGAAACTGAATAAGAGGTTTCATAAAATGATTTAATTCATGTTGTACAGGTGCGACGAGTTCCCCGTCGGGTCTGGCGGCGCGCGCGCTGCTGGTGGTGCGCAGCAAGCTGTGCGGCACGGACGGCGGCGGCGCGGCCGGCGTGGCCGTGCCCGGCCAGGTGGCGCGCCTGCTGCACCAGGCCGCAGACCCCTTCAACCTCTGCCGCCTCTTCCACGGCTGGCAACCCTACTTGTAACCCATGTGCCTTATACAATATAATATTGCTGTCGAAGTGCCAGAAAAAAAAAATATATTGCTGTCTCAATCATCTGTCATAGATGTTAGAGGCCACTAACGATAATGATGATACAATATATCTAGTGTTTACTGTGATTTATATTTTTTATGTTGCAACAAATAAATGATTATTTTATTAAAGTGTATTTCTTATTTCAAATAATTGCCTGCCTGCCTGTTTCCCTGCCACCGCATGTAGTTCGGTTACGGTCGCAATATACAAAGACCTCTTTCAAACCAAATCTTACCAACATAGTGGCTGATATGTACTTAATATTATTGTGAACGAACAGACAAGCCCTTTGTCATTTGTATTGGTTTAATTCAGAATATTCGTATGGATGGCGGTGTAAACCTGTCTTAATTGTTGAAGGTGTGATAGGTAGCCTAGAGGTTACTGCAGGACTTTTAAAACGAAAATTCTCAATTTGACCCCAGGGCAGGCATGTTGTGGTTTCTAACTATAAACGGGTTTTGGAAGTCACGTCGAAGTGTAGGTCGAGCGCCTAATCTCTCTCCGGCCGTATCAGATTGTCCGCCCATCGCTTTTTTGCACTATAATAAGACGCAGTTGGCTTGTTCTGAGATACCAACCGCCGTGGCCGAAACTGGCCAGGACACATTATTATTAGTACAATCTAGTAGGCCGTTCTAAATATTGTCGTGTAGGTACAATTCATTATTGCAATATCGATACTGCGTCTTTTTTCCCCCATTTGTATTGGGGTATTATGACTCCCACCAAATCTTGCTTTTATTCCAACAACCATCACTAATTCCTTTCCGTGGTTAGGTAATGGATGGTTTTGTTCGTTAAATAATTTAATTTTTGAAAGAAATTTAATTTAATATCATGGTTTAAAAACAAGAGCCAAGTGTTGTAAAGATGTAATGGGTAGAAAATTTAAATTCAATCTAGATAGACATAAAAATGTATTAATATACAAACATAATGAATATTGTTGCATATATCTTGGAGTTATATATGATCGGATGTAGTAAATATTGGACCACAAAATCGGAATGCAAATTTTCGATTTTATATAGTAATTTACAACTTCGCAATGTGAGTGATAAAATCAATTCTCAAACTGGTAACACTGACGTCAACGGATGTTGTATTTTTGGTTGCCATGGTAACTGAGTCTGACAGACAACAAACAATGCTACTGAATGAATCCATTATTGATTTTATTATTGTTTACGTGATTACAATCAAGATTTGCAAGAGAATCTGAAATAATATGTGATTTATAACAAGTTCAAGCTAAATAAGATTTCTCATGGCAGAATTGCATATTTTAGGACAAATAAAGTGTGCTTCTGATTTTCAAGAGAAATCTTCACTATTTTGCCGTTATTCATTTCAATCCGGTATTATTTAATACTATTTTTCTTTGATTATAGACATAATTAATATTCAAAGACTATTTTTATCACTAGTTATTTTCAAGCCAGTGTCAGTGGATTCTAATGTGTATATTTCCAAATAATTTATGTAAATAAGTAACGGTATATGCGGCATGTGAAATTACGGAGGAGTGATTTAAAATTTGAATTTTATTTGTAGGTCCAAACTGGACTGTTGTTTCTGGCTGGCCGGAAGGACAGACAGTTTCAGGCAAATTAGATCACGACAAATCTGTTGTCTGGGCTCAGCCTTTAGATATTCATTATGTAACCAAAGGTGTTCAAGGTTTGTAGTTGGATGAATAAGACAATCATATTGTTGTCATTGTTTATTGCAGTTATATTGTTTTCAATTCAGGTTGGCCTAAGATAATATTTCAAGTAAGCTGCCTAGATTCTATCGGGAGGTCTTGGATAATAGGGTATGGCTGTTGTAGCTTGCCAGCGGTGCCAGGGCCTCACATCATCAATGTAAATTGCTGGGTACCAACGCCAACTACATTAACAGACAGGATAAGGCAATATTTTCTCGGTGGATCACATCAACTCATTCAAAGTGATGTGGTTAATTTAGGATTGAATCGGTAAGTTTGTTCAAAATTATTTGTATTAAGTGCTTATTAAATATATTTAAGGTGTAAAAATAAATGCTCACAATAATTTACCATTATCTTTAATTTACAGATTTAAATTAAAAACTAAATCAAAGGGCTCTATCCAATTACAAGTAACTTTACTGCTAAGGAATTTTAGTCAGTTTGGTGTAGAGTATAAATAAAAACATGAATGTAATGACTTATCTAAGTTTTACAGTTCTGTCAATATTCATTCAATTTTGTGTTATGGATTTTATTCAAGAGAAGCTACAGGCAGATGATGGTCCTGTACATCTTAATGTTAGCCGAAAGCAATCTTTAAGTGATATATTTAAAAACATAAGCCATAAACCACATGCTCTCTACTACCGAACACAACCAAGAAGAACTTTGAAAGTTGCTTCATCAAGTATTTCTAACATTTCATCTGCACTGGTTACATTGGGGACAACAGAAGCAACAACTACTCTATTTGATGTTTTGTATGATGACAACACATCAGACTCAGATGTTACTTCTACTACAGAAATGTATTTTACAAGTACTGATTATGACAATATTACAGAAATAACATTTTTCGATAACAAGAACAAGTCATCAAATAGCCCACCATTCAGTGCTAAACCAAAACCAAGAACCGATCACTGTGAATGTGACCTTTTGGTAAGTATGTTACAGTTAGTTATAATTATATCTGTTATGAAAAATTATAATACTTATATGTTTTTGTTGCAGTTCAAAGTTTGTGACATAAATTGCTGTTGTGATCAAGATTGCTCTGATAATGAACACAATATATTCCAGTGCAGTAACATTGCTAAAGTCAATCAAAATGAACTAGAAATTGATGGTTGTGTCTCCCATTTATTTGATGAGCAAAAATATGGGGGCACAACTTTAGATAACTTGTTATGCATTGTAAAAACCAATTTGCCAGTTAAACGGAATATTAAAAAGGTATAAATATTAAACAACACACCAAATCCATGAGATCGAAATTTATATTATATTAACATTTTTTTTAGTTCGATCAGGTTTCGGTGGACCAATACTATAAGTGGCGTTGTTATGATCAGAAGTATACATCATATGAATTTATTAAAACATTATACAACTTTGCTGATCCTGTTTGGCTATTAAAAAATGAAACTATATACTACCTAGGTAAGTCTATAAATTAGGATAATAGTTTAACAATAACATGAACTTATACTATGTGAAATCTTTTACAGACTTTCCAACATCCTCTGTGAACAATTATTGTACTAATAGAGAACCAATAGAATTTCTTAAGCAAAAACAATCCAGATGTAATGTCAAAATAAAGGATTTAGAAATGTTTAGCATTTTAAAGACATGTGAAGAGGCCATGGTTATAAGTGCTACTGACAAGACGGCTAACAGCTCACTTTTGGTAATTTATTTCGACAAACAAATAACCTAAGTCATATAATTAAAGTAACAACATTAACATTTTAGTCTTGTTTCAGAATTGTTCTAATCTTCATTGTATCAATTGGACTATTCTTGTGTGTGAAAATGGTTCCTGTAAAAATTACAACAAGAGTATGGATGAAGTCACATGCACTGAAACCTTTTGTACAAATGTTGCATTGAAAATAGATTATGAGTTCTATTATCATGATTTAAAAATCATTAATGCAACTATAAAGCTGTATGTTCAAAATATATCTAGTTCTTTGCCATTTATGTCACAAGAAATTAATGTTAATTTTTACATAGCTAATAAATCTATTGATTTCATATTACAATTAAGTGGAAATCCAGGATACATTAGAGGTTTACCAGTGATAGTATCGTATGCTAAGAATAACCACACTGAATTATTTTACAATAACACTTTAGCATATAAGAGCAACATGGTTTTTCCCGACAATAAGAACGGATTGTGTGAGATGACACATACTTCAAATAATATTGTAAAATTTGGAGTAAACAAAAGAACCAAATGTCTTTACGTACATCCCTCTGAAGGCGTACCTAAAACTGATATATGTAAAACTATTCAAAGTGATATTAACAAACTGTTAAAACTTCATAATAACATATCAATCTCACCTTATGGCAATCCTCGGGATTTGAGTGACAATCTCTGGTTGAACCTAGAGATAAACACTGAGAGACAAGAGCCAGTTTATGGACAGTTTAATGGAAAGTCCCTAAAACTTCACTGTTATAATTTAATTACCAGACTTTCTTTAATTTTTATGTACGCTAGTGTTGATGAAAACGCTTACACAAGACAAAATAAAATTTTGTCTGTGAAGTATGAAGTAACTGCTAACAATCATAGTTTCTATGTAGATGATATTTCGATCGTCACTACTATCGATATTAGTTTTATGGATGTGACGAAGCCAAGTGTTTATGAATATGCTGGGAGTCCCCATTTGAACATTTATTTACCAAGAGACTTCTTTTTTCCTTTTCCACCTAATACTTCTGCTCACATGTCTACAACATGTATAATGATATTACTCTGTTGTGTAATAGTATTTTTCGCAAATAAAATAACTCTTGAATAATAACTAATAATTTTTATTTTGAAATAATTTAAATACTTTTGTTACTTCTATCACTTCTAACTTGGCATCCCCTTCAAGGACTTTTAACGATCTTGAGTATGTGATGGCCTGAAAATAAAACCCATTTTAGGTTCGATTAGACCACAGCGACCCCTTGTGAGTTTGGTAAGTATTAGCGCAATCAATGTGGCAAGAGAATTTAATAAAACATTGTGTTATAAAGGAAGTTTTTAATATAGCCGCATAAAGGAAACGAGGTAAACTATCATAGTACATGACGTGAAGGTACTAGAGCTATATTGGTATTTACAATATTTTTACATAATTAATCTTCAAAGAATATTTTAGACTAATAAAATATAATGAAAAAGCAAAGAAGACAGTAATTATAAACTGATAGACTACAGGCCCATGTTGAAAAAGTTATGGGTCATTTGAACCACTAGGTGACCTATCTAGTATGACACAGATGACGTACAAAATGAAATGACCAAAATACCGAGGTAATTGTCAGAAAATAATTAAAAATTCCGACTTTGTGGCGCACCATTTTTTTACGGCACTGCGCGTCTTCTTATTATTATTTTTTATTGATCTGTCGGTGGTAAGAATGCCGTACAAAATTATGTGACCAAAATGTACCCTCTACTTGTACTTTTGAATACCCAGCTGCACTAAGTTGGACAGCTTACAAGTGACGGCATTGTGCTGAATCTTATTATTTTATACTCTTATATCGTTCTAGATAGGTTTCCTAGTGGTTCAAATGACTCATAACTTTTTCAACATGGGCCAGTAGTCTATGAAGCTGCTTTTACAGAAGTCGTTCGGAGAATGCTGAGATGTCGCTACAAACCTATGCGACGTAGGTGTAGACTTTGCGGTCGTCAGGCGTGCGCGCGAGATATTCTCGCTCAATAAGCCCTTCGATGCGTTTCTTGATAACAACTGGCGACGGAAGGAAACGAGCACGTAGTTGCTCTGTCACTTCGGCGACTAATAGTGTATGCTGCAGATACAAGAATAAATAAAATTAGCAAGATAATTTACTATTACGAAAGACACGTAATGACAATTTTATAATAATGTTTAACTTACCGCCATTTTCTTCCTGGCTTTCATGATACGCACGATGGCTGCTTCTATTTCATGTTTACGGTCTTCATCGACTTTGTTACGCGTTTCGCGTCTCTCTGGTTCTGATTCGCCTTTAGCTGCTACCGTCTGGATCTTAACTCTGAGAAAGGATAAAGAAATATTTTTAATGAGAAATATTTTTGTCATTGGGCATTTACAACTCATGTAACAACTGCTTTTATATTTACCTATGTAACTTAGATGTAAAGGCGTCATTCACGTAGAATTGGTGAGAGGGTTCAATCTCTTTAGTTTTCGGCTGCTTTATAAGTACCCTTTGAGTGGGCTTGCCCATCGCTAGCGACTGTAGGGCCCGGACGAGATCCTTTTCCGGAATATCAGTCTCGTTGAGTATCTCCTGCAAAAGAAAGCACAACGTGTCAAAGGTCTTTAGGTAATATTAAAGTAACTGTATAAGTATGGGTAGTTATGGTAGACTACCTCGTATGTGAGCCGTTCGCGCTTGTTGAAGAGTAGCAGCACGCACATCTGGAAGGTGGAGACCTGTATGATGTGCCTGCGCGGCGCGGCGGGCGCGGGCGGCGAGCGCGGCGGGGAGGTGGCGGCCGCGCGGAACGTGGCGTTCAGGTCCGCGCTGCCCAGCTGCGGCTGCAGCGACAGCTGCCGCCCCGAGTGCTTCGCCAGGTAGAAGCTGACACAACAACACACCTTATTTTCCAGTTTCTACTTAGATAACAATTTTACAAATTACACATAGAATACAAAGATTGCACAAGATTGTTTTGTGTGTGGAGAACTATTTACCTTCTGAATACTTCGAATGCATTTCGCGGCGCTGTTGGTATGTTGCATTTAGGCGTCGCGCTTTGTGTGGGCCAAAAGCCGGTGGTTAGTACACGTACTGACAGATCTACGCCGTGAAGGTTGATCTGGAATTAAGCACTAGTTATACAGAATGTCAAAATAAAGGTGCAATTAATTGTGTTTTCTATTACATCTGTTGGTGTTAGTGAATATTAAATATAGTGACAGCATACCCCAGATGACAGTACATGTTCCTTAAACTCCTCCATTATAGTGTTTGATACAGTCATGTCTTTGAACATGCCTTCCAGCTTGGATGTAAACTGACAACCGCATTCAGTCTGAAAAGTTATGTTAGTACCATTATTATAGAGATTTTCTTCACATATATTGGCTCATTTTTACATATTTACTTATTTCGCTATAGTGGTGACATACACGAGTATAAATACAATACTATCTCTGGCTCTATGATTATGTAGAGGTAATACTACACCAAAGCTAAACAACAACACAAATCCTGCTTAAAGTCTCAATTCTCTGCAAAATTCTTTACCTAAATATTTCGTTGGAATAAGTTTTTAGTGTTAATTTAATTTTGGATAATGGAACAAATACTTTAAGTAAAAATCATTTCTAAAATCCAAGACTTTAAGCAGACTTTTTACTATAGATACTGGGTTTTGTATAACACTGTGCTAGGACACTTACGAAAAATGTCCATCTATAAATGGTAAAGAATTTTGCAGAAATATGTGGACAGGACGGGGAGGTCGGGCGGATCGTTCATTTAGTCACTTATTGTATTCTCTATTTGCGAGACATCTCCAATTATACAATGAAAGTCTCGCGGTTCAACATCCTTAAGTAAACCTTCTTTCTGGGAAAGGTTAAAACCAAATGTGTATAAACAAAAGCCGTTTCAATTTGGTCAACAACTTATACATAAGTCAAGGGCCAAGGACTAACCTTCAGTTTCGAGATCATATTTTTCTCACTGTCATCGGAGACTGATTTGTTGAGCAGTAGTCGTTTTGCTAAATGCTGTTTGTAGTAACGTTCAAACACATCCTTCTCTTGTAGGAATCTGAACAGTACCATTGTCTTGTCTAACACAGCTTCTATTTCTTGTTCACTCATCTGCAAACAACCGAGATAAGTGTTAATTTGTGCGAAAGTGCGTACAAAAGCCAAAGTATACTTCATAATGAATACTTACGCCTTTTTCACCCTTTTTGAGTTTTCCATCGATGAACAGCGATAAGAACTCTGGGGACTTGCTGTTCAAATTGAGAAAATATTCGAAGTCCGACGCAATCATGTGTTTGAAAATTTTATCATTATTGAATGAGTTTTGGAGAAAATGGTCAAATCTATCCTTCAGGTCCAGTAAATTCTGAAAAAAAAAAGGTAATGATAAAGATATTAATGTTCCTCTGGTTAAGTACTTTTGTTAACTACAAAAACATAATTCTTTATGCAATTAATATAATGATTTGATATTGAGATTGATAAGTAAAGAGAGGTATATTCTACAGGGTGACTTCGAAGTCGTGGGCAATATTTTAAACTAAGACACTATTAATGATACTAATAGCGTCAGGGCTACTTTTAGGCAAAAAAAAATAAATAATAATAATTGTGGAGTGTGGGGCTTAGGCCGTGAGGCGGCCCCGTACCCTCTAAAACCCGGGGGTTTTCGGTGTGCGCCACCTTGGACGGGACAAGGGAAACGAAGACGATTACTTCCGCGACCCCTCCGGCGCCTGGCCGGGCGTTGGATGCCCGGCCCCTCCGGGGGGAACTAGGTAACTACCTACATAATTATTATTTTTTTTAAGTAAAAATAGCCCTAACGCAATTAGTATCATTAATAGTGTCTTAGTTTAAAATATTGCCCAAGACTTCGAAGTCACCCTGTATAAGTGATTCATATTTAAAAAAATATTACAGCACAAATATAATATAGTTTGCGGTATTACCCGCGTGAACAAATGGTTGCCCCACTAAGAACGAATTCAAAACGTAGACTTTATGATTAATCAGCGAATGAGATTTCGCTTGCGCTTATAGCTTAATATAAAAATCAATTGCTGATCGTTAGTCTCGCTAAAACTCGAGAACGGCTGAACGGATTTATCTCATCTTGGTCTTAAATTGTTCGTGGAGGCCTAGGGAAGGTTTAAAAGGTGAGAAAAAAATCGAATAATTGAAATCTTTTTTTTTTCTATACAAAAAATTAGGTCTTTTATTTATCGTTGCGGCAGTACGAAGTCTGCCGTGTCAGCTAGTAGCTTAATGTTTATTTTGAATTGTTAAAAAGTTAGCGATGCAGTATAGTAGTAGTACCTGCACGAAGGTGATGGCGTTGGTGTTGTGGTGCGTGTCGGTGACGAGCGCGCGGCCCTGCTCGCGCAGGTGCGCGGACACGGCGTCGGCCACGGTGCGCAGCCCCTCGGCCACGCGCGACAGCAGCTTGTACACGCACGCCAGCTCCAGCGTGCGCGTGTGCATCAACATGTGCACCACGCCAGAGTTCTCCATCTGTGTACATATACAAGTTAATACTCATTTTGATGATAATCATTTAGACGGGCCTGTTGGTCTAGTGGTTAGTGGCCCTGACTGCTATACCGGAGGTATATTCGATGCCCACCCAGGACAAATGTTTGACGAGCGCAATCATTTGTTCTGTGTCTGGGTGTAATTTATTTATAGTATGTATTTATTTAGAAATATATCTACGTTTATCGATTGTCTAGTACTCATAACACAAGCTACTGAGTATGCTTAACTTGAGAATAGATGGCGTTGTGTGAATGTAAAGAAATATTATTTTTATATTTATGACATGAATGTGGATGGATATAGAGGGAGAGGACGTCCAAAGAAACGATGGATGGATTGTGTGAAAAATGATATGGATGCAAAGGGTGTTGCTTGCAAGATGACGTCAGATAGAAATGTATGGAAGAAGACATAATGCGCCGACCCCAAGTAAAAATTGGGATAAGGGCAGGGGAATGATGATGATTTATTTATTTACCTATTTGGTTTTACCCATATAAAACTTTTTAACAAGAGTGTGTATTCAAAGGCAAACAGTACTAGTAACATAGTTAAGTGAGTGTTACCTCTACGATGGTCTTCATATGCCTCTCGATGAGCTCGTGCTCGAGCACGGCCACGACGCGCGGCTCGGTGCTCTCGTCCAGGTAGTGTCGCGCGCGCTCCGCCTCCTCCGCGATGCGCGCCTCCACGCGGTTGATGTACACCGCCGCGCTGTTCTCCGCCAGGAACTTTTGAGATTCCATCTGTATCACGTAATCAATTATGTTTTAGGTATTATTAATGTTCGAAGATACACGTTTATTTGTAAGGCTATTTTTCTAACAATAATCCAGTCCAGGTTTTTGAATTGTTGATCAACTTAATTTGTTGTAAAAATTGGTGATCATCATGATTGTAAGTTTAAAACTTCTTAAAATTGAGCAAACAATGCATGATGATTAAAGAATTAATGATTCATACCCTGTAAAATTCGGATGATTGATGCAAGAACGGTTTCTCGAAGTCTTCCTCGTAGACAGCCCGCGAGTTGATGCCCAGCACCATGAGCATCTGGCAGGCGTTGCGTATCGCGAGGCGGTCCACCACCTCTCCGCGACGCTCGCGAGCTACTAGCTCTAGCAGTGTTTGGCGGAGATGGTCACGGATGCATCCATAGCGCACTACCTACGTACGGAAATCATGACGTTCAGTTATTGAAACATGAAAAACGCATTCCAAAAGATTTAACAAGATTTGAAACAATGTTTTGTAACATCAGTGTTACAATATCTGAAATAGCATGGATGTCATTATTTGCTTATCTCTTATCAGTCAAAGCCATTTACAATTTCAGATGACTAACCTGATCTCTGAAAATAATGAGTCCCAGATTATAGACATTATCCACTTCATTCTGTTGCACATATACTCTGTCCATGTACATAAGTATGTCTCGAATCATAACCATACTAGTTTGATGGTCTGTCCAAGCATTATTGAGGGTCTGAAGGAATCCATTATGTAATGAGTGTAGAACATCTTCTCTGACCTGAAAAACAAACAGTCAATTGTAAACATATAAATGCATACTTAAAAAAAGACACTTGTGCAGTTATACATACATCACAATGTGTTCGAAACTTTTTGTTATATGATCATTAAAAATATTACAGAAAGGACCACTTATTTGTTTGTATAATAACAATAAAGTATAATATAATGGCACAGACCTTTGTTTCCAGATGCTGAGTGACGACTTCCTTCAGCCCAGTGTACAGCCTTTCACCATGTTTATGTAGAACCATGGTGTAGGCATTGCGATACAGTTCTTCAAAGGAGAGGCCGGAGTTGTTTTTCTTTTGAATTTCTTGTATTGCATTCTTAAGTAAACTCCATATGCTCTCCACATACTTCTCATCCATAGTCATCTGCAATATTAACGTAACATGTTGTTTTGTAGTTCTATTCTTATAAATTGATTGACTTACTATGTGCAAGTAGTTCTATGATCTGTATTGGTATTCAACTTAGGCAATACAGACCCAAGTGTCTGGATACATTTGATAATACGGTTCAGAATAGTTCCACACTTGAAATTTTCTTGTCATCTTGAAATCTTTAATAACTTTGTGGGTTAAACAAACATTGTACAAAATCAAAATAGAAGTTCAAAAACATTTAATATGAATAATATGAAAAAATACGAATGTTTATCTTTTGATTGATTTTCACTCCTGTCATCAAAAATATAATTATGACATATTGAATACAAAAATTTTGTTCTAAAGGAATATAAATTAGTTTCTATTTTTAAATCATAATGACAGTTGTACACATCAAGTGTTGCCAAATTACCTAATTTTATTGTCAACCTCTTTACTTTTCTGAATGCACAAAACAGCTTTTAGGAATAAGGATAATATACAATTTTAATTAGTCAATTAAGTAAGTTTTCAAATTTGTAGGCAAATTGGCGAGGTAAACACTTGCACAATATGATAAAAATCAATCTACTGTTTTATTTGACGAGTCACTAGCCAGCGATATCCGTAGTGTGGATAATTTTTATACTTGTAAATATCCTCATTGTTAATGCGTTAGCTACCTCCATAATATTTTAATAAATAACCTCAAGGTGTTTGAGTGTAAAGAGGTAACATACAACTTGCTTACTTTCGCTTTAATAAGATTAGTGTGACTAATGCATTTTATTGTGTTTTTAGAACCATTTTCCTACTGATATGACAGAATTACTTGAGCAAAATATACCAATTTATTTATTTAATTTTAGAACCTCGTATTGGATTTGTTAAATAAATAAGTACTAGTTCAATTACAATTTTTATAGTGTACAAAGTACATAATATTTTTACATTTGAAAACTTTTAATGTAAATGAAATGTGTTTTAAAGTATAAATACTATAATTTGGGACTTAAAATAATCCATTACATGGGATACCCAACCAATTTCAAGCAGTTTACCTTGTTCGTACTGTACGTATTTCAATGAAAGATTTCGTATTTTGGATGCAATTAGATAAGCGTTGTCATGTTATTCCTTTAAAGGGTATTTATAAATATAACACTTAAAGTCGGGTTGTAGTGGCGATAAAACGTCGAAAAGAACTTTGATTCGACAAAACTTACAGGGAAAGCTCGGATCCTCATCTTGCCAGGTTTGTCCTTAGGTAACGTATTTTTCATCATCGCGGCTACGATATTTTGTACCAACGAAACACTACACAATTAAAGCAGATATTTTGTTCACTGTTCATTTGTTGTCGCGATAACACATCGTTACTCTCATTTACACCTGCAAAGAGAATAGTTTAGTAAACACAGCTAACAAAAAATAATTTCAGGTACCAACATCATCATTGGGAAGTTTTGTGATCTCATAGCATTCGAATTATGAATAGCGTATTTCGATTAATGGGAAACAAATTTTATTAACGTACGATTTCGGGTTTGATTCGAGTAGATAGGTGTCAATTAAAAATAATAAATTCTAAGACTCGGTCATAATTGTGAACAGTCTAATGACATTGACAGGTAAAATAACTTGCATCTCTTTTGCTCTTATGGACAATGTCGTATACAATAGCGCCACCTCACGTTTTGTGTGTGACGTTCTTTTTTGATTTCCTTTTCTCTGCAATGGCTATTATTCAGATTCGTGCAAACACAATAAGCAAGAATTTAATAACTTACAAGTAATGAGATTATCCACAGCTAGTATGGTCACAAGTATTTCACTATCGCAGTATTTAAAGTACATGTATTTTTCTGCTTTAGCATGCCTATTATTTCTTCAATTGTTTCAGCTTTCTGACGAGACCATAAACAAGTGTGTCTTTTTTAAATACGTTTGGTTTATGTTTGGACCATTGGATAGGTATGCTGTCTTGTCGATGGTATAAATAAAATTGTAGAAAATTATATAAGGTTTTATACAAAATTGAATTGTCGTTTATTTCTTTAGGTTAAAAACTACGAGTTCCTCCGATAGTAATGACAAGCAAAACATTGACGCTTTATTATTTTCATGGTATAGTCTGAAGAATTTAAGAACCGTGAGGATTTTATAAGTAGGTAAAGATAGCAAGTACAGCAACTGGAAAAACATTAAAGCGTACTATGACGAGTTAACCGATTATTCAACTAACAGCTTTAGGTCACATTAGTTTCCACTAAACAGAACAGATGTCACTAGTAGTAGTCTTATAGAATTCAAGTTTTTTGATATTTGTTGTGATTTCCTTCTGTTGTGATGAACATAATTACATTAATTACAAACTTAATAGTTATTAAACATAGATTTTGTTTGCGTTTCAATATCCTAACAGTGGCGTATTTATAATAATATCGAGGCTCATGGCAAATTCTTTGGAGGAGGTTCTCAGAACGAGATTATTTTCGGAGATTCCATAAATTGAGATGTCCGAATATAAAGAAGCGATGACATGGATTTTGTTAAACAATAATTTGCAGAATATATATCTGACCGGGAAGTCCCTTCTGGCTGCGATGACGTGGCATTTTGCCGTCTTGCCACCCTATAGTTACGCTGCTGCAGTCAAGTCTGACCTTCGAGAATCTTGTATTACTACGTTAACATTACTTACACTAATGCCCCTGAGTATAACTTTTATTAAGATACACATTCAGCAACGAAGTGTAATAAAGTGTGATTCAGTAAAAAGAGACAGCTAAAATAATTTTTCTTTGAATATGAAAGGCTGAAAGTACTTGTTCATGTCACCTCTTGTAAGTTGTACTACCTACTTGTAGTATCAGGGGCGCGACATTTCGAACAAACCTCATATTCATCGTTAGCTTACTGACCCTAGACATACTAGGACCTTTTGAACCTTGGAACTTGCTGATTCATTCATGCAAACTATCAGTCGATAATGATCGCCTTTGTATTTACTTAAATAGGTAAAGTATTTTCTTGATAATTGATCCAAGGTAAATCTTAAATACGAAATATTCTTCTGTATCGCTCTCGATGTCAAACAGATAAAAAAAACTAGTTCCAGGTCAGAAAGTGATGTGATTTATGAGTTCCACAATGTTTCCCCTACTTAAGTACCTACTTATCCATTGTAAATCATGTAAAATGCTCGGTTAAGTAGGTCCCTACTCTCAATTAGGTATTTTTGTTTACGCTTTTGTTAATTCTTTATTTTTTCCCAAAAAGTCGTGTTTCAGTAAGTAATAATTTTAGTAGGCTGTGGGTAGTCTTAAGCTGTCAGATTTATTTTTATTTAGGTACCGGCAATTACCATTACCGCGAAACCCTCTCACACTCAGGACATTTTGTTTGACAGTAGTTCAATAATGGGCTCAATAGATTATCATTATTTCTCCATAACGACAAGCGGGAAGCGGAAATTGTTCGGGTGTTTTTCTTTTGAATTTTCAAGGTTCTATCTTACCTTTCGTTTACATTTACAGTGCTGTAAGAATCTTTTAGCATGTATATGTCATTAACATAGTTGGGTTAGTATGCATATTAACTACAAGAATAAGGGAACTAGGGGCATGATGGGGTCATTATTACATTACATTTTTCTTTTTCAGATAAAAATGGTTAGAAACTACAAGAAAAAGACAAAAAGTCTTAATAGATAAAGTTATGACAAAAAAGTCAGGATACAGGAAGGCGGCCTTAGACCATAGTACCCTAGACCCATCTTGCCGCATTTATCGTACACCATCTTACCCCACGTACGGGGCAAGATGATTTTTTTATGTGTTATTAAAAAATTATTAATAATAAAAAATTGTGATGACATGTCCGTTCCAAGAATATGCCATTTTGTAGTTGATTATGTAACTAATGTGCCATAAATAAATGAAAACATTATATTAATTAGATCTGTGTATTTTTGTAGTTTTCCCTTAGTGTCACCATCATGCCCCTAGTTCCCCTATACCCAACTGCCTGTCAAAAGTGATGGTAATGAATGGTGTTATAGTTTAACCATTACCGCTGTACCGCGCCTTAGGAAAGCGCGGCGAGGTGGGGGACGAGGAGAAAAGTGCATGGGTTCACATGAGATAGCTATTGTTGGATAGATCTTACGATATGAGATTACATTTCAAAGGCACGATAAAATAACATTATTTATTTGAAATTAATTAGTTATTTTGAAATTAACTAAATAAGAATACCTACCTAAATATACCCGTATATAGTTTATTAAAAATTGTTTAAATTTAGAACTTCAACTTCCGATTCACCATTAACTTCGTCTTCCATTTCGTCATCAACTTCATCTTCCGTTTCGCCCTCGGAACTTAAATCAGAGTCTTGCAAATTTTTATTAATATTTAATTCCAGTAATAATTTTCATTTTTCTGGATATGGTCATCACATCTCTGCCATTTTTCCGCAGTGAATTCTGAAAACAATTTGTGTAATAAGTTTTTCTTTTCATCTAGAGAAGAATTAATATGATTCTGGGCAATGTTGTTTTTAATATCAGCCCAGACCAGCTCAATTGGATTCAAATCTGGATGGTACGGAGGTAAACGCAGAACAGTGTGTCCATAGGCTTTGAGGAATTCATGAGCTTTGTACACGGGTTCTTTTTGTGTATTATTGATAAGCACTTGCAGTTGAGCCTTTGTATTAGTTTCAGAAAATTTTACACTGTGACGCTGCAACCAGATCTGCATTTCACTTTTGGGGCTTGCTATTGTTGGCTTTTTCTCAACCTGAACGCTGTGGTAAGACGCGTTGTCCATTACATTAATAGAATTTGGCACCAACTTATCTTTTACTTTATCATCCATCCACTTATAGAAAGTAGGGCCGTTCATATCTCCATGATAGTAGTTAGTTTTAGCGTCTGATTTAAAAATAGTCAATGCACCGTCAACCAAGCCATTTTGATACACAGCGTGAAGAATAACCAAACGCCGTCCTTTTCCAATATCAGCATGAATTCCAGTTTCTGACGATGATTGCCAACATTTGCTGACACAGTGCCTGCTTTAATGTATGTTTCGTCTAAGAAATATATGTTGCAGTTTTGCTTTCTGTAATGTCTGATCTCTGTTGGGTATTTTTCCCGCTACAATGTAATATTAGGCTGCTCTATAAGGTGTCTCTTTGATTTCAATTTTCGGAAACGGTAGCCCATTTTGTGTAAAAGTTTTCTTAAAAATTCTCGTCCACAATTCAATACACCATCTTGTCTCAATGTGGATAGTAACTTACGGACACTTGGTATTTGCTTTTCGATTTCGTAAAACTGATGTATTTTTCTCCTGATAACTCCTAAGACAAAGTCATCCACAACATGTTTTTTCTTTATCTCTTTTGGTTTTTTTGGCGATTGAAATATTGATCCGCTTGAACTTTTAACTAATGAATTGCCCTCTTTAATGACATTTCTCACGGTTTTTTCGCAGTATCCCGTAGCCTCCGCAACAATTTTAGCAATATTCGCATCACTTTTAAACTCATTACTTTCTTTGTCGGCTTTCTTTTTCTTAAAATATTCGGCCACCTTAAAAATGATGATCTTAACATCACGAGATAATGCACGACCCATCTTTGAATAATAATTTCAGATTTTCAGGTGCACCTGACAATTGACATAGACAGTTCGGTCCAAATGACAATATCGATTGTCATGACTGTTGACGGCAAACTGACAAATCGCATCGGCCTAAAGCGCGGTACAGCGGTAATGATCAAAGTAGATTAAATTTATTGAATTCCGAAAACAATTTATTAACCGACTTAAAAAAAGGAGGAGGTTTCTCAATTCGACCGAATATATGTTTTTTTTTTTATATTTGTTCGCGGATATCTTCGTTGTTTATGAACCAATTTTGATAATTCTTTTTTTGTTGGAAAGTAGACATTTCCAAAGTGGTCCCATTCTAAGGAAGTCAGGGTCTAATAATGGGAGACCAAGGAAATTGGGGGGAACTTCAAAAATTTGTAGGGACAACTAGTGTGTTTGTAAAATATTTCATTAGGTATTTAAATTAAAATTAATTAATTAAAAATCTGGAGTAGATCTGATGATGGAGAAGAGAAACAGTCAAGGGAACTCCTCAACGGTTCACAGCAGCTACCTTGTGTTCGAGTATTAATAATTTGTATTGGTAAAACTTTTACACCTAGATTGGTTTTAAAACGTTTTGGTGCAGAAGACGAAGGGCAGTTGAGAGAACTCTTCAACGGTTAGGAGTTTTAAAAACACTTAAATTTTATATGGACTGATAGTGGTGCTCTTTTAAAGCTATTATAGTCCGTGCGTTATAGCATGGTGCGGGTGACAGTTTCTGTAACGTTTCGTGTCACTCTTGAAAGTTGCTGCGATGTAAAAATTATGACTTATTATTGTAGCTGTATCACATTCGTATTATGCAAAATCGTTTATAACTGTAGTAGATTAAATTAAAGCCATCCAGAATATTCTACGCTTCAAATAAAATCGAATGAAATGAAAAATAAAGTAAAGTGTTATGCGTATAACGTAACGTCATAGATGTATTTAGTGATGGGATTTACTGCTACGATGGACAGGTTGTCGATGTTATTTTGGAATAAAAAACGAATATCGTGCGTAGTTTAATTTTTATTTAAAAAAAATGTTTAATTATATTGATGAAATAACGCAACATTGTAGGATTGGTTATAAAGTTCCTAAGGAAAAAACTCAACAAACTAAAACCAAAAACAACTTAACAAAAATGAATTAGAACAAAATATGTGTCGCATACAAGGCGCTAGCACTCGTACTGTCTGCTACGAGTAAACAAAATAAAAAAGAAGAGTAAAAAAGAACCATAAACCTCGTTCTGATTGTTATATAATATACGAAAATCGACAACAATAAAAAAAGATTTTTCTAATGCCCATCACTAATCATGTGGCACTGAAAGACGTCAACGTCAAACAGGCAAGTGTCACCCGCACCATGCTATAACGCACGGACTATAGGTTGACTTGATTTTAAGAAGATATATCTTGCCACTAAAAAAATAAAAATAAATAAATTTAACAAAAAAATTAACACCGACTTCAACAACCACGGCTCTAAAAAATAAAAAAATAAACCGATATTATCATATCAGCTGGATACTGAATGAAGTCGGTGCTAAACCCTTAGAGAATTTACATACACCGGGAAATAATTATGTATCAACATCAATCAATATTTTTTATTTTTTAGAGCCGTGGTTGTTGAAGTTGGGTTTTTTTTTTGTTAAATTTATTTATACAATAAGTCTTATCATCACGAGATATCGCATGACCTATCTTTATATATTAATCTCATGTGCTTCTGACATAGAGAGTTCGGTCCGAATTTGAATTTGAATTTGACATTAGCGCCCGCAATGAGTGTTGACGGCAAATTGACGTATCGCATCGGCAGATGCTCCCCCCCGTCTCGCCGCGTACCTTTTTAAGGCGCGGTGCAGCGGTAATGGCCAAGCTATACATATAATATGACGGTATAAGTTTACATTTCGGCCACCTGCCAAAAGGTCCTTGTACTACTATATCATCATCATCTGCCAATGTGTAGCCACCAATAGTATATTTAGACTGTGGTGTAGCTGTACCTTTAAAAAAAAAGAAAATCTGAGACGGTTGTTTGGATAAATAATACAACAAAGTAACAATAATATATTTTATTATAACCAGCCTTCTTCTATAACAATTTAATATTTTCAGGATTGATGACGGCCAACAGGTCATAAATAAATAAATAAGATATTTAGGGCTATTAATACAGATGCGTCTCAATTCATCTTTGGATTTTGTTTTTGTTTCACCAGCAACATGCTGTTTAGATAAGTGCGCTGCAATTTTAATCGGTATTGCCAGTCTCCAATATTTGACAATGGCGGGTACGTATTTTGTATTTCATTACAGTTAGGTTTAAAAATAGTTACAACAGCGATTTTACGATTTACCTATTATAAATAGAGAATTATTTAGCTAGGTATGTACTTATTTTGATTACAGTCACAACCACCATAACAATTTATAAAAAATAAGTTGTGAAAGAACCATAGACTACCATTTGTAAAAATATATTTTGACTACTTTTTAAATAACGGCGTTTATCAAATTCATAGTACTTATTACATATATTATACTAAAAAGTAAACTTACATTATTTTGTGCGCTACAAGCTAGACACGCATGGAGGCTTACTATCAAATATAGTTTTTATTATACCTTGTAAAATATAGCTTGATACCTGTGACATTACCGAACGTTTTATGAAGACAGCTACAACCCAAATTTTATTTCTAAAAGTTCAAATTTTTTAACATAAAAACGACGTTTGTGTATAAAAATAAAACGCATTTTTAAAAACAATCATGTAATTATAAAGATACCAGTAAAAATATGAGTAATTTAAATAATATTTAATATTTCTTAAATAATTTTTGGTTCTTAGCTTACTTTATAAATGCACTTTGAAGAGCTCTAGGGACGTGCAAGTGACTGACAGATGATTATCGATAAAATAATACTATGAAAATTTCACTAGTATAAAATGTAGTTATTTAGTTTGTCAATAATGGTTTCGCTTGCTGGAAACAAGCGGGCCATCGTTTTTGAGTCAGTACGAGTGCTGACGCGATGCAGATGCCTTGTATACGCTATCATTGTTTTGTTGATATTTGTGTTACTATGGTGTTATTTGTGATACTTTGTTTAGTGTTACCTTTATTTTGTTTGCCAAAATGCCGAAAAGACAAAAAAAGACTGTTTTGAATAGTGAGTGTCGCGAATTTGTGATCCATTTGCGCGATTATTTTGAATTATTTGTGTTTTATTTCATTTAAATCAACTACTAATACATTTATTTTTAATTTACATCTTTACAATGACAATGACTACCATGTCACTTTTAATAAAACTCATGACGTCACAGACATCGATAAGCTACGAAACACGCCTCCATCCCTAGTAATGTCATTCCGACAAACGTCACAGGTATCAAGCTATATTTTACAAGGTATAAGTAATTCGTTTTTTTTTTATGGATTACATTTTTTGGATTACATAACTGCCTGCGTACCTGCGTGCCTGTAGCTAAAAAGCATAATTTCATCTACGAAAATAGTAACTATTACCTGCTAAAATTACGTCACGAATTGCTAATAAAACTAAAGGGATCTATTTAAGAGGGTTGGTTCTATAACTCATTGTAAGCTGGATGCGCGTGCAGAACCCATCGGAACAGCAACAATGTTAGGCAGGCTAACACGAAGAAAGACACCATCACTCGCAGCGTCTTTTCCGATCTCTGGTCCCTTTCACTGGCCCGCAGTCGATCCACCAACCCATTCTGAAATAGAAATTTGTATTTAACATTAAGTTTTACAGTGTTTCGTTCCCACAGAATATCTGTGAAGGAAACATAGTGAGGATAACGTACCCCTGAAAAGTTCTTATGGGCATCTACCTACTTTTCTGGCGGAATATCAGGACGTACATCAATTATACGAAAAGGAGATGAAAATCTGTTTCATTTAGGTTCATAATTCAGTTTTTATTGATGTTTCTATTGAAAGTAATCGATTACTTCAAAATATTACGTAAAAATAAACGATAAAATTGAAAGTAATCGATTACTTAAAAATAAACGATAAAAACTCGTTAACGGTAAATATATAAATAAAAAAGAATTATGGCATATAAGATATAAGGTAATTGTACCAATACTTGTTATTGCACCAAAAGTTGATAAATTTTACTTTAACGCATTATAATAAGAATTTCGCCTCAGATATCAGTGAAACGTTTATCAATTATACTAGTAGAGACATCTCTTAGCCCAACCTGGAATTAATTTCTTTGTGATTGGCTGTCAAGTACTGACATTTTCATTTTGCTCCAATAGTGTCATCGCATCCTCGCCGCTTACTGTTTATGTTAACGAATTTGTTAAGGACATTAGTATTTTTCAATTGCATTACTCAAAATTAAAGCTTTTAAATTGGTAAGTATTTACATTATTCTATTTGGGATTGTATAGATTACGTATTTTTTTTTGTTTTATTTCAGTTTTTATAGTAATTAAATAAAATACAAGGGTATCAAGTACTAGGACAAAAAAACATCTGTTTTCCAATATTTGATACCACTAGGCATATTCGTATCTACTCGAATCGATTGATTTCTTATAGTATTTTAATAAGCATAAGGTTGAACTTTCTAGATTTTAAATATAGCTTTTGTAAGTCACTTCTACCTAGTGCTTGATAGGGGTATCAATTACTGGGACACATAATATCAAATACTAGGACAAAATTAAAACCGAATCTTTTTTTTGCAGGTAACTTGTATTAAATTGATAAAAGACAATGCCTCTAATAAAAGGAAAGATATTTAGTTATTCCGAAGACGATATGATAAAAGCATATAATGAGGTGAAGTCTGGGACTTCAATATTAGCTACGTCAAAAAAGTATAAAATCCCATACAGCATCATATGAAGTGCATGGCAAAACCCCTTTTGAACATCGCATGGGTCCAGTGTCATATTTATCGACAGAACAAAAAAATGTCGTTGTTATATGGATATTGGAGATGGCTAAAGCTGGATTTCCCGTAACTGTGCAGCAGTTACAAGACAGTGTATGCAAACTGGTGATTGAACTAAATATCGACACTCCTTTCAAAAATAACAGACCTGGAAGACACTGGTACGAATCATTTCAAAAAAAACATCCAGAGATTAGCCTAAGAACGTCCCAAAACTTAACTGAACCCAGAGCTACTGTTACTAATGAAGCATTATGCAAATGGTTTGCTGAAATTACCGAGTTCTTTAAAGAAAAAAAATTAGAAACTGTCATCCAAAACCCGAAAAGAGTGTTTAATTGCGAAGAAACCGCGTTTTTCCTAAATCCTAAGGGTAATAAAGTACTAGCAGCAAGAGGCAACAAAACAGTTTATCAGAAAGTACCTAAATGCCGATGAAAAGTTATTGCATTTTTTGTGAAAAATTATTATTTTACTTGATTTTGAGAAGTTTTTTGAAATTATTTTCTGTCATTAAGTACTTACTATTTTGTTTTCGGTATTTTTTTTTTCCTTTTTTCAAAGTGTATTATTGTCAAGTACTGGGTCACTAGCTTGAAAAAGTCATAGTCAATTACTGGGACAATTGAAAATTTGCCTATCAAGAACTAGTACATTTTCAGACCTCTCAAAAAAATTCTGTATTTAAATTAACAATACTTATATTCTTCAATTAAGATTAACGTAAGTAATATAAAAGACTGATTAATATTCGTAACTTACTTTGAAAATTCTACCTCAAATAAATAAATTGTTATTAAAGAAAACGTGTTTTTTTACCACTATAGTGTCAACTACTGGTACATTTACCTTAAAAGTTCATAAATGAACAGTTGAGGGCGCCCAAGAGCCTCCGAGGTTTAATTGTTTTAGTGCCCTGAGAACCGTTATAATGCGGACGATATTTACTGCAGAGATGCCTCTTGGGTTGGGTCAAGACAACGAGACTTTAACATCAATAATAATCGTCATTTATTTTTAACTGTATGCTACAGATTTGATATTAGTGAGAACACAATTTTTCTTTAAATCCCAGAAAATGGGCGTTTTCAGTATTTCCCTTTTTGCCAAATGGGGTTAGGAACGAAACCAAATGTCTATTGATTTAATTATAAAGTTCTGCTAAACGTCAGCCACTCGAAAGATGGTGGGTTGTAGTGAATAAGTAATACAAATTTGTCATTCTACAAGTTTCGGAAGTCACAACGGCTGTACCCTGGTTACCGTTCCAAATTCCTATTTGGAGCCGCGGGTCTCCGGTGTGACATCGACTTGTCTAAACTTACATAAAGTTACGAAGTTATTCATGTAGTATCTATTGGAAATGAACAGTGAACGATGCCGATAATGATCGTTGGGGGTTTTGTTTTGCATTTATTACAAGTTCTCCTTATGATTGCTGTATCAACTTGTATCATTATTTGATTGCTCTTCTTCTTCTTGAGTCCATGGCAATTTAATTTTGCCAGACCAGAAATTGGCTAAAAGAATCGCATTTGCCCTTTGCTTATGTCAGCTTCTTATTAGGGAATTCCACATAAGAGACCAGGTTTAATAGTTTAACAGATACACATCGTCAGTAGCTCATATTTAGACTAGTTATGATTAACTTACCCATCCGCCATGAGACGCGATCCAGGATCCAGGGTCTTCATGCAGTAGGTCTGCGAGTGCGGCGGCCGGTGCGGACACCAGCTCCAGCGCCGGCTCGCCGTCCGCAGCTTCAGCCGCCTCTCTTGCTAGGGCACCACACACGCAGTATACTGCTGCAATCTAAATACATTTCAATACATTAATTGCCCTCTACAATGCATGTTTATTTCTCTTCATCACATAATGAAACAATATTTGGTAGGTACTAAAATAGAGAGTGGTGTCTGTGATAGGCATAGGTAAGAACAGTGTTACAGAAATGTACAAAATGGTCTTAAAAATTAAATAGGTATAATTGTGGACTCGCTTAAGTACGGCAAAAGTAAACACGTTGTTTTAAGGTAAGCTAGGTTCGATAGGACATATCGTCATCAGAACTTCAGTCTGAAATCACCCACACCCTCTTTTCTCAGTCCTAAATAAAAAAATAATATAAATGGAGCCAGTGGTGGGACCCCAACAAATATTTGGTCTTTGGTAAAACTGATGTGGTAGGTCTTTCCTGTGTTTTCCTTTCACAATTGAACGGGTACGTTTGTATAACACGATGTTATGATCAAGTTTAACTAAGAACCGAATACCTAATAGACCAGTCTGAAATCGGTCTTTAAGAGGCTGGCAATTTAAACTAATCATTAATATAACCCTTTTGATAGATTTCGGTTCATACTTTTTCGTCAATTTATCTTGAGAAAGCTTAAAAGTTCTAGAATTAACTATTGTATTGTTGTTCTTGTCTAGTATGATAATTTTGTTCTTAACTTTAAATGCATTTAAAAACCAAGGCTTCGCATTTTCTTCGCTTTCAGTAAATCTCTTGAAACTTAGTTAAGCTCTTAAAGTAGTTTTCTTGTACACACTTGTTAAAAAAAGGAAAATAACGTTGAATAAGTTCATTTGCACTGTTCTAATTATGTACTCATGCTTGAGGAGAATTTCGCAAAGATTTTTATTTTTTAATACCGCATATTTTGTATTATTGCCGTAATTCTTGAAATGCGCGTGTTGCCTAAGCCATGTCTAATGTAGAGCTTAGGTAGCATTTGAAACTGTATGAGTTTGAACTAGAACTAGACTAGTTTATTGAAGTTTCTCCTGACGTTGAACTATCAAAACTTTCGAAATTACGAGTTGTTTCAAAATAGCTGTGGGCCTACAATTGTCTGCTCTTGTCAACTTTAGCACGAATAGTAATGGTTATAGGTTCAGTGCCTAATTGGGAGCTGTAACAACTTTGTGATAAAGAGTTCGGATCCCAAACCAATTTAGTGACTCGGAAGTGGTAGGCGTTTCCAAGAAATATGTAAATGAGTGAACGATAATAAAGTTGCTACCTTTGACCAGGTGATATTTTCTCTAGTGATGCGTCTTGCTAGTGCGAGGGCTAGTTCGGCGAGTGCGGTCTCTGAGCGCAGCATGGCGGAGGGCGCGCGCGTGGCCTGGCGCGCCACGTGGCGGAAGGCCTCGGGCCTCTTCCTCTCCAGCGCGGCGCACAGGGCCCGCAGCCCCGCCAGCACTCCCGACTCTGAGTTACTCACAGCCTCTTCACCACATTCAGTCTCCAACATTGTTTGTAGGCGTTTCATGACTATTTGCTGCGATACAAATTGAAATTTAAAATGGAATCTACAACATTATACAAACAAAATAATTATGTCATTTTAGTACCTTATTAGCACATAAAGTAGATCTTCTGATCTGTGTTTTTATGTACTGTAAGCATAGGGCGCGTCCTTGGCGGACTATCTGAGGCTTGACTTGTGTGGGCGAGGCCAGACACCAGCCTATGGTCGCCGAGAGCCGCCGGGACACTGCTGCAGCTGCCGCACTCGACACCATCGTACTGAAGCGACGCTTCGTCCGGTCCAACGGCGACAGTGTCCTCGTTGGCGAACTACGTAGATCTAAAATTAAAAATAGCAACATCATTAATATCTAATCAATCACAGGTAAATATACAAACACTAGGTAAAATAATTTAGTTTAGTCAATTCCTTCGACCGGCAAATTTCCAATTAATTACTTTATTCACTGGTTTTCCATTACCTTTGATTGAAAACTAATTCAAATAATGTGTAGCTAGTTGAAAATACAGTGAACTTAAACCAGGCTTATTACTCGCTTTACAAGGCCTAACGGCTGGGAAACAATAACGAGTTGAAACTCTTTGAAAATCTCATCTTTGGAATAATTAAATTCCGTCTACATTATAGAGGATAGCTAAAGGTGATCAGTGTTTACTCTCTGGACAGGATTCAGTGATACGTGAAACTAAACAACTTGTCATAAGGTGCTGCGTCAAATAAGATTAGCTAAAATTCATAAATTCATATTGTCTGCTTATACATATAAAATACTTAAATACACGTAAGTATTTGAAAAGAAACAGCTACGAATATTATGTACATCGCAGTACTAACAACGGTGAACGGGGCACATTTGGCTTTGATCGTAGAATTTAGATCTCTAACGAGAGAACCACATTTCTGACGCAAATTGATAGCCCGCTAGCGGCCACACAGTAACATGAAAATGAAATACATCAGTCAGCTTAACAATTTTAAATGCTTAACAAATCGTTGAGCATATTTTCTTTTCATACTTGACAGACCCATTTTGGTAATTGCTTGTCGAATATGATAATTGCTCATTAGAATGAATGCGGCAGCTATGCATATAAATCAATGCAAATAAAAATTCTCGTTTACGGCTGTACACGTGTAACCAATGTTCTTACTTAGTTGCTTGGTTGAGGGTTTATGACCCTATAAATCATAAAGGGTATGCTGACAAAAGCAATTTGTTTACTAAGTAGAAAAGTTACGTAGTAAAAAAATAAAATCCGTTTCTCACAGCATATTTCACGTCGGTAAAAACGATTGATACCCTCTTTGTATAAAGTAGGGTAATCAATTACTAAGGAAGAAAGGCAGAGGGCTTTTCTTAAATTACTGAAACTACTTCACATTTATCTTCTATTCTGTTTGGTTTATGTTGCCATAGCTAGAAAAACGTAGGAATAGAAAGTAACAAGCTGTTAAAGTATTTAACAATACAATTGTCTTACTTGGTAAATTAATCAGTCCATCTGTGATTCCGGGCAGTGCGCTGAGCGGCGTGCTCCGTTTCCGGCGCACGCGCAGCGCTGGCATGAACTCATCTTCTTCGCCATCGGGTGGAGTGACTTGTATAGCGATGTTGTTCCCCTGAGGACCTCTTGCGCCTCCCAGTGGCCATCTTGACTCAGTTAGTGGCCCTATCTGCAAAAAACGTACACCAATTACTATCTCATAAAACTCGTAAACAACAGGCTCGGTTTTCCAGTTCATTGTTTACAAACACCGCTGAAAGCCGGTGGATTAAGAAAGATTTACTTCTTGTTGGCAAGATTTATGGGGAGCGAATTTAAACGAACAAAAAACAGGTACCTAGGTAATAAACGCAAATCTACTTTTACAGCGCTGCTGTAAATCACTAAGGTTTACTATTTAGTTAAATCACAATAACAAGACGTTATAAGGCGTCAAAATAGGAACGGCACAATACAATAGCGAGTAAATGCAGAACCTGGACAAAGTCAAAGAAAGCCCCGGCGGTATTGTGCGTTGTTCGACATCGTGAATACATTCATAATTGAGTGCTTCGGTGGGTAAAGCGAGGAACGACTGCCATCAGCAGATATCTACTGTTATCCTAAGGGATTCGACGTTTATATATTGTGTTACAGAACATTTCCAATCTCAAATGTCGTCTGTTGATGTTAGGACATCGTGACCAGATTTATTGGAAGGAATAGAGTATACCTGAATAAATATTTTACATCTTTATTGATACACGGGCTAACTTTAAGGGAAGAAACCTGGTCCTTTTTAAAGACTTACACGGGGACACAGGCCCACAACATGCAGATGCCTTATTGAGAACTTTAATGTAAAATGTGATGGGGCATCTACCAAGGGCCAAACATATTACTATCTTACATTATTAATATGTTCAGTTTCTCAATGTTAGGCTTATAAAAAAATGGTGTCTACATCAGCTGATTTAATTTATAGTAAGTTTGCTTTTCCGTCTCATCTCACATCGGCCGCTTGGCTATTGAATTCAAAGACAACATAATTTTCCTTAAGATCCTTTCAGCCTTTGAAGCAACGTCTTTGGTCAGTTAATAGCTTTTTGCTATCGTGGGCGAGAGCCTCGTGTAGTATGGTTGTTAATCCCTACTTAACTGAATTTACTGTATTTTGTAAACATTTATAGAGCCATTTTATGATAGCTCTACTTTTAACTGAAAAGTATTAAAAGTTAGCTAAGTCGAAATATTGTTACGGCATAAAAGTATAAAACGGTTAAAAAATTCGAGTAATTTTAGTAAAAGGTCCAGAGATAGTTACATAAATTTATTTTAATGTCGTGGAAGTTAAAGGTGGTGCTGCATTACCTTCCAAATCCCTTAAAATTCATGACAGTGATTTTTCGGATATAAAAAAACTGCACCGAATTTTGTGTCTTCACAAAAAAAGTCTGCAAATAAATATGAAATTGAAGCTAAGCTAACTAGGAGTAAGCGGAAAAGGGTGTAGGTACGCATAAAACAGCCAGATGTTCATTTGTTTGTTTATGTACCAGATTAGTTGACAATGTTGACATCATACCAGTAGTAACGTTGTGTAACTGTCAACACCTGTGATGTCTTTATACAAAAGCTGGCATTGGTAATGTAGTTACCTATTAGTTGCATATGTTACGTCCTTATATACCTATATGATAGTCAGTATAGATGCCGACAGTCTCGTCGAAAAATCTTATGCTTTGTATTGGAATATTTCACGTTAAAATCGATCAGTCTCGTCTAAGAAACCCTTAGGAATGCCTTTGTATGAAGTACTCTGTCTAAGATATTACGGATTAGCTTCTCGATAGAATTTAATGTTCCATGGAGAAACATGACTAGGTAGGACTACACAAAGAACACATTTGAGTGCGTGATATTAAAAGTAATAAAAAAAAATCTAGCACTTAGCGCAAAATCTTACAAAATCGTAAAATCTCTGTCTAATATTGGATACCTATTACATGTAGTACACAACTGACACACTTGAAAACTTAGGTCTGAAGTAATAAGATTAGATTTAAATAAAAAAAAACATCTCGATGTCAATGAACGCCAACAGAGCAACAAGTCCGTGGTCCCTACACTAGAGATAGTCATAATAAATATTCGTCTCCAAAGGCGTCTGACAAATTGGAATGAAATATCGTCTTGATGACAAGTCTCTCACCAAATTGCCCGAGATTTCTCCAGACTTCTAATGTAGAGATAGGTATTGCTGAGCATAACAACATTTACGTTACCTTACACTTCATTATAATTATTAATTAGGCACGAAATCTCTGGATCTCATTGTAAAGTCTAATAAGTAAAGAGCTGGCAATTAGTAAGCCTATTGTATTACAAGTGTAGATAATTACCCAGGTGACTCACGCGATGTTTTGGAATGTTAAACATTTGAATTATGCTTCTTTTAAATATTACGTTGTCTACATTACGTGTACGCGGTTTACAGACTGGACAAACAACTGATTGTGATAAAAATATTTGTTGTGTGTCTAGCGCGGTATACGTCATTTTATTGAAATTTAATGAAATTATATAGATATGATGAATTATTTATTTTTTCACAACAAGATGAGTCTATGAATTTTCTTTTCTTATCCATTTTTGTCGATGGGCATGGGCCTTCTCTGTACTTTATTTGAATTCTATACAGACCATTGCTCTAAACAAGTAACCAAAGAGATCCATTTGGGATATAATACTGCCTTTCCTCTTTATATCACGTTACAATATGGCATCTAAGACAATGCATTTCCTTTTGCGATACAAGTCTAATTAGGGAAAGTAATTTCGAGAGCAACATGAGAAGTTAAGTATGTTCAAAGTTACGAGAATATCAACTTAGAACAAAATTTAATTTGTGCTGGCAATTGTTAGCCAACTTTCACTTAACTTCTTAGGACGTATCTAAATTATAGGCAAAGAAATGATCAAGTGCTTACAAAGAACCCTTTTCCTTTAATTAATTGTTTTTAAAGTTATTTTGTTTTACTTTATTTAGTTAAACAAGTTTTAGGATCGTATCCCCTCCGAGGCAAGCAGTATAAAAAATAATTGACATTGCTAATGAATGACAAATTAGTTTCTCGCGAATATTTTCAATTCGTAAGACGTGGAGTGAGCGAATAATTAAATGTGTGTGTGGGCTTTTTCCATCTTATTAAGGATCGCTTTGATACTAAGCAGATACCGGCTAAAACATAAAAGTCTGTAGTTAATCTTTCTATAAATAACCGTCTTCATTAAACGAACAGATAGTGACGTAGTATTATTCCAACCAAACTATAATTGTTAGGCTTAGGAAACATTCTAGGTTAAAAAGTACTTTTTGGAGTTTATCCAAAACGCAAAGTTTGATGTTTCATAAATTGTTTCCATATGGTTTCTATAATCAAATCTTCTAGTATCATGGTAATGACAATTGTATTTTTAATATGTATTAAATAAATCACAGTATGTCAGTTTTACTTGAGAATATGGGAATTGTAATTCGTGGAGTAGTATGAAATATAAAGTTCTAACTGTTACCCGTGACTTCGTTTGTGTGAGAAAGAGTAACAAACATCCATCCATTCTTACGAACTTTCGTGTTTATACTATTAGTGGGATGAATATCCATGTTACTCAGCTACCGGCGCGTACCTACATAAAAACGAGAGAGACAATACGCTGGCAGATATAAACCAAATACAACAGACTCAAATCGAATTATATTGATGTTTCCGATTGGCGTGATGAATGAAATAGCAATAAAAGCGAGGTTTGATATCGATTTCAATGTCAATGATGTGTGCGATCGGTCATTTGTTTCGCTTATCGCTCGCTGATACAATAACATTTGCATGTGAAGGCTTTCATTACGTCCTAAGAGACTTCGGTGCTATTTATTTATGACCCCGATCTTACTCAAATATTTCAGTATAAATGATACTTAACTTGACAGTTTGATATACAATTCGAACGTGATATAATTATACCGATAGCATTTACATTCAAACATCGTAGATTGTTTTCATTGTGTATTTATGTTATTGGCACTTTATTATTATTGGGCTATTGAAGAAAGTGCTTTGTTGTAGTAGTGGAATGTTTTGGTCTTGCGTTGTAAATGAAAAGTTAGCTAATAAAGGCAACTTGATTGGGAGGTAACGAATAAAAAATGAAGTTGCAAAATGTTGAATTTATCCTGATGAGGGTTATCCCTTTGTCGTTTATATTTTTTATTTTTAAGGTATATTAACTACAATTCTTTCATAATTAATGGATTAGGATTACGTGTTAAACGCAATATGTTCTTAGAACTGAAAATAATAGAATACTGTAAATAATATTTACTTCTATGCAAATAACTAAAGAACATGTGACATGTTTTAGTACAGTAAGCGTCAGTAGGGACTATTAATGCCAGCCGTCGACGGCCATGACTGCCGCGCTGTCGGCAATGTTAATTCAACAATTCAATGTTACTGATATACCTGATGTCATCGGAATACCAAACAACATCGCAGCTTAAGGAAATACCCTGTGAAATTAGAAATGATACGGTCTATCTACCGGTTTGTTGGCATGCATGAGGGATGGAGGAAGTTGACAGTTGGCACTCCGCAAATTGATATTGATCACGGAAAATAGAATTTGAAGTATGTATACCCTTTTTATTTTGTGTTACCAAAACGTGCTTATTACAACGTTGCTCAAAATTCTTGGAAAAAATATCTTTAGCTCTTGTACGTGTATTAAAGGCGAAAAAGGTACGACGTTCAGAAAATCTTTTCTTTGTTTCTGCTTAAAATACTTAGTCTGAGCAAAGTAGGTATAAACTAGCAGCCAAGAGGCGAATAAAATAAGTTGGCATGAGAGCATTTTAAAAATCTAAATGCGTAAGTGTAAAAAAATATTCAATTCCAAACTCGCAAAAAGGACTTTACATATATTGGATAGGATTATCCTGACTTTTTATTCCTTTGTGTAAAAGATATAGCCTGAATAATCCGTAAAAAGGCATAAAAAGTTTTGTCTAGAACTGACAAAGACTTCACGACCTTGCGCAACGATACACCAAGTAAGTTAGAATCGTTAATTTGCCTTTACTACAAAATTGGCGGAAATCCCGACACTGATAGTGACTCATTGTGAGATAAACTTTTTATGGTTTAGATCACCTTGTAAACACATGTTGCTTAATTATATCGAAAATAGGATCCCAAAAACAAACTCACCCTTTTATTCAATTTTTAATACCATTAATCAGCTGCGCTACTTTATGTAAGTATGAGATTTGTTATTCTATCGAGCACGGAAAAAAGAAGGCGGGCGTACAAAGTTTGTTTCTTGTTTTAGGGGCTTTGTTATGTGAAAACATCCTATGGGTCATCTGGCAGCTCTTATCCCTACATGATATTCAAGGAGAAATATAGGGCGGTAAGTTTTTACGACCTCCGAACGAAGGGTGAGGCATTGCTTTCAGTATTTCATAAAAATATATGTAGACACCCTTGTGGTTTACCAAGTGGATTTTATTATTATTAACGTTATATATCTTTGAATACCAAACAAAGTTTCCTATTGACCATGATATTGACAAGTTTAACGCAAAATCTAAACTGCTTTGAGTGTTCGTATTTCAAGATTGCAGTCTCCAAAATTAGTTTATCGGTGACGATGTAGTTCGAATACATTGTCCAAAACTTGTGAAAACAAATTAAGTGGATACGCATTTGTGTTTGTACCAGTTACCTCGTTAATTTCGAATGATCAAACTTAATTACCTATGTTTTCGGTATTGTTTATCGGGTGGTGGCCACGCGGGGCGGAGTGTGCCGACCGATGCGGTTACTTTAATTTTATATTACCCAGCGTACACACTGGGACGCTTTAACAAACCTTTCATGAACCCAATGTTATTTTACTATACCAGTTTTGCGCACTTGTTAGCTTTATGTTATTGGCTTTTAAGGTAAGCCTCGGTGGCTATTCCCAGGCTGAATAATTAGAAATAGGTACTGCCGAAAGGATATAAACAAAGTTCAGCATTGGCAGAAAACGTAGGTATATAAATCCAAAAACTAGTCACGGTCTAAAAGTCAACATACATTCTGAAATCTGAAGTCTGCGGTTATACAATATATGTATAGCTATAAAATATTCCTATCATTGTGTAAGTGAGACCTTTAGTTTTTAGTAGGCAAATTCTGAAGTTATGTAATGGTTTTTCTAAGCCTTTAAACTTTTTAATACATTTTTGTTATTATTCTATTCGCATGAAAACAAAAAGGCCTTAAAGTATAATTATAGCAAATTGAAGTGTTACACAAAAAATATATAATGCATGTTAATCTACCTGACGTACAAAGTTAATCTCTTCAAACATGGATTCGGGCATTATAGTCGGCGAAACTTTCCAGCGCTGCTTGTCGGTTCTACTTATCATTGTGTTGTTAAGCGTTTATCAATGATAGCCGGCTGATAGCACGCTAGTGCGTTATGATGTTAAACTTAATAGCCCATGGAATTGCGGCCCAATTTCATCCAATCGAAAAATGCTGATGAAACCCTTTATAGAAAGATAGATGATGTTTTGATAGGCAGTTTATCGGCGCGCGTGGGCGATTCTAACTATGTTACAAGCGTAGTGATAAACTTTTTTTTAACATAGTAAGGTTGGTATGGCATAGAAACTTTGTCTAAAGCCTACAGAGGTTCTAAGTTTTAGGGTAAGTTTCAAATAAAATGCGCTGAATCATCATAATAATATGTAAAACTTGACTTAAATTATAGCCTTACTTTAATAGCTAATTACAGTTCTAGACAAATGCTTTTACACACATTCCAGCATGTATTATATCTTGACAGCAATACTAACAATAAACTTTCGAGAGCGTGACACTATCGTGCCTTATTTCGTGAAAATGTTTTGCATTCGGGCCAAAAATAGACCGCTTACCGGGATCGCGAAATATGCATGTATAAAGTCGATTTCACGTGCGGGCGCTCCACGGTATAACAGGAGGAAGTCTTTGAGATGACGGGATCGTCCCGCCCGTGTTCCTTAGATGGCAACAGCAATAAAACTTTGTATCTCACTGGAAATCTTACAGGAAGGATAGTTTAGCAGAATTTATGGCGATACATGGTTTAACTGCGGTAGTATGTTTTGTTCTAAGAACATTACAAGCCAAGTTGTGGGATTTACGTGGTTAACGTACATGGTTCTTTTACTTTTATACTTTTGTCTGTCTTAGTGATAAACAAACATGGCAAGAAATTGTGTATTCTTTACGTGTAATTATTGCTTACAACTAATGGGTGCAATAAGGTATTTTAAAAATAGCCACTGGCTGTTAAATTGGTACCTGTGTAAGTAAATATATATTTTTTCCTGGTGCCTGATTTGTCTGTATAATTACAATTAACATAATAGATACTGTTAACATAAATTAGCCTACACGTGGTATTCAGCACAAAGGATTTATTTATAGAATAGTAAACGAAAATATCTTCCTTAATGTTTCGTGGGTAATATATACAGATTTATTCATAAGGTTAGTAGGGTGAACTAACTCGGTGCTCCTATGTCACGGCTGATCTCGTTCTTGATATATTTCGAGAGATATGCCTATCTGATACCCAAATCGTATTATCCCAGGTAACCTATACAGCTCGTGCGTAACATGCCTAATTTTAAACACCTTGAGTTTTGCATATGTTAATATTATAGATGTAGTTGTTTAAGAAAAACAGCTGTAATTTTCCCAAGTCATGACCTTTAGCCCTCGTTGTACGTAAGATACAAGCGTACTTACGTAGAATTCAAATTAATTATGATCATTACGCTTACTTACTTGACTGGATAACAAACCTATAAAATTTTGTTTTTGATAGAAACACGTGAAGTAAAAGTAATTTTCTTTTTCATCAGCTTTTCGTTATATGCACCGAGAGTAATTAAATACACGAAGTTCGCTTTCAACTCAGTAAAAGTTTGTAAAAGCCTCGGAAAGAAATTCAATACCGAAAAGAGCTGACATGGCGCAGTGAGTAGGTACGAGCAGGTAATCGAGAGAGCAGCCTGCGAGCGCGATATACTCTCAGATACAAGACACACAGACACAGAACATATCAGTAGGACAAATTTACACTAAATAAGAAAGCGACAAGAGCCAAACAGTCTACACTAAACGTGAGTTTGACAAGAGCCGAACAGTAATAAGAGAGCCTTAGATCCTATTTGATATTATTATTTATGTATATTTATATCATACTTCGGAAGTAGTATAGTAATTTTGCAGTGATTCACAAAATAGTTATGTTGAAATTTTAGTGTGTTAAGTGATTCTACATATAAAGAATGATATAAAAAACTTGGGTGAGTCAGTCAACCTAAAATTGCTTAGCCAATAATGCTCACAATTAGAGCCTTTATTTCTTTCTGATTACACGGTAATTATGTATATTGTAAGTGGTAAAACTTCTGCTTTTTTTCTACCATGCTACGCTGTAGCACCGGTTTAGGGACCTACACATCCACCGTCCAATTTAATTTGTCAGGTAAAACTTTAAAATCGATTCCAGTTGATATTTGTGTGACCAAAACTGTTCATTGTTTTATCTATTTCTCATTTAGTCACGAAAGCAAATGGAGATATATTCGATAACAGTCCTTCGAAGCAATTTGTAGTCAATTGAAGGAAATGAGTTATTATAGTGAACAAGCGATGTTCTATCAACGTATTTATGTTCAATTGTGGTTCTTGAACTCGTCATACTTGTCCTAACTACATCCATTACACGAATTGTCTATAATTCTGGTATTTCTATTTGAGTTTTTCAGAATATCTGTAGATTTATGCTTTGTCACTAATGATATAAAAGTTGCGAAAGTTTTCACATCATTCTATGGAGACAAACTTAACAACCTATGTTATTAATGTGACTTGTAAAATTTCATCATCATTACTAGCTGCCTATGTACTAAATCAATCGGAAATAGAGAGATCGATTTGAATTAAACAGTTAATCGTTTTCCAATCGGGCTCTCGTGGAATTTCTCTGATGGTATTTTAAAATAGACATAAAATACAACAACTTTTGGAATGTGACGGCACGGACAGTTAATGGGCCAAGGGCTTTGCCCCGTTATAATGCCAGTCAGGTATTTATGCGTTTCTGATAACTACTACTCGACTAACTAATGAAGGAGACGAACGTTTATCTGTTTATGACTCGAAACTTCTATCAGGAAAATAATATGAACAAAAGTACGGGCATGACGCATCGAGTTCATATAATATATTCAGATGTACCAATGAAAAGAGACGTTGAATCGTGTATTGTTGTATCGCGGGCAGAATATTATACTTACATAGATGTAAGGGCTGCATGACTGACCGAGACTGCTGCACTGCGGTATGGACCAGATGTTGTAAGATTAAATTTGCATATTTTCATTGTTTGGTGAGCCGCCTTATTAACTGACTACTATAACATATCTTATTTGTGTTTCAGTCTTTGTTTATACATTATGAAACCAAATAAAAGCCTCTCTTATTGATTTTCACTAAGAAAACCACAAAAACAACAACCATTTGTCATTTACGATATTCCAATACAATAATAGCGTGTGGTTTTTCATATACACCGTGAATTCATTTCCTGTACGTGAGAAGCAAAAGTACAATGACTAAACACGAATAAATAAAGTGAACCATTGTCAATGGGATTGAGGGTACGGGTACTCATGTAATAGAGTTGTCACGTATTCTTTGTAGTTCTTGCATAAATCATATGCTTAACACGGAACAATGCAGGCTAATAATGGCTCTTATCTCCATGACAAAACAGGGGTTGTAAACTGTGTTACATAAATGGTAATGTTTCAAACTCACGCCCATCTTGGAGTATCACACTAGTTATCTAAGCACGCATTGATGTTTTTGTAACAATAGCTCTTAAAACTACTTTTGCGCCATTTACTTGTTATACTTCTCAATTCTAAGAGTAAAGTTTAAATTGATGTCGGGCAACGCTTCGTACGGCTGACGGGCTGAACCTAAACACAATTAGGTTGTTGTAAAACTCGGTTGTTGCTTCATTTTAATTATAACTGTTGGAACGCCTAGTATTAATTTTACCATACAAACTGGTAAAATTGCGTCTGATATTTTGTATTGTATTAATTAAACTTTCTACGCTCTTTAATATTTACTTTTAATTACCAACCTGTTTACTTTTTTCTTGGGTAAACTACTACTTTATTAGATACGTGTTTCTACGAAACTACCAAATAAACAAACACCGACTTCAAAAACAACGACACGAAAAACTTAAAAAATAAACAGATATCATCTTATGAGCTAGTTACTGAATGAAGTCAGTGCCAAATTAGTAAGTTGAATTATTCCCATGTATGCGTTTGTTTTCTTAGGGTTAGATTAAATGAATGAATCATTTTTGGACGACTCATTTGTTTATACCGTACACATTATAGTGTACATATATACATATATTTTTTCCTGTTTCACTGTGTGTACTACTCGTTCATACTGGTTATTCCGTATGACCCTATTAGCAGGGCGCTTTTTGGTATCTCTGATATTTTTCATGCCCACTTAAAGTTCAATTCACGTCCACCTCGAATGTGTGGTGCATATTAAGTGTAACATTTACATCCTGGTCTGTACACATGTTTCCAGGTCATAAAATATTACAAGCTTAACTTATTTTTTATTCAACTACAAACAATATGTGCGTTGCAAAATACAATCTATGGGGCCATAAACGTAGATTGAGTTTAAAACCCCGAGAACGGGAATTGTTGGCGTTTTATACACATGCCAAGAGTAAACTAATTTTAATAGTACCTTGAGGACTAAGCGCAAATAAGTATTGTTTTTTTTGTACAAAAGAAAAATAAACAAAAACAAAAATCTGTCCTCCGAATAAAATTCTACAGACGAGTTATGTTTTCAAAACTTGTTTACAAGTTTCCAAACACTTACAACATAAATCTGTTAGAAGGGATTTAGTTATGGGCTGTCAGATGCAGTGACACATTCTATAGTCAGCTGACCTTACGATGCAATCTCCAGATATTTGATTAATGGATAAAGACCCATCTTCAAGCAAATGACTTTTAAACTGGACAAACGACTGTACATGTCTTACAAGTATTTTCTCTATGATAAATGTTACGTTGTTGAAAAGAAAATATTTAATTTAAATCTTGTGAATTCTTAAATTTAATGATATAAGTAAAAGAATTCATTAATAAAATATTGGTCTTCATTTTCTTGCGAGTATATTTAAAATATGAGATTATTACTTGGAATCCTTTTGTGGTATTCTCGTTATTTTTATTGCGACATGCGAACTTAGAACATGTAAAATAATCCAAATGTATTTTTACTCTTTATAAATTATTAAATTCAATATACCTAATACGAGCAATGTTTTTGAGAATATGTTTTATTCATAGCTTGCATCTGAACTAATCAATTTGAAATCAATTTTTATAGATAGTTAAATATTCTCCATTTAACAAGTAGTCAGAACCCTAATTAAAGAAGTCTCAATTATTTCACATAATTAAATTAGACACAATTTTTTCAGGCATAATAAAATTGTAATTATGACGGTACTTCTAATAAGCTTCGTGAAGCAAAGTTCTAAATTAATGAAGACCAGTAAAATTCCACTAAAACAGTGTTTTTACACAGGCCTTCTAATTTGCCAAAAGGTTTATTCCATTTGTATTTTTGAGAACAAAGCTTGTTTGTAAACGATTACTTCCTTTAACAATGTAAACAGTATATTTCCAGATTTCTTTGTAATTAAACAGTATCTATGTAGGTACACAGTACAAAGACGGAGGTGTTTAACAGACTGCTATTGCCTAAAGCTACCAGTGTCTTTTTCTCTTTTCCAAGAATAAGAGCAGTTTTATCTTAAAGCAGTTTAAGTATAAATAAATACCTGATTTCTGTTCCTATATTCACGAATTATACGCAGTTCATCATCACTGTCACTTGATTCGTCAAACTCATGGTACTTGTTCTGGTGCATGATCAAATTGATATCTAAACACCTACACTTTAACAGTTACTTGAAGAAAGTTAATACAATTGATTGCTAATAAAGACTAGTCCCAAATGAACGGCTCCAATGATACAGTTTTGTTGTATTTCTAAATGCTTACTTAATATTCTTAATGATCATTATTAAATGATTTGTAATATATTTTTAATGCATCATTAGTGTCATGCCTAATTTGCTTAATACGAAAAGAGTATAAATGAAAATAGGTCGCAAATCAAATAATGAAACGGCATTTTAATGCATAATGAGAAAAAAAATTGCAATTGGATACAATAAAGTTGAATGTGAAAATCATTGCTGGAAAATTATAGACGTAATCGAAAATAGACTGAGCTTACGAGAAAGGCCTGGGGCGTAAGACTGAAATTGGTATTCGATATCGTGGCAACTTGGCAGATATGTAATAAAACCTTACTTACGTCTGGGAGTAACATGTGCAAACCGAATATTGTATTTCGGTTCTTAACTCTGTTATTAGTAAATTACTGTAGCTGTATTTAGAAACGTCGCTCAGTTAAAAGTTGCAGTGTTTTGCTGTCCGTCACTGTAGAATGGAATGTAGAGACAAAAAAAGTTCGTTACTGAGTTAACGTCATTAGTGCCTTTAAAACAAAAATATCAGCGAATTTATTTGAAATTAACTGTGAATAAAATAAACGAAATTAATGTACGGAAAGCTTTATTTTTTATATTATTTCCAAGAGGCATATTTATTTTTATTTGTGAATCGCGTTAGACTCAGTATTTGTTACATCTATGACGATATGCATAAGCCTAAGCGCCTAGACTGCTCTACCGGTTTATAAAGTACTGATATTTTAATCAGACTATTCCATCAATCTCTTTCAGGTAAAAACTACCGAGATTACGTTTAGTAAGGACTCATTTTACGAAAATCGACCTTTGATATTCTCCAGAAGGGCTAAATTTGCTTCTAATTTGAAAAGCTAATAAAATGGTCAGAGTACCTCAAGGATTGTTTGTGAAGCAATTATTTATAGTTGTTTGTCTTTGTTGACATGTCTTGTAACAATTAACTAAACGTACGCCACTGTTTACTTGGCTCAACTAGCCACAACCCTTTATTTGTATATTCACTATTGTTTATTTACTCAAAAGTAGCTACTTGGCTCACACATACATGACACTCATAAGCGTCACACTGTTAAAAGTTATCCTTATTGTCATGCTATCCCGTTATTGTACAATTACACATTTATAAACACCCTTAACTAAGCTTTAATTTATAGAAATTGCCGTTAAGGTATTATCCAATTTTTATTAAGTCAATAAGTTCCAAGAAGATCTGAGTTGACAAAAATAACTTTATCAAAAGAACTTTATCTATATACCTTTATCAAAATGTTACCTGCCTCTACATTTTTGGGCTATTTGAATTTTCGTTTACGCATCACTTGTCTTAGGGTATCTGAGTAACTAAGGTGACATAACAATAAAAACTAAAAAATGTTTCTCCTTGTCATAATATTTAAACTACACAACATACGTAGCTTCGGAGTTGAATGTTGGCGTTGCATTAAACATGCGCTGCGGGGGACTTTATACCATTTAGTAATGATTACTTTAGTATACATAGCATATAACAAACCTTTGATTATATAACAAACATATACAATGTATACGTTTATTTTCTAATACATTAGCCTGTGCTTACATAACGTAAGAAAATGATCGTTTTATAATGTCAGTGCTTGCAGTAATTGATGACCTATGTCTATGTAATAGATTGTCAAGCAAGATTACATGTATTTTTCTTGTTCAATTGCTGTAAGTCTTTACCGTCATCAGTCAATAATAAAGACGAAATAATCTTAGAAAATTGTGGCTCTTTGGTTATGTTAGCTCTTTTTTATCTTAATAGCTTATTTTAATTAATCAAATTACTTTTAAAATTTTGGTAAGTTTGAATTTCAAAATAGGAAGAGGTAAAAAATAAAAGAATTTATTTCGTAATTTTAAATTCATCAATTTCAGCACCGAGAAAAAATTCTGAAGATTTCTTGTTTCTAACAAATTCCTCAACCGTTTTAAAATCGTGAGTTTTAATTAAAAATAAAGTAAAATTTTTACTGATTTTTACCTTTTTAGCTTGATAGGCGTTGACTCAGCATTTTCACACACTATGATGAAATATTATAACAATGTAGATATCATTGTTATAATACGGGTCTGACAGTTATTCAAAATTTTAAAGATTCAGAGAATTTATTAGAACTGTAATTTTAACAAAAACATGTACAAAATGTCCAGCACGTTCGAATTTCGAATATCCCGCGCCATCGGTCACACGTCATCAGCGGGCTAATTTCTTTTTTTTTGCCGCAAAGAGTATTTATTCGTTACATTAAATTACTTTGTAGATTTATTTATTATTCGATATTCTTTGGATAAACGGAGGTAAATTACCAATAACCGGGTTACAGTAACTTTGTGTAAGAAACAATGGATCCGTCTAAAAGTTTGGACAGGCGTAAATTAAATCCTTTCATAAATTCGCGGTGTTAGGCCGTAATCCTTCTATTTCATATTTTGTTCTGCCATTATTAACAATAGCGCCTATACCTAGGTGTAAATAAACGTGGAATTTGGTACGAATATTAGCTAATCCAAATTAAATGATTTGATGGCCAAATTGTAAAGGAGATTTTAGAGGTAAGATCTTTTAATATGTTTTCTCATAAAATAGCTTCATCATATTATTATACATAATCAAAATGATTTTGAATAAAAAAAATAAGTAAAAAAACTTTTTAGGAAAAAGCTTTTATTTAAACGCTCTAAAAAGAAGAAAATAAAATATTTCTTTTGGATTATACTAACAACTCCTCATTATACACAATTTATATATAATAATAAAAGCTTGTCGCTCGATTTACCACAAATTATTATGATATAAAGGAATGTTGATAGGTATATAAACCTCGCGACAAGCTTTTATTATTATATACATATAAATTGTGTATAATGAGGAGTTGTTAGTATAATCCAAAAGAAATATTTTATTTTCTTCTTTTTAGAGCGTTTAAATAAAAGCTTTTTCCTAAAAAGTTTTTTTACTTATTTTTTTTATTTTTTACTTTTTAGTTATTGCTGGCTAGGTTCCTCAGTCTGGTCATCTCATTTAATGCATCATTGTTGCAAGGACAAAATGCCCTCTCATTTGATACCCATATTGTAGAAGTAGACTAAAGGTAACTATTCCGCCATCCTGCATGGTCCGCCATATTGGATTCAGAATGACGTCATATTCTTTTTCTAGTCACTCTTAACAAGCCCTTTCATTTGATACCCATATTGTAGAAATAGACTAAAGGTAACTATTCCGCCATCCTGCATGGTCCGCCATATTGGATTCAGAATGACGTCATATTCTTTTTCTAGTCACTCTTAACAAGCCCTTTCATTTGATACCCATATTGTATAAGTGGATTAAATATAACTGTTCTGACATCTTGTACGATCCGCCATATTGAATTTAGAATGACGTCATATATTTTATCATATATTGTCATCCAAACAAAATGCGTCCACAAAATTTCAGCACAAACGGTTGAATATATCTACTTCAAAATTGAGTTCAAAGATTTCACCCGAACACACAAATATCCATACATTGCAAGTTAAATAAAAGCTTTTAAAAATAGGATTGCTCTACCTGACTCTACCATACCAACTTTGTACAACCAACGATTTGCAAGATAATCTTGGTCGTTCGGTAACTATAATTAAAAACACATTTGTCGAAAAAAAAACAGACGATTAAAAAATCACAACAACATTTCAGCCGATAAGATAAATTTAAATGTCAAGATTTGCACTAAATGCAATACTGACTCATCTCATAGGATTACAGGCAGATTCCATCTGTGTTTGATGAAAAAGTTTTCATTTTATTGAAATTTATAATAACCGTGACTAATGCTAAACGAAACTGTTTTGTTATATCGGGAATGTATTTTGCTTGTGTAGCCAGATTGATGCGAAATTTAAAAAAAAACGATGTCTCAAATAATTTAAAAAGGTAGACTTTGAACGGATTATAATTTGTCTTTAAAAGGTACTGGCGTGTATTAAGATTTTATGTTATTTTTTTATAGTTTGAAAATGAAAAACAATTTTATTTTACTGTACTTACCTACTATTGTATAAAAACCTGCTCGTTCCTGACGGCACGAACAAAGGTAAGCTTAGAAACAGATAGTAAAAAAGTTGGTGATTCCCCGTTCTCTGAATGAAACAGGAAAATAAAAGATAAGTTAAAAACATAAAGTCGTTTGAAATAACACGCTTCATTCAAGTTTTGTTTTGTAGTCTCCGTTAATAGTTTAATCCTAGGTTTGTTGACACATAATATATTTTTTTTTGCAACCAATAGCATAATGACCTACGCTTGAGTATTTAATGTCTTGAAAATAATGTATGCAGTAGGTGCCAATGAATATTCAAATTGTGTTGATAATGGTAATTGCTTTTTTCTGTACGTCTAAAGTTATAATTGGTGGATATCAAAAATAAGCAGAAATAAAATCTATTGTTTGATTGTTTTTATAACAATCGAGAGATGCAAAAAGGCAGGTATGGTAATATTATTTTATTCATAAGTTTTTGCTAAATTCCTTGACGTTAATGTGACGGTATTCCAGAATGTATTTGAGGTAATGTGAGGGTCAGTTACGCACTCACTCCGTAATTATCATATCAATGATTTCGTGAGTGACGTTTTTATTATTTTGTTGTAATCTTAAATGTTATTGTCGATATCTACTTAAGACTACTTTACATGAGCCCTTATACAAAGATTTGTTGCGATTATGGACGTGAAACACTGCTACACGCAGTATAGTAATATATGTCTCGCTTCCTCAACAGCTATACTCACGCTAAAAGGGTGATATCACAATACAGGCCTCATTAAAAAACATCGACACTCAAAAACATCGCCCTCTTTGTTCTTTGTTTTATGTGATAATTGTTTACGATCCGCGCAGGAGTTGTTAACGGAAACTGATGGGCTGTATCTGCGCGTACGCATGTAGCGATAACTATGTAAACGGAACTGCTATCTAATGATGACACGTTGTTACACTTTACTCTCATTGTTTGTATTGTGAAAATTTATCGTCATTGGCAATGATCATGGTTTTTTCAGTCGATATTGAACCTTAAAGTTGTGTTCCTACTTCCTGGTGACAAAAGTCTCTTTTTTATTCAAACATGTACCTAATTTCATATTACATTCTACTCTTTGTCAAGTCACTCGCGGCTCTTGACAGAGACAAGTGGAAGATGAGTGGGGAGAACTTTGCCCAGCCGTGAGGCATTATATTTCTTCCATTCAAGTCTATTTAATTGATACAAAAAAATATGTAAAAAGGATACTTACATGCTGAGATCAAACAACGATCATGATCATATAAGTATCCTTTTTCCATATTTTTTTTCGCTTACTATAATTTTACTCCTATGCCTGTCTATAAAAGAGTAACTCTAAAATTCGTTTAAGACCATATTATTATACAACACTTTTTCAACTTAAGTTTGTAAAAGACAGCTTAAAAGTTTTAACAAACGATCCAACGTAAATCCACGGTAGAACGCTTACCTAATTTAATTACTTAAATAAAATTACAAACGGCGATGAAATTGCTCACGCCTTGGTCCGGAACTCCGAACCAAGCTTCCCGTTGTTCCAATAATTCTTCAGATTATGAATATTTTAGGGATTCTGTTCCGGATTTTTTAATCTGAGCTCTTAATACTTATGTTTAGATCAACATACTTTATTTTTCATGAGCATATTTCGAGTGTACCGAGGCTGTAGGCTTGAAATATGTTTGTTACTAGAAGGATAATTTTAACCTACGAAAAGGTCAAACTGTAGGACTCCTTAGTTCGATATAGAATAATGTTAGTGATGATAAATGTGTGAAAAAAATACATAAAATACAAACTCATTGTTTTAAAGCTCTACGCTCACCAGGGGTCGTCAATAAAAAATCCCAATTTGCGAAATTGGGAGATAGTTGAAAATTTACTTTCTAAAAAGTTTTTGACAAATGAGTATTCGATACAAATTGGATGAATGTTAATGTCTTTTTTTACGGAATACTGTCACATTCGTGGCAAAGGAAAATATTATTCTGCCAATTTAGTCACAGTCTGAGCCTGCTATGATGTCGTTTATGAGGTGTTGTTAATGTCTTTTGACAAATTTCATTTAAACTTTGCTATACTTAATTCAATTACAGAAGTTTGTTATACTCTAGTAGGTAGATAAGCAATTTAATTTCCTTTTCCTTAGTCCCGGAACTTATATTAACAAGTTCAACTTACAAGCATATCTTACGTACAAAATTTTCATTATACCTTGTAAAATATAGCTTGATACCTGTGACATTACCGAACGTTTTATGAAGACAGCTACAACCCAAATTTTATTTCTTAAAGTTCAAATTTTTTAACATAAAAACGACGTTTGTGTATTAAAATAAAACGCATTTTTAAAAACAATCATGTAATTATAAAGATACCAGTAAAAATATGAGTAATTTAAATAATATTTAATATTTCTTAAATAATTTTTGATTCTTAGCTTACTCTATAAATGCACTTTGAAGAGCTCTAGGGACGTGCAAGTGACTGACAGATGATTATCGATAAAATAATACTATGAAAATTTCACTAGTATAAAATGTAGTTATTTAGTTTGTCAATAATGGTTTCGCGTGCTGGAAACAAGCGGGCCATCGTTTTTGAGTCAGTACGAGTGCTGACGCGACGCAAACGCCTTGTATACGCTACCATTGTTTTGTTGATATTTGTGTTACTATGGTGTTATTTGTGTTACTTTGTTTGGTGTTACCTTTTTTTTGTTTGCCAAAATACCGAAAAGACAAAAAAAAACTGTTTTGAATAGTGAGTGTCGCGAATTTGTGATCCATTTGCGCGATTATTTTGAATTATTTTTGTTTTATTTCATTTAAATCAACTACTAATACATTTATTTTTAATTTAGAATAGAATAGAATAGAATACTCTTTATTGTACACCATAGTTATAGCTGTGAACAAGTAAATTCTATACAGTAAGGGTACAATGGCGGTCTTATCGCTAATAGCGATATCTTCCAGACAACCTTTGGATGGACAGGAAAAAAAGAAGATATATATAGAGGTAGATGAATGGTGCACTGTTGTAAATATGCTCATAAAAATATTGCCATATAGAAATAATAAATACATACTAATACTACATATAAATACATAAATATAAATACTACATACATAAATAAATACATACAGGCTGAGGAAGCTAGTTGTGTGAAAGAAAGTACTCAGTTACTAGTTTCTTGAAATTGTTTAGAGTCTGAGCTTGTCTAATTGATGCAGGGAGTTTATTCCACAAGCGTACACCTTGAACAGTAAATGACCTGTCGAGGAATCCTGTGGAGTGTGGTGGCATCTTAAGTCTCAAATTCTCCGATGATCTCAAGGATCGTGAATGTGTGTCATGAAGGAACTGGAATCGTTCTTTAAGATATATGGGACTTGAAGGATTAAACAGGATACTGTAAAGTAATGTGAGAATATGAACATTCCGGCGAAGGCGAATAATTTACATCTTTACAATGACAATGACTACAATGTCACTTTTAATAAAACTCATGACGTCACAGACATCGATAAGCTACGAAACACGCCTCCATCCCTAGTAATGTCATTCCGACAAACGTCACAGGTATCAAGCTATATTTTACAAGGTATACACCTTAATGTCTATTGAATTTGTTCGTCAAACCTTAAACGTTTTTTTTTAGCGAAGCATTGTTAAAATACATGAAAGGATCTAATTAGATGTTAATTAATGAGGTCCCATTTGTTAGAACCGTTTATTAAATACCCACATGTATCCATGTTAATTTGTAACGGGGATATTGGATAAAGCCACTCAAGTTTCATTGCGAAATTAATTAAAATGTAAATAAAAGTATTTTACGAAAAGTAAACCTACAGAATATTAAAGTAAAAAAGTTTAACGTCCAAGACGTTACCAATGAATGAATGTCCGTTTAAATAGATTTATGTGGGCAGAAAAAAATACGTGTTATTTTAAACTAAGTACGAAGTACTACGAAGTTATGTTATTTTTAAATGTATACAAAAGAAAATTGCCTATTTATAACAGAATGAAATGTGTATTTTATTAACAAAACCCTCATAAAAAGTTGTTTTTGAATTTGGGTTCAGTGGGTTCTGAATATTGAGTTTTCAATTCGATTTGCAACGTATCATTACCATTCGGCCGAGGATTTAAATGTGGGCTCAAACTGATTTGTTTTGTCCACAACCAAATATTAACATTGGTATAATACAAATCGTGAGTTTTTATGTTTTTGTTAAAAATGGACGGAATCTATCAGATTTTGTAGGTAAAATAAAAGTATTTTTTTAAACTTTTGCGAATTGAATTTAATTGTTTAAGAGTAAATCGTTAAAAAAATAATTGCTTCGATTAATATTCATGAATATGAAAAGTTATGAAATCAATTTGAATTCAGAGATTGAAACTAAGAGTTTAAATTTATTTGAAAATTCTTTATGATAGCGTATGATGAAGGGTGTTCACGTATTCATTGTTAAGTTTTCTCAGTACATACGCTCAAGGCTGAAATATGCATTAGTCACAAATAACCGGTTCAGTAAGTAAACTGTTTTCCAGTAACAAGGGTAATTATAATCGTATATTAATCTAAATAAAAAATACATCAATGAATGTAGCAATTAATGTTTTCTGCAATTTTGCCTTTTATTTGAATCTCCATTTTAAATCCAAGAAAAATGAACTTCTCTCGAAATTAATATGAAAAAGGTATTACATAGATACCCGATAGCTTTGTATTTTTATTTACCTTTTCAAATGTGTTAGCAGCACGTGTAGGTAGACGTTATAGATATGAAAAAAACATAGGCTCTTGTTTTCACACGCCTGCCCAAACCGGCGTTTGAGTAGATTGTTTTGATGATTTTATTTTTTTTAGTTTGAAAGAAGCTTTATTAATTAAATGCAATGGTTGAAAATGAATGCCTTTTAAAAGTTAACAACAAGGGTGTTACAAGCTGTTGCATTTTTGACAATACCTTTCATCATACTTTTCGCTCCTTGAAAAACAATAAGAATAACTATAGAAACCTAAACATTCACAGTGATGTATTACTTATGCGCGAATACAAAATCACAGACAGACGTTAGATTTAGAAACAAAATACAATTCGTTTCTACATCTTAAATGTAAAATACCGTTCGTAACCAATAACCATATCTTCACTATTCAGTAAGTTTAATTTATTTAAATAAAGCCGTATGGGTGTCAAGCGTTTTTATGTCACCTTTTTTCAAATATATTCAACTATTCGAATCTGTTTTTTCTATCTGCCGCTAACAATCGCAGCGGGCGGCGGTTCCGCATTTATTTACACGAGGATTATATAGAAATTGAAGTTACTATAGGGACGAAGCTCGAATATACCGAATTTTACGATGCTGTCCTTTTAAATAAATTTACGGTTCTACGACCTAGTAAAATAAACACAGATTTTCTAATAATCTCTTTATTTTACTTCCTGGAAATGGAATTGTTCGTGTCGCGATAGAAATAATAGACATCGAAATTATAAAGGTCTACACGTGTGTATTCATATTCAAATGTATATTTTTTCTGGGAACCGTTCATTTATATGTTATGAAAATATGTGTTTATTAAGATTCTCTTGGAATCTGTAACACGAATGATGAATCTTCAGAATAAGTGTGGGATTCGAATGCGTAAGGTCATTAACGATAATCTTTCCCTAACCAAGATTTATTATGATTCATGAACTACCATATTAATGTTTTATCTACGCTAAAAATAAAACATTTCAGACACAACAGTTTTTCCGTAGTAGTAAGCTCATTAGTGGGGATAAAATAGTATTTGGTATAAAATACCTGAAATCTATTTTTGGAACATTTTTATAACATAAAAATTCTTAGATCATCACTCCACAGCATTAAACAAAGTCGCTGTCGCTGTCTATCTGTCTGTCTGGCAGGTCGCTAGTATAATATAAGGAAATTATAGAGGTGTTGTGTTATTTTAATCGTAGAAATATATTGTTGCAGGTACAGCAGATGTCTTCCAGCAACCAAAAAGACTGTCCACATCATACAATTAATGTTTGACATTTCTATGTAAAGTAAGTTTAAAACAAAGTCGTTCCCCGCTGTCAGTCTGTGCCTGCCCTATGTATGCTTAGATCTTTAAAACTACGCATTCCATTTTGATGCGTTTTTTTTGGTTTGTTACAGATATAATAAATCAGTGTTGCACCCGTACGAAGCTGGGACGGATCGCTAGTCTTCATATAAAATACTTAGCAAGAAATTTCAGAAACTAATATCTATCGAAACTGCAGAAATATCAAAATCACTACAACTTTGGTTTCAGTTTCGTGTTTTAGTTGGAATAACTTTCAGAACTAATTTGTCTGTCTGCCGTTTTATTACTAAGGCCATCCATTCCTGTGGTCTTCGTACTGGCAGCTGGGATTAAGTGACGAAGATAGGTTGCCTTTTTAATTAATTAAGTGTAAAAAATAATTGGTCTAAAATAGATTGGTGATTGACGAGGTTGAAATTATGAGTCAAAAGTTTTTGAGTAGTAGATTCAAAGTTTTTAAGCGGGTGCTTAAGAAACTATTATTAAAACGCTTAAATCACATTCATTTAAAGTTATTAAACTGAAAATTAAAATTGTATATTCAATGAATCCTTTAAACAATTATTTCGTACTAAAGATTTTGAAATTGAATTCTAATTGACATTAATATTAATATCTTTTAATTATTTAAGAGATGTTACTACTAGTTTCGGACTCGCGACCCCTCCGCCGCGTCAGCTCATGATTAAGGACTCCGGTTGGGTCCGAAACTAGTCGGGCTATCCCGATAAATACGCGTGAGTAAACCGTTATACATCTCTTAAATATGAATCATTCTCACGAAAGTTATTATAATAATATCTTTTTATTAGTCGATATTACAACGTGTGACAGTAAATATACTAAATAAAAGAATGTCTACATTTAAAACTAAACTTCTGTATCTGTAAAATAATATATTTACAAAGCGTCAAAAATATTTCGCTTTTTGTCTCAATATTTTAGTCGTAATATGTTTGGTTGGTTTGGTTCTTTTTATTTCGAAGTTCAAAGTATTTGTTCTCTGAAGATAATGCTCTAACGCTCTGGCTGTTAAGCCAACGAAAGATACATTTTTATTGACAGAAAAACTTGACAATTTATTTTAGTTGTTTAAAAATGTAACATAGGTGTTAAAAGTCGGTGTTAAGATTCGCAGCGATTGAATGGGGTCCATGACGTTTATTTTATTTGTACTTAAAAATAACTTTTGTATACTTATACATACAAATACCTTGATATAGTTTTGTATTTCAGGCCAGGTAAACTAAACACAGTGTTCTTTTACTTTAGTCGTTGTATACTAAATGACCAGCTTAGAAAAACAATAAAATAAAATAATAACACATTAGTAGACCAAATCATTTGCTTAATTAAAACAAACAACGATTACATCGCAGAATCAGATTTGGAAAGTCAAATTATCAGATTGCACTTCTGAGGATCTAATTAAACTGTGAGATGTACTGCGTTTTTATGTTAATTTATATAATCTTGGGCCTCCATCTTTTTGGGCTCAAGGATTGTTTTTGTACAAGAACTTCATTGACGAATTATGATACGTAATTGCCTAAATATCGACGTTAGTACACACAAGGAAAGTTAGTTTTAAGCACTAGAGAATTACTCTGTGTGATGAACAAACTGACTAAGTTATTTTGCTAAACTAGGCGTAAACTATCAACTATATGTTCGACGTTGCGAATTGTTGTAGAACTAGTCTGTGTTTCTCACTCACAAACCTTCATAATGAAATAAATTGAGTTTGTATGAGGGGTCGGTTCAAGTTTAGGCAAAATTAAGCTGCAAAACATTTTTTTCCAAATTCGTAATAATATAGGTCAACTTTCTGCTTCTTTTCACAAGATTAATAATGATACAAAGACCAAGTTCAAATGAGGAACATTTTCACAGATAACAAATCTCAAGTTCACAAGTTGTTTGAAAATCCAAATACAATTCAATTACGAGTTTGTTTGAACTGTGGAGTAACAAGGTGTTTGCGTGCGTGCTTTTTACAATGAGGGGAGAAAATGGCGCTCATGGGTGAGAATACTGGGAATCAGGTTAATACCGTGTCGATTTTGTTTACCTTTCAATAATACCTACTTGAAATTCATACGTGTATTTCGTGTAACAAGTATACTCCCTTGTTTTTAAGGCTTTGTCAATTACATTTCACCATGAATAAGAAATTGTTAACATTATGCGAATTCCTCGCCTTTATTTTACTGCCATAAATTTGGAATACTTTGTGCCTCCCTGCCTGTGCGCCCTCAAGAGGCAAATTGGATTGAATTGCAGAATTCCATGACTGTTGACGGGGCGTGTTCATTAATAGTCATTTCTGTAAACCATGTCGGTTCAAGAAAAGCTAAGGCTAAGCTCCTACCGCCACTTTTCAAAGTATTTTACAGTTCTGGAAAAGTGGAAGCGCACTTCACGGTATAGAACGCCGTCTCTTTTACACAAATGCAATATCGAAAATATTTACTGCTTGGATAGCCGAGTGGTATAGGTGCCCCCACGTAGGACAAGTATTGGTGCGGCCCGCAGATGCCTGTTCTGAGTCTAAGTGCCATTATAGATGTGAAGGATTAAAACCCTTAACGTGAAAGTAGTTACTTAAAAAAAAACTATAATATGACTGGAATAGGTGATTATAGGCCCTCTGAAAACAAAATAAAATCGACCCTTAGAAAGGTAGATACGAATGTTTACAATCATGAATCTTATCTGTCAAACAAATCTATTCTTGACAAAGGTCAACGCCAAACAAATATAAAATACAGTTTTGGATCTCAAGCCTCCAGCCTGATATTTTCTATCGTGTTTTGTTTACTCAAGTCAATAAGTTTCTTACTTGAATATCGGAATTTGAAGTCTTTCTGGATAAATAGTATGTTGATAACAAATAATTTATAATTACAGAGATCGTAGAATAATGGTCCCTGTTTATTTGCTGCCTTTAAAATTTATCAAAAGTCAATCGTACTCTGAAGTTTAATGACCGCTTTCAGTATTAAAGATTCCAATATGTACCTACATGTAATGTTTTGCGGTTCTTTGTAGATTTGCATGCACGAGGTGTTTGGAGGTTCGATCCCAACGCAGGCAAGTACCAATGTGACCTCTTCACTATTAACAAACGTTGAACCGTGAAGGTAAACATCGTGAGGAAACCTGGATTCCAAATATTGGAATTTGAAATCGCCTTTCCCCTTTATGGAAATACGCCTATGTACAACAGTGGGAGACTTGTATTATAATTATAACAATAACTAGGTAATTCAGAAATGTATGTATTAGTAAGACCGATAAAACAACTCAATTCAATTTTTAAGGATAAATCGTGAAAAAAATATCCGTGATTTAAATCATTTACAATACGTATCTAACATGTATTGTAATTTATATTTCATGTAGGCATATAAACCATACTATTTTTATACTTACTTCGTTATCAATAACCTTATTACGGCTATAAAGTAATCTTACAATAACAGGTTTATTTAATTGTACCTGCACCGAAATTTTATGGTTGCTTCCAAGATTTTATTGACCTTTAATTTAAGACTATATTATAAGGTGTCGATGACGTATTCTTAAATTAAGATTTATGCTTCTTTAATTAAAAGGATGCTGTATGTTTACGGGGCATGATAAGACTAATGTATTATTTGAGCAATTAGTTGAGTAGTCCAAAGAAAATTAATTTAATCTGAGTATACATTAGTTATGGTTTACATTTTTTTGAACAATTTTTAAAGGAAGTGACAAATTGCAAACACGACTACCAACGCCAATATTCAGAAATGGATTCAAACACGATAGTTCCCAATTTTTTTTTGACAAATATGGCCAGTGTCATGCTGACCTTTGACTCTATGGTGGAATAAGGGATACCTATTAATTAAGTTTATACAGATAGCTGTTCCCCGCGATGTCGGTAGCGAAAAAAAAAGTGGATGAAAAATGGATAGTAGCCGATGTTTAGACCCACTGAATACGCATATGAAATTTGATAACAATCGGTAAAGCCGTTTCGGAGGAGTAGGTACGGTACTAACATTGTGACATGGGAATTTCATATATTAGACATCATTTATACAGTAACTCACTAGTAATAATATTGAAATGTAATGTTTTTATAAGCTTGCCCTACATTTTCCATTCATACTCTGAAGGTTATTTTCATAGCTTTCGCGAGCTCTTTCAAGGTAAGTTTCCTAGCAGAAAATAAAATCAACTTGATACTTTCAGTTTTTCTTTTCATCCATAATGTATTTTATAAACCTAAAAGTTTTATCGTAAATATTTATAACAAATAACTTATACAGTTGTTTTAAAAACTTTAATATTTTGATTTTACACGTAGTTCCAAATATCAATAAAAAGAGCGTCCATGACTTTTGGATACCTACTTTTTGATTCTCACAAGCTTGACAAAATATTCGAATGTTATTCGGACCAACGTTTTATGAAGAAAAAACCCCGATAGCACTAAAAGTTTTTCTAGTGGCAGTAAGTAGCAACGATCAACAATATTTTTTATTTATTTAAAGGTATATGTAAACATGCTTACATGCCACTAATATTTATACCTGTTACCATAAACATGTCAGACATAGACAAGGTCAGTAAGTTATTTTAGTTTACATTTGCGACACCTAGATTAAAGTTAATCATACCACATATCCAAACTTAGTAAATAAGAATCTGAATAATTTCACAAGCATGTACTAATTTTGTGGATGTGTGATTTTATCAATTCGTGATTCAACAAAAATGCTTATAATTATAGCAGTCGCGACCATCTAATTATGTGAGTGACGTATGCTTGGTACCGGTACAATGTACCCTTAGCACGACTCATTGAGAACGGAATTATACAATATTTGGAATGTTATTCCGTTCGAAAGTTTAGAGGAACATTTGATCCCGAGCATGATGCTTTGTTCAAATGTTTTGGTAGAAGTTAATCTTTTTTCTAATTATAGGTACGCCAACCTGTGAATAATACACCAAAGAAAGTACAGCTGTTCCATGTAAATAATATTTCTACGTTAAATATCTTTCCTTTGAATAAGGAGAGGACTAAACTCCTTAAAACCGAGTTAATTTCGTAATTCTCGTAATCTGTGCATAATCGCGCTCCTGAGATTACCGCTAACATAATGTTTGTGAAGATTACTTTGATTTATGGATGAAATTAAAGAACAATTCACTAAGTATTCTTAAGACTTGTATTTAAGAAGAGATTATGATCATAAAACGATGGCCGTTGTATGCATAGTGACCTCATAGCATGGGCTTTTAATAACCTTATATTCTTATTGTCTTGTTGTATTACAGGTGAAATCAACAATGATATCTCTAACTGTAATATATTTGACGAAAGAAATCCGGACAAACAGTGTTACATTATAGAAAAACATAGTAAATAATAGAAGGTAATCAGTCACGGATATAATTCAGCTCAGACTACCTCAGACAATCAAAAGGAAATTAGGAAAACAAGTGTGAATAAAGAAGTACAGTTTACTTAAAAACAACAATGTGGCGCTCGGCGGCGCGCGGTGTGGCGAACTACCTCGCGCATACTTTTTGCGGTAATGACGGTGTTGTGAGACTAGAAACTACTAAAGAATAAAGAATAAACTTCGAACCGTAGATACTCATCTAACTTATACTTTATTATGTTCTTAGTAACTATGTTTGTTATTGTAAGAAGATTCTTGATACTCATGAAATTTCGAGTGTCGACTTACGCATCCATAGTCGCATAAATCCATACATATAAACTTATTCGCATCCATATTCGAGCAATGCACTCGTCCCTTGTCTCCAATACATAATGTATTTATGTAAATAATAGAGAATAGATGGTTATTTGATATACCTTGAGTCAATTGTAATCACAATTTCTTGTGATATATGGACCGGCTCCCCTCGGCTGTCAGGTAATGGGTGCCCCGACAGAGATTACCAATGTATTCTTGATTACACTTTATAACTTTAGGTCGGCATTGACACCACTCCGGGAAGGTACACAATGGGGACGAACTAAACTGGTGTGTGATAAGAGGGTGTGCGCGTGTGTAGGTGGTCGTGCGAGATGCGCGGAGGCACATGCGTCGCGCGCGGCTGGCGGTTATCAACTAAACACATTAAAAGTCAGCGTTGGTACACAACCGGCGACTACTTTTCTTAAAGTGTATCTTAACAGCCCGCTGCATTGTTGATTCGACAAGCTGTGGTCATCTCTACTATATTTCCTATTCGATTCTTTTTAACTATACATAATCGATTTGCAGGCATGAGTAGCATTATCTCAAGGTCATGTTGATTTCGATCGATGTTTTATTGTGCTGATATTACTACGTTTACTGAAACGAATTTTCGTTACGTTATTTTTACGTACCTGCTCTGTGTCGCCATGTATTTTGGTTAGTCATCGACTACTTACTGCCGGTAATCGCGATTCAAACTTATATATTTGTTTTGCTCTCTAATCAACCGATATTCCCATTTTGATATTATCTCCCTACATTTTGGTAGAGCTAACATAATTTATAAGGTTTCTGATAAAATTAATTAGGAAAGTCAAGTGATCAAGTCCGCAGGGGCATTCAGTGACCAAGTGGAAGGAATAAACGTCGTAATAATATAAATGAGGGAGGAAAACGGTAAGGATATGTGATACTTATGCCAAGTACCCAGTACCTGTAGGTATCTACCGGTACCGTAATATTTCTCGAAGGACTTCTGACAAGATCATATTTAACCACATGCTACGAATATTGATTAATAGGTAACGTAGGTAGACCATTTGATTTGTTGAGGTGAATTGATTAATTGACCAGAAATATTGTCCGAAGATGCAGTTTTCTAGGCCATTATATTTTAGGAAGCGTTAGAGAGATGCTTTTAGTTCATATTTTAGTAAGCATTTAGATACTAGTAAAAATTTAAAAGTACATTGTAAACGTATAGTCATTGCCTAAGAATTCAACTCGCCTGTAATTAATGTACTTAGAATGAATGACATACTTTTCGGAAGTCATTTGTTTGGTGAGTGACTGACGGGTAAACGACCTTTGCGGTTAAAAGGAGTAAGGTCGGACGATCCTGTCGGTTGAAATAGGCAACTGTGGTTGTTCCGAACTATGAATGTTGGTAAACAAAAGACCGTGAGGGCTAGCGCGTGATGGCGCGAGAAAGGGAATATTGGAAAGGGATTAAGAAGATTTTTGGACATGAGTAACGTTAAAAAAGAGATCAATTTTGCAACTCCATATCCGATGACATTTCCGACCAATCGAGATTTTCATTCAATATGAACGTATAAAATGAGTGAGTTTTGAGTGACTCACTCATTTTGTTGAAACAAAAGTGACATTAAAATAAAGCTCATTACCTACTTCAATTTTAGGAAGGCCATTCACCATAACGAACGGTCCCATAGGAATATTGGCTACCCAATGATAACCAGTACACGATGGTAACGGTCACCATTTTCCTGCTACAAACCCGAAGATACTTGTAGCCCCATATTTTATATCTCGGGTCGGAATCGGTCGGATGATTATTTACAAATGAGGGATAAAAAACACATGTCGACCAGAATTATCGTCGATTATATAAAGCTTCTTACATCTGTTCGCGAATTATCCGAAATATCAGGTATTACGGAACAATTTAGTCGTTCCAGAGTGAGGATACTATTCAACTTGAATATGTTGAAAATAATCTTAAATTGTTAGTCAGTCGCTGTAGGTCGATGACACTTTAACTTTTGACATTTTATTCGGAAGCGGAAAGTTCGATTGCATGTGGCCCGATGCAAGTAACCTTGAGAAAAATAGGTAACGATTTAACTAAAATACTGATTTAATAGTTAGTAGAGTCCGGTTTAAATAGGAGCTTTATTCACGACTGAGAGAAAACCACCTAGGTATGCTTATTATTCTGGTATTACTGGCTGCTATTTTGCTGGTTATGCTGTTATTATTTCCACGTTAATTTATTTACAAGTACAAAAATACCGCGGATATCGTTAAATGAAGTATGAAATAATTTCGTTTAAAAGCGAAAAGTTCTGTAACTATTTTACTGTAGCTGCGGTATTTTGAATGCGAGAGAGACTACAACCATCTCTTAAACTACTACAAACTGGACTAGTGTAAGCGAGACAGCGCACTACAAGGCGTAGAGTGGCGTCTCTTTTCCACAACTGCAGCAATGTTGCTTAAAGGTTATAGGCCTTCGAAGCCTGCACGTATTCAATTTTATCCACAGGGACAGTAAGTTTAAATAAGCCTTAATCTAACTTAATACTAGGTCATTATGACATAATGAGATTATTATCTGATTTCATGATGTTAGTAAATCATAAAAATATACGATTTATTACGACAACAATTATTTTTATAGAGTGAAATAATTACAAAAGTTCTTCTAAAATCGATCATGTTTGAAGATCATAATAAATAGCACATGTAAGGGTAAATGTGTTATCTAACAAGAATACACGAAATTGCTAAGAAAAGAATACTGATGAAGTACTTATAGGTAATGATACGTCTAAGGCTTTAGATACTAAAATTGTGAATTTAGGTTTCAGCCTATCTGTTGAAGCTTCGTACCTAAGATTCTGAATTTCAATCCTGACTGAGCCAAAATATGTGTCATAAAACTTGAAGTAAGTATACCCACGCACATAAATTCTGTTTTCCAATGACTGCTTCGGCAAAATGGTGAACTGATTTTACGCCTAACAAAGAGTATAAATATTTTCCCTTCAGAACAGTGTGAGGAAAAATATTCTTTATTTATTATCACTGCCTTCGCCTGCAATTCTCTTCCCCGCAGCTAGATAATGTAAAAGTTATTGCCCAAATGGTTAACAACCATGACATGAGTTTCTGCTGGACAGCCACTAAGTTACTTAGTCCAGTCATCAGTGGAATTGAGGAAATTGCAAACATTTTCCTTAATTTAATCGGAATTGCGTTATTACCGGGCATACACTCCAGCTGCTAGGAATGCACTTGTTTGATCTGGGGCATAGTTGAGGTAAATAGAACTAATCGGTTTTATTTGACATGAGCGGAAGGTGGTTGACATTAGGTTCTAAAAGTGCATGACTATTACCGTTTTTTAAGCGTAGATTTGTCTCTGTTCTATAAAGGCTTACGTTTAAGAATTCAGAATTTTATTAATTGAATTTTAGATTAAGTTTGTGAAGTTTAGTAGACAGCAAATAAAATACCTATCAGGTCACAGATATGTCTCTCTTTGTTGTTTAAATCGTGTTAGTTCAATACTCAAGTACTGTTAACACTGGGTCTGTTTAAGCAGTATTTGATTTAGACGACCAGTGGGACAAATCGCAGTGCGGTATAGAAGCAAACATTATTGGATTGCATTGGATTTTGTTGATGAACTATGGGTGAGGTCATGCTTATCCGTTCTAAATAAAAGGAAGTGTATTCATAGTATACGGGCGGACATTTTAAATGACGTCAATTGTTCATCTATCCTGTAAATTCCTAGGAATTATTTTAGTCATTATGAAACTGTAGCTATAAGATATTGTTGGAAACCGTTGGTTGAAGCGATTGCGAGTATATATGGTTCATTAAGGCGACGTTAATCGCCTAGGCCGGTTCATACAAATCAGCACTTTAGGTTTGAGTTTGGCACAGCTTTACCCAGATATTTAAAGTGGTCTTAAATAGTCAAATGTTCCCGGCATTGGTATTCTCACACATATTACTTAAGCTATATCTAGTAATAATTTTAGTACTTATGTGGAAATAAAAATTGGAATAAACCAGTTAATCACAAAGAACTTTCTTTACTTGTGCTTGGTTCGTATAAATCCACACATCGTGGGAACAGTTGGATCTAGGGGCCTAAAGCCTTTTTTTAGAGTAAGAACGCTGCAGTTGAGCGAGACAGCGCACTACACGGGTCAGAGTGGCATCTCGCTTCCACAACTGCAACAATATTGTTTTAAGAGGAGGCGGTATATCCCCTCGCGTCCATTTAATTGGATTTCAGAGGCCAGATGAGAGTAGCTTTGCCTAAAATTCGGAACGTCACGCTGTGATACTGAAAGCCACCCCTATTGTTAGTAGGCCGCATTGTTGGCGATGGTAACTGCCATCAGACTGTACGGGAACAGACTTTTGAATACCGGGAAACATGCTAACGAACAAATACGTTCACTGAAATTTTAAGATTGTCATGGAGTATGGTAATTACGTTGGAATTTCACACGAATAAGCCTTGTAGAATAATATTATTTTAAAACACATAAAGTACGAATAATACATACACATTTTCTTACATAAATTTAAAATTTTGCACACCATTGTGATGTTAGACCATAAAATTACAATAACATTGTTAACAAGTAACTTGAGAAAGAAAATAATTACGCATTTTTCTTTTTATCGCAACTCGCAAACTTGATCGGTGAGTTTGAATGTTGAGATGTTTCTTTTTTCCTAAAGTCATAAAACAAAAGTTATTACTTTTGTTATAAATGCGAATATTTTTAGCTTAACATCGGTACATTTCCTAGGGTAATAATAAGTTTACTTGAATAAATAAAATCGGTAGAAGATCTGTAAGTTTTGGAAAATCGCCAGTCAAGCACCTTGCGTATTATAGGTAAAAAGTTCACAGTGCCATACCTAGCCGTGTTCGTTTCTGTGACCGATTTGAATCTCCATTAAAGGCTACAATGATCACTCACATATCGTTTCCATACGCAACAAACATTCAAGCATGTATCCAGATTCACGAACCTTTATTACCATAACAATAGAAGTGCTATAAATAAAACCTTCTTCACCAACACTAGCATAAGTAGAGACAGGTGTATCGTATACCTTGTTATCAGAATATCTGGTTGTTTTAGAGTCATTAGCTAATCTAATGTTTGTACAGATGGTTCGTTACCAAGATCGATCGTTCAGTTAAGTGGGTGTACTTTTTAGGGTTCCGTACTCAAAGAGTAAAATGGAACCCTATTACTAAGCCTCCGCTGTCTGTCTGTCGGTCTCCAGGCTGTATCTCACAAACCGTAATAGCTAGAAAGCTGAAATTTTCACAAATGATGTATTTCCGTTGCTGCTAATGCGAAAAATACAAAAAATAAAAAAAAATATGCTAAGGGGGGGGGGGGGGGGTCTAAAAACAAAAATCACTTTTTTCTTATTTTTTTTGCTCAATATTAAAAACGGTAACAGGTAGACGTTTCAAATTTTCGCTGTGTATAGATGATAATACGAAACCCTTTGTGCGCGAGTCCAACTCGCACTTGGCCGGTTTTAAGCCTCTCCTGGCTAATCTACGTTCGGAGATAAAGCACCCTAAAAGGTATTTTATCTTAAAACAAACTTATGGACTCCGTAACGATAGCGATCAGGAAAACAAAAAGAACAGTGTTTATTTTTTTAAACTGTACATTAAAAGAGGTTACTTATGTGAATGATAGTATTCTTAATATTATTTTAGGTTTGCAAACAGTTTTCGAGACAGAATTGGGATGACAACTTTTTTTTTATTCTCCGTCGTGTAGTTTTATGAATAATATTGCATACTTATTTTTCATTTTGCCCCGCAAATACAAATTGGCTAAAGTACAGTAAACCAATCTTACGCCTGACTGCACTTTTTTGTATAAATTTTGCGAATGCGTTACGTTTCAAGCCCCCTTTCCTAAACTTTAAAGCAGCATATCTTTGACGTTTTTATTGATTAGACGAACGTAAAAATACGTGTTCAATATTTTTTAATTATCTATCTGACGGTCTATTTATTTTACTTTTCGTACCTCGCCATCATCCCTATTGAATTTCGATTAATAACTATAACTTGTTTGGCGTATGATTAATTAGTGCAAGACAGGTATTTATTGGCTGTTAAAAGCCAAGAAACTGTTTTACTTAGTTATTTTGTTAGCAACTAACTTAGTTCGGCTAAAAGTAAAGTTCTTCTAAAGAAATCTTGTAAAACTTTGTAATATTTCAATAAGGTCTTGTTAGTTATATTTTGGTGAAGTTGTTTTGTTAACATGTTTATTGAAAGCTCCATTATTTTCCTCGGTTTGGCGGTTTTTGTAAGTGAATTAAATAGTCAAAGGTCGGATATTTTGTTATGAATATTGACAGATTTTGATTACCTAACCTGTTTGTCACAAATGCGATTATACGTGTAAATGTCAATATAATTTTGGTTGTTTTCTTAATTAACGAAAACGGCACTTGAATTTTAGAACAATTAATTGGAATTCAAACCCAATGTATATGTAGAAAACATTGTTTTACACCATCATGATCGGTTTACGGAATCTGTTTCCACGAAACTGTAATTAACCACCAAACGGATCTTAATGTTCGCATTAGAGTAGCAAATGATTTTCACCTACAGAATATTCCCAACAATATGTATTTACATCTATGTGTACCCAATTTTCTCGCAGCGTCTGAAAATATAGTTTTGAAGATCTCTAAGATTCGAAAATCAATATTCATTTGTTTTTCAATGTTCGATTTGTGTGACACTAAACCTCTTTTTAAGACTAATAAAAACAATTGAATTGTCAATTTTGTCTCAGCGCGTCTTGCACTGACATGGGTCGCTTGAATTGCCGATTGTAGGTTCTATAAATGAGTGTTTCTTATCAATTTATACAGATTTCGCATTGTTGGGCTTTCTTTAGACGTAATTTAACCAACATAAACCATAATGTGTACAAAAGGCTTTCGGTGGTTGGGCTTAATGTATGGCCGCGAAAGGTTTCAGCCTTTACTAGATTTGTTGTTATTCCGTAGACAAGTAGACCATTATCAAGTAGAAGACTATTGTTGTTTCTAATTCTACATAAGTAAATTTGCAACCCTCTGCCTTCATATCGCTGTATTAGAATTAAGCTTTCTCCAAAAGACTACACTAAATAGATTATTCCAATGTAAAATTTGTTATCAAATTAGAATGAAAGTTTTAAAGAGTTAAGTCTATTTTACGGTCCTAAATTTCCATATTACGATACTTTCGAAGGAAATTTCAAAGACTGCCTTAGATTATTCTAGTCAGATGTTCTGAAAGTAAGGATGTCTATAGCTTCAGGCTTGTGGGGTAAACTAACCCGAAAGGGATATGTGATATCGGTTATTGCTACTTGATCTCGCAGATCGAATACCTAAGAGGCAGGCACATGCCTTATCTCAAACCTACCAGACGATATCTATATTTTTGTGAGAGGGAGACAAAAATAGACTATGCATGCTCTCTTATCTTGAATAAATGTTTGTTACTACCTTTATGAAACTTTTTTAAGCTTTAAATACGAAAACGTCACAAACATTAATATTTGAAGAAGCGACATTCTAGTGACGCCTGCTCGAAACGTCAGAGCCATGAATTGCACTTATCCGTTTTATTTACACACGCAGATATTTCCTACAGGAACTGATGGAAATTGATGGAAATATGGAAAACCTTTTTTCCCTTGAACGTTCCCTTTATACAAGTTGCATTGAGTGTCCTTAAAAAGGACGGAAGACTTAAAGAGGTCGGTAAAACTTATGATACTTTCATAAAAATACTGATTTAGTATCTATTAAGAGCCTCTTTGACAATTTGTGTACTGTAACATTATAAATAAATAGAATAACCTTTTTTGCTGATTTTTTATCAAGTAATACACATTATAATATTTTTAGCATGCTTACTATCTAAACACTAATTCTAAGTAAAGGCACGGCAACATTAATATTCCTTGTTTCTTAAAAGCTACGAGGTTTCTAACTTTTTGTCGGATAATTTTCAAATAACGTTATAGGTACTTGTTTAGTCCACTTAACTAAGTTTCGAGTTCAATGTAACCTTTTTCATAAACTTTGATATTAATAACAGTATTAAACTAAATAGTTTATGAAACGTTTAATTCCTTTAAGCGTAGATAGATGTAGAAATTGTACTTTAGATACATCAAACGGTTTCCATTTATTGACTGCCGAATGATAATGTAATTTACGCTACACAATCCCGGAATTGTTAATAGAATAATGAGACACACAACTGTATTATTACCGAACACACTGAGATTATCCAATCCAAACGTCAAACGTGATGTTGATTGCGTAATCTGCTATGACAATCTATCGGCTGTGGCTTCCTGTAATGAATTCAATAATAATTACTGGGACAAATCATCATCTATCATGATAGATCATCAATATTGTCATGTCACATTAAGTGTTGTTACTGAAAACTACAACATAGAGAAAAAAATGTATTTAATTGCAAAAATTATATGCTTGAAAGTGCTTTCTAAATACAAAATAATAGAATAAAAAAAATAACCAGATTTATGTAACTGATAACAAATGACTAAATACTCCTTCGAAAATCTACTTAAATTTATCATAATAAGACGTTTTTAAACATATATTTGTCACAAATTAAAACCTTAAAGACGACATCGTGAAGTATTACGTCGATCATAAAAAAACAATTGACGATTCAGTGTCCAGCTATAAGCACCTATTGATGAAAAGTCTACAAAAAAGTGTCCATAAATAAATCCTCGCCTCTTGAGCCCCGTATCATGTTTGGTTGGCTGACACACCGGATATTTGCTAACTTTGCTTACAGTAAGAACTTATCGATAAAGAGGTAGGCATATATTTTGCAAGTTTTCCCCCACTGTAGCAGTTACCCTTTCTAACGACATTAGTTCGAAATATAGTACGCGGCAAGAATATCAAGTGACGGTAAATGGATTTTTACTCGTGATTTAAAACTTTTTACTAACTTATACTGTTACTGGTTAACTTATTATAAACGACCTTAAATATGAATATTTTTCTTGTCCATTACGCATTGAAAGAAATTTATTAGTATAAAGATTTAAACAAGGTTTGATTGATAGAGGTTATTTCTAAATCATCATGCTTTTTCTCCGAGACAAGACCATAACGAATATAGCTTAAAACACACCTAAAGTACGGAAAATAAATCACAAAGAACTTGGATAATAATTGTGCATACAAATACAGCAATATAATACTTATCAAAAAACATACGATACTTATTCACAGAAATGTGCGAATAAAAAACGGTTTCACACATTAATTCCAGTAAGCGGAACTTCCCACATATTCTAGGAATTTAGAAATAAAAGTAAAAATATTTATTCATGTTACAAACAGTGCAAATATACAAATGTAAGGGATTCCCTGGAATTCGTGCTTGTTTATAATTTTATGATGAATTTCAGGATGGTTTTCGTGGAAAGCAATTCCCACAAGGATTTAGGATACCGTATAATAGATAAATTCTCTACATATTTTGAAGTTAGCGTTACGTGGCACTGTTAAAATAAAGCTGTATTGCATTTGTTTTATCTCATTAGTAAGCGCAAACATTGCATTGGGTGTATGCGCTTAAAGCAAAAAACATACTTGCGACATTAAAACATGAAATGTGTGTGAAGTCATAACGTTTTATGTGTCTGTAAATTAGATAGAAATCACTAGAGCGAAAAGAGCTAAATATTTAATTCCCTCGGTCGCAAAAAATATAACTATTATTATAATATTAAATCATCATAAATTAGACCCACGCAACAGAGTTTATTCCTTACAATATCGAAGCCGACCCAAACACTATCATATTTCATATCAGATTAAAAGCTTTACGGATCTTCATCGCCCATGTAAAGCAGCCTTTGAAAGCGTAAAACTTTCACCATATACTATACTATTTAGGAATTATAGTTACGAGATATGTGAAAAGAAACCTTATTTGTGAAAATGCAGTGAGAATTGTTAAATGCACTCATTTATTCTCGCTGGCTTGTTTAATGGACCTTTAAATTGCTTCGGAGGTAGAATAATTGTGGAAGAATGAGAATCACTATTAAATCTTCTGTACATTTGACTGAAGAGCTATTCTTATTGTGTATTTAGTGAAGTACCCATTGTACTTATGCAGTAGGTAGATCATGGCACTTTGGTATATCTATGAAAGGAATCAGAGATTCTTTTAATGTTATACGTTTATCAGTTATTTAACACTGTGTCTATGTTTCTTTTTTTTTCTCCTGTGGCAGAAATTTCGTAAGAAATAAGCAGTACCTTTGTACCTGTTATTTTTATACATACATTTGTTTTCTTTTTGTAAATTGTGTGTCAATAAATATTATAATAAAGATATACAAAGTGATTGAAACGAAATAATTTGGATATTGAAGAAGATTATTGTTTTTTATATTTATGGGGACATGAAATATCTTTCAGGTAAGTAAGTAGTATGTTGTGTGTTCTAAACAATGTAATCAAACCTAAGTTATGTTCTAATATCCTAACCTTTGGCATGATTTTCAGAGGAACAGTATCTTACTTACGGTACAGTAGGTATCTTTGTAAACAAGTTATCCTAAATAAGGTCTAAGTCACGAAACCAGATGTACCTTTAATCAAAGTTTCGATGAATACGTGACTGAGGCCGGGATCCGAAACCCTTAGCCGCTTAGCATAGGGTCACGCACTTGCTCTTACAATATGCAAGTTAAAGTAGCACTGAGCACTTGAGGTCACCGTATGTAAGCCTAAAGCCTATCGTAGAGTAGAATTCAAAGAGCTAAAACCGCAAGTAAGTGGTGTCTTTGTATTCTTCTTCTCTTCAAATGATAAATACTCGATTTAAAATATATTACGACAAGTAAATTCAGTTAAGCGAGTATATTTTCTGTATACATACTTAATTATGGCTTATTATTGTACCGTGCAAAACCAGGGCGAGTAGCTAGATTTTTTATAAAACATCGTCAATCACCAGCCCCAAACAAAGTCTATAAATTAAGTGTCTAAGCATTCGCTTCACTAAATAACTTGAGTAAACGTAAGTCATTTTTTTGTCTCCCTATTAAACAGTCACTAACGGTCGATATTCTGAAGAGCAACTTTAAGTACACAAAGATTTAAACAAAAACGTACTTAGAAATAATGATCAATTTTAAATAGACAATAATTCGTTCTCCAGGGAGCCTTGACGTGCTGTTATTAAGGCAGGTTTTAAAATATAATTAGGTACTAAATAAATACCCTAACCCTAGATTGGAAAGGTTACTCAATACAATAATTACAAAATCACCTATCAACCTTGATGTTTCGCACTGTGAATATTTCTTAGTCTCTTGACCAAGTAGTTTTAAATACTAACCAAGAGATTAAACAATAAATAGATTAATTTGACTAGCTTTTGAAAATCGTTAATTGTAGAACCAGATGGTATTTATAATAATAACTTCCTTAAACCTCTGGAGGACATTAGCCTTTTTCGTGAAAACACAAAGTAAAGTTAAAAATTCATTCTTGCCATAAATACAAAGTTGTTATCAGGTAAGAAAAAATGTATGAAAGCATCAACATTTCTTTTTCTGAATAGACATAACAATTACAGTAGAAGTTGTTTTCCTTGTAGGGTTAAAAGCAATGTTTAAAATATGATAGATTCCTCGAAACATGTCAAGTTTACGTAAGTACCTGATGCCTTGAAAAACATAAATATTCCCAACTTCAAGTTTTAATGATGCCTAAGCTTAACTAAGTGGCCTAGCTTTAACTTAGTTTGGAAAGTTTAACGTGGATTAGGACTTACAGAGTTATTTTGAGAAGTTAGTCTATGTACATAAGATATCGTGGTATAAGAAAGTATATTATTGTAAAGATGGAACACAAAGATAATAAATTCATTGGAACTGAAATAACATAAAAAGCTTTCTCAAACAGTAATAAATATAATACGTAATAACGTACTACAAATACGCGAGATACATTTTCCGAATTTAATTCGTAGCAAACGCCGACGTATAAAGAATTTTGAGATTAATCTACGGGTACTGATACAATTCGTTTACCAATTTTCGTTGATGTAATAACTCTGAATTATTTATTTGTGATCAGAATCCCGCCTTTAACATCCGGGATTAAATTGATGGGGGTGGTATCCATAGCTGTCGTATGTCGTTCAAAAACGTGACCCCGGAAAGAGTTGCAGTCGATTTTTTAATCATCGGCCGACTCGATAGACCCGCATCAAATTAACGTTATTGGAAAAGCGTTTAAAATGTGCTCCGCGTCTATATCATTACATATTACATATGCTCCTTTCCGACAGTGATTGATTTATCGTTGCAATATAATAAACTTTTGTTATTCTGTAGGCCTCTAGTTGTTGTTATACCTATACCTGTTGTTGAGTTACTTTGGAATAAATTATACCTATGGCTTAACGGGTAGTCTAACATGCACTAGTTAAAAATTCCGAGACTCGGACGGTATTCAGAGCAGATAGCTATGTGCACAGACGATTACCCATCAAAGCAACAGCCGTATCGAGCGTAGCTTAACCTTTAATATTGCTAAAAACTCTAGCTTAGCATCTATCTCTCACAAAACTCTATCAATGTTTTATACCTACATACACAAGTCAACCACTACACAAATTGTTTAAATTCCTTTAATTCAAAAATCTGTTCACGGAGTATAGTTACGTAAGAGCCCCCGCAGACCACAAACTTTTTATCGGCCGATAGTTTAGTCGGGTTGGCCTGTTAGTACGCACACCAAACCAACGAAACAGTTCAGTCGGTGATGAGTGCGCAAACTATCCAACAATCTGCCGACTATTCTCTATTTGCTATTAGTTTTTAACTAACTGTTGAAAAGAGTGCGACCACTCTTTTCAACAGTTAGTTACAACGCACAATGAAAATTAATAAAACATTGCATAGAATTGTTATTATTGCTCTCATACACCGGAGGAATAAAATTAAAAAGAGAGCCCGAGAGTATTGGGTGCATCTTATCTTTAGTGATAGATTATTAAATGGAAAATTTTACACTATGCATTTCAAAATTACTCGATTACCCGAAACGATTTTTCGCCTTTTATCGCATGAGCATAACTAGCTTCAACCAACTTGCAAACTGAACTATCGGCTTAGTCGGCCGACTAAAAAATCGTCGTGTGTGCGCGTATGGTAGGGAGCCAATACTGATTATACAGTCGGCCGATAGTTTGCCGACAGTTTAGTTTGAATTGAATCGGGAAGAACATCAAACTTGTTTATCGGCCGATACCAAATCGTCATAGTGTGCGCACTTGCTTACATCTGCGTTCTGATTAAGAACCCGACCAAACTATCGGCCGATAAAAAGTTTGTGGTCTGCGGGGGCTCTAATAGGTCACGATCTCGTGTTTCAAGCGTATTTTTTTTAATTCTCCGTCAAACGCTATGGTCTCGTCACGTCCGTCATGTCACGTTGAGCTGTGTTCCTGAAAGCCTTCGAATATACATGAAGGCTTTTTATTCATAGGTTAGCTCTACGACTATTTTAGGCGTTCATGTTTAAAGTTTTTTTTTTATTTTGGATTCAACAAGGTATTATTTACTATGTATGACACATGTCTCCAATTCCTGTTCTCCAGATGAATGTTTCTGGATCTATTAATAGCGAGTAGGACACACAGGAGAATGGCATAAACAAATGACTAAAGGAATGGTTTATTGAAGGTCGATGATGATGGTGAATACATATTTCACTTTGACACGTTGTCAAAACAACGTAAACGGAAACAAAACAACAACGGAAAAATGGTCATACCTTGCCCATTTTTCCGTTACCATTTCTCGTACCCCTTAGAGGCTTTGGCTTGTGTCGTCGAAAAACCGATAAACTTAATCTTTTGCTTAAATTCCGATCTGTAAACCTTTAAGCCTTTATGATATTATCTGATCTGTGATACGGAAGTCACGTTCCGGTCTAAAAATAAAATCAAAGGTGGATTTATCTGTCTTGGAACAAAAAGGCACAATAAATATAATATAGTGAAGTTCGGACTTTGGAAGTTGGTAATGAAATTAATTACCTTTATTATCTATAGTTTTTCGCACAAAGACTTAAATTAGCTTCTTGTTATTTTTTATGAGATTTAAACGGCTTCCTTTCGAACCATTTCATTCATGTAAATACATAAAAGTATTTGACCAACACATTTTTTTAGGAACTCCAATATAAAATTTATCCTATATAAATATGAATGCTCATTAATCAGTAATTTGCGTATAATTGAATACTGGTCATCTTGTCATAATCATATCGGATGTTGTCTAAGTGCCGCTGAATGAAAAATGATTTGAAACGGGAAATGAATATATTTAATAATTCGTTGAGTTCAAGCAATCAGGTTTTATTAAATCGTTGGTCCTTTAGCTGAACCAAGGACACTCTTTCAACAAATAATTGAATTTTCTGTAAGCACACTCAAAATAATTTCCATAACTCGAGTAATTCATTTAGTTGAAAGGAATACAATTTTATAAATAATAGAAACCAATATTTAGGAAGAACTTACTGAATCCGTGAAGACTTTTCGATTTTCTGAAAATAAGGAAACAATTTGAGATATTCTTTAAATTGGATTAAAATGGAGTTAAATAGTCAATGTTATTTATATTCCGCACATAAAGAGGTTAAGTTGTAACAGCATTCACGCTAGTTCCAGTAGTAATACCATTTAAAGGTTTTAAATGGTTCACCGCAGCTAGTTCAAGAGGCGACTTAATTATTCTGCTTCACCGGGCAAATAAAAGGCAGCGAGAAATAAATAACTCCAATCATATAATTCGCTTTAACGTGCACAAAGTTCTTTTACATTTTTTCACGCAATCATCTAAAAAGGTAGATAGTGATTAACTTAAAAACTCTTTGCATTTTCTAAATCATGTTGGATTATAAATACAACGCTTGAATAAATGTATTTTTAGAACTAGGCTATTATAAGTGCCTAAGGCACTTCACAGCGAATGTAGATCGAACGCACGTGCAAGAATCTTCGCCTTCCAAGAAAATGTAATCGCTTTCACTGCTACACGCTACATTGATGTCAGAAATACACGTGTACACTGAAATACATCTATTACAAGCCATAACGTCAGGCAGCTCAACAGCGAAAACAAATGCAACCTATCTCAATTATCAGACAAAATGACAGGGTTCATACCGAAATTCTTAACTCTTTCGGAAAATATCTCCAGTATGGGTATAAGTAGTTTCAAATCTATGTCCCTGACAGAAGAGCGCGTTCTATTGGCTTCTATTTGTTCTCCCCAGTACAAGGTATTGAGAGTGAGTTCTCAAGGGGCCTAAGTTGGTCCATGAAGTCAAAGTGCACACACTCTCGACTCGTTGGAGCGGTTATAAGCTAACACTCCAGCCCACTATGCAGTTCCCGCTAACTTTTTTCATTTCATTTTATATGTAGTTGAGTCCGCTATACTCGAGCTAAGACCTTCTTTGTTGAGTCTGAAATAGAAAATTAGGGCATAATATTGCGAAAAAAATCTGTTTTGAAAATCTAATCTAGTGCCGAGGTACATGGGCTGGCTGTGTTCTTGAGAGCTGACAGTGACAATAGCATTAAAGTTTAATTATTGTACCGATTGAAGAGAAAAAAAGTAGGTATATATGGTATTTGTAATGTTCACAAAAACAAAAAGGTTTGATAAATCTAGAATCCACATAAAAATAGATCAGAAGCTTAAAAACAATCAGATTTTAATACAAGTTAAGTATAACTGTGGCAAGTCATGCTCATGGATAACTTTCAATTAGTTAAGTCACTATCTATCAAAACTGAAAGCTTTCAAGTTACAAATAGTTCAAGCCTGCATTTCCCTTTGAACCGAGAACTTTAGGTTTTCCACTTTCTTCATAAAATACTTACTTTCAACAAATAATTGTTGAAGTACTTGAATGGGTTGGTAGGTAACCGACGGCTTCTTTTTGTTAAAGTCACAAAAACGTTTGTAAATCGTTAGAGCACTTACAATGGAAACTCAATAACACAGTCGGTCTCACAGTTAGGACTAGACCAATAAAACGGTCTAACAATATTGGAATTCAATTTGTTTGAATGACGGAACTGTAATGTGTGTCTGGCCCAGAACGGTTACCACAGTGATAAAGGGTAGAACAATTTTAAGGAGATAAGGCCTCTTTTACCTGAAAATTGCTCGACCGATATCGAAATAAAGAAGGTTTATAACTATAGAACATTTTCTCGGCTTGGGAAGGAGACTCGCATTGAAGAAAAATGTCCGTATAGATAATATAAAATATGACTGTGATGCACGTTGAATAGAACCTATTTTGACAGGTACTAAATTATATTAGAGATCTCGATTGGTCAACAAACTTAAAAAACAATCATATGAAAATAAAGGTACATGTAATTATAGTTTTTTTCATTTTGCCTTATAATAATTCTGGCCACGAGTTCTCGAAATACACACATAACACACTTTTACGAGTTCCTATTGTCTTGTTTATGGCGTTGACAGACACTGTGGGAAATTCTTTTGATCGAGCTCATAATAATATAGTTAACATCGCAACTTATCACCTGGTAGACCTTCCAAAGCGAAAGATCTTAGGAGGATAAGATTATCATGTCTCCTTTAAGAGTACAATGTTTTTGTATATTTTTACTATACACAGAAATTGCTACTGATTGGATAACAAACTCGAACCTGTTGGTAAAGAGACTGGTCTGGTTGGTAAAGAGAGAGTGTTTAGCCAGGAGTCGCAGGTTCAAGTTCTGTTCGAGGCTATGTTACACTATTCGTATTTAATTGTAGGTATCAACGAATACAATGAGGATAATGGCAGAAAATTATAAGTAAGAAAAACATGAAATACCTATTTTTCGTTTTGTTGAAGTTAAAAATCTACATAAAATAAGGTCTCACTACGTTATTAACATCAACATTTTATAGCGTCTGGTGACGTTTTACGACATCTGTTTAATGGACACCGCATTCCCTATAATGAATATTATTTAAGGCATTTTCTCGTATATGGCCCAAAATAAAGTAACCAGAAAATTGGTTTTACAAATTACTTAAATCCATATTTAAACGGCTCCAAAGCATTTCTCCTAATTAGTTGTGTACCTACTCTATATTTTAAAGAGTAAACCATGATACCTATTAGCTCTTAAACCAATGTTTATAATGAGTTTCGAAGTCCTAACAGTTTAGATCCCGGACGCCTCTAAAGTTAAGCTTTTTAATTTATCGGAAGTCCTTTTTAAAGTGTCCTTAATCGCCCGTAAACTTTCCGCAGCTGGTTTTCCAGTTTTTCTCTACCCCGTTGAAGGAGTCTTGAGAAACTTTTTACAACTTGAATAGCGCAAACTCATTCACTTTTTAACCCCTATAATTGAAATTGATTATAGACCCTGATCAGAGTAAGTGATTAAAAGTATTCTGGGTCAGAACGGATAGTTTATTTAAGGTTTTGTTTTAGTACTTTTATTAAGTTAAGAGTAACTTTATACTGCTTAAAAATGTTTTTAAGGCACACAGTTCAGGAGTCCAAAAATGTTCTCTTAATTAAACCCATAGAGACACTGTAGTACTGCAGTCTGCTATGACAGGCGTCATTGCAGACTACAGTAGTCGATTAACAGCCCTTTCAACCAAGTGATATTTCTAAAATCGTTAGTGAACGTTAACGTTAATACACAACCTTCATAATTATGTATTTGAATGACAGGTCTAAGTCACGTGATATACAGAAACGACATGTCATTTCCATACATTTCAGTGTTTTCAATTGAGGTTAACGATTTTAGAAATGTTACTAGGTTTGAGGGTCCGCTAAATCCCTTGCCTTGTGTAAGAAGGGTCTAAGACTTAATATATAATTTATTTTTCGATTGAATTCAATTACTTATAGGGACCATCATTATTGTTCGCAACTCTCTGCCGGGGTATTTATCTTTAGCACAGTTTTGAGGCTTTTGAAATTCATTCAAATATTTACTTTTATATAAGTTCTTAAGATATAATTATGTATCTTTGTTTCTACTTCGAATAACTTGAATTTTAATTAGCCGAGAGCGTAATAAACGAGATCGATACTAATCTTTATACTTTTCTGACTATTAATTAGGAATTGTTAGATAAGAATAGACTCACTAAACTTTCTTAAGAAATTATTATTAACTCTGTTCTTATAGAAGTTTCAATTTATTGTTAATAATGTTTAAAAATAGAAATGTCAATCAAAGTCGTTTGGGAGACGTAAAAAAATAGTAAAATGATTTCTTTTTCATCGTTATTTCAGTTAAAAGACACTGGAAAAAGAAAATAGAAAATAGTGACGTCATGATTTTGTTCGTAAAGACGAATAGTTCAATCTTGTTCGGTAATATGTCGGCGAGGCTTCCTCTGGCACCAGATGCCACTTCATATCACATGTCTGACAGTCTGACGTCACTGGCCGCCCAGCCTGACCTAAAACCCAAATTAGGTGTCAGGCATTAGGGTCCTGGAGTGACTTGCTTTTTTGTGCACATTTTATAGCCTCAGTTGGCGACAGTGGTAAAATCGAACGTGTGATGAGGTGAAAAACTTTTTGTACTAGGTCTGTGTGTATCTATCATTATTTAAATGAAAAATGTATTGATGTCATGTTAGGCCTGATATGCTTTGAATCGCTATACCTAGCCCTTTTTAGTTTGAAATGAGTTAAATAAGCGCCTTACCAAGAAATCATTTTATTGTTCTAGTTTATTGTTTTAGTGTTATGATAAATACTACATAACGCCATTTAGACTATTTCACGTAAATTATAAGAAAAAAAACTAATAAAATAAATATATCAGGTTCGTTTATTTTCACAGTAAAAATCGTGTAGATATTTTAATGTATTCCTTGAAATTCGTCTCGAGATAAATAATGAGTTCTTCAGGTAAAATATACTAGTTACTTTAGTAGCAGAATTTATTCGTTGATATTCTTAGAATTAGCGGTAAAGACTTTAATTTCTTTACCTCAATATTCACTTTCAACAAATTGTAGTAAATTAAATTATATCGACCTAACAGCAATTTATATTGTCCTACTAATAGTTCAAGAATCGCAGACTCAGCTCGTGTCAAACATTTTGCAAGACATCGTCGAAGTTGGTCTATGTCGTATTAAACTTAAGCAAGGTCTTGTCTCCTTCACCGGTTTACGACATTATAACATCTTATCATGACGTGATTGCTAAATTTATGGCTTTCTCAAACGTTGCATGAGTTTGTGCCTTGCGTGTTCATGATTCGTTTGTTAAACAATCGTATAAACTGCTCCCGGATATTTTCTAGCATTTACTCGCGACTTTGATCCGCGCGATAGCTTATAGCTGCAAAATATTACTCCCCGATGTCGCAGTCGGTTAAAAGGTAGTCTATGTGGTTCCTAAGGTGTCAGCTAACGCCAATCTAAAGTTCATCAAAATTGCTGCTCGATCCGATTAAGCGTAAAGGAGTAGCAAATATCCATCCATCCATCCATACTTATAAACTTTCGTGTTTATAATATTAGTAGAGGTAACGTAGGATATTGATCTTTTGCATGGACATATTTCACATAAACAACTTTACTTTCGAAAGCTACAGTCAGTTGGCAAAAAAAAACAACATGTCTGAAATTTTGACGATTTTTTAAACGACTGTAGGTACAATATGTGGTAAAAAATTGTTTGGATTAGAGCCTTCATAAACTTTCTCATGAATTATTTGAAGGTGTAGGATAAACACATAACGTTTTTAACGATGGCTATGTGTTTACGTTGGCCAGTAAGCGTCAAAGAATATTTTCATATAAAATTATACAGGAATTATACATACTCATGACTATTCAAACAAAATTATCCATTGCCGGCAGACATCCTGAATAAATCATTTGAATTACCACAAATATCCAAAAATAGATCGACATTTAAAATAAAAACCTCCATATTCAATAACAAGCTAATTTCAAGAAGAAAATTATTCAGTTACAAAATAAACATTGAAAGTACCCGACCTCTTTGTTCGCAAGTAAGTATCAGGATATGATATCATCTGTTCGACAAACCGAATTATAAATTCACGGTACAATCGACCACCTTATCTTTGCGCAGTCGACTGCACTGCAAGTAAGCAATACTGGAAAGAATGTAATCAATAAGCAGCGGGTCTGCCGACACCTTTGAAAAGGAATACTGTTGCAGTCGTGGAAAAGAGATGCCACTCAACATAATGTTATACCGTGGATTACATTTCATTTCTTCCACAATTTTTTTTATAACTATTCCCGCTCTATGGTATTTAATCCTTGTATCGCGGTGGGATTCACATGCACAGATACACATAGACTCAGAAAAAGTATTTGTGGAACGCAAAAATTCTACTCCAACGCGGGGATTGAACCAGCGACACGTCACGCACGGTGGTAATTGGCGTTGTGACCTATACCACTTGGCTATCCGTACAATCAAAACCAACAGTCTTATCTTAAGGCGGTAAACTCTTTTGTTTAGCGAGTCAGTTCATTCTTTTTCATATATTTATTTATTTATATAGTCTAAGTCTGTAATTCATCAGTTGTTCTCCAAAAAAATACTTGAGTGCAATAAAAGACCGTTATAAATGAAACGTTATACTAGCTAATTTAGTTAACAACACATCATTTTCTCAAATGTTACACACACTGTAATTAAATGGTTCGAGTGTTCGTGGGTGTCGAAGTTTCGGAAACACAGAACAAGAACAATCTTTTCGATACTAATCCGTAATTGATTATACCCTCGCGGCCTCGGGGCGAATTCAGGCTCGTAAGTACTTTTGATATGTAATCTAAAAGATCTAAGTAGCCCTAACAGTGTTTATTTGATAACGAGGGATCTTACAAAATTTAAATGCTAGATAGTTAACCCTAATTTGTAAAAGGAAATTACCCTCTGGGGTAAATTAAAGGACAGTTCAGTGGGACATGTGGAGTCATTTAATTAAATATATATGTATTATCGTGCAACGGAAATTGTAAAATTCAATTTAAATAATAAAGCTGATAGATTGGCTTCGTACATTATGTCCTGATATTCAGCTACACTTCTAAAAAATGTATCGCTTTACTCACCTACTACTACTAGACTAATGTTTGATTAAAAAAAAAACTAATTAGTGTGTCAGATCGATTTCCAAAAAAAGATTGCAGGAGTACTTTTATTTACGCGTTTGTCAGTGACGTCAAATCTTAGTAGGTACACTTTTACTAGCAAGTGACGTTACTAGCCCCCACTTCACAATCAATTCGCAATCTTTGAAGTGTAATATTAAAAGCTTTTATTTAACTTGCAATGTATGGATATTTGTGTGTTCGGGTGAAATCTTTGAACTCAATTTTGAAGTAGAGATATTCAACCGTTTGTGCTGAAATTTTGTGGACGCATTTTGTTTGGATGACAATATATGATAAGATATGTGACGTCATTCTGAATTCAATATGGCGGATCATACAAGATGTCAGAACAGTTATATTTAAGCCACTTATACAATATGGGTATCAAATGAAAGGGCTTGTTAAGAGTAACTAGGAAAAGCATATGACGTCATTCTGAATCCAATATGGCGGACCATGCAGGAGGGCGGAATAGTTACCTTTAGTCTACTTCTACAATATGGGTATCAAATGAAAGGGCTTGTTAAGAGTGACTAGAAAAAGAATATGACGTCATTCTGAATCCAATATGGCGGACCATGCAGGATGGTGGAATAGGTACCTTTAGTCTACTTCTACAATATGGGTATCAAATGAGAGGGCATTTTGAGAGTAATAATAACTTGAAAAAAGAATGTGTCGTTATTCTAAATCCAGTGATAACTAAAAAGTAAAAAATAAAAAAAATAGATAAAAAACTTTTTAAGAAAAAGCTTTTATTTAAACGCTCTAAAAAGAAGAAAATAAAATATTCCTTTTGGATTATACTAACAACTCCTCATTATACACAATTTATATATAATAATAAAAGCTTGTCGCGAGGTTTACATACCTATCAACATTCCTTTATATCATAATAATTTGTGGTAAATTGAGCGACAAGCTTTTATTATTATATATAAATTGTGTATAATGAGGAGTTGTTAGTATAATCCAAAAGGAATATTTTATTTTCTTCTTTTTAGAGCGTTTAAATAAAAGCTTTTTCTTAAAAAGTTTTTTTATCTATTTTTTTTATTTTTAATTTATTTTTAGTAATTTGATTATAAAAAATATACATGTGCAATGTTTTTTGGTAATCTATCTGATGGACAAATTATTTTTAATAGTCAAATACTTAATTCTATTTCATTCTGCTTCTAACAGTCCTTCTTAAACTAACTTCTGACCACATAGTGAGGTATCTAGGTAACTTCCCGGTACTGCAGAGATCACGTTCGTCTCGTAAATAGTTTCCTAGCTCACGGAATTTAGGAACTGATCTACTTAAGGAATCTAATGGCTTTCTCTACAGTCTATAAAAAGACAAGTAACTGACAAGCACAGCTGAGCATTATTTAGTGTTTAAACAAATTTTAAAGATCAAAGAGGTTTCATCGTGTATCTTAGTCCATTAATAACAATGGCTTGACTTAGGTGATTAATCTCTTTTTTCAACAGCCTTCTTTTTGTCAGACACGAAGTATATGAAACTTTGAAACTTGTTGTATTTAGCGTTGGAGAAAAGCTTCTTTAAAATTATAAAAAGGAAATATACAAAAAAGGTTTTTATTGCAAACAGAAAAAAAAACAAAAGAACATTGTTTTTTGAGTGGCTATGGGAACTTCAGCCAAACACAAAAGTTTTTCTTTAAGAATAGGTCCTTTCTGAACATTAAAGCTGGCTATGTTGGTGGCATACATTCGGAATTAGTTCCACAATATTTATGACCTCAGATTTCGAGTGAGTAGCCAGCACACGTCCGGAAAAGTACCGCGGTTGGTTAAGTTTCGGGACTTGCATAGCCACCCGGGACCGTGTCCTGAAAAATTGATAATGCTTTACTTATTGTACATGTACTTGCATACATATTCCCTAATATAATGTGGCCACGTGAAAGATATTTCCCAGAATCTGAGTATTACGTTACGCACAAACAGGGAGAGATAAAAGTGATTTATTTTGAACGGGCTAAGTAACACCTGAAAATCGATATGCTTACACTTTACAGATTGCTCCGCTTACGCGCCCTTCACTTCCAGGAGAGTATGGTGGATATTAATAGAGTAATTAGTACTTCCTAGAGCTACAACTCAACGTAGTATAACAAGTATGTTAGACAGCTGTCAGCTCATCAGCAATACGCTGTCAATCAGACAAACAGACGGAACAGAATTATAGAACCGGACGCACAGATGCGGAGCTATAAATCAGCGGAATTCCGCGCTTCCAAAAATCCGGAATTCATTTAGAATTCCAGAATGGAATGCCTGATCATGGAGTCGCTCGGTCTTCGCTACGTGCACACAATAGGTACGTAGAACCGAAAATATCGATAGCTTCCTTCACAATTCAAACGTAATAATACTCGTACGGTAGAATATTAGAGTGCTATTCGATATCCATGACTGAATAATACATAATGTTTTAGTAAAGTTTTGGTAAGTATGAACTTTTCTAGAATACTTTTTGGTTATATTTTGGAAAAATAAAAGTCGAGATGGAAAGGCGATGGTATGAATAGTGTAATTTTGGAAAAATAAAAGCAAAGATAGAAGTAATGGTCATCTCATACCTTATACAACGTCAAGCACATTTATTTTAAGGCCTAAAGGTAATATTTCTTCTTCGTTGTACTTCCGAGTATTGTACAGTACACAGTACAGGTAGAGCGATGATACATTCAACAAGCTCATTACTCTTACGACACTTACCGCTCAAGTAATAGGCGTCCATTTTTAGTTTTATTTTTTTAGGGCACGTACGTAAAACTCTCGTAATTTATTCTCTCAATTTCACAGGAAGTACGAAATTACGAATGTTACGTTGTACAGTCAGTAGCGAAACTCGGTGAAGGAATGTAAATTTAAAGACAGGCCTAATGTATAAAAACATTTGTAGAATTGGTGTTTCAGTAGAATTCTGTTGATTAAGTTAAGTTGTGTCCTATTCCCAAGACTAAGTCATGGTATTCAGGTCGTTAAGACCCTTGGATATTCATAAAATTTTGTTGCCTACTGTACCTACCTACTATATGGAAGCCTAAAAAGTATTCAGGTGCGTAATTTAGATTGAACGAAGTCATTACCATAAGGACTCGAGGGTCTAATCCCTTTAGACTTAGTCTAGCTTGGCACGCGGGTTTATGCGCGCATTGCTCAAACTGAGATGAGACCTTTTAAGATTTTAGGCGCCCTAGGTACTTAATACAGGCTAGATTTAGTAATCTAAGGCCTAAGAGGAAACTAACTTTATCTTATTGGCATAAAAGGCCTACAACTATTAAGTAGTTTTTTTTTTCAAACGGCTCCCGTGCGGAATTTAATCCTTGTATCGCAGGGGGTTTCATAGACATTCAATTCACATGCACAAAGACACCCAGACTTAGAATAAGCCTTTGTAGATCACACAAATTCTTGTCTTAATGAACCCGTGACACGTTGCGTACAGTGATAATTGGCGTGGTGAGCTATACCACTCGGCTATCCGTGCAGTCAAATGTAACAGAACAAGTTCCTAGGTTCCATAAATTACAAATGGTGTTTGCTGTCAAAAACCCATTGCAAATGCAGTTATTGGATCGTTACGGTGTTCTGAGTTTGAAGTACTGAGTGATTTCTTTTGGGTGTTATGAAACTGCAATGTACCAATACTTTTGACTGACCTCACTTAGCGGTGAAGGATGGGCGATGGGGTGCTGTCTATTATTAATTTGACGTTCAAAAAGCGCTACACTGTAGCCTAATTTGAATAAATATCTTTTGATTTTCTACCCCACGGAAACTCTATCCGCGACCCCGACCAGCTGGAAACAGTCCTCCATTTGCTGACGGAACGCCCTGAATATGTCTCCCACAGGCACGACCTAGAAATAGAAACAGAGATTGTAGAGTAAACAGGCAGAATCTCAGTAAGCTAATAAAAGACAAGAAAAGCAAGAACAGATTCATTGAGATCATAACAGCCATTCGTTGTTCCATAATCCAAAGTAATTTATTTTTCATGTCTCCGAAGCCGGAACTGATCACAAAATAATAAGGCTTTGGGCCAACTAAAAGTCAAATTGTACTGATGAAGATATTTAGGTCATTATATTAAAATCTCTGGGAGTCTACCTCCAATGCTTTAATAAGCCAGTGTGTACACAGTGTAGAGTGATGTTTCCACAACTATTATAGTCTTCCTTCGTAGGGCCCCCAGGGCCATTTATCTTTCGCAGAACAATAAAGTATTTGCGTTTCTTTCGCTAACGAGTAAATAAAAAGCTTTTACAAAAGTTTCAGTGCCATTTTAATTAATGCTGTTTGCAGTAAATCTTTACGATAAATTCATTTAGTAAAGATTTAAACCTAGGGATCGAAAAGATATTTTCTTCTATTATTGGTCTATTTATTTTTTTTATTTTGTATTTTTTATATTTATTTGATTACTGAAATGTAACAGGGACACATATGTGTAGATAACACAATCTTTATTGGAAAGTAAGTAAAGTTAGTGATTCCAGTAATGTTGCATTATTTTACTTCTTTCTAACGATTCCATATCGATATTCCAATTCTTAATTTAGTTACAAGAAACCTTCAATTAAATAATACTATATATTCTCCACATTGTGCTTGGATAAATTGCATGAATTAATATCACACGATGAAGTAAATGAGTTTTAAAATCGTGTAAATTACTTCAAATTCTAATTTTAAAATGGATATTTTCAAATGTGTTTTTCGCAGGACTGAGCAAATTCTTCATTCTATTGTTTCAATGTATTCTTATTGTATATTAAAACAAGATCAAAGAAAAAGTACTAACAATGTAGCTAAATTGGCTTGAGGGAGAAACTTTTACCTGAATAAATGAAAGTAACAAGTCCAAACTTGGCATATATGCGGCGCTGCAGATAATGTTCAGGGTTAAGTGGAAAACTTCATACACGACGTGCGTTCCTGTAATCATACTAATATCATTCAAAACAGACGAATATTCCTTACATGTATTCTAAATAACAGAATAACCTTCTCAATAAATGACACGGCGAAATTCACAACGTGACAGGGCGTTACACGCTGTGTAGTTCTCTGTCTCGCTTCAACAAAAGCCAGTCTTGCCAACATAATTTCGCAAAAAATCGCAAGGTAAGCATACCAACTATAGGTTCCAACTCCAGGACTCCATATAAATCAAGAGTTGGCTGTTATTACAAGTTTGTTCCAGGACTAATAGTGTTGGTCTAAGAAGGATCCCTAGGATATTAATTGTCTGGAACACAGCCTATAAGTCACGAAAGGATCATGCTGTCACCTTAAACTTAACATATTGCTACGGCATTGTAAGAAATACTATACTTACTAAGTTACCGAAATTCGAAGAAAAACAAAACTCGTTCATTTACTGGTCATAATTTATTAAATAACCATTTTTTTTAGAAAAGAAATGTAACGAAAAAATTGTACAAAAATGATCTTCTACTTCATTACTTAATTATGAAAGGTCGCTGTATTTTTTTTATATCTTACCAATTTTTAGGTCCCAACATGCCTTATTCCAGAATTTCTTGGAACAATCTGTTGGATTCTCGAACACGTTCGCTTACAAAGGACCATGTTTAAACCAATATACCTATACTGAGGTCCATCGAAATTCGAGTATAACTTTTAACGTCATTCCCCATAAAGTTTGTTTGGTGAACTTGTCGGAATAGAACTTAAAAATGGTAAATTTTGTCAAACTGCTAGTTCAGTGCCATGAAGACGAGTAAAGTAGGTACTTATGTTGGTATGTGCCTTATTTGCTAAATATCTTGAATCCCAATCAAACCAAAAGTTTAACCAGCATATTGTGCATCCGCAAAAAAATAGGTCATTTATTTTTGTCCACCGATTACCCAAAAATAGAGTTAAGGTATCTTTCTTCCTGCTTTACGAGGACATTTCTGAGTTACTCATTGGTTCAGAAAAATTACGACTATCAAGTCGAAATTTTGAGGAGACGCAACAAAAGGTCTGGACCTAAGGATTTACGACGGACATTAAATAATAAACACATAAAAACGGACCGTTAAGCAGGGTCCAGGAAAGATCAAAGTATCGACTGGTTTTTAGGAGCACTGATGTCAAGAAGGCTGTAATAAAAGGAACGGATGTATCGCATTCAACTCAAGCGACCATCGTTGGTCCATATTTTGACGTAAACGTTCTGGTGACCTACATTGCACAACAAAATAATTATTCACAGAGCACACAGAGTTGGACCCGCAAGTTTGGACAACACAAACTGCATAAACTTGTGTATAATTTGGAAAAGATAAGTTCACACACTGTTAGTTTAAGTGTTAGTGTTCAAGTACCGAAACCATTGAAGAAAATCTTTTTAAAATGCTAATTTGCTATCTTTTATGTAAACTTTAACATGCACATTTAAGCTAAATGTAATTACTTTGCTAATTAAACTTTGTAAAGAAAAGGGGTCGATACAGGAATTTCAAATTCAAACCGGTCTTTGATCCTTGCATAGGTTTGATAATGTAAATTAGGTTATCTTTGGTCCCAAGTTGTATAATCGTATTAATGCAAGCCAATGCGTGGAGCAATGAAGATCGAATATAAATGAAGCGAAATAAGGGATATCTAATCTCAGTTAAGACGGAGTAAGCCGAATGGGGATCTGTGTTCTGAGCTGTAAGCTGCAGAATGGCTCAAGTTTCCTCCGTTCCGGGTTGTAGTCCCCACTGGCTACCTTTTTATTAATAGCGTTGATTAACTCTGACGTTGAATGATAGCGTCTGGTGTCTTCAGGTGTAGTTTGTAACACGTACCAAATTGGGCAATCGCCAAGTCTTTTGTGTGAAAATGATGGATTTGTTGCAAGAAAACTTGAGGAAAACTTTTTTTTACGGTGAAATAAATACTTAGAATAAGGATTTTCTTAGAAATGGCTATAGTAGAAAGTGATAAATTACTTTTTATCCATCAGCATGTCCCGATTGTTCAAAAACGAAATGAAAAGTTTTATTACAATTCCTCTTATTGGCGCTGTAAATCAATTTTCAATAAAAGTCTGGGCTCTTGCTGGCGCGACCGCATGTTTGGCCCAACTGCATAGTAATTGGCGCACATTTATCCTAAACTCAGAACATCTGTTTCAATTAAGACTCGAGTGCTGTTTATTAAAAAACTTAAAGATGAAATGTTTTAAAATTACAAGATTTGGGCTGAAAGGAGGAAAATGCGGGAACGTTTTCATTTTCGCAGTTAATAGTACTACTTATTAAGTTATAAGTGAATAACAGTTTCCCTTGTAAATTTACAAATTAATTCAAGGTTAATATATAAAGTTACTTTGGCGTGGTACCTCGTTTGTTTAACATTATATAGTTAATTGAAAATAACAGCGTTCATGCGAGATTGACGCTGGTATTGGCAGAAATCAGTGCGGATTTGTAATTCTATTCAAAGGCCAGTTGCGTAATTTGTCGCCGACAGGCAAATTAGCTTTTAGTTATAAAGTAAATCAATGAATTAATCAGCGTTCTTTGCAGCAAACGAATAGTACAGCGATTGATGCTTCGACCGACAGCTGAGAAATTATTCACGAAAACGAGCCGTTCCATGCGCTAATCTATCAACGCCAAATTAATCAAACTGATGATTATTGTTTCTCTTCTAAATCACGTGATTGCGATGTGGGATTTGATTGTCGAGGTCAGGCATATGATCGCATGAGTAACTCCAGCGGTAGAGTAATCCGCGGTCTACCTGATTATCACATAATGGCGCCCGTGGGACCAAAAATTGCCCGCGTTTAAAATACAGAAGCTTAAGAGCATTGGACCAAATTGTTGTGGTTTTCTAAATATATTTTGTTAAAGGTAAGTGCATTTTTAAACCTCCCCACAACAATACTTTGTAAACAATATTTCGAATTTTGTGGCTATATGGGAATTTTGTGGTACCCGTGGTTCAGCTAGTAAAATTTGTATTTCATATCTCATTTTAGGACAACAAAGTATCATTCGCATTTCGCGTTCGGATTAAATAAGCTTATGAATAGAACCATGATTATTGGTTTACTTTATCTTTAACTGTAACTGTTTGTACTAGGGACAGACAAAAAGATTTGCATTCAGTAAATAAAGGACCGTTTATCTAGAACTAGCAATGTTCAGTTTTCTCTTTCAGAACGTTATTTGTGCGACTAGTAATTGGGTCAAAGGTACTTTATCATTGTTTGTTGTTTTGTTATCGTGTCAGTATCATGCGGTTTCGCTTGCGTAGTAATTAATTTTGTGATGTTAGATTGCTAAAAACCTAGTTTGAAACAAGTGTAGATATTTTAACATATGGATAACAATGTCTGATAGATCGACCTAACAAAAAAAATGCATTATTAAATTGATTTAGAAGGATGTAGACAATTAATTATCCCGACCTTATAAACTTTACCGACGTCAATGATGTTTTAATAACAATGTAATTTACGTATGAAAAATGCTAATGTTATGGCGTTACTGTGAAATATTTTAAATGAGATCCGTGCAAATAAACAAAAGTATATTTGGTTTTTACGAATATCAAAAAAGGAATTTTATTAGTTCTTCACAAGGCATTGGCGGCAACATTAACAAAACTGACTTTAAAAATTGTGCCATTTGCGTCATATTTCCATTTACAGACGACCATTAACCATTGTTACCACTTATGACCATATTTGTCGTGATTGCAGTGCTAACTACACTGTCCGGGTGCCTAAATCTCTCATATATTTTAATAGGCCTTTTATTTCCCCGTTCGCAGTAAATTCAATAAACTCTTTGTTTACGTAAAAGCTAAAAGTATAAGCGAGTAAAAGTTAACGAGTCGCTAACGGCAAAAATACTGTTTATTCGCTTTGAAAAGCTTGTCCGATAAACCGATTAAAACAATGTTTGGGACAAAGCGCTTTTTCATAGTTACACTTAATTAAAATAGAGATTTACTCTTTTGTCAGTCGAACGCGTCTAACGAGGTAGTTTTATAAAATGACGTCATAATCTGATGGTTTTAATTTTATTGTTGACGGAGTTTCTGGCTTGGTTAATAACTTGCTTCTAGTAGACGATTAAAACTCATTTTGTGAGTCAAGACTAGACAAAATTGTATGTCACTTGGAGTTATTATATCTGATTATAGTTATTTTACTTTAAAAATTATAATTTTTGTGTCGATGTTGAGTTGATAAAAGCTTCATATTTAGATAAGCTTAGTTTATCAATCGATCACATAAAATGTTGAGTCTTATCTAATATACCGACAAATTATACGGATTCTACATAATTATAACTAATAATATTTAATTACTAATGAGACGGTTTAAAAATGAAACGTACAATACCTAAATTTTTATCTTTCTGTTCTTATGCTAATATTATATTTAATAACGTTAAACCAAATAATCATAAAGATATTTAACTTGCCTTGTAATAAGAATAAACAAATATGTTTGTAAATTAAGTTTGCTCCGAAACTCTTGCGATTATTTTATTAGACGTATAGTGGTATAAATATCATCAAAGTAAATATCAATATTCCGATAGGGTAAACATCAAAACAGACGATATTCCTTGTCAGTATTACGTATTTAACAAAAAAAAAAGCGATAGCAAAATATGACCAATTGTTGCTGTCAAAATGACAAAGATTTGGCTTTATTATTTAATTCACAATAAGCACTGCAAAGCGGAGAAAACCTTTGTGTTCCAGTAATGAACATATTAGAATTTTGATAGCTATGACTGAACAATCTGCGCTGTCAGTTTATGAAGTTTTGCTATTGTGAGTTACGTAATACAGCAGTGATTACTTACGTTCTGTCATAAGTAATTTATTAGCACTCGAGTATATCGTATTGCTCAAAAGCAATTTGTTTCAATCATTGATAACGTATTTGTTTGAGCGAATCACTTATGGAAAACAATTCTTGATTTCAATATCCTATTCCTAAATTCATACATTTGTAAGACGTGAAGAGATTTTTTTTTCAGTACCGATGGATGCTAAAATTATAAGGTAATAATATTATAATTTATCTCTCCAGGTGCAATAAAGCGCTAGGTAGCTTTGTGTTTGTTTAAAATGGGCTCATCTTTGCAAAGTGCGGAATGAAATTTTGTTAAAAAATACAAAAATGGTTACACAAAACATGCGAACCCGCGAACGTAAACATGTAGATAGAGTCATATCATCATATGATATGCTTATAAACACATTTGGATTTTCACTCCTGGTTTTTAAACAAGCTAATACCTTTATCTTTGTGTACGACTGCCAAAAAAATACCAATGCTATGCTAAATAAAAAAATAAATCAAATAAAATAATTAAATGTATGATCCGTAGCCTGTATGATTCGTAGCACTATGATTCGTAGCACATGTGATTCGTAGCATGGCATTCGTAGCACATATGATTCGTAGCACTATGATTCGTAGCACGCATGATTCGTATCATGGCAATCGTAGCATGTGATTCGTAGAACGTATGATTCGTAGCGTGCATGATTCGTAGCGCGCATGATTCATAGCGCGCATGATTTGTAGCGCGCATGATTTGTAGCTCGCATGATTTGTAGCACGTCTGATTCGTAGCACGCATGATTCGTAGCGCGAATGATTCGTAGCGCGCATGATTCGTAGTGCGCATGATTCGTAGCTCGCTTGATTCGTAGCGCGCATGATTCGTAGCGCGCATGATTCGTAGCACATAAGATTCGTAGCATGGGATTCGTAGCACATATGATTCGTAGCACTATGATTCGTAGCATGGGATTCGTAGCACGTATGATTTGTAGCATGGGATTTGAAGCTCAAAAGATTCGTTTCACATTTAATTCGTACAACGTATGATTCGTAGCGAATATGATTTGCATGGGATTCGTAGCACGTATGATTCGTGCTATGAATCATATGAACAACAGATATATTTTAATGAATTAATTTTAATTTATACGTTACAAATTAACGCAGGTGGGATAAACAAACTACAATTATATCTTTCATTTGAAATTAAATAGATCATTGAGCAAATCACACATTGTTTTATTAAAAATCCAACACCAAGGTAACGTCGACCTTATCACCTGAACACAACTGAATCGAGAGTTATCATATTAATTATAGTAACATCGTAAGTCACCTGCTGCTGAACATTCAATGTAATGTAAATCAATTTGTAGCTATTCCAATCGGCGAAGGTCGCTCATACGTGTAAGACACCGCTTCGTTTGCTCATCACTCGTTAATGATTTCGTATTAATTATATTATATACCATGTTACTTGTAATGTAAAATTAGAATTCATGTTCCAGAAATGCTAGTAACAACGTTATATGATTGTAACAATGTGGATGTAAACATTGAATTGTGTGAACATAGAGATATAATTAATATGAGGTATGTTCTAGGTAATACATAATTTTCGTTACGCATAATTACATACATAATTATTTACGTAATGACGGTTAATTAAAATCTCAAATTGACAGCTCATTGTGAAATTCCCAAAAATATTTTATTACTCGTTTACGAGTAATTTTGTCAGCTCAGCGGAATCGAGGACTACCGAGAATGCGTTGGGTTGATCAAATAGTTAGGTTTGCTGGAGGCAGTTGGATGAGGAACGCCCAATACGGAGAAAATTCACAGAAAAATGGGGGCCCTATACCTGTATATGATGACGATGTTTTTGTGACACAAGATATGTAACGTGTATTAACACAGGCTAGCATAGCAACATATTTTAAGACCTATCACATATGCTACTTAAACTTTTCGATCATAACAAGTTATCGTTAAAACTAAAGTTAAGTTTGTTTGCACCCCGTTGGGTTTATTTCAAGTGATGTTAAGCCATACTAATCTTCTTAGAGAACTACTCAAAAACTTTCGAAACAGTAATAAAGTACGTATAAATGTTGCTTCTTGAGATTGTAGACGGCGATAAAAATTACTGTAGTTAGCTGTCTGACTTATAATTGCTACAATGAAACATTATTTTTATTTAAAAGACCGTGTTCCTTTTCTCCAAGTACTGAACTGTAATTTAACTTTAAGACATGTTTATCTGTCGCATCTTTACGCTTGAAAGTGACAAAGACGGCATGAGACTCGCGTTTTGGAACTGATTGACGTTTCATTCTCAATATTTAAGTACCTTATTCAAGAGAAATTGGTTCTGTTAGTTTTTTGATGTAGAAACATTAATTGTTGTAACTCCTGAATAGAATGGGTAAATAGATGGTACCTTTCTCAACCCTAGAGAATACTAAGGGCAATATACTACAGAATTAGCCAGCAATCATTTATTATCCCTGCCGTGAATCAGAAAATTACAGCTTAATGTACATTTCAGATAGAATGTTCTTATTTTATTCTTAAAAAAATACTTTGAACAATTTTTCTTTTCACATCAGACAAAGATTTCTATAAAATAAATAAAAGTTCTAAGAACTTTATAAAAGACGTTTTGAAGTAATGAGCCTTGCTTCGGAAGTCACGACCTTAGGACGTGACCACCAAACGTGGGTCAATATTTGGAATACAGTGTCAACATCGAATAGTTCCTTTAAAGTATTCTTCAAAAATATCTGAAGTTATTTTTATCAATTGCAAGCAACACAAGGACTGTTTGTCTTCCTGCTTCTTCCTTCTTCTGTCCCTTATAACTACTTATCTGATTAATACCGTTTTCGGTAATCAATCAAGGTTGTCAATTGTTTCCTGGGACATGGGACATGGGCGAAATTAAATATTTGTATTTTTTACTTACCTTTGTAGATCCTTGCTAACGTGAGGTACAATGTTGCATTCTTCCAAAAACACCTCGATACAAGAAACTCTGCGATATTCCACGGAAACAAGAGCTCATTTAGATAAGCGCAGTAAAATTAAAATGGCGAAACTTTTAAATCCCATTCGTATCCGTGCATAGTAAAGTCGGGTAGATTTATGACTACAATGATTTAGATGCTTGACCCTTTTTATCGTTGATATTAAGATTTCAAAATGGCCTCTTAGAAACCTTTATTATATCTATTTTATCGTTGTATAAGATGGGAAAATTTCTTGCCCTAATGGTGAGCTTAAGTTCCTTAAGTTTGAAGCACGCACGGGTTGAACTCTAAAGGGAAAACCCCAAAGTTTCGTTGAGGTTTTGAACAACACAATTGGTACAAGATTTGCCTTAATACACGTGCATCATCAATGTTGTTGTTTGTGTCATGTTTACTTCCGAGAATCACTCTCTCTTCAACCCTAGATTTATTTTATTGTGTATTTCGGCGGTTTGTGGTTTGTGTAAACAATTTCCTGTCGATGTTTTTCACTTCTATTTTATTACTATTCGACTATCGTTTGTTAGTTTTGATTTGTGATGTTTTTGATGAGATCTAGTAGTAACTTTTAACGTGGTTCAGTTTTCTATTTTTAAAGCGTCATTATTCAGTAGTAGTAATAACACCCCTTTACTATAGTTCACTTAATGAGGATAATGATTCGAGGAAACTTGTATTAAAATGTAATTTGCGTAAAACGTGATATTGAAAATCTTTCTTTTGGAAGTTAGTCAAAGTGTCCGATCGTTACTTGAAGTTGTACCGTTTGACACTTAACTTCCTGTTAAATTAGTCCAAACACGATCATTACACGGAATTATGCTTGAGGCGCCGTTTTTTTGCCTTTATAGGCCCTGAAAAAGTTACACCATTTAATTTTGAGCATTAAATATTTTAATTCGTGGAACATGGATGTTTATGGGAGTTTGTGTAAAGTGCTTTATGAACTTGTTGATTTATGCGAAATAGCACTGTTGCGGCGGAATAAAAAAGCTGTGTGTGTTTTTACTACAGCGTAGCTGAGAGTCGGCTAAGGGGATTTTCAAAAACGACAAAAAAGAATGAAACATTTCGGGTGTTTTCATTGCGCTGTTCCTTTTTTTACAATTCTAGATTTCTACAACACTAGAATGGGACAAAAGGGAACTTTTTGGTACATTTTAGATAATTATCATTATCATGTATGTATTAATTTTGACATTATATTCGGGTAAATTGAACATTAGGGTGTAGTAAACCAAGTCAATAACCGTGTAGTGTCTTGATAATGATGTAATTGTACTAACTCGGGTTATTTACGACACTATAATGTTGTTGAGAACTAATTTAGGTAAGTTTGTGTTGCCTAGGTCTTCGAAATTAAGGCGGATTTGAACAAAATGTTTATCCGAACTTTCCTTATACTCCGTTTAATCTTAATGTAAACATTTAATGATACTTTAAAAGGTAATGAGCTGTAAATTATTAAAATTAAAGGTTATTTTCTTTAAATTTAATAAGCACTGTGGTGGAACTTAATTTAAAATATTTAATAGGTTTTTTTTTTATCAAAAAACGTCTATGTTCCTTATGTTTTTTGTAGGTATAAAACTTTCTCCTAGCTATACGAAGTTAACATAACTATTAATCGTTTACCCTTAACACCTGCATACTGAAATACAACTTTAATATAAGTCCTACTTAAAGTTTATGTGTCGACATATATTACATATATTTATAAATACTTTAATGTTACGCATAAGACGGGAGATTGATGTATGTTATTTTTCCCTTGCGAGTGTCGAAAATTTGCAGTATAATAATAATACACTTATTTATTTCTCTTCCACAAAGGTAACTTAGGCTAAGATTTACATATTTTTTGATTGCGTTGGCTTAGACATTTGTTTTTTAACAGCTCTAAGGAACACTAGAGAGTAGTACCTATTTCGTATCAGCTCGATACCTCCACACTTTTCGGAAAAAAAGAGGTAGATAGAAAGACAGACGGACAAAAAAGTGATCCTTTGAGGCTTTAGTATTTTCCTTTCGAGGTACGGAGCTAACGGAGCCCTAAAAATGTACTCATCTTTTACGGAAACCAGAAAACGAGATATAAACACATCTAAAATGGAGATATGATTGCCCTGTTAACTCCACATTCGTGTAAATTGCTCTCCGCTGAACATGAAACGTATAATTATATTAATTATTCCAACTCTCCTAACATTAGGCACCGCGAACGTTGGTAATACACCCCTGTACATAATCACCATACTTTGTAAACGAGATTTATCGCGGAGTTTATTAATAAATAAGTGAGATGAAAATAAATAAGAATAATTATTTATTTTTGAGCGCACCATGGATAGGTATATTATTATATGACGACTATACTTATATTCTTAGGGTACCACAATGTTATGGAATATAGACTCAAATTGGGAAGTCTAAGAATACTTACTGGAACCTGTGTCGTCAAACTTGCCTATTAGCTCTCTGATTCTTCGAACTCCTTTTGTGTGTGTTCCTTGCGTGAAACTGTATAACGCTTCTACAATACCAAATGTCTTAAAATTCCGAACTACAGAAGGGGATACGGTGAATGCGACCGCGGATCCCGTGCCCCGGACCATAGGGTTGATGAGGGCGCTCCAGTGGTTTCAGTCGATAAGAGTCCGGCACGCCCCGCCGTCGGCCCCCCGAAAGCGGATAGTCCATGAGGAATTCCACTGGGATACCAAAAAAAAAGGACGTCTGCATATGTTTATTAAAATTAAGATAAGATTATTTGTTTAAGAGAGAGTGAAATGTGTTAAAATATTATTAACTCGTAATAAATTCAATTTATGACCGAACAAATCGAATATCCTTAATTAACAATTATTTTGTCTGTAGTTTCTTTCTTGTCTACTTATTCTTATATTACTGAAATACAGGTACATTCACGAACCACTCACCTAATTACTGGTTGTACTATAGGAAGATAATAGAACTAAAAGCGTTAATTAGTTCCGACCACTAATCGCAATTAACACTTGGAGTCCATTGATGAGTACAATTGGATCGACTTTGCAGCTTTGTAATTAAGCCTCCTTGAATGGAGGACAATGCATATTATTCATATAATCTCACTACTCCCATTAGTCTCACATGACTTCTCACATTTTGCTGCATCTCGGATCTAAAACCTACTTTTATGTAAAAGAATTCACAATTTTTGATACTTTTATAGTAAAGAATAGGTACCTTGCAAGAATACCGGTCTAAGTACGTCTTTGAGAAATTACAACATCTTTGCATGTTTAACTTTGCAGGGTAGTATTTTAAAGTAGGGACTTTTTACTAAAAATGTATGCACAAGGCGCATTTTATGTTTTACTGTTTACTGTATACGCCATTGCGCGAGTCCTCCGCGCATCATAAGTATTTTGAAGGCGCGAATAAAATACTCCGTGCAGCGTTGGCTTTTGTAGAACTTTATAGACTTTAAAACATACAATTAATGCTTCACCAAAATTTTATAGTGGGTACAAAAACTGCTCCGATTTTTTTAATAGCAAGCAATATTTCGTAGAGTAACAATACAATACGAATCGTATTGCATACTACACTTTGATTTGTTTCTAGCTCTAAAGCCGAGCTAAAACAATGTGTGTAAAACCCAGGTTTAAAAAATCTCTATTTCAAAGCCTATTGCTAGCCGTCATATAGATTGATAGGTAAACAGCTTCTGTGTAACGGCAACATTTTTAACGTTAAAAAACCTACAAAATAAAACTTTTTACTGCAGAAAAAATATTCCTACAATGTTACGCCCATGCAAGGCTAGGGTAGGCCATCTAGACTTATAATAAAACCATTAAATCTAATGGTCATAGGCGCAAAGGACAGATAATGTCAGATTGAAAATAATTTGGACCATTTATAAGTCCGATATTTTCTATTTACATATTGCAAGAGGCAATGCAATCGAGGTGAAACGCCAAAGGTCATTTGTATGGGGTAACACCTTTTTATGAAAACAAGGTATGACTACCAAGCAGGAAAATATAACGTAAGTTATGTAAACGTCAACCCTTTTCTTTGTTCTAAGCAGGGGAAAAAATATTGCGGCACTATGTCACATTCACAAGTATATTACAATTTATATCGGAATCTAAATCTAGCCCAGCACCCAAGCGAAGACTTGTCTGGGATATAAACCTGGGCACAGTTTATGCGAGCAATATTATAAATAAGTTTGGCGGGAAATATTGTAGTTCTTTTAGTGTTTACTAGAATAAAATTGTCGTAAACAAGAGTAGGCAGGTATCTTGGGTTGCTTGAGTTACTGAAATGGGATAAAAGGGCCTAGACATTGTAACGTCGCGTTAGAATAGAAAAAATGTAATGTAAATATAGACATGACATTTCTTTTTGACAAGTGGACATGAATGTGAATATAGGGGAAGAAGACGACCAAAGAAACGATGGATGGATTGATGATGGATGTTACTAACGAGATGGTGACGTAAACGTGTGGACGAAGAAGACGTGAGGCTCCGACCATACATAATAATTGGGATTAGGGTAGGGGAATGATGATTTCTTTTTGACAAGTGACGTATGCAATACATTGAACATTGGAGCGTTTTATGTGGTTTTTTGCAGCTTTATCGGTAGGAAAAACATAACATGTTTAGGTTATTTCATGAGCGATGCGTCGATGTTTCGCGCTCTACGTCTTTGAACTCATGTGTATGAACATTCGTTTCTGATGTGTGTAATAGTGCGTCTTGTCAACATAAGTTAAATCACTGTGCTTGAGTTCTTTAAGCAACCATTTTGTTCCAAGTTGAGTAACATCTCTGTACTTAATACCTCCCTGTCGGTAAAAAGACAAACATAAATTTTATATTTCGGCAGTGTTATAGGCCAAGTTGTTGGATTAGAGGAGTACTAACAAATTCCTGGAAAGTTTGAACGCGAAAATACGAAGTTAGTTAGTGTTACTCGTTACGAAGAGGTGAGATAATCTCAAGTCTAGCCAAAGAATTAATTTAGTTTTGCAGAGCTTTTATTTGTCTGCGACTAATCGCAAGAAACAGGTAGTCAGTTTAAGTTTCAAGTTGTTTTGAGTCTCTTTCAAGATTTATTCATTGTAAGTAGATATTGTTTTTTTTTTTCAAGGTATTAAGATCTACAGTTTGTAGGGGAACTAGGGGCATGATGGCGACGCTAAGGGAAAACCACAAAAATACACAGATCTAATTAATATAATGTTTTCATTTATTTATGGCACATTAGTTACTTAATCAACTACAAATTGGCATATTCTTTGGACGGACATGTCATCACAATTTTTCATTATTAATTGTTTTTTAATAACACATAAAAAAACCATCTTACCCCACGTACGGGGTAAGATGGTTTACGATAAATGCGGCAAGATGGGTCTAGGGTACTATGGTCTAAGGCCGCCTTCCTGTATCCTGACTTTTTTGTCATAACTTTATCTATTAAGACTTTTTGTCTTTTTCTTGTAGTTTCTAACCATTTTTATCTGAAAAAGAAAAATGTAATGAGGTCAATATTTTAGGCTGTGATGATGAATTTCTTTTTGTGAATCAATCTAGCTGTAAATTGAAAAACAAAACACAACCTAGTAATGTTTAAGTAATAACTTGTTTGAAAATCGATGGGCCATGATGAATCTCATTATGCCCCGTAGGACCTACACCATCTTGCCCCTGTCACTATATTTTGAAATATTTAAATTTTTAAAATAAGTGCTTGGGACTAGAATGATTTTGGATGTGCCTATCAATAGCAAGTAAAATGTAAAAACAAAGTGCATAAACACAATGAGTTCAACTGTTTTTCTTACCTTTTTCTGATGTCGTTCACGTGCACATAATATTATATTAATTAGATTATTAGATGCACTGTAGCAGTAATTACTTTATAAACGAAGAACGCACGCACTCACACCGACTGTTATGGCCGCACTGAGTATTGTTCGATAGCAGCTTCTGATTGGCTAATGCGCCGTGTCATAGGAACGTTGGGATTTTCGTATGAGTGCGTGACCTCGTCTTACCTCATGGCCCCATCATGCCCCTAGTTCCCTTACTCGTCAAGATAACTTGATCAAATCTATATAAGTTGAAAAGTTTTAGAAAAAATACGCCAGAGATCTGGCTTTCACGAAAATGTACCTGTTTGTATTACTCACTCAGACTTAGTATTTGGGTCCAAGAAGTTTGTGTTTAGCAGTACCCATTTTAGGCAAAGTGGAGTAAACTAAGAAATCCTATAAGTTCTAATTATCGTCGACCTACTCCCAAGTTCCTCTTGTTTCGTTCGGCAGGCGACGTGGAACATTCAACAACAACTTGGTAAGATAAAGGGGTTACAACCTGTGCCAATTATGCTGTTTTAGGGGCATTACTTATTCACTTTGGCGGTAACTTGTCGCTTTTCAAATAGTGATGTTGACCTGTGGGAATTGTCCTTAGATATTTGATTATATTTTGGGAGCCCCCAAGCCTTCACGTTAGCTATTGAATTAGGATTGTCAGACTGTTGTGGAAACGAGATGGTCCTACGCGGCGTGTAGTGGCGTCTCATTTTAAAAACGACAATATACTTAAATCGGGTCAGTAGTATTTGAATGAACATTGATTACTAAAATGTACGCCTGCCCTCAGCTGGTTTTTTTTTATTTAAAGATGCATCTAATTTCTACATTTTTTTTCTAGCCTATATTATAAGGCCGCTAATGTCTGAAGTAATTATATCTGCTGGTTAATGGCAGCTCAAAAATACCAAAAAAAAATCCTTTCAAGAAAAAACAAGATAATTTGCAGTGAATGAAATAATCGGGATCAAGATGCTCATATTAATTCCATTAAATCTTGTTTACTTAAAATAAATTGCTGTTAAACCAGTGGGTGCTATCTTGTTAGACATGTATTTATACATTAAACATATTTACGTACATACAAACGCAAATCAACATTCAGTTATAAGTCACAAAGACTAAGCTATTAATCTCTCACCTTTGAGTTATTCAAGTAACAAAGTTAAAGGTCTCGTAATTCAAACAATTGTTGATGGATTTAAATATAATTATCATTTTATATTACAATTTGACATGAACAATAGAGGATATAATAGTACAAACATTACGCGATACATAAAGATAAACAAAGTAATTATAATAAGAAACGTATTATGATCACATACTGCGTTTATGTAAATAGACAAGAGGTTAACACGTCCAAAGTACCTACGAGTACTAAGTATTCTTTTGTTTTCGTCTAAAGTGAAACTGATATTTGGGTTATGTAATTTGCAGTTTATTCATCAGTACAGCTCTTTAACAAACTGACTATTGAATTAAATTTACCTTTCAATACTTTCATGAAAGGTCACTATTAAGAATTATATCTAAAAGAATGGACTCACCATACGAAATTGTGTTTAGTTGATCTGATAAGCCGTGGGATCAATATTTTTAGGACAACACTAACTTTATTTTAGCATGGTTATTTAAGCATATTATAGGTACACCAAAAGAAAGTTAGACGGCACATAATTCTAAGATGTAATTTATCATTTACCTTTAATGATTTTAGTGTGGAGTCAACAGTCTACGTTAGTTAGCTAAACCAATATTAGAATGTGAAACTAACTTGGTGTTTAAGTAATTTAATCAAACTGCGTACTCAGTACTTCGTAGTTTCTTCAAATGAATACTTAAATATGTATGTATTCGCGTAGAAAGAGGTGAGTCGGGCGTTCTTCAACACCCACATACCTGGAGATAATAACTGTAAATTGCAGCTGCTTTTGTAAATAACGTTTAATTTTGTTGTAATACAGATAAATAAGTAAGTTATCACCGCTTTCATCTACACATTCAAATTTTATACTCTCGTGAAAAAAGTTTTAAAAATAAGTTTTCGGTATACTGTCAATCTGTTACTTTAGCGTAAAATGACAGGTCGTTTTATTTTTTACAGAATTGTGCAAAGAATTTTTATCGGTATATTTAACAAAACGATTCCCGGAACCAGTGTAATCTCACTCCATACCTACTATGGATTAAAAGAGATTTTTTCAGTGTTATGTAGAACGTTTAAATGGTGTACACTTAGTTTCATTTTTACAAAAGGAAATTTTACACTCACCGATGCGGCTGTGCAGTTTTACCCAGTGTTGTGTGATCGGAATTTTTCCGGGTTGCTACCCGCCGCTTTAATTTTATGGTGTTGCCAGAATGCAGGTAATGTGTACTGACTGCATTTTAAAGTAATTCTGTTAAAAACAGTAAATAAAAATACATAGAAATAATCAATTGTACCAGTATAATATAAATTTAAAGGTCCGGTTCAAATAAGTTGATACAAAAACATTCGCTCTGTTAATTTATAGCGTCGAATCAAATACAGACTTAAGTGATTAAAACTAAATGTTGACCCGGGCTGAATGTAATTGTTTGTGCTTACTGCCTACGCAAATAATTTCGATTAAAACATGAAATTTATAAATTATAGAATTGTAAAGACTTTCGAAAACTGTAATTTTCAACTGTTTTGGCGTTTATTTGACTGATCAATTTTTTTATTCATGGACTTACATTTAAAGACAAATTTTAAAACAACATTTTAAAGCTTATTTTTGTTCTATTAAACTTTAGGTTCATATAGCGATTACATTTTAATTTACATTTATACACGCTTGTTTGCGACAAAAAGTATAAACAGGTTCGTGGTGGAGCAGAATTGTAAGAGTGGACTGTGTAAATAAAATATAAAGATAAAAAAATAATAACACTATATAACTATACATATATGTTTTTAAATGATATTATACAACATCAATCGTTCGTGAATGGAATTCTCGCAAATGCACCTTGCTGATCTTAGGTATTAATAGCATACACGCGAAAGTTTATGACTATGAATGGAAGCTTGTTACTCTTTCACGCTCAAACGGCTGGAGTAATTTCGATGAAATTTAGTATGGACTTAGTTGTCAACCTGGACTGACATAGCGTCAGACGGAGGTAATATTTCTGCAGCTATAACTGACATAGCCGGGCGAAGTTACGGGCAATAGTTAGTATAGTCTATACTTGTAAATCTGTCCTCTCTACTTCTGGACAACATTCCTTGAAAACCACTTTTTGCATTCAAATATCTGAAAGTTTCTTTGCAGTACCATTTGTGGCATAACAAAACTGTTATAGTCTGGCTATAACCATAAAATAAACTTATAGACTAACTCCTTCAGAACTGCTCGTTTTACTTAACTGCTGTTAACAGCACGAACTTGCTATTCATTCATTACATTTTTAGTCTCGAAATATCTAGAATCTTAGTAATTGCACATATTTTAAGAATACTAAAACGATGTCTCTTGATATCAACGGCTCTTAAAATAAATTAATGACTTGATGGCGATAAAATATTTTATGTTCTGTAGATAATGTGCTCATCTTGAGTACTAGCCTATGAAAATTCTAAAAAATCGTACAGTCTGGGGCCATAAGTCCAGTAGCACATCAAGGATCATATTCGCTTGCATAATACTGCGTATACATGTGTGCGTGACGTCAACGCAAACATTTCCCCGTAATACAGTAGGTATAACTACAAGAAGATCGATACACTTGGTTCTAAAATCGATTAATGAAAGTCCTAAAATAATCATTTTATCGTAGATCACATTGTAGTGGTGAAAAAATATTATGACGCTGACATCTATTACTTTAGAAGTGTTGTTTAGATAAGTTTCTATGGATGTTCAAGGATTATTTAAGTGAATGATGATGAAGGATTTTGGGCACGTGGCTAACCTGAGGACGGCTGGTGTGCTATAGTGTGCATATTCAAAAGAACCACCTCAACTGTCCGACAAAAGAGATGTCTTTTTATGTATGACAGCATTAGTTCCGATGTCGGTCACGTGCCAAAAGATCTTTGTAACTCCATAGGAACTTATCTGAACAACACTTCCACAGTAAGATGTGTCAGCGTCATTAAATAAAAATCGATTTAGAAGTGAGTTCGAGGATAATCCAATTGCAAAAAGTTTTGTAAAAAAGATTTGCAAACTTCTCTGATTGATGACCTTAGCTATTGAACAGTTCCGTAATCGGCAAATGTCATTCAGTGAAGTTATTTAAAGTGTTTGTTATTAACATTAAGACTGATTAGTTAAAAGATTAAAAACCTGTACATTTTTATTTGTTCTCAAGTTTGTGTTTTTTTTGTAATTACCTAGGTCCTTTTAAAATAATACCAGCCTACAGGTTTAAAGATGGAAATAAAGTAAAAAATATATGCTACGATATTAATAATATAGTAATGCCAACGAAAATAGTTACAAACTGTGTCAAGCGTATTATTTCTAAACGCTGAACTTTAAAAGTAATAACAAAACTTATATGTAACGTGGGATAAAGTACATCTTGTGAATCTTGCTAATATCCGACTAATACCGAAGAAAAGCAATTAGGTACCAACATGAAAACACATTCGTAAACTAGGTTGAGCGTAAAGCCACAGGATATTAAGTATATACAGTATTATGTCTTCATGTAAACGGGCGCATCGCGAGTTATGCCCACGCTATCGGATAGTGGCATGATAGAGTCACGAGCGTATCGTAATGACAAAAGGATGGTGTATTTTGATGCAGTTAAAATGATATAGGTGGGCAGCCCTATCGCGTTAACGTAACGCGTGGCATTTATTTTGAAGGAACGGCCGAGTTAAAGTACTGTAAGTATTTATACTGTGGTAAAGCTATAAGGTAAAATGAAAATACTCGTGACTACATTCCTGCTTCTATTCTATTCCAACCTATTTCATTTTCAAGTAGCCACAAACACTAATATCACCGCGAGCTACCCACAGTACCCACCTAAACGTATTTCAAAGGATTATGCAATTTAAATCGTCGACACGTGGGTGCAATTTCCTTTGACCGTAGTATCAATGCCTTTCAGAACAAGTGAAAATTGTACTTATATGTATTTAAATCCTAGTCTTTAGGTAACCCTATTTAATAATGATATGTTAAACATTTTTAGAATAAGGTAATAATTTATTATTGAAACTGTACCTCTTTGAATTGAATCTACCAAGAATAAAGAAAATATAGGTAAATACAAATGAATGACATTTGATATATTTGAACACCATATTTAATTTTATACCAAGTATATTGAAGAATTCTTTTAACATTTAGTATTTTACAGTTATCTAGTATGTTTAACATAATATTTGAAACTCTATACATTACAAAGTAATACATAAGTATAAATTTGATACAACACTTGGCACGCTTTAGTGCGCCCGAAAGTTTGATAACAATCCTTAGACAAAACATCTTTTGTAAGACATGTATACTTGATTACTTAAAAGTTTCTTTCGAGAACTACTTGAGCGAGATAAGTGTGTGTCAAAGTACAAATAACAGTGTAATTAACGAACAATAATTAGCAGTATTTTGATACAAATTATGGTTTGGTCCCGACCATTATAATTTGACCTCTGACAGCCGTTAAGTCATGGGATACGTGTTACCCATTAAAATGGGATCTGGAGGTCGGTTAGAATACGTTACAAAAAATACGGTATTCAGACAAATCTGGTTAAACGGAAACCGTCCCCAAACGTTACTCGGGTGGAAATTAAATGAAAAAAAAAAATTGATGGACTAGTTACTTTTCTGCTTAAAATTACCGGTTTTTTATATACATAAAGAAATAGATATATTGACTCTGATATTTTAATATACATACAAGAATAAGTATGCCTAATAGTGATAATTCCATTTCGTAAATATCCGTTAATGTAACCAAAATAATGAAATTGAATGGAGTAGACCGGATTAGTGTAATGTTTCTAATGTCTCTATAATTCAGGAGTAGTGTCTCAGGCGAAGTTTGGAGGCAGTAACACAAGGATCTTGTGTATAAACGACCCAAGGCTGGTCTTAATATGTTAGACTTGCTAAGTAGTTGCCACGAACTGCCATTACGGGAACGGTCGGTAAAATAGGTTCACGAATTCCGAACAGACATATTTTAAAGCTTTTTCTCATTATCCAACTTAAGTTAGTCATGTAAGATGTAAATTGAAACAAAACCTGCAATTTTCTTGTTGTTATAGGAAGATTTTGTCCATTTTCTAGGTAAGATATAAGACTTTTTACATAAGAATTTAAAAGGATAACAAAGTAACAAAGTTACTCAAACTGAATTTTAGTTTCGTTATTTACGCTTGTCTCTGTTATGTTTGCAGAAGTCTAAATTTTGTTAAACTAAGTAATGAAGGTAGGCGCAGCGTTGCGAGCCTAGAATTGGACATAGGGTACCTTCGCCCCGGAAAATTAAAAACTTTTATGCGGGTCGCGCCACAACGGTTACTACGGTTGCTTATTCAAATATGTTTAGGACAGCTAAGTAACGTTTGTGTTATTTTACTCCGAGGGATTTTCTTTTCACGGAATAATGTAAATATTTGTCGATGTCAAGGAAAATGTACAAAAGATAGAGAGACAATAAAATAATCTGTCAGAATTTTATAAGACTGCTTAGTACCTAATGGATATTAAAAAAAAAAGTTTTTTTTTGCTTTGTGTAAGGTAGGTAAACCAAAAAGTATTATGTGTGTAACGTGTAAACAGACCGACCGCATGTCTCTTTGTGGCAAGAATTAATTCAGAAAATCCCTTACCGCCAAGATATTAAATTACCCGTCAAACCGCTGACTTCCGACCTTAAAATGAAACGGTGAGGTCAGTTTTCACGAATCAAATTTTAATTAGGGCGCCTGTCTAGACGCCCCCAATCAGCTTATAAACACCTCCAACTTCTGGACCTACTTAGAATTCAAGTTTAACCCATTTCAACACAAACAAATTAATTTTATCGATCATGGCTCTGATTTACAATGCCAAACCAGCAATTTTAGTTTCAAATAGAACTATTTTCATTAAACCCGGCCTACTTTAATAAACTTCTAGAATTAATGAATGTACGAGTATTATTTACATGACCTTTCTTATTAATATTTACGACAAGAACAACGTGGGATTGATATTTTGATGAACTATAGACGATAAAACTTCATCTAATTTTGTAGTCTATCTAGTTAAGTACATTAAAACGATTTGATTTTGGACCCATCTTTACCATTCTATATACAAGTAGGTACTATTTATTATAAAGTGATAGAGCAAAAACAAAGACTTTTATAATCAGTATTATTTACAGAACAAACATTAGGTGGGCCCAAAGTCAAAGTCCATTACGTAACATGTAGTCCACATTAAGGTGTAAATAACTATTATTTGGTACAATCTTGTAAAAATATATAATTACGTAGAGTAATACATTAATTCGCCTTCGCATGTGATCGGCAAATATTGGTAAATCAACACGTTTTATGATAATGCGTTTTGGCCATGGGTCGCTCTATTTCTCTAGTTCAGCTACAAGGCGGAACTTTTAACAATTTACTTCAACTTTATTACATTAGTTACGTATAAAAATGTTTAGATATGTTAAATATTTACATCGAGTTTTATAACAAAACTTTATATACATTTTCTTATCAGTAAAGTTTTATTAATACTTTTATTTTATACATTTTTGATATTCAAATCTTTAGTCGACTAGAATGTTATTTACGTAACTTATTAGGTACTCGTATCGTGTAATATTTGTAGTTGTTATTTTAATATTGTCAGCTATCACGCCCCTACATAAACTCTATTTTGCCAAGTGAGCAGCCTGCCTTCGCTACCGACGATAGCGGGGTAAGCCTAAGTATTATTGAACATAAATATTGGATTTCAAAACCCGAGTTCAAGATTATATATGACGATATATCTTGACTTACGAAAGTTTGAGTGTAATCTTTCCTTTATCAGTGCGACAGGCTACTGTTACAAGTGTAAATTAACATCCATTTAAATACACGAGTTAATCCATGATTGTATTCATCTAGTAATTTTATTCTTTACTTTGCTACTTTAACCGGGTTTCAAACTATATGAAACTCTCATGACATGTAAAAGGCATCTATTGTTAGAAGAGACCATAGTATTGAGACATTAACAAAACATAGGTACAATTCTTAAAATATATTTTTTTTGAAAACTGGTCGCAAGTAGGGTTGAATTTAGTGCACAAGTATTTAATACATTATTATAACGACTATAAGAAAATACGTTAGAAAGTCATTAAGTATTCGATTAAAATATTACCATACGTTTGTTGGTTCTCAACTCACTTACAAGCACTAGTTAATCTAACAACAGACACGCTTTAAGCTCGTGAGATCACCATGTTTACATCACATACACTCGCACTCCTATTTACTTTGCCAGTCGGCGAAATTCACTAAGAAGTTCTTACAAGTCTTATTACTATCACTGGTAGTGTTCGGATGCTGTCTTCCTGTCTCTAGTCGTACAAGTCGCGCCTAGATATGGTAGAGACAGTGTAGAAGCCGCTGCTATCCGTCACTTCGTCGGTGCTCTCCGTTAATCAGGAAATATCGATATTTTCCACTTTATACAGGAAGCGCCGCCGACGCATGTCTCATGACTCTCCGTTTGGGGCTATGGTGACAGTGCTGCAGTTGGCGCGGGTGGACCGGGTCGAACTCCTGCGCAGACCGACACCACCCACAGGATTCAATAGAATTAAGTTCTCACTTTTCCTTTTCCCATGGCAGTTACAGAATAGTAACTCTTTCATGCCTTTCCTAAAATTCTTAGATAGGAAAGCGTATAGGAGTGGATTTATGCCTGAGTTGAAGTAAGTGATCAGGAAAGTGAGCGGTGTGAGGAGAGTGCTGAAGTCGCTGGATCCTTCGTAGCCACTGGACCAGTACTGCCACATTTTGCGCGCGTGGAAGGGCAGGTTGCAGATGGCGAAGGTGAGCACGACGACGATGAGCATGCGCACGACGCCGCGGCGCGCGCGCAGGACGTTGCGCGAGAGGTGGCTCAGGTGGTGGCAGTTGCGTGTTTCGTGGCTGCGAGGCTTCGGCGTAGACTTGCCGACGCTACTCATTGTCACCACTTTCTGTTTGATAACAAATTAGTTTAGTTAGATCATATTTGGCATAAAGTGTAAAAGCAGTTTAACATCCGTGAAATAAAATAATTATAGCTATACTATAATTCTGTATGGTTGCTTTTATTTTTTGAAAATTTTCCCGGCAGTAATTTTTCAACGCTCAATTTAATCAACTCTTATCTCAAAATGTCAACGTGTGGGCTGAAAATACATTGAACAGCCAAATTTTACCATAAAAATCGAATTGAGTCAACTGATCTTTCGATTTTCCGGCCCACACTAAATATTCAACGAGTAGAAATGGTGCAATACCTGCCTCTAGAATTCGGTTTAATATTTATGAATCGTCAAACCGCCTTCCACATATATCACAGTTTGTCTGTTTGCGACGCCGAGCTTAAAGTAGCGTCTTTTCATTGACTGAGAGGAAAATGTTTGCAGAGTTAGAAGTTTACAGCGACGCCACGGGAAGTTCGCCTTAGCCGACAGTACTTTAGGAACAAGATACAGCGAAACTAACACATATTCGTACAATAAAGGCTTTTCTTTCAATAAAGGGAGTAAAAATGGGCATTATCGTGAGCTTTTGCTGAAAGTACTACTACAATAGTGAATTGTCGAATAAAAAACAAGTAGACTTGTAGAATAGCGCGGTACTCGCGAGTGTCGGCGTTACCGCTTCCCAAAAGGACATTAACGTGTTATATGAAGCCGAGCGCCGGCGGCGTCACAATCCGACCAGCTTATATCCGCCAGACGGTTACATAACCGTTCCAGCTGTTTGTAACCCCGAGCACAAACTTTATAGATACCTACCTGCCTGCCAAATCATTCTGAACTTGATCCGCTTTATCCACTGACAAAGAATTTAACATCAAAGAACTTCCTTAAGTTAAGAAAAGGTACTAATACAAAGCTTCCTTTTGTAGTTAAGTCGTACTTTTTGATAAGGGGTGTGGCAAACTGATATCTTAAGTTCGCATTTTTATTTGTTACGCTTTAGTAAAAAAACTTGACGAAAATTATAATCTCATTGCTATTGATTTTAGAGTCATTAGTTTATTTCCCAATCAATGACGCAAAAGCTTGAATAAACATTTTAATGATGTTGCTATTGCAGAGAGCCGTATAAACAGCGAATTGATCGTATCACTGTATGCAAACGAGCCTGATAGTGGCACCAGTGTTGTTGCAAAGCCTATTTAGCATCCAGCCGCTGAAATATTTGGCAGTTACTATGTGCAGGATTGAGGGTCTTTTAACGAGAGCGCTAAAACAAAGCTTACAAAGCCAGAAACACGTTGCTAAATTAAATCCTTTGTAACGTGGGAATATAAAGGCTAAGTTCTCACACTTCACGGCCATGAATAATTCAATGCTTAATATGATAATGTAAGGAAGAGCGTAATTTATTTGCCTACTTTATTAAAATGTATGGTGTTTTGAAACTGCTAGTTTGTGTGACACCACAACTGACGTTGAAGCGGAAACCGTTTTGAATATGTAGTCGGCATAATGGAACTTCACACAGGCATGAAAAACTCGGAAAAGCGACTGACTAAAGAAGGTCACGACTGTTTCCAAGCCTGGAAGGGTTGGAAACACTCGCGACCCCACGACGTTAGAAAATTGTTTGAAAAAAAGATAGCTAGGCTCCCCTTTTTATATAAATATATTTTTAGACTAGTCTGCTTTCTACGTTTTATTTGTTGTACCTTGTCATCTGTAGTGCCAACGAAGGTTTGTTGTGGTTCGAAAGTAGCAGGGCCTGGCTTCTCCCCGCGTTGGTACTGCGTCGCACAGCACTGCACTCGCTCCAGGTGCTGTAGTGCATGGGAGCTCTGCCACAGACCCACTGCGATCCGAGTGTACAGTACCTGATAAATAAATAAAATCTATTAAATATTTCACGGATAAAGATTTTCTTGAAATTATTCCTTAGTTTACAATCCTGCAGGATGATAAACCAGTACCCATAGTGACCGCTTGTTTACAATGTTTATAATAATATCTAAAATATTTGTTAACAACCCAGAGCATTATAATGAGGCTGAAATGTTAGGTTTTTTAATCATATTTTCAACATCAGAATCCTATTATGGGTTTGAATAAAATCGATGTTTATTTAAATAATGAATCTGTGTTCTAAATTTTAATATAAATTTCAGACAACTTTGAACCAGTTGAAATACAATGGTTCGTAGTAGGTTATAACTTCAAATATATAAAGATGCTAAATAATAAAGATCTTCATGTCTATGTAATTTTTACGGGGCCCAACATTTAAAAAATACTTATATATTTGTGAATATGACCTTTGTCATGTGAGGGTTAAACATTCCGTCGTCTTTTTGTCGATTATACATTCCGCCGTCAAAAGTTGACCGCAAAAGGGTTGAAAAGTTAAAAAAGAAGCTTAGTTGTCCAGGCCATTACTGTGTAATTTTTTAGCTTTTTATTTCCTGTTATACACGAGAAACCTTTCCTCTGCTTCCTTTGTTTTGCTAAAAAGAGTAGTTTTGCTTTAGTGCTAGTTTGTATTGTCAGATGTGTACAAAACTTTTTATCTATGAGTTAGAGAAAAAACGTGTAAGTTTTGCTGCGTGGCGCCCGCATACTTCCTAACAGAGTAAGTTGAAAGCTTGTAAAAATATGCCCCAGAAACAAGAAAACATTGGTAATTTAATTCAATGGGAAAGTTAATTGCCCACTGCCTTCCTACCTTACAAAAGAAAGCTAATAAATAAAACATAAGAAGTTACCAACAGTATGATATCGGTTCCGTTTACAAACGCAGATGTTATCAATTTATTCCTTTACGGTCCAAAGCAATTACTATAAATACACGTTATGAAGGGTTACCCAAATCAAACAACCGATGTAGATTTAAGGCCACAAATGTATTTTTCTTTTTATTGAACCCGGATAAAATATAAGGGGAAATACCACTTTACAGTAAGCCGTATTGTGAGGATCTTATACTCCCGAGCCCCGATTCCTGTTACACTTTATGGGGTGCACAATATGTCGCAGTAAAGTCAAGCTAAAGCACTGATACGGCCTGATACAGCCATTTACATAGTAACCATAAATATCAATGTAGGAGCTGGAGAGAAAATCTCCTCAGTACAATGGATGACAGTGGAATTTGCAAGCTACTTTTATATAGAGAAAATGTAGTATTGTATTTTTTCTAGGATTAATATTTTTAGGGCGAAGGAAAGATTGTTGCCTACAGAAAATGTCTATACAAAAGTAATTTTCTGAGTGATGGAATAAATATGTAATTCTAACCAAATTTTTATCAACTTACCATATTTTGTATAAGAGGATTAGATTTCGTTTATAGAGTAAGTTCATTTCTTGGAAATAGCTGTTTATTTCCATGAACAGTAATTAAAGATGAAACCGTACTCTGTTGAAGTACGCTGTACATATTCAAATGGTTTAATATCATACATAATAGTTTCCCAAGAGGATGGTATCTTCAATCAATATAGGAAGAAATAACTCGATCTGTCAAAGTTAACTAGATTTATTAGTGTGTTTACCTTCAAGTTCAACCACTTAGGTACGAAGTTTCCGAACGTTACAAAGGCAATGAAACGGGCGAAACTTGCTAACTCCCTTTAATAATGCCTCTTGTATCGGCTATAATCAATAATATTAACAAATGGAAACTGACTGAGCTCACGCAAGCTTGTTAAATGCCCGTAGACAAATTACATGGTTAATAGCGTTAGCACTGAAAGGATTCCTCAAATGTATGACAATGACATTACTTTTTGACACGTGACATGACTTTGACTTGTCAATTCAATACATTTGAGCGATTCGATCAGCATTCGCGCTCGGAGTCATGTAAGACGTCCACGGACCAGGATCCCCAAGTGTCGGTATTTTAATTAGGAAAATCTAAGGCAATGACCCCTTAAGCTTCAATTGTTTGAAAACTTGTTTGTCATGATTATGAATTCAGTAGGCATCTTAGCGGTAAACACGGAATATTAGAATTCTAAACTCGAACAAGACTAATTGTAAGAGTTTTAGTGACTAAAGTACTTGTTCCCTATGAGTCTTCGTATTTTATTCAAATATTCAAAAGGTTTATTATTTTTGGCTGTTGTACAGGTATTTTCCTGGACTAACCGAGGTATTATAGCTTTCAACGATTGCAATCAGAGTTGAGCCGCCAGGAGTTATGTGGTCCAAGTCGGCATGAAATCGATGGATCCAACGAGTCGAGCGCTATTTTCGCAAACGTCGAACATTGCGATCTGTTAACCTATTTTATCTCCGTCCAATGTTCTTTTGTTGTTATTGTGTTTCATTTTTGATAGATTTTTTATAGGGCGATACTTAACAATGAAATTATACCCTTGTCACACAAATTATGTGAAATGTATATTGAGAAGATAATAATAATATAATGTTATATCACATTGACTCGGAAAAACTGCGCAAGTCTTATCCATTAGTCATACTCATTAAGAAAACCTGGAAAGTGTATAATGGAATGTGTTAATGCTATGAAAACAACCTCAATGGATCTTTGTTTGTTGTAGCTGATACAAACAATGTTAATTAACCCCTTGTTGATGTTGGTGACCTTAACAAAACAAACGAAAGGTTAACAAAAGAAAATATACAAAATGCGCAAAGAAAAGATTTGTTTTGATTGAAAGCAATATAAATGTTATACAAAGAAGGAGATTTTGGTACACCCACGTCTGAACAAACTAATAATGCTATCTAAAATATGATATTATAAGTCAATATTTTAACAGATTTGTAATAACTGAACCATTTTAAGGGCAATAGTTTAAAGACCTTCAATCTACTGTATTAAATAAGTTTTACGGCCTTTCTGATTAATTAAAAAATCGTATGCTAAAAAAATATAGGACCCATATGAACAAAATAAATGTAGAATTCGAACTTGCGCTAAACGATTGCGTTTAATAACCTCAAACAAACATAAATCTAGATCAAAAATGAAGCTACTCAAAATACAGGCAGATGACCAATGACTTTTAAATCTTCAGCCACTCAAAAATCAGATTACATCCAGCAATATTTTCGATTTAAAATTTAGGTGCCCACGTTATAAATCAGAGCCTCATTTAAATTCATAGTCTGTTAAAATTGTGTCTAGTCTGAAGTGGAATAACTGAGCAGACACTTATAAAATTAAGTTAGACCAAGCTTTTATATATAACTAGTTGTTCCCGCTACTTTACCCGCGTGGATTTAAATTAAAAAGTTGAGTAGTTTATTTTCTGAAATAAAACATTTTTTTCGAAAATGAATCATCGAAAAAAATGTTTTATTTCTTATTACATCAGCTACCTGCCAACATTTCAGAGATTAACGGGATCAATCAGACAGATGGACAGATAACCAGATACATAGATAAAAAAATTAAAAATATTTTATAGGTATAGATAAGATAAGGGGTATAGAATATTAGGGTTTATGACGTAGCTTGACGCTGGTACTAAGTTAATATTGCCGTTAAATTAGTTTCAAATGATGGCTATCTTTATTCATGTTTGCATTCTAAGCATAAGTTATACAAGTGTAATTAAGTTTAATTAGTCGTAAAGTCTGGCTTAAGAACCTGAGATAATAAATATAACTCTACATTATCTACAGATAGCTTGAAACATGAGTTCGTTGAAGCGAGAAAGTGCTATGAGCAATGTATGGGCCGTCTCGTTTTACGAGAGCAATAGCTCTGTTTTAAGAGATATTGGTAAAGGGCTAATTAACCGATAGTCAATATGTCAGTAAGGACAGAATTAATTAATTTGGGCTTTTTTATTGGAATGGTTGCAAGCGCGACTACCATACAAGACAAAGTTGGTTGTGGGTTCGATTCCCACTCAGGGCAAATGTTTATGTGATGAGCACGGTTTCATTTGTTCGGTGTCTGTGTGATATTTTTCTCTATAATTTGTATGTACTTAGAAGTATTTAAGTATGATTATCAGTTGTCTAGTACTCATAACACAAACTACTTAGTTTGAGACTAGATGGCGTTGTGTGAAAGTCGTGGAATATTATATTCTATTACTTATTTATTTTATTTTATTATTTATTTATTTAAAAAGGCACAAGTTACATGTTGAAAATAGAAAAAGTCCAACAAAACTATATTTATATAGTTTGTCTGTTGGATCGTTATATTACATCTTATATCTACTTTAATATTTATTATACATATATATATTATCTTTATATAGTAACTTAGCAGGTAGTTTTATAATATATATAAGTACAAAAATATGAAAATGTGATTTTCATATTTTTACACCCACTATTATTAAGGGTGTATAAAATCACTATGACTATAAGTACACATATATTAGGGCAATGTATTACTTATACTCTGCGTTTCCTACTCACTTGGCCGCAGAGATTAGATTGCAGCAGAATAGGCTCTATGCACTTACGTGAACAATACAGTAACATAAAATACAGTAGCTGAATTAGGAAAGCCTGAAAGTCAAGCCCAGAGTTTAGGAAAAGGCTTTATAGACTGAATAACAAACTGAATAAACCAGAAATCCTTTTTGTTTACTAGCACAATTATTTACATTACAAAATGTATTATGTTTATTCGCTTTAATGTTAGTACAGTTTCAACAATGTTTATCTAAACGAATGTAACATGCGTGGCAGTATAATTTGACGTAGTACCGGGTGTTTAGTACAGTAAATCCTATTTGGTGCGCCTAACTAAACTGTGCCACAATCGCTGGTTCAGATTCCTCTCATACCACGCTGTCCCAGGAGGATTTTGCAAACACAAAACCACATTGGAGAGCACATAATTGATTACAGATAAGTGAAAAAGATCGGCCTACAGTTGACAAAGAAGTAGATAATCATGTACAAGTAATTTTGCACAGGAACATAGAAATTCATCCTTTTTTGAATGCCTTAAAGTACCTGAAAGTACTTGTCAGAAAAAATAGCTATTGTTGTTCCTGTTCCCTGATGATGGAAATTATTATATTCAAGTTTGCGGTAGTTTTTCCTTGATGTAAAAGAATAATTGTATTCATGTTATTACAAGGTATGCAAAATAAAAACCTACATAACCTACAAAAACAGGCGCTTGTAGTTCAGTAAATTATTTTCCAACAAAACGCTTTTTTTTGGAAACAAAGTAACGGGGTTACTTTGAATAGATAGCTTACTACACTTCCTATGTAAACCGTGACCTCCGGAGCTCGCGGCATGAAATATTTCCACATGGGGTACTGTACAGATAAACCCTTGTTGTGTAAATAACAATAAAAGGCTCTTCCCCGCTTATCCTTTCAATTACAGCAAAGGTTTGTCAAACAACGTATCTCGTTCTTGCAATTTCACAGGAAGCAAATTTCGTACTTTGTATTTCATAGGTACAGTCAGCGACAAAAGTCAGTGAACAAATCAGATTTTCATGCAGGTATGTTCTCGAAAATAATCTAAATGACAAAAGACTGAAGTCTATGAAGAATATGATAATAAATTTTGTCATTTAGATTATTTTCGAGTTTTTAGTGCTACAGTTTTTCACGTCAGTTTTTTTTGTTAAAATTAATTTATGTTCTCTAATATCACAATGGTAACCCATTGAATTCGAACATTACATGGTTTTAAATAACTGACTGTGGTAACCGACTTTTGTGGCTTACTGTACATTTACAGGTAAGTGAAAGAACAAAGTGTGTCTGTGTATTGTTTGATTTTTACGAGTTTACGCCACCTTTGAAATTCAACCTTTCCAAACACGTCTTTACAACGTATCTTTGTTTCAAAGATCTTATTTTTATCGTCACGTTTTATCTTCATCTACTTGAATATTTAAAGAGTAGTTAAATTCTATCTGCCAAATTCTTGCTATTAAATATTGAACACGCAACTTAAACATGTTTTAAAGAGATAAAAACAACTTTTTATTTTAAACAATAAAATTGTATTTTTTGGTTATAAGTTCACAAATTGTAAAACTACATTTAACATTTACTCAACCTCTGATTTGATGTTTTCTTACTGAAAACTAGTTACTAGAGGTTCTCAAAATAGTACTCAACTCAACAAAATAGTACTCAACATAGTACTCAGTACTCAAAGTAATATTATTACAGTTTAATAAAATAGATATTCCTCAACAACGCCATCTAGTCTTATTCATATTAATATTATTGAATTCGACAATGTATCTAATAGAGTAGGTTTTACAAATGGATTAGAGCTAACTACAATTGTAGACCCTGTAGGGTAAATTAAAAATTCAAATCTTAAATTAAGCATAGTAAAGTAGCTTGTGTAGGTAGTGTGGTTGTGGAAACGTGACAGATCATTACAGAGTATAGAGCGGCGTACGATGAAGATCGCCGATGCGCTGGACAGATCAAGTCAAGGCTGCTGTTAATGGTCCTCTTAAAGAGTGTAGGTACTAAGAAAGCAGCAGTCCGAGACGAGTGGTGACGGATAGTGAAGCGAGCTACCAACCCCAGCTGACGATCACGACCACTCTGTCAAGAGTCTAGCGACCAAGAAGAAGAAGAAGCAGTGGTAGTAGACCTAGTAGTCTACTATAGCTCTATAAAATTAAATAAAATAAAATAAAGGTGAAACTTATATTGCATATTAACACAAGCTATTTAATCACGCAAGTAATCACTAAGGCGTGCGCATAAGTTTTCAATTTGTTCAAAGACGTGAATATAACTTAAAGTTTATGGCACGTTAACTTTATTAATTAAAATACATTTTCTATCATTAGTAAATATGTAAAATGAGGTTTTATTTATTGTTTTCAATTACTTACCTAATGAAGTAAGTATGGATGGATGGATGTTTGTTACTCTTTCACGATCAAACGGCTGGATCAATTTTGAATTTGAAATTTGTTAGAGAGTTAGCTGACACCCCAGATTAACGTATACTTTTTGACCGACTGCGTCAGAGGGGGTAATGTTTTTGCAGTTAAAATTGGCATACATGCTGGTGAAGTCGCGGGTAACAGCTAGTTAATTATATAGCCAAGACAAATCTGTACCTACTTTTTAACAGCAATCCTACTTACATATATCATGAACCATAATTTTTAAGTTGATGTACGAATATATCGACGATTTTTACTCTTATACCTTCAAACGGCTGGACCAATATCGATGAAATTTGATATGGATGTTGCTGACTGTTTTAGGATTAACATATGCTTTCTACCCGACCGCATCAGAAAGAGGAGAATGACTTGTAGTTTTAATCAACAACAATGCGGGCAAAGTCACGGGCAACAGCTAGTTTATCATAATAGCTGTTTATCGTCGATCGATCGCTTTTATACGAGTAATAGAATTTCCAAATTTCAAGGGAAATTATCAGACAGTAAATAATCGTAGCCGAGGAAATGAAGGCTATAAATAAATAATAAACCATTATAGCAACAATAAATTTATGTCAGTAAGCCCACTTTCATAGGAGCAGTACAAAAGGTGAGTCGCGTGCGAGACCCGTGTCCCGCGTAGGTAGGCCGTACCTCTATAAATTCGTCACTACATTTTGATACCACACTGTTATAGGTACATTCAGAAAACACATACAAAACTTTACCATTTAACAAAATACTATCACTATTATAAGACCGCAAATTGTTTGCAGAATAAAAGGCAGGTAGCGAATTTAATGTGAATACTATATAAATTAATGTTGCATGGTTCAACTCTGTGAGTCTCGCGAAACGTTTTAGTGGTATTTTGTATTTTGAACACTGATATAGAGAATTTTCATGTAATGTTTGTTTAAAATAGATGTGAAATTGTTGATAATTACACTTTTCAATATTTTTCTGTACAAATCCCATTCTGGCTTTGTTTTATTTATTTATTTTGTTAGGGACAACATACTTAGTATATTATTGGTACACAAAAAATACCAAGACTAATCACAAAAAAATACCACCCACATTTTCCACAATTTACTATTCTTCTTAGAAAAAGAGGATTTTTGAGAAGATTATTTAGTTTTTGTTTAGGCATTTTTATCCTACAACTAATTAAAATTGAAAATACTTCAAAATATTAAAAAAGAATCGAACACCCTAAGCTCCGCTTACACTCGATACGATATTTTTTGTTACAATTTAACAAAATGGTCTTCGGTACGCCGTACACTTTTAGGCAGGGCCTATAATTACCGGCATTGTGGAAATGGGAGCGTAAAGCCTTATTCCTTAGGGGAATGCTATGATGTATATATTTCTTATTTAAATTAACTTCTGGGAAGATCGTCTGATGCCCGAACGCGGCTTCGTAGTAACAAGTTTTGTAGTCCATCAATTTATTCTTAAATCTTTATGATGGATGGTGTTAAAACCTTTGTCAAGAAACCTCACTTAGGTATAGGAAACTCTCCCAATTTTCCAAATTATTCCACAATTTATTATTCAAGGGTCTTGCTTCTCGTATCGTTTAATATCGATATCCATGCCATGTAAACCAATAAACTATTTTTGTGGCTAACGTAATTTTCAAATGCTGTAAAATCGTCGGTTTCGATCAACTAGCAAGTCATGGAAACTAAATTGTATATATCATTGAGGTCTCTAGCTTCATATCCCATAGTAGAAAAACAAACTCGCATTATCTTTCCAATTCTATTGCAAATAAAAGTTAATTACTCTAAAGCACACTTCATAAGACGCTCTCGCTGGCGTGACAATGCGGAAAACCGCAAGGAATACCATCCTGTTGATTTAGGAGCGAGATGCGCATTGTGCAAACCGAGATCCTCATTCCTCTAACTTTTATTAACTATTTCACTGCTCCACGAATGTCGTATTAAACTTTACAGATCTCAAACAAAGGTGTTTATCGCTACTACGAATATCTACGAATTAGTAGAACTTTATCGAATGGAAAGAATTTAGAACGTTGTCAAAGAGAACAGAAATTAAATTGACAACATAGACTGGATGAAAATTACTGTAATACTAGCTAGTTTCATTTTGTTTGACGTGGACGGTCCACTGCGATAGGTACGAATGTGTCTGCTACACTGAATATATTGGGATTTAAGTTACGATAAATTTACACCTACATGGATAGAAGCAACTTTGTGAAAAGGATTCGTATATAGCATAGTAAACTTTACGTCGATTGTACTAAATTATAAATTAAATATGAAAAAAGGAATGCGGCATTCTCGTCCACGTGGATTTGTGCCTTCTGGCTTCTGACGGCCTTAAAAGTATTTGCTCTAGTATCCTGGCTATTACTCAAAAAGTAACTCAGCATTTAAAACTTTCTGATGAAAGACATCTTAATCTAACTTTACGGCAAAGGTCAGGCAGAAGCCAAGATTTCGCTTTCAAAGTTTTTAGGATCAACGATGAAATATAAAACCAAAAACAATTAATGAAGACCAACGGAACCTTCTCGAATAATTATTGTTATTTTCTGATAGGATTTTTAATGAAAATTTTCCTCAATTAATAAATAAGCTGATCGATAAAGAATTGATGACTTATGAGGATAGAGGTGGAATATTCTTAAAATACGTTTCGTTTAATCATGATAGGCTATTTCATAACAGTTCATAAGTTTAGCTAAGAATACGGGGTTTGGATAACAACGTGCACTAGAAGCCATCAGTTAAAATAATATATTTAATATTTAAAAAAATCTTTGGGACTTTACACTGAAAATAATGCGACAGCCAAACTGTTAACTGGCTTAAAAGAACAAATGAGTGACGATAAAAATATATTTAGTATCGAAATTAAAAGAATCTCGATGAAGTGCGGACAAACAGACAGTAATAATGAGCCACAAAGTTTGTTCAAAGATAATTTACAACTTTCTGTTTCAGTTTTTATTGGGTATTAAGCTGTTTTATGAATTTTAAGTGAATTCCGTGGAGACGCAAACTTTCTCTCTCTTTTTAAATATTTTCATATTTTAATTTTGCCGTCATAATCTATTTTCTTTTTTCTTTAAGAGTTTTGCTAAAAACTTACTGTTGAATGTATCGATGTCGTTATAAAATTGTCGTTGTACAAAATAAACATAAATTATTTTGTTCTCCTGTCAATGGACATGGGTAAAATTATGTGTATCAGGGATGACCCTAACATAATATGAAACAACAGCTGACTATACACAGACAACAAAGTAAGGGTAATCGTTTCCCGCGCAGATGTTCCCAATAATAATTAATCTTACAAGTCCCATAAGGCAGTGAGTTATTGGTTTTGCCATTCATCGAGTTATATTACAAATCTCAGGCAAACTGCAGAAGGGTCTCAACTGGTCTAATACTAGGATTACTTGAGGAAACTTTGCTTTGCTTCACACACTTAGTGTGGCACGTCGAGAGCTCATTTAGGAACCTCGAAGCTATAAAACAAAGTCGCTGTTTGTCTGTCTGTTCGCTTAAATCTTTACAACTACGCAATGCATTTTAAAGCGGTTTTGTTACATAGATAGAGTGACTCAAGAGGAATGTTTATATGTATAATACATCAGTATTTCACCCTTGCGAAGCTGGGGCAGGTTTGCTAATTATGTAATAAAAAAATATATTAGGAACTAAACTTAAAGTTTACGAGTAACTATTTAAAATATGAATGACATTACTTTTACTTAATTAGACTACAATATTATTCAAGTTAAATTCCAAAATAAACTTACTTTATGCATTTATTTTAATCAACGAAAGAGCAAGCTAGATATTAAGTCCAGATATCTTGTTTGTTTTCAACAGAGAATTGGCATGACTGTATAATAATGGAATATTTAATATCCGGTTACTTTTACGTCGTATAGTAGGAAAAGCCTTTGGTCTATAAAGGCGGTCATGGTTACACAAAGGGGATATTCAGAGCCGGGTATCATGTGTGATCTTGATGAACCCCGGCCGCGGTGCATTAACATGATTAAACCATTGTTGAAGAACATTTGTGTCTCGCTGTAATTACCTTAATAATCTGCCTGTTGTAAGCTGGCCACAAGTCGTGTGACACTACACTGACATAGAACAGGATGATTACTGTTTAGCTTTTATGGAAAGTAAGTTCGAATGACTCAAGGATGTATCTTGTATCCAATGTAATTTGTATAACAACTGTACATATGTAGGTAGTATTTGGTGAATGGAGTGAATGTGACGGTGAATTAATCATAGTTTATGCTGCTAATAATTAATCTTTCGCACCTCATTACGGCAAGAAGCCACGGTACCAAGGAATAATAGATCTTCAAAAAAAAAAAACTGTAATAACTTGCACCTTACCTAAATACACGTGTAAATACGATTTCCACTAATTAATTAAACATATAATAATATTTGAAACCCTTACACTGTCAGTAAGCAACAAATGACGTAAAGTGCCACTGGTACAGTGGAACATAAATAACTAAGTACGTAATGTTTTGAAACAAGATAACAAAGGCTTAAAGGATATTTCACTAACACTGTTACAAATATACAATAGCACTTGCTGAACAAATAAGTGGAAAGTACAATTGTCGGGTTTCAAAAGGATTAGGGTTATTCGTAAATACGCGGTAACTGTTTAGCATGCAGACTGCGTGTTATTTGCAAGCACGCTTTTAAATGATATTAATCTACATATTTTAAAACGAATTATGAAAGCTTAGGGAGCCCTTTGTAAGTCTGTTAGCCATTTTTAATGAGAAGAGAATTTATCACCACATATTCCGAAAAAAAATTAAAGCTAATTAAACAAACTCGCTTCCAAGTCTATCTATCAGTCTGTTCCTAAGTATGCTTAGATTTTTAAAATTATGCTATGGTATTTTACGCGGTTTTTTTTAATAGATAGAATTTCAAAAGGATGGTTCATATGACATCGGTATTGCACCAATACGAAGCTGGGCCTGTAGTAAAAAATGGCTGCCTAGTAGAAAAAACATGACCTCGGCTACTTTATGAACGTAAATAAAAATAAATCCTCGCAATAGACGCAACCCGAAACACAAAATCGACTTCAAGTCAATTCTTTTGGTTGAATGTCAATTGAACGTGACTATTATTGGATCAAAGGTAATATTTCACGTTTATACCCAAAGGTATTTCTATTTAAACATTCCAGTGGCGTACTATAAAGTATTTCTATTCTATTCGAACGTCTGTTTAACCTAAAGCTGTCTGGACTCCGAGTTTTGAACTAAATTGTAAAACTACGGCCAGCTGGATTAAATATTATTAATAATGTGGTTATTAACACTTACAAGAGCTTGTGGGCTTAGAAAGACTGGAATAATGAGAATCCTCCCCATCTTCTGAAGTCAGGTAAAAATCTGTAGTTTAATTACATTCACGAAAAAATCCTTACTTTTTAGGTGTTCAGCCTGATGAGAATATAGACAACTTAGTGTAGGAGAAAGTGGAAGTTTCTGTTCTGTTTCTATATTCCAGACTCCCCCTGCACATTATCAGATATTATAGTATCTTCTAAGGTGACTAGTATACTCTCTAAGACGAGGGCTGTATATGTGCTGTGCTGTGTCAATTATAATTTTTAATCAATCATCAATAACTCTCAAATCGTTTTTAACGCCGTAAAGTTGTCATTAGATTACTTTATACATTGCTTCAGTAACTTATTCTTTTCTTTGACCACATTAAATGAAAGAAAGAGTATTGTAAATGTGAACATTACGTGACACTTTAACTCCTGAAACACATGTTTGTGATTAGTCTTTGTTGGTTTACCAATAGATCTATTTGCTATGCATAATTATGTAATCAGGGCAGTCCGCGGAATTCATACGCTAGTTTACGCCTAACTGAAAATTCAATTAACTCGTCTCACTAAGCCGGCTTTCATCGAATTTCACAACAAATTACCATAGAGCATAAATTACCTATACCGGAACTTCATTTAGAGAAAATCACTAATACCTAATATTTTTGGATATACTTAGGCATCTGCTGAGCTACCAACTTGCGAAATAACAACTAAATATTTCATATAACCATTACAAACAAGATACTATCCCAAATGAACAAGCACGACGATGAAATTAATACCAATCTAACTCTGATTAATAAATGTATTACATATCATCTCGTATTAACTAATGAGGGACGTAACGTAAGCGTTAACACGAGATATGACAGACTAATACGCTTTGATGTTCAAGAGTGACTAGATCCACCATTTACTGCCGAAAGTTATTATTGAATTACTGCGATACCGACGAAGGTAAATACTAAATTTAGTTTCGGGACTAAGCTAATTTATTCAACGCGTGATAGGATCATTTATACTGAGGGAGGAGCGCGGAAAATGGCCTGGTTTATGTCAATTTATTTGCCTGACTTTTAATACTGTTTTCATAACATTTGCTTGTGGTTAGCTTAACATTTTTGATGTAAGTTTTATTTATTTGAACATTTATTTTCCTCTCATCGTGTATGACAATAGCCCGAAAATGTTTCTGCCACACCAACATGTGTACTCCTAAACAATTTGTGTAATGCTCTTAATGTATTATCGGGATTAACGCGTCTTCGCTGTTGTTCAAGTATACATAAACCGTAAACAAGATTTGAAGGTAGAGATTCAAATATGCTTATAAGATATCCCTCTGTTTGGTATAAAATTTAAGTAAAATTGGCACTTAGTGCATAAATGTGATAGAAAATAATGTGTCGAGAACTTCTCTAAAGGTTTATTATCCTAACATTTTGATTTAGTTTGAACGCAGAACTGTCGAAAATCAACCGTTTAGAGGACAAATGCTATATTAGCGAATAAGTCAAAATTTCCACCTACAAATATTTTGATTCCAGGATGCTCACTCCATTTCACAAATCGATAACAAATCTCATTCAAAGCGGTTTAGCCGTTTAAGAGTGAAATAATAAATTTTCCCAATTGTAATGTCAGTAGGATACAAGGAATGACATAAATGTACATTTAAATGAACAGTTTAACTCCGAGCTCTGTTAAGTACGGTAGACAATAGGCGTTTCATTTGTTTGACCACCAACCAGTCAGCCGCAATCAATCACTCGTATTTCACCTATTGTGACTGTCTGTCAGTAATGAATCGAAAAATGAACACTTTTAAACGTTGAAAAAGTTGGAACTATTACTATTGTTTTTCTATATTATTGAACCTATGATCTACCATACCTTGTTGATATACCTAGTTGTGGAAAAGAGACGCCGCGCTACGCCGTGAAGTGCGCTCTCATTTTTCTACAACTACCACAATATTACATGAAAAAGTCAAAGCAGGTCTCCAGCGTTTATTTAAAAGCGAGAGTCCAAGCCAAAGTGACCTTTATAATGAAGTGAAAGTAAAATCTACAAACTAACTAAAAATGCAAACAGAGAGACGAAGTTGGTCAATTAAACCTGCCCCGCGTCTGACACTGCGGGCGGTGAAACCGCTGACTCATGTATACGTACCTACACTCTGATTAAAGCCATTAGCCTATTGATCATTGAACGTGCTCAAGTAGACTCAGTACAATCTGATAGGTACTGTTTGTTAGGTATTTTGATATATACCTAGTCAAAATTTCCAGTCAAATTTTATCCATACATAGTATTATAGTTACGATAAATAACAAGGTAAAAAGGATTAATTTACTTAATTCGATTGTTAGATAATAAATAAAAAGTAGTGAATCCGTCTTTCTTCATTAATTAGAATAATAAAAATTGTTAAGCGTTTTTAATTTCAGAAGTAGGTATCTCGCGAGAGAAAAGAAAACAATATCATTTAAGTTTTCAATATTATTTATTAATCTACCTGATGGTTAAGTTTTGTACAGTTTCCCAGAACACAAAATTATGTATTCTAACGAGGAAAATTTTTAGTTCTATCCTGAAAACTCCGCCAGCCTAAACCTTTCGTAACAAATATTGTAAGGCCTAAAAAAGTTATTTTGTTATTTAATATCGTATTATGTAACTTGTTCTTTTTAAGGCAGAAGCCTAGGCATTTATTGGCGCTCTGGAAAAAAAAATATTTGTTCCCTAGTTGAAATACTTTGGGAAAACTTTCCTAAGATTGTGTAATTCAAACCAATATTCGAGAGATTCAATTTGCCATTTATTAAAATCTGGTACATCAGATACTTATTGAAAACTTAGAATAAATATTGGAAAGCTCTATGTTGTTTAATAAAAATAAATAATAATGAAATGGATATAGTATTACTAATCATTATGTACATAGTATGAAACATGGTCGCTTCCCGCTGTCAGTCTGTCCGTATGTAAGCTTAGATCTTCATACTCAGGCATTGGCATTTATTCCGGTTTTTTTAATAGATATATTGTTATAGGAGAAAGAAAGGGAGGTTTTTACATCAGTATTGCACGCGTGCGAAGCTGGGGAGGGACGCTAGTGTTGTATAAATCACTTCACACGCTCATGAATCCTGAACTTTTAGACAAAAAACCTTTCACTGAGCAAACAATAATAAGATTACTCTTTTATTCGTTTATACGTAACATTGAACTAGTCCTTTACAACTTATTAGCCCAGACCAAATTAAGTTGTCCCTACATAATACTATTAAAAGGGTTCAAATGCTTTATTCTAGTTCCATTGAAGGTAATCAACTTATTGCTTTTCATAATATCTTTGACTGTACCTAATCTATTTAAAGTTGGTTACTACATAAATGACAGCCAATCACATAGACAGATGACCTGAAAAAGGTGGTTAAAGTCGTTTGGCATAAATGGAGTACATTGAGAAAGCTTACGTCCAGCAGTGAACTGCAGTAGGCTAATTGATTGACTTTTACCTATTTGTTTTTCTTTAGTAATTTATGGCGGTTTTGAGGATATACGCTAAGAAAATTATTATAAAACTTTAATTTAATGTTACACTTGCTTCGTCAGTCTATTTAACACCACCAGTTTCTACAAAAGAGGGTTGACGCTTTATGACTAACTCCCTACTAACGTCCATCCTTCGGTGTTGTTTTCTGTGGCTTTAAGTTCTTTCACATGTTTTGACACCACAGCCTACAGTGTTGGGCCAAACGTAAATCTAAAAATGCCTACCTCGTCTATTTCGACCGTCGCGGTCGTCGGCATAAATGGTAAATGTCGTCCAATCTTCATTCGAATGTTCTGTTTCAGAGATCGATATTGAGCGACTGTGTTTACCCGTGCAAGTACAATTTATGGCTGTTAGAATATCCGTGCAAACCGCAAACGCAAAATCACAATACTTTGGAAGCAATCAGCAATATTGCGAGCTTTGATTAAAAAAACAACATTTATCCAGATTGAAGGTATCAAAATACGGAAGTAAAGGACATGAGTGTTCAAATGTACTGCAGATTCAATTCTAAAAACAATTGTTGTGTAATAAAACGACCACACTTGTTGTGATTGTTTGTTTGTTTTAGATTTACATGTGTATGTCGGAATAACGCTAACGTGTAGGGTGTACAGTCACGACCAAACAATTGCAGTAGATTTGTTACGTGAAATTTCTGAATCTGTTATGGAACATTCCTGATATTGCACTAAACATAAAATGTTTAATTTGATAAACGATTTGACTAGGATTTCAACTGTTTAATTGTGTACATGTTTTGCTCTCGACTGTACAATAGAATGGAATTGATTTTCGGTGTACCCTCGTTACCTGGTTAGCTCAACGGCTTGAAAGTATTAGTTTGATGTTTGTGTACTTTCGTAAATTGATTTTGACGTGTTTTTTTTTGTTTAGAAATTACTTTTTGCCAAAAAACGTGCGTATTCGATATTTTGTTTTAGGAAATAATGCACAAAAAATTACGAGAGGATGGGTAAGAGTTGAAGATATTGAGCTATATTTTTTTGATATTTAAATTATAGACATACTAGCTTTTTCTCAATGCAAAAACCACCTTTTACGCATTCAGGTAGAATGACGGTTTTTTTGCATTCAATGCAAAAATATTAGTAAGATATTAACGAAATATTACTTTAACTTATTTTCAACTTTCAAGAATTGAAACTGATAAAATGAAAAGAGCTTTTATTCAAGACTATTGACACACGTAAAAGGCAATTAATCGCAAGAAAAAAATAATGAATCGACGAGCTTAGATCAATTTAACATAGCTTAGAAATACTGCTGATCTGTTATTGAATGTTCTGACGTACGATCAAAGCCACCAAGATAAACCAAGATTTTCAGACATAGAAAATAAGGGTGATTTGAAAGCAATTTTTAGATTGTCACGTGACTATAACCCTTATCTGATAAAAAACGTATTTTTAGAACCCGTTTGTCACGTAGGCATTGAAACAGATTTACTGTGTATTACAAGGTCATATGTGACTTCAATAAAATATGAGTACATGTTATCAATTTGATTTACGACTATGTGCTTTTAGTCTATTATTTTTACTAGCAGATGACAGCGTATTCGCTCGCGAGAATGTCGGTTATAGGTGCAAAAACATTATCCCTCTCTGACGTAGTAGGTTAAAAGGGAGCTTTTGTATAATCCAGGTTGTCAGGTAACTTCATACTATATTTTAAAAGATCGTTTCATACTGGCTCGCTACATCAGGATAAACTCACTCCACTCAGACTTTATGAAAAGAAATAACGCAAGTGTGGCCTACCATCGCATGCTCAAAATGATGCAGCCGTTTGAGCGTGAAAGAGTAACAAATAGGTATACATCCATGCATATAAACTTTCGCGTTTATAAAAATTACATTCGACGATTTATTTGGCTCAACCATAATTGCAAACACTTCATAATTGCAAACCTTAGATTGAATTACGTTATGCGCAATATTGTTGTTATATTAGTAACAACTTTTTTTACAGAAGTAATTAGGTTTTATCTAATCCAACTTTTCCATTACGTACAGCAAATAACAAACTCAAGTATTTAAAACAACGTCGGGTAAAAAATGTTACAAAAACATAAATATGTACCGGGATTAGCATAGAATTAAATGTCATCCTGAATAAACACGAAGTTTTCCTGTGGGAGAGTTTTGGGTTCATCTCTTAGCATTTTATGTTTCGTATCTCGGCAACAGAGTTTCATATAATTGGCCTATTTATCGAGATAACTTTATCCGATAATGATATGGAATATAATTTATTACGAACTCTTTGTAATGAAGTTTGTTGATATAAATATATTTATTGTAGAGATCAAATAATACATACTTACACAAAAATATTTCGTATTTCCATTTCCAACAATTTATTAGATTAGATTAGATTAGATTATGCTGATAACTTTGTAATGATAGAGATCTTTACGCAAAACGATCAAACTCGTATTAAAAACTTGTTCCTTAAACATCATATCTTTTTTTTTCTAATTGTTTGAATGTTAGCACTGCACTGGTTTACACCTCTGGTTGCCTCTAGTGAACGTTGTCTAACGTAGTTAATTTTTTTATTTGCTCAAGCTGGAGGCCTCTTTACCTTGGTAAACAGTCCGGCGAAGCTTCAGGCGAATGTAAAAGCCTCCCTCGAGGCTAACTGAGGTCTGCGCTTAAAAATACGGTACGACATCTACACTGTTGGATTTTTTTGTAAATAAAGGTACTTTTTAATTTGGTCGGATTGACAAACTAAAAATAATTCGTCATGCTAGAGTTATTTAAAACAGACAAACCTACTCATAATTAAATTAATTTTGGTGACAAAGATTTGATTTTCATTAATTAAATACTCTCCGAATTAATTTAGAAAACTTTCTTATTAAAATTAAAGGTTGTTTATAATTAACATTAAATATCGTTAAAATTGTACAAAATTCAGTTTGTAATTAATAATTGTTAAAACAACTTTTAAAAATCATTAGCAAGTAAAACTTTTAAGTTCTTGCATACAATAGGCACGCACTGTTTGTAAGTTATGGAGGTAACCAAACAAAGGTTACATATATCGCGGGTCTCGCCCTAACCTTTATTCATGTATTTAACTCAGGGCATAAAGGAGAAAAGCCTAGAAAGGACCTTTATTACTGGGACAAAGAATCCCTAGGCCTTTCTTTAGTGCTAAAGATAAACGTCTATACGAAATTTCATTAAAATCAGTGAGCGGTTTAATAAAAGCAGGAGTATTATTTGAATTGAACAAACTACGCTGAATGCCCGAAACACAGACTTATATTATGTAAAACTTATACCAGCACGTCCGTCGTTCATATTCAATTTTGCCGAAAATTGATTTGCCTTCTTCTTTAAAATTTGCATTTGGAGTCAATAGACCGACCCCCTGTCAGAAAAATATATTCAGGACTAGCAGTGCTTGCGACTTGGTCCGCGTCGAATCTATTTATTTTCTAAATAAATAGCGGCTTAAGTTAATCCCTGTTACATCGGATATCTGCCAATAAAAGTCCTGATCTGTCCACCCAGGATCAAACAAACAGATAGACAAAGATTATAAAAAATGTTATTTGATAGGTACATGTACATTCATACGCATGAATCAATTTTTTTTTTTTCAATATTACAAACCGACACTTCAAATTTATTTATATGAATAGATATTGCGAATTTACCATACCTTCATCATTATGCTTGACATACAGGATCCAAGTCAAATAAGGTTCAAGAAGAGTTCAAATTTAATGACCTTACGATCAGCAGACGGCTCTTTGTCTGTCGAGGGCTGCATCAATTAACCGACACGTAATCCACAGACTGTCGTAAACAAGCCTTTGTTTCTTGAGTTAACAGAATCAGCTTGTCATCTCATATTTCAAGATTGGAAGGCAAAATACAGGGCTTACAAAGCTGCTTAAAATGAATCAAAAGGAACAGACGGTGGTAAGTCATTTGAACCAGAAGTAATTAAGACTAATATTGTTGTAGATGTTCTTAAAAGAGAGCAAGACATTCAATTTGTTAGTTGTTAGTCATACTTTTTTATTTTCCTAGGTTATAGTGCCCCACATGTGGGCAAAGACCTCCCACAAGTCCTTTCACAATTCACTGTCTCTCTTATTTAAATTTAAACTGAACAAGTATTTAAAACATTAAAAACATATTTATTCTACCATTAATATGTATATGAAGCATAATGTTATTAGAACATATAAGATATACTTTTAAGCTAGTAGGTATTTAATTTTGATCTCACAGTCAAACAGTACGTACTATTTTGTCAAGACACTATCTTCCCTCTTAAGAATACTATGTACCTTTTATAACTTAAATAAATAAATAACTATAAAACATGTTTTAAATTGTGCGTTGTAAGTGGTAAATCTTGTAGCTAATCAATCAAAGTCATGATCGATAGTTTTTCAACATTAGATTGATCAGGCTTCCGAAAACCTAGCTTTAGTATAATTTTTCTTTGTCTCCACATTTAAAACCGCAATCAGCTAAGAAGTAAACAGGAAAAAACAAACGAGAAATGCAATACAAAAGTAGAAAAATATTCAAAACGTGGCAATATTTGAAATAAATAAAGTATAGATAGCTTCAGTACCAGAATACGCTATAACCCAACCTCACGAGTGCCGTAAAGGACCATTGTGAGACTATTATTACGTTAGTATACTCAAATGTGCAAATGTTATGACGTAATAATATTGGAAAATATGCTGTGTATTCGGAAATGCGGGAATGTATTCAAGCGTTCGTACCGATACGTACTAAGAGCGCACTTCATTAAAAAAATGTATATTTCAAATAACGTTTTTCAGTTGTTTTGCACATTTTTTTTATAAAGTTTGAAAATGTAAATTGTAGTGTAATTAAAATGTAAATTATTATTGATAATTTGTTTTTAATAATGCCCATTTTTTTAAAGAAATGGCTATTTTTGATATAAATGGGGCTAGTTGGAGAAACAGAGACATGGCTGGTGAGTTCACGCTTACGCTTGATCGTGGCAATACTTCGTCGATGACGCAGTCACTTGTCAGTGTCACTTCGGAAAGCTGATGTCGGAGGTTTTTGCCTTATCCCTTAAAAAACAACGAGCGATTCAAACACAAATTGGTACAAGAGACGTACCGCTAACTGAAGATGGTTGCTACTGTCAAAGTGGAAAGAAAAAACAACTGCAAAAGTAATACTGATAAAGCGAGGTGGTGGTAGGCCCCCAAAACATCAATCTATCTCCATTTTGTAAGTCTTTAAACATTTCCTTTGTTAATTATTTAGAAACGATTGAAAGAGTAATTAAAAAGACGCCTACAATCTTAACCATTTTATGATTCGAGAAAAAAAAAAGGAAAGTCGATCTTGGATGTTAACTTAGCCAAACTTAAAAAATATTTGATCATGTTTTCAGTAATAACATATCCAGTCTAAATATGACCGAACCTTTTGAATAATATTATGTTTACACATGTATTCCAAATGATTGATATGTAATTCCAAATTTGTCTTACAAGGAATGCCTCTTGGTACTCGTATATAATCTGGTCCCGTTCCACGACAAAATTAAATTATGAATGAAGACCTATTTATAGAATTTACACCAAAGAATTTTAAAGGCTAAAATTGTTTGCAAGTTTCTTTATTTGTAATCATACTAAATTCTAACACAAACAGCCAAAAACATCGGAACGTAAAATCTAGCGACGAAATAAATATTTAATTAACACGTTTTACGAAATTTCCCGACATTTCCAAACTTGTGGTCTGGGTACATCCGTGACGACGATAAAAACTCTCATGCGACCGACTTTTATGTTCGGGACTTAACATTCAATGTTGCTCTTGTAAAACTGTTTTATTTTTAAGTCCAGTAACTTTTGCTTTGAGCAGAAATTTCAACTTTTGCGTAATATTGGCACTTTTTTAAAAGATTACGTTAGGAAAGTTAGCAATTTGAAGCTTCTTCAGTCAAATTATGGCAAAAAATACTGCATAGATGGCGATGAATAAGAAAAACCCAGAGACACAGGTCAAGTAACTCTTATAGAATATAATATAAAATCCCAGTTACACGAAAGGCTCCTACTCTTTCAGCAAAATAAGTTTTCAGTGCCTAAGGCAAGGCTTGACCTTAGCACCAATTCTTTTTCGCGCCTCCGACTTCGCTAGGTACTTATCCGTAGCTTTTTTTCGTATATACCCGCTATAATTTACCTAATCGCCTTTTACGACACTTGTTAGAGGTTAAGTAGAGTATTGTAAGCCTAGAGAAGTCAGTTCTAACAGAGATAGTAAAATATTCAGAGGCAATATTTTTAACCTAAAGAGAAAATTGAAAAAGTTCGGGAAAATGTTCATCCTTGTCACTGCTTTGGTTTTGCATGCAAAAAGTTTGGGGCCAAAACGTTTACAAGCTAGGGTTAGCAAAGAAGTAACAAACTTTGACATATGAGGAATAACCTGCTGAAAAAGTATCGTTATTTTCGTCTGTTTTAATGGAGTAGGTACTTTTCTGGCAACTACAATTATCTTGGAATAGTTACTACCCGGAAAGCCGTTGGATTACCAAATTACGTAAGCATACTTTACTACATTTTATTTATTAAAATGGATGTTGTGTTTTCGATAGCAAGGAAGCCATTTCCTGTCTTCCCCAAGGTGTCGTAAAAAAGGGATTATGTAGAGATAATGGCCTGCACGACCCTCTTACACGATACCAACAACACACAACTAACAAATTCGGGTACCACAAGTCATTTTTGTTTATATATTTTGTTCATCATTTTCCGCAACATGACAAATACTCATGATTCACATGCTTATATTGTGAAGCTATTACATGATTTTATAATACTTTCTTTTGGTATTTTTCTGAAAAAACATGGTTGCAACTGCAATTAAAATAACGGTATATTTTTGAAAGTTTTCCTGAAGTTATGCTACTTCATAATATACTACAGAATATAACAAACTACAACCTTTATTAAATTATACATCTCTCAGTAGAACGACTTAAACGGTGAAACATGTATGATATAAGAGGTCGTACGTCATTATCAAGCTGAGAGCTACGCAATTAAATCGTTTCCTTTCCAAGTTTTTCCTCTTTGCTATTATAAGGGGCTAATACTTACAGCAACTTAGAAAATGAAAATATAAAAGATATTATACTTATGCAAATATGATAATAGTGGATTGTATCACTTGAGAATAATCGCACACAATTTAAAGTTCCATTTTATTTTGCGTTGTGAAAAAACTTGATCTCGCCTTCAGAGTGTATAAAATTTCAATTGATGTAAAACTAGGCCATACTGAAAGTTTTTACTCCTGGCAACTCATAAATATTCGAATTATGAAAGTTGAGTTTGGAAAGTTTTATGGACTGCAGTCCCATTTTTTCCGTAAAACGTCGGAAAAAACAATTTTCCTGAATAAATTAGGTAGGTACATGCATGATTTTATTTTCAAAGCTTTGTCCTGAAAAATTTGGAACTAAAATGTTCGGACCAAAATCTACCAAAATTGTGTTCTAAGAAAAAAAACATTTCTTATTCTTGTCTGCTAAGTGCAAAGGAAAAGCTAATTCTGTAACGTAAAGGTGACTAACCTACACACATTAACCGAGGGTACAATAAACTTTAATCCACTGTTTCGCCGTTACAGGTATAAATTTGGCGAGAAACGTTGCTTCCAAATAAATAAAACAGTCATACAATTTGCTATTCTCGACGTGTTCATGAGAGACACTATGCTAAATTAATATTAATGTTTTGGTAAAATGTCAATGGACTTCATAGATCTATAACTTGGCGGCTTAAACGACTTATTCATGACGCAGATATGATACATGGCGCTTTGTGATAAGTTTTCACTACTTAGTATATATTTTTCGGACAAGTTATATCCTTTTGTTTTTAAGTGGTATGCCAACTGCCTAGTCACGCAGTCCTAATCTATGATTAATTTGAGAGGCACGTCCTTTGTAAAATATTGTCATGGTCACCTTTACCGACCTTCAACCCTCAGACTCAAAAATATCGGCCGGCTTTCCACTACGTGTATAGACTACAAAGCCTGATAAGAGAAATGGGGAAAAGTGATTGATATGTTCGAAATTCTAGAGTTACTCGATTAAATATCGGGGCTCTTTGTAACACTCCGATAGTTACTCGTGAAACCCTCTGTCGAGTCTGAATCAATTTGTTGCGTAAATAGAATGGGTAGCAAAGGATGGCCGGCGAGTGCCCACCGGTCGCCGACACGGCCAGGCCAGTAACGATCGTCCACTTGCTTTGGTCTACAACATTCGTATTTTATTTTCACGTTTAATCTATTAATGGAAAAATATAAATGTTGACCTTTTCGCTAATTTTATTGACGTTTTTATGGGCTTAAATTGGTGATTCAATTATAGGATCATTCAAGTAAATTAAAGCTATTCCCTGTTGTAGGAGAGTATTAAACAGTAAATTAACTTACTTAAAGTTAATCGAATTTAAAAATAACATTAGTCAAGGTACTCGTTTCACGTCTTGTAAAATGGTATATCATCTGTGTAAAGATACACGAAAGAATGATGATAATGTATCATCATTATAACAAAAATCCGGTGCTCATGAACAATCCCGAGGTCATAAAAATAATTAACGATCGAAGGCGGCACTATTTATTGCTGCAGCAAAATATTGATGGACATAATTGGAACTCTTTTTATGTAAAGTCTGCAAAGAGACTATAAACAAACTTACCTCTACTGAGTTACGTAGCGTTGCCAATCGACAAGTCTTTATTGTTCCATTGTCATTGAAAGGACGCTGTCGTTGTGCGTTTCATGATACAGGGGAGTGGTCAGTACTCCAGCTAGTAATATTTAAATCGTCAGTTTATTTAATACCAAAACGATTTGGGCTTCTCCGCCGAATCATCTTTTCGTAATGACAGCCAAACAAAAAAGTTATGGAGCTCTAAAATGTTGTTTATCATTTTTATCTCGTCTCGTTGGTAAATATTTGTAGTGAAGACTTTTAACGTCGCACAAAGACACGACAGAATAGAAATAAACTCATTTGTTCGCAGTTCTCAGTCGTTAACTAACAATGCTAACAAGCTTTGCGCCTCTATGTACAAGTGCAGTTATGCGTCTCACTCCATGTAATGTATGCAGTCTAAATTTGCATGCAAAAAGTTTGAGTTTTAGCACAAATATGAACGTTTAACTGCCATGAAACACAATTTTAACACGAGCTTTTGTCACAGCTACTCCACCGTTCTACACCGGACCGAAAATTAATTTAGATAAGTTTAAACTATGTGTCAGTTTGTAGCAAAGTGGCTTTAAAATATTTCTTGAACCAAAGCGTGAAACAATATTTCTTTTAAACTGAAATTGGTATATTTTTATCATTGATTGCTGCAGTTTTTAGATGGTTCTTACCTGCAATTAACGAGCCTGTTGGGCTTTAAAAAAATATCAATTCTTTATTAGCTTCTAAGATATAGGAGAAGTTTTTTACTTTTTTAAAAGCTTTTATTTAACTTGCAATGTATGGATATTTGTGTGTTCGGGTGAAATCTTTGAACTCAATTTTGAAGTAGATATATTCAACCGTTTGTGCTGAAATTTTGTGGACGCATTTTGTTTGGATGACAATATATGATAAGATATGTGACGTCATTCTAAATTCAATATGGCGGATCATACAAGATGTCAGAACAGTTATATTTAACCCACTTATACAATATGGGTATCAAATGAAAGGGCTTGTTAAGAGTGACTAGAAAAAGAATATGACGTCATTCTGAATCCAATATGGCGGACCATGCAGGATGGCGGAATAGTTACCTTTAGTCTACTTCTACAATATGGGTATCAAATGAAAGGGCTTGTTAAGAGTGACTAGAAAAAGAATATGACGTCATTCTGAATCCAATATGGCGGACCATGCAGGATGGCGGAATAGTTACCTTTAGTCTACTTCTACAATATGGGTATCAAATGAGAGGACATTTTGAGAGTAATAATAACTTGAACTGACTGAGGAACCTAGCCAGCGATAACTAAAAAGTAAAAAATAAAAAAAAATAAGTAAAAAAACTTTTTAAGACAAAGCTTTTATTTAAACGCTCTAAAAAGAAGAAAATAAAATATTCCTTTTGGATTATACTAACAACTCCTCATTATACACAATTTATATATAATAATAAAAGCTTGTCGCGAGGTTTACATACCTATCAACATTCCTTTATATCATAATAATTTGTGGTAAATCGAGCGACAAGCTTTTATTGTAAAGTTTGTGTTGAGTTGTTAGTATAATCCAAAAGGAATATTTTATTTTCTTCTTTTTAGAGCGTTTAAATAAAAGCTTTGTCTTAAAAAGTTTTTTTACTTAATTTTTTTTGTATTTACTTTTATTTTATGTAAATTCCTAACCTCGTAATAGATTAATGTAGTAATGTACCTTATTACGTATTTAATTTAGGTCGCAATACAGACACAAGCAATTTCGCAAAAATCGTCGTCTTTATCGTTACGGTTACTTACATTGTTACAGCCTAACTCGAGGAATATTGAGTTTTGTTTGTTTCAGTCTTGTTTGTACACTCAGTAAATATTTGTTTTGTGTCTGAGCTTTAGTGTTTATACTTCTTCACATCGCGAGTTCTTCGAACCATTTTAAATTTCATTAAGAGATTTTGTGCCCCTCATATACTTTTGTTTTTATGTAACCTATATAAGATCCTACTGCTCGGCAAAAGCCTCCCCATTCGCCTTCGAAACCTCCCTGTCTTTTGCGATTTCTGGCTACTTGCGACCCGCATGCCTGACAAGATCATCACACCACCTTGACCGACCTCGACGACGATGTCGTTCCTCCGGCGTCCAGTGGGTGACGATCTTTACCCTTCGGTCAGGCAGCGTTCGCGGTACGTGACCAACCCTCTCCCATTTGAACTGAATACTTACTTTAATTAAATAGTTTATCACCATTTCATTTAACTAACATCTTCTATTTTCGTTAGCATGATTCTAATTTAGAAATTTTATCCTAGATCAGTTTCCTAGCAAGTGTACTCTTGTGTTTAATTTGAAAGCCCAGCGTTGCAGCTAAACTAGACTGAAGTTAATATTAAAGAGCGATGCAAAACTTATGTTAAAAATCTTTATGTTTTATTTACACGGTCTTTAAAACTGGTAAACGGACATCCTGCTTTCTGTTAAAATATTCAGCAACAGATTTTTGAAATGAATTTCCCGATACTGGAGCTTTATTATAATAAAGATATTCTTACTCCATACTTCTTTGATATGTTGGTGCCATTTACTTCATATTTTGGTGTCAGTTTTACAGCTTCGGGATTATGTGTTTCTTTGTCAGAGTTTTTGAAAATATCTTGTTTTTTAACTGTATAGGTACGTTTTATTCAAATTATAGCACATTGTTATCAATGTAGTAAAATGTACCTAGAAATAATAGTTAATAACTCCTGGAATTAAAGCTAAAACTATTTGTTTGTATTACTGAAATGTTTCGATGTTTTAGTTTGGTATTATCTATAATAGATTGTTCGCGACTTATTACTAAGCTGAATACAATACTAATGGTTATTCCTGTATCGTGATTATTTGCACAACGTTTGGTTTTGTGGGCGGCGAACTGTAATAGGACCGCGGCTTAGCGAGACCTAAATAAGGCTTATTTCCTAATTTTGGTTAACATATGGTACGGCTATCTTTAGTAATATATTATTTGATATAAATATTCGACTAGTATGAAAAAATAATGGAATAATATCACCGAAATCTGCTAGAGGAGGCTACTTAAAATAACTGTATGTTAATATTTTTTTCAACTTGTACATAAGAATTACCTAAAAGTGATAAATGAATAAATATGCTTGTGCGAACATTAAAGTATTTTTATGGAAAATTGTTAACGGAGTAGAAATAAATTATAAAAAGATAGTGATACTTATAAGCAGCCGTATTTTTACTAGGTGTTGCCCACGACTTTACCTGCGCGAATGTCGGCTAAAGCGCTTAAAATATTACCCTCCTTTCACACGGTTGGTTAAAAAGTAGACTATGTGTTAATCCAGGGTGTCAGTTAACTCCATAGCTAATTTCATCAAAATCCATTCCGAAAATAACAAACATCCATCCATCCACACTAACAAACTTTCACATTTATAATGTTAGTAGGATAAATCAAAACAGAACATGTTAGATTTAGTTCAAGTATCTTTTTAATTAATCTAAAAAAGATCTGCAGTCGAATAAGTGCTGGTCTGTTCAAATTTAGAACCAATGAGCTCTCAGTTCCGCTCCAGTGTCCAATATCTCTCGCAAATTGCATCCGTAGATTGTCAGCTAACTCTATTGCAGGATGAAAAAATGGACCAAAAAGTCCGGAGTGCCACTTAAAGATGAGATTAAAATGAGCAAAGTGAAACTGTATTGTGATTATAGCGCACTGGAGAATATACGAAGCTTATTGTTGTTGGATTGTATAAGTTCCACACAAACCTCTTGATTAATGATCAACTTTGCAATTAGACATGCTAGTAATGTTTTCGTTTAGTTTTCTGATTATTTTTTTGTAATTTTAGAAATTTTTAGATAGAAGCTATGAGTAGGGAATGAAAAAATAATGGCACAAGCAACATACGAGAGTAAATGCTAAGCGATTTTTTAAATATTAACAAAATCTTATCACAAGAGTGAAAAAGTAAATAAAATAATTTTGATCTAGGTATAATAACCGAGACCCGATTTTCATAACATTAAAAGGTCAACTTTAAGCGACCACAATATTAAAACTATAAGACGCAATTTTCTAAATATTTTTGTATTATGAAATACCTAACGACACGTGACGTTTACTAAAGCACCAGTATACGAGTAATAAATTCAAAAACTGTACAAACAAGTGCCGCATTGTCTTAAGTACCATCGGTATACACGTTAACGGGCGCTTGGGCAATAGATATGACAGACGAACGCGTCTTTTAAAGAAAAAAACCTTTGCCTAAATCATGTGACGGAATGTCTAGCGCCAAGTAACGAGGGATAATAATTATGGATTTATGAAGCAAGTACAAGATCTTTGCTTAGAACTGAGAGAATGATTTTAGTCATTGCCTTGCAAAATCTGATACTCTCCTGTAAATGCAATTATAAAAATACTTTCTTGTAAGTAGATAAATTGTCAATATTTTCATTGTCAGTGAAAAATATATCTGCAAATATAGGCTAAACTGCAAACAGAACCTACAAAAAGCCGTTCTATACAGGCACAATAAACTCCCTCTTTTAATAACTTGTACCACTTACCGTCATAACACACAGTGGCGTCACATACAGCAGCCCGAAGTTCACCATGTCGAAGAGTTCCGAATTGTATTTCCTCCGATGAGGAATACATATCGTCTCCATGTGCCCGTCTCCAAGATCGTTGGTGATGGTCTCCACCCAAATGAACTTCGGAGCGCTGTAGGCTGCGCTCGTGATCCATACGCCGAGAATCACCAACTGGAAATGTATAGTGCTATGTAGATTAAACAAAAGAAAATCTTTGGAAAAGGCTGTGTGTTGAAGTTAAGCCTGCAAAGCACTTAGAACTACTGCTTGACAACTTATTGCGATGAATCTTTGCTTTTCCTTTTAGTTTTAATGACATAACTGAAGACAATAAATTTTGTCTTCAACCGTTTCTTTTATTTACTACGAACTACCTACTATGGATAACATTATGTACCTACTTGTAAAATGGATGTGAATCCATACATGGAGAGAGCTTGTATCAAAATTTCCCACGTGAATCAAGATTTATATTAAAACATTACTTCTTCACCGTAGGTAGGTATCAATTTTCTAAATGTAGGAGTAGTGTAGAACATTTTACTACATAATAAAATTAGGTCTATGAACCTAAATGTTTTGATTAAAAAACATAAGAACTTCATGTAAATCTAAAAGATTTACGACTCCTGTTACGGGTTGAACGTGATGTTAATAAAAATGTTTTCATTTCAAATATTTTTATATTCTTGCTTTCGTATTCGGGGTCGTTGAATGCGAATTAAAATAATATTCTGTATTTTGGCTCTTGCTACACCAGCATCCTTTCACCTTTCAATGAGAGTAATAACTCAGTAATAAATGTCATAAGGAATATTAGCTATTCATCTACTCTGCAAAAAGTCCAAGAATATAATTACGGAAGCAAACTGGACCTAAATAAAAATTAATATGTCAAGCGTGCCCTGACTCCGGCAGTTTTGTTATGATAATACAAAGTCTACAAAGCAAGAGGAAGGGAAATCAACATATTTTCCTCTCCAAACTACGGGGCTGTGGCAAAGAGGTTCTATACAAACTCGCAAATTATATTATTTACGCGACAGTGGCGCCATCACACTGCAATCCGGATTAAAGTCGGTCGCATCAAACTGTTTGCTCCAACTGAATCACTCAGAACAGTAAAGCTGTCTCGGTAACCAAGATGTATAAGTGATCCCTCGGCTTCTGCGCTCAGTCCGTTTGGGAAACAAATCTGTTTGTCAAATGAAGGAGACTGAGACTGATGGTGTCATCTAGAGTGAAGCTTAAACGGTATAAAACAAAAGAAGGTTTTTATAATTGTGTAATTAAACTAGTAGGATATGTTACTTGCACATTTTAATGTTAGCCAGGAAAGTGTAAATTTTAATTGCATTTCTCACATTGCTCACAATTTAGCAGTATTCAGTACACACCACAGATTCCGAGAGATTCCAAATTCACGGTAATCCCACCCTTCTCGTTTCCGGGTATTTTGAAAGTACTTAACATGATTTGAAAAATAAACGTTTTATTTTCATAAGCGACACATGCAAATTACGGCGAACGGCGACGCGAAATCAACATTCTTTGTGATGTAAGGAAGCGCCAACATTCACGGTTCTTGGAAGGGAAGCCTATTTGGTGAAATGGAGAAAGTCAATTCAAATAAAATCGTTCCCTCGCGTCGCGTTCGCCGACTGTCGCCTGTAGAGCAAATTTCTTACCCTAAGTCTTGTTGAAGTGAGGATTTGTTTGCAAGTGATAGGGTGTATAATGGCGAAGTATCTCTCCGTGCATATCACCACGAGAATGAATATCGACGCCGTGTAGCTCAGGGAATGTACGAACTGGTACATTTTGCAGAGAAAGTCGCCGAACACCCAGCTGAAATGGAAATATAAAAGTTACAAATTGGAAATTTCACTCATATTTTGTTGGTTTGCCGCAAGATTTCAACGCTATTATTGCATTGCAAAGCCCGCTCGGGGCTTCGTGTGACGAAGGTGAAATTTTAATAAACATTTTATGTAGGTGTATTATACACGTGTTTGAAAATGGACCTATAAATGTAGGGTATCGATATTAATAAATGGGGAATTTCAAAAGTAGAGAGTGGAATACAATTTGATACTTTATTATTCGTTCTTGACTATTACGGTGCACGAGTGACACTTATTCACATATCATAAGGGAAAATTGATCCTCAGTTTTTGAGTGACAATTACTACTTTGTAAGAATAAAGCGACCATATTAATTGAATTACTCGTGTGCACCTAATTGCATACCGAAATAACCTGAGAGTGCTCCAATACCTCTCGACTCGCGCCAATAAAAACAATTTTGGAGCGAAGATAAACCAAGGTTAGTCGTGACTTCACGAAAGTATTAACTACACTTTCGTGAGTCGCTTTACCTCTTTACAAAGTTGCATCTATCGTTAAACATCTACGAATACGTGCTACGTATACATTCCTAGAAACTTAAATTATTTTTTATTTTGTATCTACGGGACAGGTCAAGGATTAAGAGAGACTAATTACTGCTGCAAGCTGACCTTAGGCTATTCTAGTCAGTTATTAGAAACTGTGCTGCCAATATTTAGATCTACAATAGGTCCATAAAAGATTAATACGTAACTCCGCAGGGTTCGGTATGTGTGCACGACGTGACGCTATGCTGAGGGTAAAATATTCCACTTTTTTTCAATAAATTCTAGAGGCGTTCAAGTATCAATATAAATTGCTATCACATAAATCTCGAATCTTGAAGTGTTACTTCGTTATGTGTGAATTCATGGCTTCAGTGAACCATGATGTATCATACGCCAGGCAGGTCACTTCGTTACGATTACCCGTCACGTTTCCTTCTAGCAATACATAACACAGCTCTTAATATTTCGTGATCATAATAAATGGATTTCCTCCTCGTCTCTCGAATAAATGAATTTGTCAATAAGACAAATAACGACTATAATCTATTTTCATCATCATCATTGATGTCTGTAATTTATTTCCGTCGTTTATGTAATGTATTAGGTAATTATACCTACGCCAAAAAAACAAGTTTTCAGTAATGTAAGATAATCTTCATTGGAATTAAGGAAACATTTTATTGCTCGAAAACAGCCGGTAGTTGACGCACAAGAAAGAAATGTTCACCGGATCTTTTACGGTATCGTGTAATGAAACGATAAAATCAAATACATTGCAAATCCTGTAATAAAAGCACAAAATTACGTAATTTTATGCTTCATCCAGAATGTTTGATGTAGAAATTAAACTTCAACAATTAGTCACTGAATATTACATTGAATTAATTACATGAAGAATACTTCTCGTATTAATATTTCAACTTCAAGTATTATTACTGCTTTGAAGAAGGCTCAATTATCTTTAATGAAAAACTTAATGAGGAGTTTATTACAAGTGATAGGTAGGAAATATTTTGGACGTTCATCACGAACACTTTGTCAGCATACACGAATATTTTGTAAAGCCTACACTGTAAATGTAACGTAAACAAAAAGTTCATTTGGGATTAATTAAACAAACGCATGTTCGACATTAGCCCCTGTTTACTTTTGATTTGGTTCGTGGAATATGATAGGAGGGACCGTGAAGGTTCGCACACTTCAAAACATAATTTATATAGGTCAAGTATTTGTCACTCGGGGATCAAGTGCGAGAAGCGTCGAGTAGTGTTAGAACACAAGACATCGCTTACGAGTACAGGGAATAAGTTTGCTGTGTGCTCGGCAGTTTGGGGCCCTCCACCAGACGCAATAATTCATTCAACGTGCTCCGTTAAACACGGTGTGTTTACGTAGCTTGTTTACGTGATTCGATTCACTCACCTCGGTATAAGATAGATAGTCAAATTTTGGAAGACACAAAACACACCAACGCATAAATCTGCCACGGCGAGGTTCGCCAAAAAGAAGTTGGTTATGGAGCGCAGCCGCCGCGATAGAGTAACCACGAGGATGACGAGCAAGTTGCCTGAAACAAAAACAAAAATATATGAAAACTTTTGCGGCGTCGATATTTAATCATAAAACAATAACTTAACTTATAAAGTTTACAGGTATTCAATATTCCGTTCTGTTTACCAAGTAGTTTCGTGGCAGAGAGCTGTGTAAAAAAATACGAGTGTAGACAATTACATATCAAAACTTTTTTCTAAAACTTCTATTATCCTAGTTTTGTGTTTAGTTTCGCAACTTAAAATTTATCTAATTTTTATTTTAACATGTATGCTTGTTCCTGATTAGTTAGACAAATACGTCGAATAACGTATAACGTAGCTGTGTTAATATGCAATTCAGTAGCTCATACTCGTAAACGCGAATGTGTTTATTACAGACAATGCATTAGTCGCTACAGCTGCCAACTGAGAACATAATAGTCTTTCACTTGCATCTGACTGACCGTCAATTATATTTAGAATACATAATTTACACACATTTGCATTGATTCACTCTGAATTGAAATAGAAAAATCATTGAGTTTAACAATATTCCTGTCAAATACATTTCTTTTCAATTAAGGTCAGAAAAATATATTTTAAATTAAATAGCCATTTTAATCAAATTTTACACACCACATGAGAATCTAAACAAAATTTTCTTTATTTTGTGGTAGAATTAATTTGTGTTTTGTAAACGGTACACCTAGGTATGTTACTATGTAGTTGTAAAACATATCAAGCTTTAGCAAACAGCATTTCAATCACATGTATTGTTCGCTGAGAATTTAATTTGGTTGTAGCAGATAGCAAAATAAAGAGGATTCATTTAAGATTTTTGTCCGGCGACTATTCTCTGGCGTGCTAACGACGTCGCTTCCACTTTATTTAGACTTTTTGGTCCGATTCTGTTTTGGGTGTGTTCATTTGTGGAAAAATACTGTTTTAGGGTTTGTCTGTATTGAAAGAAGAAAGACATATTAGGCTGTACTTACACAGTGTAGTGTTTTAATACAAAACAAGTGAACAAAGTATGTGTACAGTCAAAGATGATGAATGAATTTTGTTTAAAAACAGATAAATGGAACTTTACCCAACGATCATCACTTAGACATTTTTTGTCTTAAATTCAGATCATTTTGCAATTTTGACGTGCAATTAAAGTTTTAATATTCAGTATTCTCAAGGTACATTCCCGACGTACTGAACACTTTGTAGTGAACTGAGAAATTACCGCCACCTCTTAAAGTGAAGACTGTTGATCAAGTAAGTAGTTGTGAAAGAGAGATGGCGCTCTACGTCGAGTATCGCTGTTTCGTTTACACAACTTGGGCTGTGTTACTTTATAAGATGGTGTAAGCCTTCTGGTGTCGGGGTGATTGCCAGCTTAAACAACACTTTGACGTTCAATTTTAAATTAATTTGAAATTAATATTACATGTTTGCTTGAACATAAATAATTCAATTATTCATTGAAATACAGAACCGCTCGGGAATTACAAATAGATGAAGACATATAATACCCGCAAAGGGATCCTAGAAAAGAAATGGATAATCCAATGAGATGAAGGGTATACGGATGAAAAAGTTAAGTAAGGATAGAATAGAAATTAATTATATTTTTCCGAGTACTACCGTTCGCATCCCTCTAAAGTATTGAACAAAAAAGTCCGAGTTACGTTAATTTTCGAACAGCAATGTCATTCCCGTACATTGGAAGACATCATTCGTGACTATACTAACAATGTAACAATATCTAAGCCCTCCAAATATATTTATTATTGAAATAATAAATGTATTAATTTGAAGGTCAATACCGATTCAGTATTATTACCTTCTCATAATTGGTATGTAGCATGCCAATAGATGATTAAATTATGTCTGAGCGCTGAAGCTTTAGGCGGATAATTACTCTTGAATGAGTTATGACTCTCCAATCAATTACGAATTAAACGTATTTAGGAACAAAAAACAAAACAATAAATCACTTTTTGTATTTTTTTTCTAAAACAATATTTCTCTTTGTAGACGATTTTGAGGCTTTCCTTTAGGGCTACTCAGAGATAATCAAACGCTTCTTTGAATAACCGGGGCCTACAGGTCAGATACTACACTATCGCTATTTTCGCATGATGCTCTACCACGATTACTTTATTATATTTAAAGAATGGGTAGCTTAATATCTATTTAAATAATCGGTAGCTTAATATCTGTATGATGTATTTCAGTAAATAATCAATACTTCTCACATAGTAATGGTAGGTACTAAGCTACATTAACAACCATTGTTATCTATGACACTAACCCGGTAGTGAAAGCTGAACTTAAAAGGCATCTTTTCTTCTGTTCAAAAGATGGCCTATCCTGATATGTCAGCCCATGGACATTTGATTTAAATGTTTGAAACAGTTGATAGAAGATAAATGAACAGCAATAGGGGTCAGTTATAATTCAAGTTATTGTATTGTTAGGACCACTTTGTTGAATAGGGTTAGTTCGAAACTTAAAGTAAAATATACAGTACCTACCTATTATATGTACCGATAGTCACGAAGTTGGAAATTAGACCTTATGTCCTACGCTTAAGGTGGTTAGAAGGATTGTGTTTCCAATTTGTGTTCTACAGTGTTAATACAGGAAATGAATAAAATATTATTTAGTTCAGCCAGTCAAGCGAGTGGCCACTAGACTCACTGAGAAATGAATATTTTGGAAGTTCCATTATTTGACAACATAATCGTACTGAAAAGAGAATGAGACAGATGAAATTTCAACTCTCTTCTCCTTTTATGTTTTGTAAAAATATGCCAACCTTAATACCGGTTTTAATAAATTAAAAATGTATTGTTTAATTCTTACGTAGATGCTACTCACTTACAATTCAAATCAAATTGTTTTTGCAAGTATTCCGAAAGAAAATTTCTGAAAAGGGAAAATTTCAGCGAACCGAAAGAATTACACCTACCCACATATCAAACTAAAGTACTTTCAAACATTTGCAAGAAAATAAATTCGGGTACTTCTATCATAAGTTACATTTAAGTACTTACCTAACATACACAAAGCAAAGTTTACTTAGAACTTTGTTTAACAATCTTAGACCTAACACGTAACTTATTTTTGTTTATTAAATACGCACATTAACTCGCTAGATGGTAGTTCGAAAAGCTTTATGACTTGCTAGTTTCTTTTCGATGTGAACAAATAGCAACTGTAAGTAGCTACTTTAAATTCTTATCGTAGAAAAGTTCAGTAATGAAAATTTCATGGCGTGTATGATTGTTTTTTCGCATATCAGCGCTTGAAAACGCGACATTTAAATCAAGCAGTGTCGCAAATCTACGTTAAAAATGTGTCCGTGCTGGTGCCCGCTCTATCTTATAAGTTTTCAAGTTAATGGTAGGGAAATTCTTAAGAGCCAGTGAACAGCTGTTTGCGGCGATGTCTTAGATAACTGCTAGTGCTTTTGTACTATTAGAACCCTAGGCACTAAGGTACCATCTGCATATAAATCAGTTGCGGTCTCTCTGAACGTAAAGCAGAGAGCAGTTTGCACTGTAATGGAAAACTGCGCAACTAGCTTCGCCCAAACGAGAACTTTGGAGAATCCGTTAATTTTATTATACAATTTAATTTATGAAACTGAAAAGCATTTGTTATAACTTTCCTTAATTAAAATTATATTTTCTATTTGATAGGTCTCTTAATGTAAGCTTTTAACTTAATGTCTTTGAATTGTAGGTACTAATTATTATTTGGAACAACATGATTATACATTAGATGCAATTCAAACAAATACAGATTATTGGAATTCGGGGTCTTTTCATGCTTATAATTTCGTGAATAAACTTCTTCTAAGTATTATTATTTTTTTGCGAGGGAACATTCGAGAGCGTGACTCAAATTCATGTAAATATAATCCGATACCTATCTGACATAGCAATACTAAGAATTAATTACGAAAACCAACCACACTGCCTTAGATAGAATAAAAAGACAAAACAATAACCTGTACATAATATATGTTACTGACTACAACACACTTATCAGATTACATTTATTCCAATAAATACACCCGACAATTTATCTATTACTTCCTAGTAAAACAACAAAGCTTTACACGAGTAAGCTCACATAAAAGTCTACCTTATCTACATAGGCAATAGGTACATAATGTGATAATACAATAAATTGACAACAAGATACGTACTTCATATCAGGGTATTAGATGATACACGCGAATAACCTTTACAGGTGAACCGTAAAACAACAATATAATGTTTGTCAATTAGGTCATATTGTCTGCCTACGTGCCTAATAAACATCTTAAGTACATAATTGTTTATTGCGAGTATTGAAGCCTGTTCAGTAAAAGTCATTTCACTCGTAATATCTAGAAACGTCTATTGAAACGCGAACCATATTTGTCGAATTACGGGAAAGTCAGGGTTCGGTATATACCACCCTTTAAAGAAGGGATCTACCGATCTTACGTGATGTAATTGGAATTTTGGGCCTGATTGTACCGAGTATCCGAAAATCAATTATTATTTTCTCAATACTTGCACTCCACAATGTATAGAGGTTTTTAAATTAAATGGTGTTACCCGTTTCGGATCCTGTCAAGGACGGTAAAAGTTGGGCAGCGGAGTAATGTATTAAAATCTTGGCGTGATAATTGTTAAAGGTGTAGAATAGCGCAAGCGCAACAATGTTTCAATGATTTTCAAATAACACAGGAAAGTAATAGATACTGCTCGCCGATTTGTGATGAACATCGAAACTTTCTTCATAAAATAATGTTTGTTCGTCCAAAAAAAAAAAGAAAATAAGTACGAAAATTCTCAGTAAGGGGTGTATCAAAATGTTTATTTTCCCCTTTCCTATAAATGAGGTGGTGTTAGGAAGTTCTGCGTATTAATAAAAAATGTTGTTGTCAATAAAAATACGGACGAAATCGACTCAGCGATCAAAATTGATTAACTCATTTCCGAGCCGCTGTTGCCATGAAAACTGTAAAATACGTGCTTATTTCTCCTGCTTCATATTTATGTTGGGTATTTATTGTTGCTCGGCAAAGCAGACTTTACATCAATGTAGAGACAGGAAAATAACTGATTTTAACGAATAATAAATTTATTACAGACATTTTTAGAAATATTCGACATATCAATTATCAGCCAATGTTGCGTGCACGTATTTTACTTTACGAGTAACTATCTTACATTTACCTTACTACATGGCGACGACGTTGCGACGTCACAACTCTATTCACTAAATGTTGATCGGCAGAGCACTTATAAACTGTACATCCCTTAATTGGCTGTCATACATCCGCGTCGCCACACTGGCTACTTGTACGATGCAAACACTTGTTTAATTTTATTGTATAAACGAAAAACTGCTTACCGTCTATACTATATTTGGAAAGGCTAAAACGATTTCTTTTTTGTTTTATTAAATGCCCATTATAACTTATTTAAGTATGGTGAACTTTCGTGTGACTATAAGTACATGTTTAAGCAAAATTTGCATGTATTTTCACCTCGGAGTACCATAAACTCTATGCATGCTTGTAGCATTATAGCAGCAGTATGAAAAAATATTTTTAAGTCCCTCATTTTTCCTAAAGCACTGCTGTAATAAGTGTTTCACATCGGGAAGGAAAATCCATAGAGAATCGCACACGTAACCGCTATGCGGCCGACTTCTTTATTTCTGTTTGGCACAGTTTCCACGTAAACCGCACCAGAGTTACTGGCCACAACGTAACGTCATACCTTTTTATAAAGAATAGCAAACATTGTCTCTCCCTGGGAAGTTTTCTTCATAAATTATGGACTTCGTAAACATTTAAAACAGCAGTTTTTATTAAAAAACTGATTATAAAACTTTTTTAGCGAATGTTTTGGGGAAACGAAAAGTTCGAGTATATTGTAGTGCATTCGTGATTTATTGCTTTAAAGACAAAAGTGCATACTGTATAAGTGCATTCATTTCTTATAAGAATTATGGTTAAAATATTGATCATTATAGTTAGTTCTAAGTTTGCCATTAAAGATTCAAAATCATTCTCGTAATGAGAACAAAAACATCTAAAACGCTTTTATTTCCAATGTTAGTGTAACAAAATTTCTACTATTTTAAAACCTACACACACATCATTATCATTTGTGTATAATCAAAAAACACAGGCTTAACTATTAATAGCGAATTGGTTCTAAAAATAGTTTGAACGCGTGTGATATGCCCTACAATAGATTGAACGGTATTACATTAGAACGAAGTTATCGGAACAGATGTTTCTTCTCATAGATCTTGCCAACACGTGTCAATTTGTCGACTGATGAAAGTCGCTGAAGATGTAAGAATAAGAATGAGTAAAATTAGAACTACTTCTATTTACATAGAAAATACGGCAGTGTTTTTTGTATTGTTAACAATAAATAAAAAGGCGCTCCAAAAGTACTTAGATACTTAATTCCTTAATTGACGATGATGTCACATAGCAGGATAAGAATGACATTGCTTTTTGATATGCTCGTATGTCGTGACTTTGACTTTTAATTTCCATATATTAAGCGTTTCATCGGCGTTAGCGCCGAAGTTAAAAGTTCCCGAAAATAAACGCAAGTAGATCTAAAATAGTTATTAATTATCCACAGTCGAAATTTAAATAGAAATGTAATTTTGTATGCCGTATTAGTTCATTTAGTGTCAATTCGAGCAGATAACAAGAATTACACTTTACCCAAATTAAAATCACACCTACGAGTACTTCGTTGAAATCTGTTCACAAAGAGACCACACATCTGCTTCGATCCTTCACATGGAAATTTAATTCAGTGCTTGTAAAGGTTCTTACTAGATTAGCTCAAAAAATACTTCAGCGGTTTTATTATTCAAATAAACTAACTAATTCAATTTTATCTGAAAATAAAAATCCTCAAATTAATCAAAAAAATTGTTTAGCCAAAGTCAAAGTTACAAAAAGGCCAGCTTGTTACATTTAAGTAAAAGAATATTTCGTTGCGAGTTTCAAACGCTGAAAGGACGCAATAATATCAAGAAAGTTTTAAAAAGTAATCAATTATGGTTACAAAAAGAGTAGCTTTCTCAGTTACTTGTAGAAATTGGAGTGAAGACAGCATGATTCTGTAATTTATATTTCAGATGCTGAAAATATTACGGTGGGCCGCGCTTTAGACGCGCCTTTAACATTCCTAGCAATTTTATTTCGAAATGATCAGGATTTTTTCTGTGATAGATGTTCATACTTACAGTTTTATGGGTTATCATCTGATATAGTAAAATAGTTGTCGTCGCGTCATCGTTACGAATACGCGATTACGATCACGATACTTCAAAGAACGATCCCCAAAACATATTAGTTACTTGAAAAATGACGACCACGACCACTCTGTCAAGAGTGTAGCGACCAAGAAGAAGAAGAACTTAAAATTTATCAGCCATTAAACATTATAAACGATAAGTTAACACACTGTAATATCCTATAGGTTTCAGTCCTCGTGTTGAGTCACCCACAGAACTAGCATCTGCCGATAATGCCCAAAATTGATGTACTTTTCTGGGTAAGGGCTCAAACACATAAACACGTTACGACGACGCAACGTACAACGATGCGGCGTCGTTTCACGATACGGGCTCCCGCACATAAACACGTTACGACGTCGCGTCGTACAACGATGCGGCGTCGTTTCACGATACGACGTTGCGTCGTGGAAATCTACGTCACGACGTCGTAACGTGTCGATGCACGATACGACGTCGTGACGTTAGAAACTCACGATGCAATCCTGGATCCAATATCTTCTGAGTATCTGTCTTTTCTTTCTTCGTCTTCTTATTAACAGCAGAAGCAGAATGCGTCTAGTGCGGTTCATTTTTCGGAACGAACTAAAACACCACCTCACTGTATCGACGGCATCGTGCCGTATATCGTGCGTGGCACATTACGTTACGATGTCGTGTTTTTTTACGATGCTCATCGTAGATTTCCACGACACGACGTCGTATCGTGAAACGACGCCGCATCGTTGTACGACGCGACGTCGTATCGTGTTTATGTGTGGGAGCCCTAACAACCCTACAATACATACTCTGTCTAATGAACTCTTAGAAAGCATATCCTACCTGACTATACCTACTAAACAATTTTTTTTCATAGATGCTGTAAGTACACAGTTGTTATAATAACAAAGAGATTAATTAACACTATCTGTTTAGACGTTACACCGAAATGATCAACAATGTTCATTATTTGTGGATATTTCTTGTACGAACGTTTCGAAACAATAACACAAAACATATCACTGTAATTAAGTAACTAGAAACCTAGGAAAAAATGTTTTTATCTTTTTTCTAAACATACCAGTATTTCTAGATAAATCTAAAGGTCAAAATGCTAGAGCGCGTAGTATTCTTACATAAATGAAATAAGGTATTTTTTATGGTCTGTTCGTACATATAGTAGGGATAGCCCGTCGATTTCCTCCTTAACAATTAGCCGATTGCTATTTACTAAAAAGTCGAGATCTATTTCCTATTATGAAGTTATGAGTACTTTAATTTAATGACTAATACATATTTTGCTTGTGGCTGTAAGTGATATATGTAGGTGTAGTCTTTCTATGAACCATATACAAATAGACACGTGAAAAGAAACACAACGTAACAATGTTAACTATATATTTAAATCTCCGAACAGTAAATAAATACCATTTCATTGAAGCTCTCTTTGTTAATTTTTATCTTTTGTTCCTTTCAAATAAATAACAAACAAAAACAATAAAAGAAGCCTCAGGCATGGCGTAGAATTCAAATCGTTAAAATTTTCAAGTTGAGGTATTCAAATTTTCAACAGGCCTCGGTTTGTTATTGTGCTAACATTCCAGGCAAGTATCAAGAGTCTCTGAATTTGTAGAGCTACGAACTTATTTGAATAAATATAATAAATCTAATGTAGAGTATTCTTGAAGTTTATGATCTCCTTAACACATTAGACAAACAAACTAATTTCATATTAAGGGTAAGGCACTACCATACATCATTAATCTGTTTATTTCTTTTCACCTAACGTAGGTCGTGTGTATTTCATCTACAATAATAATAAGTTGATTTATTACGCTCTACCTAAGAATTCTACCTCTACAATTCCCGAAAACACGTTTAGCTAATATTTTATTAATAGTGTTTTACTCACCGAAAAAACAGCAACAGAACACGATCGTGTATAAAGTAATGAAGATGGCTCTAACATCCGTTCTATCGAATATGTACTCGTCATCGCCGGACGAGTACACCGTCTGGTTCACTTTCGACACGTTGACAGCGCCGCCCTCCAGCGTCTCCGTCTTGTTGTAAGACCCCCATACATTGTTCTGTTTCAAGTCGTTGCTAACAAACAACTTGATACCGTACATATTTTCAGATACTGTATCGATCACGGCTCGTTGTTTGCTGTACAGCGCGCCTCGTCGCCCATTTTCTGTAACAAAATTATTAGCATTAAATTTTCTCTTAGTAATAACGATTAAAGAACGAAAATACATTTTTTAACATCTGGTATATTATCATAACAAACATAAGTAATCGAGGAAGAAACGTTGTCGTAAACAGGTGTATCCTTGTATTCACTGTAAAAGCCACGTGGAAGTTATTTGCGTTTTTCAATTTTCCAACAGATTTATCTTGAGTTTACTGAAAGAAATATCTATCTGAGAAACTGACACAATTTATGCCAACATTTACCGCCTTTCAAGCTGTGTTGGGGGAATGATGTGAAACGGATTTCAATTAATAGTCTGACAATAGACCTGTCTAGACCGCCTGACAGTGGTCAAGTGTTCATAAGCAAAAATAAGGCCCGTCTATTCCATGATAGAGTGTTAATAGATATGTTCTGTCTAGCTAGAATTTAGTACTGAATAACAGCTGACTCGAACATAATCGCCTGAATATCTCAAACAATTTTAAAAGCGTTGAGTTTTTTCATTTTCTTTTAAACATAATTTCTAGAGTCTACCCGTACAGTTAGAGCAAACGTTATCTTAAAGCTAAAGACGTAGGTACTCGTAATTGTCTACTCTTCAATTTCTAGCCAAGGAATTTAAAATATAGAGATACGACATAGGTAGGTCTTATATAGAATTGTCTTTCTACTTTTTTATGGCGTGACGTCATATATCATCTATTTCTGCTACATGGAAGCGGTTGAATAAGTGAACTTCATAAAATCCAGCCGATTTTAAAGCCTTTGAAATGTCAAAACGTAGGCGGGCTCTTATTGCTCAATTCCAACATCAAAAAGTGCAGGCAAAAATGAATGAAAAGTGTTTTCTATTTTTAGTTACTAAGGATCAATTTATATTAGCGCAGAGTGAAAGACTATCGGAGCTCTAATATCGCTTTTTGTCTTACATGAAATATGAACCTGAGCTTTACGTTGTTGACTTAAGGTTGAAATTGCTACTCTTCAGACTATCGCTCTACTGTCTACTACTATACTATCGGAGCAACAACATAATTTTCTTTATACATACTCTGGAATTTACGTCGTCTCCAGGAAACTTTTGACTCGATAACAAATGCGCATCATGACTCTACCTTATTAAAATTACGCTTAATAAAGCGTAATTCAGAAAAATTACACTCATTTACCTCTGTTAAGACAACATTATAATGTTATCCTACTGCGTTATTTTGCACCTTTTATAAAATAAACATTTTTTCGCCGCCTTGGAGAAATATCGTCTTAGTATTAAAATTGCGGAAAATGGCACCGCTTTAACGCTTTCACAACTACAATAATATTAGTTTAAAACGTGCTGTAAGACCAACTGTATTAGAGAACATTAAAATTTTGTCCCACTGCAATATTTTGCACCTTTTTAGAACAATGTTGTACAGCAAGTGGAATTTTTATATCAACAAATTCGATAAATTGGCCTAACATGAAAATATTATTGTGTTTCGTTCCACATCGCGGTTGTGAGCGGTCGGATTACGAGTGTACGACCAGATGCGCTTTACAGAATACCAGAATCTAGTTTATTGAAAAATCGTACACGCTAGAATAGCTGACGGGCATTTTTTATCGGGACACGATTGTCAGGTAACCATAACAAACTGATTTTTTTTTGTAGAATACAAACATTTTTGACCAATTTATCGAAACTTTGATTACTGTAAAACTTATAGATAGATAACACTTTTTGTTGCTCGTGAATGCTGATAATAGTTTTTATTTCAGTCTATTAAAGGAGATTTTAGTAGTAGGTACCCCTTGGCAACATAAAAATCAAAATGTTATGAAATAATTTACACCAACGCGATAATAACATTTCGGGAATCAAATGAGTTTCAATCAAAGAGCAAGCGGCTTCCAAAGCTTATAAACGCTTGAAACTCTTAAATATTTTATTGCCTTCATAAAATGTAATCTGCATGTCTCGTAATGTTGAACACATTCTGCTTACGCGTTCGAGTGTTACAATACAGGCAGTATTTACGGCATTTACCGGCGCCCTTGCATTTATCTCTACCAGGATATAGTGAGATCAGTGACGCGAGAGGCAGGAGGCTCGTCTCACAGAAACACATTAAGTTTAAGACCGTTTGAACTGACAAATTGCCATCCCATCGCCTCCCAGCGCTTTGGAATACCTACTATTATCAATAAAAAAGAACTCGAGAAAAAACAAGCAGATGTTATTTTGCGTTTTCTTTTATTGGTCTCTTGGGATCCGAGAGATCGCGTGGAGGTTTGATGTTTTCTAACAATCTGGCTGCTAAGTGTTTTCCGATCTTTGTTAACGCTGTAAGTTTTATATACTTAGGAAGGCACAATTGTTTTGAACTGTTGGAGTTGTTTTCTTTAAATTGCTTATTACTCCCGGAAGATCTTCAGTTGTTTTGGGGAAACATAAATTATTTCAAAAAGCACGTACTGTGAGAAATAACAATGATTTAAAAATTCCTCACCAACGGATGAGGTTAGATTTATCGCTTCCATTCAGTTTTCGTTCGCAATTTCATGAAATACGGCAAAATTGCCTTGCCAATCCGGCAATAAGATATCTGCAGAGTCGGAAATTTATTAAAAATTCAGTTGAAAATGTAAGCATCTCGAAAAAGAAGTGATCCCAATTCCAGTGAAGATTTGAATACGAAAATAATATCCGTTGAACTGGCGCAACGTCAGCTTACTACTGACCTCAAGCTAGGCTAAGAGTTTATGAATCGCTTTGCACGAAACAAATTGTGTAACATTTTTATTCTAGCTTTAAATAGGACTTAGAGCTTTTGAAGTAGATGTAGGCGAGGATTTTTAAACAAAAAAAAAGTCTAAGAACGGTCCCGCAGTTTATTTCAATTTTTGGTCTAGGTAAAATACTGGGATTTGAGTTATCTTTTTCTAAAGCCAATAACTACCTAAATATCTTTTGTATGAACATCGTATTTAATAAAACGAACAAGTCCACAGCTGATGTTAAAAAGTTATTTTCGGTTAAATTTAGGCAGTATCAGCAGGAATATTTCCGTCCAATTCTGTGGAAAATTAAGAAGAATAAAAAGCTAAAACCCAAGTCAAAAGTCAAACGGAAGCCGGTCATCATAATCCGCTCTGCTGTCAAATCCCTCGGGATCGCCCAAACCCCGGCAATAGAACTTGATAGCATTAATCCGACGAAATAAAGAACCTTGTATAAAAGAAAACCTCTTTATTACAACAAATAAAAAGTATATTTCTCCTTAATGAGGCAGTTGTATTATAAAAACAATCAGATAAACCGCTTTAAAAATCAGTATACCTACTAGTATAAAAATGTTTCTGGCAAAATTGTTTATTGGATTTAGTCTCAACATGGCGCCTAGAAAATAGGGCTTCGATACTCATTTACATCTCCTAGCCCTTCAGGAATACAGGCTCTGTTATTAATTTCATAAATTTATACTGTTATTAAATTTTCCCTCCATAAATCGTTACACCTAAACAATTCGGCGAATGTGAAGATCGTGTTTTGTACCTACATGTTGCTATCCAAAAATGTGTACAACAAGTAAAACAAACTGACGCGATGACGCCTCAAAATTTATTCTTCCGTAAAACTATACGTGTTACATAAATGTCTGTGTCCACGTTTATAGTTTAATAGTACGTTCTTTTATCGTTCGCGATGTTTATTATAAACTTTTGTGTAAAACTCCATGTAACACGAGAATCGAACCTATAAAGGGAATGTCGAAGTTCCGAAACTATTTCTTACTTTTTATTGTTATGATGTGTACGTTGCTGTGTAAGACATAAACCTTTATGTACTATGCTTATAATACGTACGACATACTACACGTTTCAGTGTGTTTTTGTATGAAACGCGAAATGTTTATCAAGCTTAAGATTTAGTTACATTGTAATTTTGGACAGATAGCTCAATAATAACACCCTGTGAACTATGAATTATTGAATAAGGATAAAATGGCTAAGTTGCCTCAACGTCTCGGCGTTAAAAAAGTTTTACAATTGGAAGTGACTAGACTACTCATAAGCCAGACAGCTGTTGCCACTATAAAAGTTCATAAAGAATAAAATTAGCTTAACAAAGGAACAAGATTTAAACCGCGTTGATATTAATCTATTCAGACTATTATAAGACAGTTTTTTTCACAATTTACGTTAGTCATAAAACTATTAGGTAGGGATTTTCTTGGAAAATCTTCTAATAAAATAAATCAACTAATTTTAATAATCTTACTTTTTAGGCAATTACTTTAAAGTACCTGACTAAGGGCGAGACAATGTTGGGTTTCAATTTGGGGCTAACGGCATGTAAAGGTTATCTCCTAGTAGTTCCGACGACGGTCTCTCACCGACCCACGCAATGAAATAAATGGCTAATTGCGTAAAAGTTACGTGCCCACAACATTTTCTCTTGTTAAAAGTACCGAGAGGTGTTACAATCATACCTGTATTTTTACATTTTAGTAGATAAGTAACAAATCTCACGTAGGTAATATTCATAGACAGATGTTACGGTATATTTCGTTGACTCAAGAATGGTTTGAAGTAATAAAAGTCTGTAAAGACAATTCGCGAAACTTTTTTGGTAACTTGATTGAATTATCCATTAAGGCCGCAAGATACCAATTCCATTGAATAAATCGATCCTTACGAATTTATAATAATCGAAGTACGTAAAAAGTCTCGAAATTCTAAATCACAACCTAAGTTTAAGACTTCCAATTTTATTAATTTTCTTGAAAAAAGTTGTTAGAGCAGGTGGCTAGATCGGTAATAACACCTAATTACTTACCTTTATAATTTAAAACAACTTAAAACTCAATTTATGTAAGTAATTTATTAACTACCTTTTTAAAAATCTGATAGACGTGAAATGGTTTAAGAGATTTTCGGTCATAACGAATTAATCATTTTTTATTCTTTGGTCATAAATCATATTTTTTTCAGAAAGCAATAAAGGGCAAAACGGCTGGAAATACTAATAAAATATTTGACCTTGCTAATCGAGTACGAATCGATTTCAGAAGCCTTTTTGATTTTGTTTTCGGTCTAGGCGATTTCGCAATGTTTTTTCTAACCATCGTCTAACTAGCTACCAACGATAAAAGGCCTTTAGAAATCTATTGCTAATAAAAAGCAAAATTAATACAAAAAATTGGATTCGATACCAACAACATATTTTGTCAACTTTTGTGACCTTTTATACAAAACCAGGAAAACCTCCGGAATCGAAATCGCCGACCCACAAAGAACAAGTATGGTTATCTTTGCCCTTTCCTTTTCTGTTTTTCTTTGCCCCGCTACGTGACAACTTAAGTTCCGATTCAAAACGCAATAACAGGAAAATCTTAAACCCCAAAAAGAGTGAGGTTTTACAAAATCTTTTAATTGAATCTGAAGGCTTACAACCACCTCTAAAAGTAATAATATTTCAGTTGTGGAAGCGTGACAGTGCACTTCACGATATAGCGCGGTGTCTCTCTTACACAAAGTTGTTTTGGTACGACCTCTGGATTTATACCAAAATGTCGGCTTACTTATACCATGGGTTGTTATCCCTGACGAGCGCTCGACGATAGCACCCCAAGTTCAAAATAACGTTAAACACGGTCAATTGATTTATTAGGACAATGAAAATCATAAAATATTGTGTTACAAGATTAAACGTGTAACGTATTTTACCCAATTTAATTTTATCTAGCATAAAGAGGTCTTTTCTGAGTAGTATTATGTTAGGCACGCGTAGAAATGTACATTATTTTTCAGATCTCTACGGGAATCCTTATAACAATGCGTACGTGAGGCCTTGATGAGTACGAGTCCTTAGAGCTAGGCTTTAGCAACAATAACTTCTGTTGTATCAATTTCATCAGGAAAATATGTCAAAAGAAACAATATTTAACAACAAAACGTTTCCTAAAATACGCTTATAATTAATTCTGTTTACGTGATAAAAATAAACATAGCCTTTTATTTGTTTAAAAACAAATAAGGTTACATAATTTGGGACCTCCTTGCGATATTAAAATGGAAATTTACGAAAATCGACAAAGTTACAACATGGACTAGATTTTGTAATTCTGTTTATATAATCTTTACCTCTAATAAAATAGGTGAAAGAACAGGGTAATATCAAATGGAGCGGAAATTTACCTGACCCCAACAATGTCAATATCTGATAAACTATTCTAAACGATGAAGGAGGTTGGAATCTAGGTAAAACCTGATAGCTTAATATTAGTTGAATTTGCTCGTAAACAAGTGTAATTTTTACAAGCTTTTGGGACCTTAGATCAAATTATTGAAATGTGGTAGCAACAAGTCGAAGTTTATTAACTTATCGAGAAGGAGTTCCATACATTTGCGGACTTTTCTATCATTTTCTCTTGATGAAGAGGACAACTGGTCAGTTTGAACAGCAGTGATTTTCTTCAACCACTAGGTATTGCCCAGTACTTCATCCCGATTTTAATGTAATTAGCATATTTCCAGGTTCTTAATTATTACCATCCAAAGTTTCAGGAACTTCTCAATTCAGACCTTTACTAATGTTCCACAAATAATGGCTGCTAAGTCAATAACGCCCAAACATTTCAGGTACCTACGTACTTAACTTTAGAGTAATCTATTTTTTCATTAAAACGATGTTTTTTTTTTAATTTCATAAAACGTTCAAGTTTCATATTTTCTTACGCTCGCTGGCCAACGAATCAAGCTAAGTACCTTACTTATCAAACTGGAATTTTTCAAATTACTTTCTTCGACTAATATTTGCGTTTGAAGATTTTTAATATACCTACCTACTTAGACTCATTTGTACTTGTATTTACAGACCTCCTTATCCCGTGTATTCAGACCTCAAAGGTCCCTCAGGTAGGTTTTAGTTCCTTCCTTGTTAGTTTAGGCACTTAAAACGCAACTTGGTTAAAATTTCGCTGTGTCAGCTTTACTCATTACGGCCTTCATTAATTCTGGACCGATCGGCCATTATCTTTTAGTAGTAGCATAAAGAATAAATTAAATTAAGTATACAATGGCAACTACTATTCGTTCTTGGTTACCTAGTATATTAAGGATGGTAAATACTTACACAGTATAATTGTAAAGTTTGGATGTTACTTCCTTAATAACGCAAAACGGTTGAAAAGATTTCAATGAAAATTCAAACAATTTTCCTTTGAATTTACAAGGTGTACGTACTCTTTACTTATAATATAAAGTCCATGAACTTGGATATACGAACGTACCGCCGAAAAACCCAATATGGAACATTGGTACATTTTTTCCTTAGAAATGCGGACCGTCGCTTTCGTCACTGTACTTAAACCTCACTCAGCCCGTATTATCTGCTACAAACCCATATTCATGCATCTTTTAACACATGTGAGTAAATTTAAACCAGGTAAGAGTCCTTTTAGTCAATTCCGGGATCTTAGATTTACCTCTTATGTTAACATAAAGATCCCTCCTGGAAGTAGCCTTTCATCCTTTTAATATTTCAGAGGTAGGTACCTATTAGATTATATTTAAACTCTCAATACACCTATTTTTATGTCACCAGTTTGATCATAACCAAAATATATCATGCAATTAACAGAGATAGCAATTAAGTAAATAAGATTGAATAGTTTTATTCTACGGCGATGCTTTTCAACTCGGCTGCAAAGAGAGGACTGAAATACGTGCGACATCATTAAGCCGTATAGAAGCCGGTAACAACGTGCAATACTCTCTCTAAAGATGTACGAGTATCGACGCCAATTTCTATTTTCAAATACTGTCATTAATGTTTTCTTTTTAATTAATCAGCCAGCCAGTCAACAGAGCGGTTTGTTTTGACGATTTATGATCGGATCGTCTCTAATTACTAAATTAAAGAAAATAAAGAACCTCGCTACACGCTAACAGTTGCCGTTGTTAACACGCAATTTTTGTTCCGGCACAATCAGCAAACAATCAATTTTGTATCTTAACAATACAATTGAAATCATCGGGTCATATTGCGGAAAAAATAATTAAGCACTGCAGAGAAATTGAAAAGTTAACCGTTCACTGAATATTTAGAGGACCCTCGAACGATTGATTGCGGTTTTTATTACGGTTTCGAACATGTTTGGGGTGCCTTAGAACCTTTTTCGGCGTGTATCTTCTTTTATTATAAAAGAAACCAAACGTTTTTAGTACTCACGTAAGTCTGTACAGCTGTCTAGTTCGGTTATTAGTGTTTTAGAGTATAATAAATAATACCCAGAAGAAAAACGTTGCCTGCCGATGGAAATAACTCGTTTTTGTTTTATGTGTAATAAATTTAGCTTGGGACTTATATTTAAATGTTAACAACTTTACAACAATGAAATTGATATTCAGATTAAAAAGCTGTGATCAAAATTGGTACCGTTTCCATCGGCTCGGATAATAGAAGCTACTGTATCATTTTTCGGACAAAAGGAAATGTGATATGAACTATCCAATACATTCAGGTATTTTTCTCTCTGCGAACGAATGGTAACAAAAAGTATTGATATCGTATCGTCAAAATTGAATACTTAGTATCAAATACTTAAAAGTTTATAGAATTCAAAACCTCCATACTTACTCATAAGCTTACATTACTAGCAACGAAATTCTGATAGTATTCAAACCAAAACCTAACATATCCAGATATCCCTACGTGATTCATGTCACTCTCAGCTTTTATCAAGTCAAGAGCCACACTTGACAGACACACATACATGTATCGCCGGGCGGCCTACACTGCCTACAGGTTTTCTCTTCACTCCACTACACTAAACACTCGGCTTAAGTGGTATCTATTCATTGACACCAGCTACAAGCTAGCTCCCGTCGCGTTGAAATTTCGACACCATTTTGAAAATGTGGATTTTGGAGATCTGTACTGTGCTTTAGAAGGGATATCTGTTTAATATTATGCTGAATACTGTCTGCATTTAATAAGTGCAGATTTAATTACTTTTGAGTTTAGTTTTTATCTGACATAAAAAAGACGGACCGGCAAGTTACCAAAATTCGACTCGACGTAAAGTTTTAATCAACACAATATCTAAGGTTAATAAAAAGAAAATCAAGTAAGTATTTGATTTATCAATAAAAAGAACAACCTCTTTAAAGGACTTAAAAGTACTAAGTATCCCACTCGAATGCGATATAAGAGTAAACTTTCTTTCTACCTATAATAAAAGATATCATAAACTTTGAAAGATAAAAGTTTTTGCTTACTGAATAGCTAGGAAGTTGTTCATCTGGTAATAATGATCACTTCAACGTCGCAATAAAATCTAGGCGCGCCTGAATTTGTTGAAACGCTCTTTACTAGATTCACTGAATAAATAATTAAATCAAAGCTTAAGATTATCATTAATTACTAGGCGTAATTATGACCGAAGTTATTTAAGTTTCAAATTACTGTAATTATTTATTTATTCATAGGTCCTAACACAGGTATATTTATGTAATCATAATTATGAGAATTGAGAAATAATAACATTTTAAGAATCCAAAATAACAAAACAAATTTCTGAAAAAAATATGACAACTACACCTACGCCTAAACGGAAAAGGTAAGTCTTTTAAAATCTATTCAAGTCCAATTAAAAATGTTTTTTTTCCTGGCACAAATGGATCATTTTTATTTGCTGATACTTTTTAAATGTCAAAATAATGTTACCCCGAAATAAACTGTTAGCAAAGTTATAATTTTAGAAGTAAGTATTAATTTTAGCCTTCAATCAATACATATCTATTGGGTAAATATAAAATTACTTAAAGCTAGCACAATTAATTCCTTCACACTTTTAAATTATATTTTTTTTATTAAATTTAATTTATACCTTTTTGACGAAAAGTAGTTGATCTAAGTATACTAAATTAATTTTTAAATTCATGTCTGCTATACACTTACTTATGTGTGTAGTTTAGCAAGCCTCCAAAATTCTATAAAACCAAAGGAGCGAACCAAGGAGATGTATTGCATTGCCATCCATTAATCTGTAGAGCCATAGATCTCCGCCTGTAATCTGTCTCAAAGAAATTACGTCTGAAGAGGGTAAAATATCACGCGTAACTTTCGATTCTATAATTGAAAAAGTATATAAATACACTTAAAGCCCCAGTAAATCGTTTTAAATAAACGAATCCATTTGTTTGAATAACAATACTTAAGTGGCTTTGGCCATAAATTAAAAAAAAAAGAAACATTTACGAGTATCACGATTCGCCTTTGAGTCGCTATTGAATGAATAGATAAAACTTGTATGTTTTTGAAACTTTAATTTTATCAATGTAGGTACTCTGTATTACGAAAATAAAGTTTTAATGTAGCGTTTGACGTTTAATATTTATTAGCTACTTGTCACTATGACTTCCATCACCATAAAATGTTACAACGAAATAAAAAGCGTTTACCGAAAAAAAAAAACTTTTTGCTCGCTAGGCAAAGGAATTTCAACATCACCCTTCAAAACTTTCAACAATAACTCCATTCATTCAGTTTATTAATGTACAAAATTAATGGAGCAAAAACCAACATATTTTTTATCTACAATCCTTGAACTATTCGTTTGTTTTTTTTCACCAGATGCTACAGTCAGGCTTTTGTATCTGCATCCAAAGAATGGATTAATTTCATCCATTTTTTAAATTAAAAATGACATTATGCGCGCGCATTTTTAAACATGAACATCGTTCTTTCATTTATTTGTGTATTATATACCATTAATAGTCAGCTTAAGTTAATGTTTTAAATGATTACTTACTGGATGAATTTACATTTAAAACTTGGTTCAAATTTCCCAATTGCTTCTGAAAGTTCGCCTGTCCTTGGTGATCCAGTTTAGATTTAAATCTTTTAAACTTGCACGCTCGTTAGAACGTGGTGGTGCAAGCATTGGACAACTTAGGACCGGGCATTGGAAAAAACTTTAAATTATAAGTCATATTTTTAATATTCATTTCGAGGAGATACCAAACTGTCAAGATTGTCTAATCTGAAATAACTATCTTTATCGCCATTTGTTTATCAAAAAAAAGGGCTTGGATTCAATAATAAGAACAAAAGAATTTTTCACAGAATTCAATAAATCTATTTTTATTTTTTCTTAATTTAATTCTAACTAGTTTGAAATTAGAAAGTTGTTGGTAACCTAATAAAATAGTACCTGCCCAGTTACGCAAAATTGTGGTAGGTTCTGAGTTAAAATATTTTTCACTTGTTAACAATTTCCACGAAGACGCGTTTAATAGAATTACCTAACATTAATCAGATTTACTACATCAATATTTTCAGACATAACAAAACCGTTGCTTGATATTTCCTTCCCGTTACCAAGATAAACAATAACATCGGCTCGATTCTGAGTCACGGTTAGAGACGAATCTTTATTATCGAAATAGACGCAATTAATGACTCAATGTCATAATATCACATATCGTCCCATTAGTAGAACAATGTTTTATCTGCAAAATGTCTACTTTTCAGTAGAGCGATTTGAAGTTTTGCGCGTGCATTATTTGGCTTAACTCTTTAATGGAAGACGTTAGCCATTTCATATTTTTACAATGTACATAGACATAAATACAGCTTTTATTGTTATAATTATTTATTCTTAAAACTACTCCTGTGCGTAGATAGTGGGTCGCATGTGCATACATAACATTGTACTGCCAACAAAAACCGTTCAAGAGCTGTCTTTTGAGCACATGGAACGTTATTTGACCAAATTAGTCACGTTATATCTGCATATGAAACAATATTTTACGGAATTCCAAAATTATGTCAATGTCTTTCGTGAAGATGATTTATATAATACTAGCTTCTCGGCGTGGCTCCGCTCGTGTTAAGTAGGTATAAACGTAAGTAATGACGTGAATTTTACAAGTAATGAATTTTCTACACACTTGTCTTGTTTAGTCGTACTTACCAATTTATCTTTAAACAAAGGAAAGCAATGAGTTGGCAAGTTATTCTTTAATATAATCTGTATAAAATTTAACAAATTAAGCTGTAAAATAAAAAGTAAATATTGAGGAATGTAGGTACTAATTTAAAAAATTCTAAAATCACAATAAAATCTAGCTTCAGTTCAGCGTGTTTCAGTTAGCATAATATCACATTTATTTTCTTAAACATAATATTATTATTTATATCTCTTTTAATTCACGGGCTACCTTCAGGGTAAGAAAACCCGGTCCTTTTTAAAGGCTTACACGGGGACACAGGTCCAACATGCAGAGAAGGCCTCTGCATGTTGTTAAGAACTTTAATCTAAAATGTGATGGGGCATCTACCAAGGGCTATCCACCCCTGTTCTATGGAAGAACAGATATGGACGGCCCAAGGTAGCTACAAGACTATTGTATATTATAGAAATAAAACTAATTTGGGCTATTGATAACGTTTAACAAATCCTGTTAAACGTAAATGTTTCCTTCTCTATGAAAAACTATGGCACCTGCCTTTCATTACATGGTAATGCAATAAAATTGGCAGGCGGTGACTTGCCGGCTCAAAGATGGGCCCCCTATAATTATACCGCCACGATAGTCAGCAGGTGGGCAACACCAGAGAGTAAGGCTAAGGGGTGTAGAGAGGTGCGACACCGATTTCGCCATCGCGGATCATAGACCCGGAGCTGGTTTCCTTGTTATTACGTCTTTAAACACTTCCACCCCCGACCGTATAGCTCTAGCGACCCCTCTCTAACCAGCCAGTTAAGGCAAGAAAGAGCTGGGAGTCCTCATAAAGCGACCCCCGGGGCATTCAGGTTGCGTTGTGTCGCTACTCTCCAACAGCTCGCCACACGTGACAAGAATAACATTCTACACATCCAAAATCATCGCTACAGCGTTTTTTGGATTGGCGTGGTATCGCAAGTTCAGAAACAGAGCTATGTGAACAATAAAATGATTGACTTTGGGCTGATGGAGCGGGAGATGCCATCACAGTATTCTCAGTGTTGGACCGAGTTGGGCAAGATTGAGCAATGGGGATATGGGAGCATCTTGTGGCTTCATAGAATTAGACGGATTAGGACCTTCTGACGAAGGTTCTTCGATAGCTTGCACTTGTGATTGGAGTGGTATGGCAGTATTAGAAACGGAGCGATCTATACAATGAAGCGATTGACTTTGATCAGAAAGAGCGTGTAATGCCTTCACAGTACTCTCAGTGTTGAACTGACTTGAGCAAGATTCAATGACGGGTGCATTCTGTTGCGTCACTGAATTAGGTGGATCATGATCTTCCTCTGAAGAATATTCTTCCATAATTTGCAGTTTCATCCAATACTTTTTGCCAATATTATTTAAATACCTTTGTCTTGAATGTTTCACTGGCGGGTGGCGTTTTTTTAGCCGACTGCTGGGGAATATGATTTCATCACAACTTTTGTCATGTTCAATTGACTGTTCTGAATATATTGGACAAAAATCATTATAACACTTTGTGTGATACGGGGGTGGTACAATATTTAACATAAAAATTTTTGATACTATACTTGTAATCATTGCTATACTGACAGCAGGTGATGTTTCATAACTGGATGCAGATTGAAGTTGGAACGGAGTTACTACATACACGGCTGTGTGTACTATGACGTTAGACCTAATTTTTTTTAAACGTCATTAGAATTTTAAAATTTATTGTTATTTATGTACATTCAGGTGAAAATTAGTTATTAAGAATAGCTGTGTACGATTAAAAGTGTATTTAATAATTTTATAACCGTTTTAGATTTCGAATAATGTTTTACGAAAAACTAATTAACAGAAAAAAGTAGCTTAAGCGCTTACGACGCACACTTTAAAAAATAATTTGGTCGAATAATGTTTCATGTGTACATACTGACGAAAAGAAGATATAATTATGCGTAGTATAATATAATATGTGCATAAGAAACTACAAAATTAGGGAAAAAAATTAATATGTTTTATCGTATATTAACATGTAAAGAAACTTATCAGTAAAGTATTGTAGTGGATTACACTTAAGTTTAATACGACGCGGCAACTTGGTAGAATAATGTTTTATGTGATCTTAAATACTGTCTACTGTGTCTGTGTACTGTCGAATAATGTGCGTTGTTGAGAAGGAACACCAGAGGAACGCCAGAGCGGGACGGAGATTATCGCTTCATGTGTTCGTACGACGTTATTGTAGGGTATGCCACGTGGCAAAAACTTTATTCGAACTTTATAACTCTTAAAATAATGAATGAAAATTATAAAAAAATATATCATTGGATAGCTTACGTCATTACGATTACGAATTTATCATAATATCATTTTTGTTATATGTGATGATAAAACATTATTCTACTAATGGGACGATATCTACATGATATGATGTAACCACGATAGCTCACTGCGGGTTGGTGATTTCGGAACTAGGATTCCTCAAAATTTGCTAGAGTCGCGCAGAATATGCGCGAGCGCTCTCGCGACTCCGGCTTTGGAAATAGATGGGGCCCGGGATGAGGTGCCATGGTCGGTGTAAGTCCGACATATCCCCACGCCATGCCCGCGGCTTGGGTTGAAGTTATTAGAGACTCACCCCGAAACCAAAAATAAAGGATTCCTCAAAATATTCCTCCACCTTTTGTCAGTGTCTTTGAATATTTATCAAATCAAATCAAATCATTTATTCGTTTGCGAACATGGGTACAGAGAAGTTCTTACATATAATTAGTGCACATTAGCCACATTCTACCACAAAAGGTATGCAAACTTAACAATATAAAAAATGACTACAACTAACGCATTACGCTTAACTTTATATAATACTCTTATCTTCTAAATATTCTCTAATACTATAATAAGCTTTATTTAATAACAGTTTCTTAATACTATTTTTAAAAACATAAATATTTGAAATTTCTTTAATAGATCTGGGTAGATTATTATAAATACGTGGAGCCATACATAAAATACTTTTATTCATTAATGCTGTCTTGTTACCCGGTAAATTCAAATTACAATTTAATCTTGTGCTGTTTAATTTCTTAAAGTAGCACATGTTTTTCTTAACGAATAATACAACTTCTAATATATATATACATGGTAAAGTAAGTATGTTTAATTTTATAAAAAATGGTTTACAACTCTCCGTATTCTTGATGTTAGTTATTGCACGTATACATTTCTTTTGTGCCTTAAAGGCAGATTCCTTATCAGTGGAGTTACCCCAAAAAATAACACAATACCTTAGAAGGGGAGCAACTAAGAAAGAGCATTTAAGAAAGAACATATTACTTTTAAAAATACGCATTGGTATGTGCATGAATAGAACCGCAAGGCAGCCACGCCACAATATCAGCATATCTTTAAAGAAGATTATTGCAGTTGTGAAGGCGAGATACAGCTCTCCACAGCTACAAGTCTTATTGATATTAAGGCAGTTAGAAATGTCCTCATGAGTTTGTCTAAGAAAATATAATTTCGATTTCATAAAAAGCAAACAACTTTCACAAAAATGTAGCCCGAATAATCTCCATAATGAGTCTAAAATCAGTTACGTTGAACAAGTTAATTAATTTACATGGCCTTTTTAACTGTATGAAATTGATTGCCATTTCTTCAATTAAAATTAATTATAAAGGGTTCGGATATTTTAAAATTAAAAGTTTTGACGCCTCGGCAATTGCGCTTGAAAAGGTTTTGTTATTATTTGCGAAAACATTTCATAAAACGTTAAAAAATTTAAATCTACACTTAATATTATGAAGAGGAAAACTTTGTTTGTTTGTAATGAATAGGCTCACAAACTACTGGACCGATTTAAAAAATTCTTTCACCATTCGAAAGCTACATTATCCACGAGTAACATAGAATATATTTTATTTTGGAAAAAAATAGGGTTCCGTAAGATATTTGGACTTTTCGGACACAAACTGAAAAAAATCAACCAAAGTAACCAAATATACACGCGGGCAAAGCCGTGAGCGGACAGCTAGTTTATTATATTACTATTCGCGTTGGAAAATTTATGTTGCAGGATTATGGCCTGCAGTCTTTGCTGTCTTAAATACATTCATATCAAATGTTCAAAATATGAATACACACACACACGCACATATTTAGTAATTATCTCTTGTTGTGTTTTTATTGTTTAAATTATGCTTCTCGATTTTGTTTTATTTTTCTATACCACTTTAACCATTATAACAATGTTGTAGAAGAGCGAGGCCTCCTAGCACAAGTATATCTTTTACTTAAAAGGAGGTATCTACGTAAGATACACTGTGAAATTTGTACAAGTTTCTGTAATAAACCTTTTCACAATTTTATGAAAAAAACAGTGTTATTAATTCAAAATATCCAAAAGAATTCAAACGATTTTTCTATTTTTTTAGGTCTGGGTTGACCTAAGTTATTTTGCTTCTATGGTTCAATTATTTTTTTAGAACAATACATTTATTGAGTTTTTTGTTACCTATATAAAATATATAAACCAAAACCCATATTGTACAGGACACTGTTCGGCCTGTAATATGGTCAGATTTTTGAAGCATGAATACTACACTCGGTTTACAGGTAAAGTGATACACATCGGAACGTATTGGCTACCTGTTCTATGTATCTAGATTGCGGAAGGGTCAAAGGATTTCGGCGGCTCCATGATACCACCGCTCCATTTAACGCAAAGAGCTGAAATCCCTTTTCAAACACTCTATGGATATTGGATAAGGCATTTATTGAAAATTAGGATGTGGGTAACCGCGGACCAAGCCGCCAATTTGTAAAATGACAAGGTGGTATGTAAACTAATATTTCAATGATTATACGTTTCCGGGTTACAAGGGTTTTGATGGTAATACGTAATACTCCATAATTTAACGGACCAAAATAATATACCCATTATTCCTATGATTTTATGGGTCAAAATTTGGAATGCATTGTAACCATACGCTGTTACTCTCCTGTTAAAATCCTTTATATTTCGTAGAACGTCCTCATATAAGCTCAAGCTTAACGGAGGATTTTAACCCTTTCGGTTTAATATTTATGACTCAGGATATAAATATTAAGTGATGCGTGCTCCTCACCTTTGAATACTAATGGAACCATTTACAGTACGGTGCAAGTCATCATCATCATTACCCTGCTCTTATCCCAATTCGTATTTGGGGTCGGCGCAGCATGTCTTCTTGCACACGTTCCTATCTGATGTTATTTCACAAGTAACACTGTTTGCAGCCATATTATCATCTTTCACACAATCCATGCATCGTTTCTTTTGTCGTCTTCTCCCCCTTTACCCATCCACATTTTTTTGGTCCATTATGAGTAGATTATACGGTGAGTCTAGGTACCAACTGGTTACTCCCACCCTAGTAAGTAAATTACTTTAGGATAGTGCTCATATCTCGTAGGCGAACAGTACAGGCTGTACGCAAATGAGTATTTAATCTATCACACTGTTTCAATCTGTCGATACATCAGTCTAGTGGCCACATGTGCTACTGAAGAGAGTGACATCTATCTATCTAATGTTCAATTGAATAGGCCTAACATCGTTCTAGGTTCCCGATAGGCTATTGTTTTTTGTAGGAAACAATTGACAATTGTTTTTGTTACCCAAATAAAGTTATACGTATAACGCTGAATGATTATTACGTAGCTCGGTACCCAAGGATTAAACTCAAGGTAGGGAAACAAAAAAACATGGCTTTTTCGACGTACCACTGGCAGGCAGTGGCTGTAATAATATTTTATAGCAAACCATGCCTTTGAAATGTTTTTGGTTTGCGGTGTATCAAATATTTAAATAAAGAAAACAACACGAATGTCAAACGAAATTACGGGACGAGCCTTTGAATAAACAAAATTAACGTTGCGCCGGAAATAGCAGAAAAACGTGATGTGACTTGGTACTGCATTCGTTATTAAATTATAAAAGAAATACCTAATACTTATACATAAAAAAGTTAATATTAAGCCTACTTGTTTTTGTTTCCAAATTCGTAAAAACACCTTAAAAAAAAACACCTTCCAATCCACGCTATTCTAAACATTAACATTACATGTCTAAAAAATTATGATATTTTTAGCGTCTTTTAGCCTTTACTAGGATATTCTTCATTAAAAAAACTTGTAGACTGCCTACAATTTGTGTTCGCTATGACATTGTTACTACTCCCCGTGCACACTTAAAGCGCGCTCTTTGTGGTTTGAAACTTACACTGAAGATCACACCTTCGGGAAATATTTTATGCATGCTTTGACTGCAATTTTGTTGTCAGATGCTTGGAAACCTTCGCCTAGATATAGTGGTAGCCCGTTTTACAGAATCCTCTCTTTACTAAAAATAGTAGTTCGGCTTTTTTATTACTACCTATAATACATAGATAAATCAAAGTAGCTTCCCGCTGCCTCTCTGTCTAGGTGGGTCTGCCTATCAGTTATTTTAATAGACAGGTTGTTTCAAGAGGAAGCTTTATACGTAGATATATTACACTAGTATTGCACCCATGCACAGCTGATGCGGGTTGCTAGTTGAAAATAAATGTACCTTTTTCTGTTTTTCCGCATCAAATTGTATCACATTTATTTTTTTAATATCATAATCAAGCTTATAAGATTCGGTCGTTTTTCGTGTGATATGACATGACAGTTCAAGAAGATACTTTTAAAGAGAAAATAAGGATAGCTAGTAAAGGTTCGATAAATAGCAAAACGTTCGGCCACAACCACCAGGAATGTCATACCGCGGCTACCTGTCCTTTCTGGACGGATTAGGTCAGAATACTTCGACATGTTTTTCAACCCTGAATTGACCTACATTCTACAATACTGTTAATCTGCCTTAGACATACGCTAATAAAGTAATTATAAATACCACAAAGACGGTACTGTTTTTTTTTCAGTACCGTAATTAATACGAAATATTAAAGTTTAACAAACCTTTAAAAGTAAATTCGATTACAATCAAAAGTAAACACAACTTTTCAAAAGTTTAACCAAAACCGAAATGTCAGTGGGACGCAAGGATTAATTATCCGTATTTTTCATCTTCTTTAATAATTAACGTACCGGATACAGCTCGCTTAAATATTTTTGCTTTCCCACACAAAATACGGCATTTCAGTCACGAAAAAGTGTTTCGCAAATTTTGGATATCTGGTGATTAATCATTCGTTTTCTGCTTGAGTCAAAAGAGATTAACCAGATTAAATTATTATAAAAACAATCGTGGGACGATAAACGTCACTTTAAAAAAAAAGTGCAGACAATATCTATAGCTCGCCACCATTGAACTGAATGCAGTAATATTTATATTAATTACTTCAACTACCGCCTACATACAATCGCCAAGGTGTGTATATTTTCTAGGTACTAAAACGCAACAATTAAAATTACTCTTTGTTACTTTTTACTAAAGTAATCTTGAAATAGACGTTGAAATTTAGGTACAGCACTACAAACATTCTAAAACTTCTAACAAGCCGCATGGCACTAAGGAGGGTTATCAAAACTTTAAAACCTCATTAAAACTATGTTCTTGAATTAGCGCAGCGCCACGAAACTAAAGTCTAGACCATGAACTAAATTCATTTATTCTACTTACTTATGTAAAACTTCCCATTTCTCTCTCTATGTAAACACAAACACTGGCAATATTGGTGTTACGAAGTAATTTAAATTTGGAATTGCTGCGTTATTTCAATGTTTGCGAAATAATTAAAAACAGAACATGCACTCGAACTCCTTGCTTATTTATGTTTTATCCAAACACTGGCCATAATTAGGTTTTATATTAGGAACGCGTCTACTTTCCCGTGCAAAGGTATCTAATAAATAATACGATACATTTTTTTTTGTACACCGAGAATTTCTTTTAACAAATTACATTTGGAATTTTGATGGGAGACATTTTTCTTTTTTATTGAATGAGTGAAAGAGTATTTTATGAGTGTAAATAACAATTGTTTATCTTTGTATTAAATTACTCTCTACTTGTCTGGAGAGTTACTCAAAGACCGTATTGTACAATACCTATTTCATGTCCCAACACCAAACCGGGCTTCTCGAAAACAGCTATTTTATAAAGACAAGAATGGTTTTATGGTACAACAATTTTAGTCCAATTAAGATAACTAAACGACAGTTGTATTTTACCGTTCGAATAATTAAACTAACATTCATATTTGAATAATAACGTATGTATATGAGAGAACTTACATTAACAGTGTGGTCGTACCCGCTGCGTGGCAGTGTTAATATTAGCAGCAATATGCATAAGGGCTCAAACACAAATGTTATCTTATCAATTATCCGGATAATATAAACCATCATAAATTTCTAAGCAAGATATAGTGTTATGACATGGTTTACCGCTTGCTCTAATAGGAAACCGGTAAGTACTCTCAGCAACACATCAGGGAATGTTGAGTCACGGGTATCAACGGTACCGCCAAAGATAAAAATATGTATAGAGCTAGTAACTGAGTGGGTAAGTTAAAACGACGGCACCAAAATCTAATCAAAATTAGGTCTATAGCGTAATTCATTTTTAATCTAAATTTGTCTGACGTTCCCATTCGTCTCCCTTGCCTCGTCATCTACCCTTTTCTGATCTTTGCTTAACATTTTTTAATAAAGGCCCTGTCCAGGCAAACATGTTACCGCCGTTACGCGGTCGACAGCACCAGAGTAATCTGTCTCCTAAACGCGCCATTGCACGTCGGTACACTTGTGAATACGACGAATGTTCCACATCTACAATTTGGACAGTGTGTATGAGGTTTGTTATGTTTGTGGAAGCGAGACGCCACTCCTCGCAGTGCAGTGCGTTATCTCTCTCTTACAATGGCAACAGTCTTGTGTCGAGCTTATAGTACAGGGTCTGTTCCAAAAATTTTAACGCAAAAGTTTATTGTTTTAGTTCTAAAGGAATCCGGGCCAGTTAAAAATATTTCAACGAAAGTGTGTTCTAAAATTAAATAACAAAATGACTGTCGATTTTTTTTAAGGTTTTGTCTTGCCACGTTGTTCACGTTGTGTCGATATCTAGGTAGGAAGTGTGTAGTTGTGTACATATTAGTTCATTGTATATGGAAATCAGTCTGACCATTGTGTACTAACGACTGTCCTCAGCACTATCAATGCCAAGAGAACAGCATAATAAGGCTATTACAGCCGTGACGTGTAATCTCCTTCACCAAAGACCACAGCCGCTATCAGTGTTCTGGCCGTTGCCCAGTTGCATTCATAACACACCGAACATAAATATTTATACCGTACTTAATAAATGTTCTATTTATTTTCTTTGTAAAATTTCTAAATTTGCAAGGTACGTCATGTTTTTTCTACAATGTGGCACGCACGTATACACAATGAAATAAATGATTCTTCAACATTCCGCCGATCGTTTACGGCGTCTACATAAACAAAATATTCGTGATATAGAACACATGAGGTTGCTACAATATTCACGTGTTATCGAAGATGGAAGAAATGGTCCCGCACTATAAACAATTTTACCGTATCTATTAGTATAAATAGACGGGAGAATTTTGTAGTGAAATTTTGTATGTATAGCCGCTTTAAAAAGAAACCGGACATTCTAATTATTCATTCAAAGCCCGTATTCTTCATGGATTATATTTTCTATAGGAAGGTACACACCCCAATTCATTGAGGGTTTGTCAATCCTCTTAGATTGCTTCTATAGAAAATCTCTTCCAAATTCGTATAGCCTTTGTTAGTGAATGAGTACAAAATCGATTTAAATCGGCAAATTATCCCCGCTGCCTCTGATCTTAGCACTTTATATTTGGTTTTCATCCTTTTAACTATCTAAAAAATATATACCTACGTCGTATGAATTATTATCCAGCGTTTTAATTTTCGCTTCGAAAAATATAACATTCATAAATTCATAGGTGTCTTTATGTGGTTACGCAGAACGGTATAGGTAAACCAACATTCATGAAATATTATTCATAAATTCATTTTGTTACTACCCTTTCTCATATGAATTATCACGTTATTTGTGACACAGGGATGGATTAAACAGGTCTAAAAAATAGCGGCTTTAATAAAATAATTGTAAGGATTACTTTTAGTCCTTACGTATAATATTTTCCTGATTATGGGACTACTCACCTTGCAGTAGGTACAGCCACACCGATATGGCGGGTTCGAGTAGAATTTGTTGTCTTGTTTAGTTTCTCATGTTGACCCAAGTTGACGCAAAGTGACCTTAGATGACGTATTTGACCTAACTAACCTGCCGAGCAGGGTTTGGTTCGAATTCCAATTGAGCTTGTAAACAGCACGATATGCAAATCACTGATCCTATGTACAACATTGCAACTAGTAAGTAAAGACATTTGCATAAGCCGAAGTATTTATTAAGTAATGCGTAAACTGTACCCAAGTTTATGTTTAATAATGTATTTAATAATTAGTTTTATCGGAAACTTTACTTTTCAAACATTGAAACATGAAAGCCAATATTTAAATAAATTTTATTGAGTAATTTGCTGTTTTAAAGTTACATAAAAATATAATGAGAAATGGAATAATTCAGAAATGTAACAAAAGTAACGTTCCTTTTGTTATATCAACTTGAATCTGTTGATATTAAGTCCAATTACTTTATATTTCCTCAAAATCCCCGCAGTGAATTCTTGACAACCTGAACAAAAGAGAAACCATTCGATTTAACGCTCAAAAAGTACGGAATCTTATTCTAACATTACGCTCGCTTTTGATAAATGAGGTGAAGGAATTTAATTCATCTTGGTCACACAAATAACAGGTTAAAGAATAAAGTCCAATATTTGGAAGTACTTGCAGGGATTCCTTTATACAAAGTCTTTTCAGGTTCGTTCACGAAGATTCAATTTACAATAAGAACAAAGTAAGTACGTAACCATATTCAATCGACCTCGATACGGGCACTTCGCTTTTATCTAAATTCCCACTGATCCCTAAAATCCATTAGCTTTCATATCACAGCAACGAAAAAATACTACGGTGAAACAACAAACAGTTTTAATGCGAAACAAAAATAACTGGTCGTTTATAATGAACGAACCATTAATTTGAATTGTATACAATCGTGCAGTCATGTGAAAGATAATTTTATGAGTGTTTTTAAACGTGGAACGTCTGTCGTCGGAAGGGCGTCTGCAAAATTGGAGTTCGCACACATAATCCGGGCACTGGCACGCAACAGGCCAGTTACCTAAAACTTACGGCGATACACAATCTACATAGATTGTGTATAGTAATAAGTCCTACGCACTAAATATTCAGCGCTTATATTTTCTCCCACCCTGTCCTTATTACCCCATAAGTACCCCCTTTTAAAACATTTGCAGATCACGTAAACAATGCCTTATGGCCTTATGAGAATATGGGGCTCGAAACCGCAACACGTGGTACCACAACCATTCTTCTTTGTGACTATGATTAAAACAAACGAGAATCTTTGAAATACTGAATACTTACGTAATATATTTAATACAGAATAAGTAATAATTAGAATAATATCGTTATAATAATTGAAAACCTCAACAGCTTCGTCCAATCACATCCAACTTTTCACTTCATTTCCCAGTTTCGACTGAGTACTATGGCTAGTAAAGCTACTATGAAGAATTATACCTAATAGCAGCCAATATTTGAAGTCCATTAAAGACGTCTTATATAACTTGAATATATTCCTCATTCCATGGCTAATATTTAAACGTACCAAAGGCACTTCAATTAAGGATAACTTTATTAAGAATTGTCAATTAAGACGTGATTCTTTTCACATTGTTATTAAACAGGAAGAGCAATGAAGGTATCATTTTTTTAATTAATTGCAATAACGAAATTCTTTCCAAATTATGAACCTTCTTTAAAACATACCATTTATAAGCATTAAATATAGGTGAAATGTATAAAACAAAAAAAAACATTTATTTCAGGTAGTCATAACCCATACCAACGTCATCATAACCAAAGGTATAGTAAATTACATTGCATTGCATTCTGTTTTCATTTTCTCTCTCTCTTTCTTTTTTACTCTCTTCATCGGCTTCAATTTCAAATAACAAGATCGTTTATAGGTAATGGCACCATTCTACTAAATTAAACGAAATAACAGGAAACAAAAGGAAAGTTTGACAAAAGCAATTCAAGTTTTGACATTAAAAATGCCTGAATTACATTAAATTAGGATGGTTTTCGATTTTCATATGTAAAAGCTTATCCCTGTACTATATGCTTTTGAAACAGGTTGATTGCAATTGTTTAAATTAGATGGCGAACTACATTACGCGAAGTAGTGTCTCGTTTTCAAAATTAAAAGTAAAAGGACTGATAGGAAAACCATGTTCTGAACTGAGTTTTAATAATAACATCATACCATCAGTGACCTGGTCTCTGGCAGAAACATAATATTGTTACGAAAAAGCCAAGTGTGAGTCGCTCTCAATACAGAGTGACTCTCAAAACCATAAACCAAAAATAGACTATCACCAAACTACCAACATTATTTTTACTAACCTTACGAGAGTTTGCGTCATAACCATATTATTAGTTGTTATCGTGCTAATCAAATTACAAAGGGAACATAGATGAGGTAATTCGCAAAACTCCGGTAGTAAAACTATACGTTTTTAAAATAGTCTAGTATTTTAGCGTAAATAAAAGGTACTAGTGTCTATTTTATCCATGTCACGGGGTTTTCAAACACGTTTGTAAACAACACACGCAGATACATGTACCTATTACAAATATTATGGTATCAAACAAATGGGCTATACTACTCGGAAATCCGTGTCGGACGTAAAATTATGTAACCTCTAGAATTTGTATGTACCGGTCGGTATAGAGCCTGCAATTTAGATTTATTGACTCTATTTCCGAACTCAATTTCTATGCAACGAGGTGTAATTTAGTATTCAGTAACATTTTCTTACTATACCTACTAGACATGGTAGGTATGCATTTAAAATCCATTTTTAGGCCAGATTTACAGCTGTCCGGATGGTACGTAGGGAATCTGGATTGAAGACAAACATAAGGCGCTGGAACATCGTTTCACAGCAATTCTGGTGTGTCTGTAGGTATGCGGCCCGCTCCGTATTGCATATAACGTTACCCGTGCACCGTACAGCGGAGTTTTAGATCAATCAGAACACTATGTTCGGTACCTGCAGGTATGAGTAACTCGTGTACCTTTCAGGTCGTACAGATCACCCAGACAGTCGTGAAACCAGCCTCACCAGACAACAACATAACAGTCATGATGTCAATTTACATATGATTTTATGAAAGCCTGTCAGCAAGATGGCGCTAAAATTGTAATAAACGTCTTGAACAAATTCCTCCCTGTCATCACTTCTGATTCAAGTACCTATCGTGTCATAAGTTGTTTATGTACAACGGAAGCACATTTATAGTTACGACAATGGTGCTTGAAAGTAGATATCGCATTATTCCACTCACATAAATAAACACGGCGTCGCAATATTTATTATGATTAAAAAAGGGCTATTCTACTTCTAAAGGACATAAAAACACGGCTGGCTTGGTGAACGTGTGAAATACATTGTGGGACAAAAAAGGTTTTATTTATAAATAACCGTCACGGACTGATTTCTCATAGACGCACTAACTTATAAAGGTATAATACAAGAAGTCGTAAATACACCTCATCGGTTTCGAATAAAACCTTCTTGACGTTATCAGATAAACGGCGGCTTTACTTAGCTTAGCGAATAAAGCTAATACCATTAAGTATATTAGAATGGATGTTACATGGGCCGGAAACTTATTCAAACGGAAATACTCGGCCCTTCACCCTTCACTGACAATCTTAACCTTAATGTAATCACAGATTACTTTTTCTGCTTTTTTCCTGCATTAAAATGATTGATTTTTGAAACAAAAGAAGAATATTACGTTTTTTTTTTCTTATCTTGACACCCAAGTGCATACAGATCAGTCATATTATTTTTTCTTATAACAAGACACTTTACAACTGTTTTATTTTTCCACACATATTAGAAAAGCAATTTTCTTTGTAGTCCCAAACCATTCTAATACAGGCTAGGACAGATTAAATCGCAGAACACAAATGGAACCCCGGCGTCCAAAAACGCTCCCCAAAAACATTTTAGATTACAAACCAACAGTTCAGGTCACGTGTAATCTCTTGAACAAGAGACTTGATTAGGCGATTAACCGAAATGTAGTGAACCTTTTTAAATATAGAGACAACGTGAATAAATTACAAAACATTTCAATAGATTTTGATTAACGGTAATTGAGCTTGTAATAATCTGAGATAAATACGAAATCCAACAAAAACATCTTATTAGTATTTAGCGACCAACAAATTAATTATTATTTGAGGTAATATACCAATTTTAATAATCGTATCGAATAAATTTCGTCATAAAGAACCCTTCAGACTTCACGCAAGATCCGTCTCCTTAAATAAATCAATCGGTTTTCCGATCTCTATTTGTTTGAAATGAAGCTGGTTTATAAACTCCTAATATTCCCTTTATTAACTTCTCATCAAAATATCTATACTTCATATTTCAAAGCTCTGACATGAATATTAACGACCTACAAATATGTATTGCTTCTCACGTAATAAACTGCGATTCGAATAGAACAAATATACGTCAGTTAATGAAATACAATATGTTAAGAGAAAGTCTAGCCTAGCGCTGAAGTAACTCATATTATTACATAACGCCCTTTGACCTGAAGGACTCAATACGTGTACTGTTATATTTTAGACTCCTAATGTCCAATCGCACCAATGAATGTGTGATTTTAGCTACTAGCCAATCAAAAGTTTTTAGATCCAATTTAAGCATCCCTAATTTGAAATTGTATCGTTAACCCAAGGTTTCGATACCGTTACTGAAAATTGAAGCTCCAACGTAACAACTCCGACGTTTTGTAATCGTAACATTTACTTATACGCCGAAATGGATGGTTTTAATTACCAAAAGGGGTAAGCAAGCACCAGACACAAAATCACAAATAGACAAAACGAGAAAACTTTTAAAAAGTAATATTCCAGGACGTTTTAAATATCAAAAAATTGTGTTATAAAAACCAAACACATCCGTTTAACACAATACAGCAAATTTCATAATCTACGAAGTATTTACATCTAAACACATGGCGTGTGGATGTAAAAACAGTAGTCTGCGAGCTATCACGTCTAGTTCCACCCTAATTTGAATAGAGAAACGGAACAACTATGATAACACCGTAAATCAACAACTTTATAGGTGCTTATGTAGATCCACTTACACACATTTACTTAGGCAGCCGTCGTGGGTTCGGGTAGCCAAGAATAACGTATTGAGGTATCGGGGTTCCCGACTTGCGACAATTTGCTATGCTATTATTTATGAACGTTTCAAAATTACTCTTGCTTTATATTAGACTATTTAGAACTAAAATGGTTAAAAAATTTGGTCTATTAGGCATTTCAGGTATCATTGAAAATAATAGATTTGAAATTCCTTACTCTAAATATTCCAAGAAGCCAGCTAAACCCACAGCTGTTGAACGAATTTAATCTCAAAATAACTCCAAGAAATCCTAGGAGGCACATTATTCCGGTGTCTGCTCCATTTAGTACGACTCAGCTCGAGAAAAAAGTATTTTTTCTCCGCACCGTTCTATATAAAGTACGTGGTTTCAGCAAAGCAAGCATGAATAGGGAGTAGGTAATGTAGATCTGATTCAGGTCTTTAGAAAAAGAGTTATCTTAATTGCTCTTTTAACCCAGTCTTAGCGAGTAAGTCAAATAGGCATTACATCATGCTGAGAAAGGCGGCTTTCTGATTTCTTTAATGTACTGTGATACGTGCGACCTTTGTTCAACACGTCGCATGTTTTCATTATCGTTATAACATTATCAATCATCGCGGTATCAGAAATAAACATATAATGTATTCAGCGGCGAAGGGAGACATCTCATTTAACGCGCCGAGGCTGGTTTCTCGAATAACGCCCCCGCACCGAGTTGATATTACTTAGTAGACAACTAGACATACACTTTTGAGGTCACTGCTCATCATGACGGTATATTTCTAGATAAACTTCTCTGTAATGGTAACGCCTTCACAAATCGTGAAGCAAAGAGGAAATGACAATTTAAAAGTTTTATTTGTGTAGCTGAATGTTTGAAGCTGAAGTACGTAACGAAATTCGAAAGTGAATCTTACTGTCGAGAAATAAATAGTGTTTGGACTTTGGTTACCTTTTATAATCTATGTAGAAAATATACACCCAAACGATAAGACTACAAGTTTTCACAAATTAACAAAGCCTCTTTTCATGCGTCCTACAAAACTTACTTATTTTATTAACTTTTATATCCGCATAACAAAACAGCCATCTAATTAAAAAGCTGCCGGACTGTATTTGTCAACCTTTTTTTCTTTGATATTATAATCCCGGTGTAGCTTTAACAACACCCAAGGGCCGAGATGGGGTGACTTATTTAACTGGGACGACACAGTTTCACGTTTATTTAAAACCCTTTTATTACACACAGTTTGTTCCAGTTGAAACAGTTGAAACCTACAAAAGTACAATCGAATTGTAATATTTACGGTAACACAATAAAACTGTTAATAGTACCTATGATTGTTTAAGTGGTCATAAAATATACGACTGTCTAGTGATTGATGACGATGATAAGATCGAATAATGGTTCAACAAATTGTTGCCATTAAACAGAACTAAAGCGCACTTAAGCTCTAAAGCTAATTAAACGATTAAAACCGGGCAGTAGTCTTTTAAACCTAAATTTGTATGGAAATCGCTTAATATCGTTAATAGGGTAATTTCATATTTAAGCACTGTTACCCGAATATTAGCATTTAAGCGAACCTCAATGGTGTAGTGGTCGCTAGCATGACTACAAAGTACCCAGCAACAATAAAAGCGTCGTCCAATACAGCTAAAGAAAGTGCTAGGCATACGAAGAATCAAAATTAAATAAAAGCATATTAAGCTATAACAGTATCGTTTCTCTGATTACTATTCCGTGCGCTCTGTACACGGAATGGGAACTGTTTACTGTTGCTGGCGGCTGGTAGAGAGCCAGACCACGTACTGCAATATTTAGTTAATTTAACGGTCATAATAGTGCTTACGTTGTTAGTTAGGCGGCCTTCACGCCTCGGGTATGGCATTTAAGCCCCATTTGCCATAGCTGAAATGTAATAGGAAGATAGGCTTAGCATATTAATTTGTGATATTTATGGGTAATTGTGGTGTTACGATCTTATCGTTGTCCAATCTTATAACCTTACTTAATAGATAGAGGTAGACCCTGGCCTTGATACTAAACGTTGAGAGGCAGACACGTCTTTATGGTTCTAGCTGGTAAGTAGCACCTTTCATAATCGCCTATTTTCACTGTGAAGAACTTTTTATTATTAGTTGTTAAATAAGGTGATTTTGCTATTCAATATTCAAGACCTCTTCCTACGGGCACAATCAGGGAAGTATCTCTACATGTTCCGCTTATCTGTGAAGTTTCCAATACACCATAAACTTTGATGTTTTTGTTCATAGAGCTCACCTTATATCCATGCCTGTACATATTAATTACACATCCAATATATCTTGGATCCCGCACTGAGCAATGGAAGTATACCGCTATCAGCTAGATCAATTCATTCAGCCTATTTATGAGGAAATTCAACCAATTGAAGTGGTTTATTTGATCTTTACTACAAACGATATCATCTTTTTCACCTACAAACACCAGCTTAATTCAATAGCGGATTTAGTTTTGCGCCTCATCCCCAAAAAGCTCACCGCGACTTAACCTTGTGTGTTTAGAATCAGGATCCACAAATCCCACCCGAGGACTCTGTCATAATATAACCTTCCAAGAGAGACAAGTAATTTTTCGGGAACTGAGCCGCACCAAGATTTATAACGTACGATAATAGAATAATTCACAGTTTAGGGCAAGCATCTTTAGGAAATCATTTACTTGCGAGGTCTATTAGTTTACAAGACTTGCTAAACGGTTATTTCATATTCTCTCAGACAGGCACAGCTGTTGGAACATGTCCAAAAACCTAACTAGCACAATGCGTACTAAATATACTTATATAGCTATATTTTATTCATCCCCTGTTATTAAAACATATTTTTTACCGGGATCAGAAAATTGCATACTTATTAATATTTCCTATAGAGTACCGAGCGATATTGTTTGGCAGTGGGCCAGCAAGTCGTTAATACTTATGCTCTTAAGCTGTGTTCATTAAACTCAGGTGCTTGAAAAACCCTCGCTATTAGGTATTGAGAGAAACGTTCATAATAAAATATTTAATTGATTTAATAACTCCACGAACACTGATTTTAACTGCATAAATGTAAGACTGAGAAAAAGGTACACTTTTTTGGGCATGACTGATAGATTTGAAGTCTACAAATAATGTTTCTCGATAAAACAAAAAACTGGCAGCTTACCGACATAAAATTTATCTTAGAAAACACTATTTCATCCAGTCTGAGCTTCTAGACTTTCTGTGTGAAATATACGTTACACCAATCATAGCTTCAATCAAAACCGTAAGCTTTGAGTTCTTTTTATTTGTCAAAAGGTTTTTAGTTATCAATAGGCATAAAAGCACTCGTCTCTTAGCTTATTATTGTAACGTAGAATACAAATGCGACTTTGAACATCTTTTTTGAAGGTAAAATGTAACCTCCTTTTGAATGCGATCAGTTGCTTTGGCAATACTTTCCTTTGCATAGGTGCCTTATGTATTACAAGTTAGCTGATTGGATATCATACAAGGCTTAGGAATACCTGTCAGTTTCAATTGCTTTTCGAATCTTAGGATTAATCCATGCGTACCTAAAGGGAGACATAATGAGAACTCCTTGAAACCAACGAAATCTTTTAACGAGACTCAAAAGGAGGAGTGTTATAAGATTTACGTGTGTTTCGACATATCTGTCTTTGGTATTGAACTTCCGAAATATGTGGATTAACTTTTTATTTATTTGAATAGAGGCTTCATTGAGACAGCTTTTTGGTTAGCAAAGAAATTCTATTCTGCATGTACCAAGCATGACTACAGATGTCAGTGGCATGCACTTGGAGGGGCCTATGTCCAGCAGTGGACTGCGATAGGCTGATGATGATGATGTACCATTTTCTCCTTTCTTTCTGCAAACAATTATTACCTTTCCAAATATTGTGGGGAGTTTTCCTTGCATTTTAAACACGTGTTTGTCATTGGGAATCAAAACCACGTGTCTGAGGAACGAAAACATACGGATAAGACTACCTCTTATATAAATCTCGATGTCATAACATCTTGTGCGTCTTACTTCAATCATTCGCTTGAGTAACAACGGGTGCTCCATATTAATCTGTTTAGTCAGGTTTCAGGTAGCGCTACGTCGAGCAAAACTTTCTCAACTCAAATGTTTGCTCAGATATTACAATCACTGATACTGAGACAGATATTATTGCTACGTGCCTATTATATTCGCAGTTATGTACATAATTTTGTTAAGAAAACGTTGTAAGGTTTCCATGTCAAATGTTGGTGTGACGTCTCGTACGACGAGTACGTATTTTCACATTTTCTAAGCAATATTTGAACATTTTTAAAATTGCCGAACCTTCGTTATCGTTTCTTATTAAAAATCATTATCGAATAATTAATAAAATCTACCTTGATGCGTAATTAATAAGAGCTATCTTAATCAATAAAATTGATCTTTATGAATCTTCAATGTTGTATGGAATGTTCATTAATTTATTAATTAATGTTCATTGCCCTAATTTGTACTTAATGTGTGTCAGTCATAGAATTCTTATAGGTATATCCTTAGTTGAATGTAAAAGATTTTTCTCAAAAAACTGATAACGATAAATTTTAACTCCATTCATTTATTGTTCAATATTTTTTCTATCAAAATTAGTTGTGCAACTTCCAAGAAATTTCTTTAGTTTCATATAATGTTTTTGTAGATGACGAAAATTTTATACAATTGATAAATGATGCAGATATTTCCCAGGCACGGTCCCAAAAGAGAGCAGAAAATTGTCATGACACCTAATAAATGAAGCAACCAAGCTGGATTACCACGAGCTTTTGAAACACCCTGTATTAGTCACGGTCAACCGGCTGACGTAAGGTTTGCGTTTCATTTCCCGTGGACTATAGCGTCATGTGATTAAAATTAATGAAAACATTCTCATGGTAACCTTACGTTCATTTTTGTAGAAAATATGTTGAATTTTTACAGTGAAACACGCCAACAGGTAAACATCATGACGTTAATTATACCCGCTCATACCCGTCCAACAAACACAATTAGTCAACGTCTTAAGAATCTTAAATCACGGTTCTGTTTGTCAAAGATACATTTCAGCTAGTAAATTCTCAAAATGTTCGTCAGAAACCGCTTTAATTCTAAAATTCGAAATTCTTAACCTTTGAATTCAATACAATATCTTATCTCCCGAAATTCGAGCCCTTAATAGAATCCTTATAATTATATTAAGTCAATATCACAGGAAACAGCTTCGGAAATTTACGAGATCCGCTGAATGTGAATTGTAATAGGGTAAGAAAAACTTCTGGGTCTCGTACTTCCTCCATTTCCGTAGCACTTTGGATATAATACAACTAATTATTCTCAGATTGACGCACTGAGAGGCTTATGTTTACACCTAAATAACATCAGATTACACAAACATTAACCTTAGTCCAGAAAATACAGAGCAAAGCCACTTACGCAGAATAGGATTAAATTAATCAGCGCGTTAAAATTAACGCAGCCGCACTATAAATTTCGATTATGAATAATGCATAATGTTTCTACTGCATAAACACATTAACTTAATTCCCTACTTAAAAGCTTTATATGTAGTCTGGAGACTACTTTAAACTTTCAAAATTACACCACTGCAATTCTGTTAATGACTTGTTTTACAAACATTCTGCCAGTTTATATGAAATTGCCGCCAAAAGGCATGTAGTCTATCCAAAAGTTGGCAGCGATACTACAAAATTTTCCTGTTCTTACGTTAAAATTGCTAAAAAATCGCTCAGCCCTCAGCTTTAAGTGGACTCGTCTTGTTTGACATGGATTTGAAAAGCTGTAGAGTCTGTATACGTTATCAGAAAATATTTATGGCTGTTTGTAACCTTTTGAAAACTGTTAAGCTTCGCGTAAACTAATTGCTTTTAATTTGAGCGTGTTGCTTCGGCAGCATTTAATAATTAGCGTGTGTTATACCAGTAATGTTTTATGCATGTACGTTGTACATTAGTGGCGTACCATGCATCGTATAACAATAGCATTGAATATCTGTTTGAAGCGGCGTAAATAGATTTGTAGTAAGTAGGTTTTACTATTTCGACGAGCTGTTTACCCGGCAGAACGTTTTACATTATCGTAATAATATTTACATTTAGAATTAGTTTGCGGTTTGTCTCAAAACATTTTAAATTACTCTGAGTTTAGTTTCCAAGCTAGTCTACAAATAAACAATTGAAAAAGTGTAGAAAAAAGTGAGACGTAACTTCTAATTTTCTTAGCTCTCTTTTAGTCTTTTCAAGATAATATGGGCACTAAAAGTCGGGTAAAGTCCAACCTAAGAATGTTGCTAATTACTACCTAATGAACCAATAACGTTTGTTCTACCAAATTAGGTAATTCTGGCGAATTCGGCTGCTGAAATGGACACCCACGTAAAATATGTGTGTATCATGCTTTTGTCGTTCAAAATAAATAATTATGGTACGTGATAGATAATAACAGTAGTAAATAACAGAATATGGTAGATAATCACAACTGATATACCAAGAAAATATTATTTTCCAATTACTTATTCAAATACATTATTGCGTATATTGTAATTTATCTTTATAGTGTCTTAACATCCTGTACATCTATCTGTATATGGTTTATGTGAAGGTCCTATGTTATGATTGGTAAACGGGTAAACCTACCTACTCAAAAAATATTTACGGGAAACACACTTGATCAATCTCTATGATCATCCTAAGAAGTAAAGCAATAAGCATATCACGCAATTTATGCCAAAAACCTCATTTATATCCAAGGAATGTCTCTCCATAACAATCAAATAAAAATCAGGCTTAAAAAAAATATACTAGTTAAATTTCATAAAGGTTAAGAAAATTAAGTCAACATAATACAAAATAAGAAACTAAAGTCGAATAAACAAGTTTGCCCTTTACCACTAACGTTCAAAGTGTTAATTTAAACGCGAAGTAGCGTGTAAAAGTAATTTCATTTCAAAGCTGACAACAGTTTGGACAAAAGTAATACAAACTCGGATACGACGACTTCTTCGTCTGAGAGAAAAACAAACATTACTTAAGTTTGCTTTATCTTGTTTTATTTTAAGCTTTTTCAGATTCACGGGAGAGCTCCTCTAACCGCTTACTGTGGTGTTGCCACACTTTAGAAAGAACCCATAACAATGTACTAGTAGTTAGACTGGTCAGTTATAATAAAAAGTCAAAAGTCATCGCAAGTCAAACTCGCATTTATTTAGTAAAATTAAATAGTTAGCATTCATATTTTATACGTTATTCTGATTTTTCCATCCCCTGAAATGACCCTAGACCGGTTTATTCCCGGAAATCTTTATAAAATAATGCACGTAATTGATCTGCCTTTTGAGAAAAGTTCCATTTTGTCTCAAGATTTCTTATTTATTATTGCGTATCATGCATAAATAAATAAGAGATCTTAAACTTTGTTCCTCTATGGAAATTAAAATTTATAAGGAAAAAGCGATATTTTTTTCTAAAAAGATTACTGCTTTCTTGGAAAAAGTTATCATTACAATACATAAAAGCGGTATTACAAATATAATACGGATTTGTTTAAACGTTGTGTAGACATTTATTTCTTTTTTCTTTCCTTTTATCTAGTGTAGGTACAAATAATTTTAAATAAAGGTCCTGAAGTCTACTATTTCGTAACGTTTGACCGGCTAACCCTATTTATTTAGCGTCAGTCACGAAGGGATCGAATTTATGTACTTATCCGATAGCTACTGTACCGTCTGACTCCAAACCGTGTTTCTATTGTTTTAACTTACCTTTTAGTTCGGAAACCTCAAAATAACCACTAAGGACGGATAGGAATTAACATTATTTAGATTTTACGGCTACGGATTATAATAAAACTTTACTTTGGAAGCCAATTTAACGAACATTTTGCTAACAAATGCCAACATTTAGGGCACTACAAAAAGTATAAGTATTTAGGTATTTGTAATACAAATATCAACAGAATGATGTTAGATAAACGTTAGGTTTTGGAGATATTATAATTCTTACATTGAGTTATCTTAGACACATTCAATAGGTTTCATTTTGTTATGTTTTATATTATTATTTTAATTCCTAGTTTTATATCAATGGTATATAAAAACTTCGTGATATAGAACAAATGTCTTTTTAATATTCTTTTAGGACTGTTTATAAAACGAGAATGGTATAGTTTTTGCAGGAAACAAGCAAAGAACATAACAATAGACCAGCAAATTAGAGCAAATATCTAATCAAATGTAATGGTTATTACGTGTGTAGGTGGAACTAACATGAAACTTATCATAAATTCGAAGGCTCGTAATAGTTTCTGGGACCTTATGAAATTACATCAAAAACCTATTATACTATTACAATTCAGAGGTAATAAAAAGCTTTGTGAATAATTAAGTAAGCGAACATGTTGGTACCTAATCGTTATTACGAAATGGGTGTAACAAATCGGACAAATAGGGCTTTCAAGTATTATTTGATATCGTGTTGTTATGACTGGCAACAAACGTCAATTGTTTTTGTTACTGTTTGAAGCCGAGCATTTATTTCTTAATTGGTCAAACAGAATTGTTTGTCAAGACGTTTTTTTAATAAACCAACAATCTTTCCCCTGCTTTGCACGGATGCAATACTGATATTAAATACAGATAAACCTTCCTCTTGAAACAGACGATTTGAAAAAAAAATGCATCAAATTCAATAGCATAGTTTTAAAGCTAACATACATAGAGACAGACAGACAGCGGGAAGCGACTTCATGCTATATAGTGATAGTAATGTTTTATAACTCTCATAATATTTTACATAGGTACATCTCTATTTAAATCGTTTTGGAAGTCGTTAAACATTTGTTTAGACATGTATCTACATTAGTTGTCTTAAACAAATATTTTATTTCCTTGCACGGGCCTTTGCTTCCTTGTAACTGTATATACAAGTAACAAATTGCCGTCCGTCTGATTTATGGCTTTGATTCAGTGTTTAATGTGCCAGATGAAACGGTCATTGACACCCGAGAAGATTAGTCGGTATCATTTATCAGAATATTGAATATATATCAGATATTCAATATTCAGATAGGATATTCAGTACCTATTTATATGACACTGTTATTATAAAGTCAAAACTGTTTGATTGTGTATGTATGTTTGTTAATTCTTTACGCTAAAATGGCTCGACATTTCTAGTGAAATTTGGTATGGAGGTAGAGCCGATACGCTTGACTTACGTTCCTTTTAAGCCGATTGCGTCAAATAAAGGGTTTTTTTTGCAGCCGTACCTGATTTGAACTAATATCATATGGTTTTTGGGTCAATAGCTAGGTGTCTCATACTTTATTACGCACTTAAAACAATTATTTTATAAAAACCTCTGATTGGATGGTTCAACAATACTTATTTAGTTTGTATAACTTAATTTCGTACATTTTTATTGGCTTATCCTAAAAAGATTTCAATAAAAATTATTATACAAAACTAGATCACAAGGCTGAATTACTTAAACCTATTCAAAGAAATGTAAAACCTTAATCAATCTAAAATAACAGACGCGAGATTTCTTTACTAAAACTTATCATTGTATTCTTGTAATACCAAGAACCATCTACATTTACATTAAATCATTTCTTTTCTTTAACTAGAAAAACTAGATCTACCTACGAACTGTCAAACGTTTCACAATTTCAGACACATAATAAACAGCCAATTTCAATAAGAAATGAATGACAGTGTTATAAAAATAGAACGTGAAGAAAAACTCACATTCTTAAGGTTTCACAAAAATCTGACTCGTTTCACAAGCCATTTTAATTTTAACATATCTCAAATTACTAACAGCTTTATAAATTGAAATAATTCTCACACAAAAATATTACGAAAAATATCACGCAAATAATTCTTAGATTACAAGAAAAATATTTTCCATAGCTTCAAAAGTGCTTCAAGCTGTTTGTTGTTTATAACCTAGCTTAGGTACCTGCTTATTTTTAAAATGATTTACATTTTTCTTTTTAACCAGCCGCCTCACATATTACTGTTATAATACAGTTTAACAGTTTAGGCCGTATTATTCATTTTTTTTAGAAACGGGTGAGTTTGACTATTATATTATTTTATATTTACTGTGTTATTTATCTGAATGAACTGTATAGAAAATGGCAAACGGTTACCCCAATATTAAATGTAGCCAAACATAATAAATGATATTAATCAATGAAGGAAAACATGGTTGAAGTAAATTAACTATTTTTGGAAAATCCGTTCAAATGTCAAGAGGTCAGGAGAGGTTATTAGACTTGTAATTAAATTATCCGGAAATAAATTAGTCTTTATTCAGAGGTACGATTTATTTATATTTCTTACTAACAATAATATGATTTATCCCAATTTTGCTTAAAGCTTTACGTACTTAAATAATTCTATGAGTTAAATATAGATCATCCATTAATCAATAGGTAGTGTACAGTGCTTGATCAGTTATGTCACACAATATCACGCTTAATACAGTGACCCTACAAATATGTTGTATCTAATAATTCTACAATTGATGTACCAAACTACTGGCAGCATCTAATTTGACAGAACAAAGGAGGAAAACTACATTAAAACGTAAATAAAAGAACAACTCATTTTAATTTCGAAGTTAACCAGATTAAAACACCTACAGAAGGGGTAACCTTTTCAGCCACTGATTTTCCTATTATCTCAGCAGCCGTTTTGATTTTCTAGGTTAAATTTAATCCCGAAATTCAGTTAGATTCTGAGAGTTCATGACAAACAGTTATGAGTTAATAAACTTTACCAATTATGAACAAAACAAAACATTATTTGGTACGAAGAAGTTATTTCACGCCTTGGTTTAAATCGAGGTGCAAATTTCATGAATAATTATGAAACTGTCAATAACATAATTTTCCCATGACTTGTCACAAGACAGTTATATCTACGTATTAATAGAACGAAAATGCAGTAACTTAATTTGACTGCTTTCAAAATGCTCCCCATTGCTATTTATGTTTTGGAATATTCCGTAGGCCTGATGTAATTACGGCCACTTTAATAGTATATAACATGTACCTACCATAGGATGATAGATGATATGTCTCGAATACGACTTATAAAACAGAAAACAGAGTTAGTTATATTTATACAAACACAGGTATAGCAAAATACAGGCGTAGTAATTCGAACTCCTTGGTAACGCGCCCAGTTCTTACGGGGTGAATTTAATGTGGTTAGCATCGATTGCGAATAAATGTAGCCCGTAATATTCAGATAGGAAGATCGCCTTTTTTATTTTCACCTTCATCGTTTCTCAAACCGAAAAGGCTCGTCTGAACTTAACCGCATCACGCAAGACTGTAACAATTATAACGTCGAAAACGTGAACGTGAATATAAATTCTTGTATATTTATAAATGAACATTATTCCACGACTTTCACACAACGCCATCTAGTCTCAAACTAAGGAAAACTTATGTTATGAGTACTAGACAAGTGATAAACTTGTCAACACTTATATATTTCTAAGTTCATACTATATATTAATTACACCCAGACACAGGACAAACGATCACGCTCATCACACAACCATTTGTCCTGCGTGGGAATCGAACCTACGACCTTTGGTATCAGTCTAGGCCACTAACTACTAGACCAACAGGCCTGTTTGTGACAAAAGATAATTTAGAGACCACACTAGTATTTCCCACACTCAATATTCCGACCCCAGCTACATATACCAGTACCCGCCACTAAAGTACATAACCTTTGCCGTCACTTGTCCCAGTGTTTTTCATTTTCGTCCTACATAAAGGCCCAACGAAACGAACAGATGAGGGCCATAGTCTCTCCTTAGAAAAGGTTTGTTGTGTATTAGGAGAGCCTGTTTTTATAAAGTCATAACTGAAGAAGCATATTTATAGTGTTAATAGCATTTTTAATATGTACGACTGACTATATACTACCTATAACTTTAATTAAACAAATTGTTAATAAAATAACAATGGAAATTTACTTCAAATCGAGTAAAAATAGAAATAGGTTTACAAAAAAAATATATAATGACGTGTAGAACTAAGATACTTATTAACGATTTTTCGACCAAACTGCGTCGTTAGGTAGTGCGAGTAAACATACTTATCATCATTTTGACAAAATAATGTCTAGTAACACTAACAATTTAAGTGAAGAATAATGTGTATACCCTTTAGGTTCAACCCCGAAGCTGTATGAAGCTAGTTTGATGATAATGATGATAAACAAACTCTTGTCCCAAAAATGTGGCGGGCCTAAATTACGGTCCAAAGAGCCATGACGGCCTAACGCGAGTCTTCATGAAATGTGTCGAATGTAAGGGTATTACAGTTTATCACAAATGGTCGCGGCGGCTTTGTTTACTACGATAAAGTCTACAAATTTATAACCAGCTTTGTGGACCTATCTTGTTTATGTTGCCCTCGTGTAGTGCACGTGTCTACTTTGATGGTAAGCTCTGCTATAGATGTGCAGATTAAGTACCTATACTCTTTGTAGTACTAAATGGTTTTTGTTTAACAAAAATGTATGGCATATCTCTTTAGCATAGTTATAGGGAAGAACGAGATGTGGTCTATGGAATGGGGAGTATCTGCTGTTGAAGTGAATTACTAGAAATAAATTAATACAAAAAAAATACTATCTCTGAAAAGGTTTGTCAAAACCTAATTAACTCCCAAACGAAGGAACAACCGAAACAATGCTCCAAGATGTTGGTACAAAAAAAAACAATTCGTCTTTTATAGATATCGGTATCCCAGAATATTGTAAGAATGAATAGGATTATAATTAATGTTTTAGTAACAACATAAATATGCCTAACCACAAACATAGGCAGGTAATTCGATATTAATACCTAATTAGAAGAACACATCTGTTGTTGGTATAGAAACAAATGAGTATACTAAGAATAATGGCTACGCCCCACAATGAGTTCAAATCAAGCCATTAACCTCGAATTTTCATAAATTATAAATAATTTTCAAGAGTTTCGTCTACGTCTATGAACGTTCAGTTATTCAAAACAATAGTTATGAATTCAATTCATAATTTGTTTTCAAGTTTCATTGAAAGGAATGAATTATTTAAATTCGTAATATTAAAATAAGAAACCTCATTAATTCATTTGTTACGAACGTCAGGGATAGATTAATAAAACATTGGTCTTTAAATAATATATTGGCGCCTAACCCACAATAATTATAATCTTGGCAACAGATTTGAAACTGTTTACATAACGGCTAAACAGTTAAATCAATCGATATTTTGCTCTAATCTATCCTAAATGCATGGTAGGTGATATGATTGACAAGCAAAATCTAAAAGCTAAATGCATTTCGTAATATGATGCAATAAGGAAGCTTATATATGCCAATTTATTTCTGGTCGTAAATTTCTTATAGCAAGAAGTGCTGCGTCAAGAAATACGATAATAAAAAATATGTAAGGGATCGATAAATTAATAGAAGGACTATGTTCAGCAGCATAAACGTTTATGATATGATGCAATTTTTCCCACAGAAGAATTTATTCCCCGGAAAACAAGACCATCACGCGCCCAGGGGACAAACACCACATCTAAAGGCACTCCTTTACCGGGAGCATTCGCGTGTAATGTAATGTTACAGAGTCGAGCATTACATCTATGAGTGAAGATAACCAAGCAGAACAGTGCTCACCTTGTAATGATACAGTGTAACATTTTGATACAACTTGTAACATCAATACGCTTTTTTGTTGCGTCTGGCCTATAATGCTACATTACACGAGAACGCTCGTCGGTCAGGGAGGTAGTATTATAATGTATTGCTGAAAAACGAATCTATACGTTACATTACACGCGAATGCTCCCGGTGAAGGAGCGCCTTTAAACGAGTATTATTGCAGTTGTTGAAGCGTGACAAAGCACTCCACGCACCGAACGGCATCTCGCTTCCACAACTAGTCATCTTTATGTGTACTTTATGATGTGGCGGTGTCAATCGCCAGACATGTGGGCGCCACGATTTTGACGCCATTTTTTATTGACGCTCGTTATCAGTGACAGATCGTATAAAATCAGTTGCAAAGTAATCACGAATGATATGCTGGGAAAACGTCTAGTATTAGAATGAAATCACGCTTAGACGAAACGCTGATGTAGAAGTATCACCTACAATTTTATATTTTTTTGTAAAATAGCGTGGAATATGTAGAAGAAAATACGTTATAATGATAACATATTTTCACTTACCTAGGCACCTAAGGGAAAATAAGATCAGATTTTATAGACTTAATTTTGGAGCCTCGACTTCTAAGTGTAGTCTTCAATTTTCACATTAGATCAGCTTACTCAGACATTTTATTTTTTGTATAAACCTCTTTTGATCAGTTGTAGTATAATTCAAAATTCTATTATAATATTCTTCACTGTTTTGTTGACTACGCCTTTTTATAATAAATTTTCACCGTGTTTGTAAAATTTAATTTATAAGGAAGGAAAATCATAGGTACTGTTTGATACTGTTTAACTTCAAACAACTAGATGTTATATTTTAAGTCTACAAAAAAAAGATATTTAATTAAATATACCCATTATAAATGTTGGCACATTTGTACTTACGAGAATTTTCATAAGGATATCGTGATGTTTTTTTATTTCTAAGTAACAGTACATTATTTTAGATGAAAGAAAGTTGGTATTCTGAGAAATCATATCAAATCACGGCATATCAAACCACGAAACAGGGAAAACGACATTTTATATTGCATAAAAGACAATTTATTTCCATTTCATATGTACAAAAAAAAACATTTATTACTTGTAATATCAAATATTTGATTACCTTACGTAATAATAAGCCTGGGATTGAGTCTGCATCAACTTAAAAAATGTTATGAACCGATATATTATTTAACATTTATACATATATTATACCAAAAATACTTTTTTCTATGTTGAGTATATAGCGTAACGCTAAGTATACGAAGCTTTTCAGAAGGTTATACGTATGACACTTTCAAATCGAGAGAATAAAGTTGACCGATGTTACTGCCATTTACAAAATATGAACCAATTTCCCGCCAACGGAAGCAGATAAGCAGAACATAGACATGTTTGAGATAGTCCATAAAGATTTAGGATTTCTTTACATTCGGAGATAAAAATCTAATGGTAGCTATCAAGGAGCAAAAGAGATGAGGCGTTTGCAAGAACGCTATCATAACGTCATAATTTGCATAAAAATATTAAATATTTACTAATTTTTAGTCTGTTAATCTACTGTTTATTAAGATTAAGTAAAAATTGCTTGAAAATTACGTTTGTTGGCCCCTTAATACTTTTTTTATTTTTAGTATTTGTTGTTACAGCGGCAACGGAAATACATTATTAAAATTTGTGAAAATTTCATCTTTCTAGCTATCACGGTTTATGAAAGCCACATGCCATTATGACAGCCTGAAGTCAGGCAGACAGACAGCGGAGGCTTTATGCCTAATAGGGTTTCGTTTTACCCTTTAGGTATGGAACCCTAAAACGATCAAACTATAGAATTTATATTGGCCTCTGTCGACATCGATATTTTTATTACAATTCCATATGTAAAATTATATTTTGCATATAGATCAATTATCATCATTTATGCTTAACAGTCCAACTTTTACCTTACGGGCAATTATCGATCACAAAATGCCTTAAACTCACAACACTCAGCAGGATTTTGCTCTGTTAACTCTCACAGTCTGAAAGGGTCTGTTAGTCTCATAAACAAGAATAACCCTTCTAATAATATCAAACAATATACTCAAAACAGAAGAGGCTTAAATTTGTAAATCGTGAAACAAAGCTTTTTGTTGTATTAATATAACAAAGTATTTATAGATAAGGATAATTGGTTAGTAATAACTCTCTTTCTATTGGGTATTGGTGTTTATTTTTGTGTCTCAATTTCCTGAAATTTATTTTAAGTCTCATCAATGGTAGAAAGTCGAAAAAATATTTGAGATAAATCGTGTGAATGAACACTGAACATAACTTAGTACAATTCTACAATTAATAATAAGAGAATAATGACTGTCTTTTTCCGGAGTGTTAAAATTTTACTGTTTTCCTGTTGCTAAGAATTATATAACTAACGTAAATCACGGTACCATATGCTCGCCCTTTACATACATAAATATACATTAGTGAAACTTTTGGCTTCATGCCATTCTTCACGCGGAGTTTTTACTGCGAAGACTATTCTTTTGACACCAATTGTGAGGGAGCACGTCCGACCAGTGTTCCAACTGTCGTATGAATGCCAATGGCGCTCATCAGCTTTGAAATGCGAACTAATCAGTACCTCACAGACTTCGTGATACGCTCGCATCAATGCATGGAAGATAGAAATGTATAGGGAAGTGCCCACACCTACGCAGTAAGTAGGTACTGAAAACCATCGTCAAACTTACTTACGTATCGTACAAATTTGATTTGTTAAAAATAACATTTGATAACTGAATCCAAAACAATCTATAGTTAATTTGCTTGTCAAATCGAAAAACTAGACATTTTTATTATATTCCGTAACGTCTTGAGTGGACATAGAGCGGAATCAGATGGTGAAAACGCTAAAGTTGACAGTCATCTGTTAATAGTGACACTCGTACACTAACACCACTTCCTTCTACTTCAATGTTTCATGCATCAGACAGTGAATGTAACACACAGCGTGTATTGAGTTAGGCAGCAAGTCAACTGAATTACGCAACGTAAATGACAGTAACACAGTTTCGTCTAAATAAGCATCTCGAAAATCATTCACTACGTCGAAATTTTAATGCCTCCCGAGATTAAATATTCATGAATTGATCTAAATACAAAGCATGCGGTAACCAAACTGCGCAGAAATTCAATTATTTTCTGATTACTTATGTCACATCTCTTTATTATGAAATTCCATTTCTCAAAAGAGTCTCCCTATTCATGTGCAAATTATTACTAAAAATAAAAAAATCTTTTGGATATTTTTTTTTTCACGATCTGTATTTTTCTTATGTTGAAAGTCAACCGGGTCAATGGTTTTAAATTGTTTTTCCTTATTGTCAATATCGGTTCCCGTAATTATCTGTATGATATAGCTATGTATGTAGGGTATGACGATTCTATAAGTCGTAAAATGAAAAGGTAAATTGTAATATTTGGAATAAGAAAGCACAAATTAAACGTTACTTGAATTCTACATTGTTACTCAGTATTAGACTATATTATTATGTTTATTACACTAGCCGTAGCCCGCGACTTCGTCCGCACAAGCAATAACATTACCTCACTCTGACGCAGTCAGTTATGAAGTAGCCTATGTGTTATTCCAGGGGGCCAGCTAACTCCATACTATATTTTCATCAAAATTGATCCAACCGTTTGAGTGTGAAAAAGTAACAAACACCAATACTTACAAACTTTCACATTTATAATATTAATTATAATATCACAAAGTTGACTGGTTTAATGTTCAGTGTATTCTTACAATTAGAAGTAACAAGGCTATAGGTTTTCTCTCAATCAATATTTATTCTGATCCAATTTCAATAATTATATGCCATGCGTAGCGTAATTTGATTTTTCTGTGATACGCCTACATCTTTTACTTTGCTGTTGAGGCGACAAATCTTTTACTGATGAAATAATTTTAATAATAAATGGTAGTAGTAGGTATATATTTCAGGGACTTTTAGTGCCTAGTTTTCTGTTTAACGTCACTTTGCAGGCATGTGACACTTTATCACCGGTGTCATTACTAAAGTTCCAAGGATATCAAATTGTTGTTACCCGTGTGATCTTTCTTCGGCGTAATGTTTCCGGGGTACAAAGAGGAAAAAATACATCATCTTCACATGGAATCACATAACGAGACAACAAAGTGAATATTACACTGACTATCCTAAAAAAATATTTACCAACCTTTTTGGTCTAAACTTTGGATAAGAGCCAAAATATCTGTTAATTAGTAGGTATTCTCAACGTGTCATAGTTACATGTCTCCAGATATTAAAATAATTCTCACCTCGGAATGAGATGAAGGAAGCAGTTATCATAGTACGTAGTTAGAATTATAATGAAGATCGTTTCATTATGTAACTCTAGACACAAGCTAAAAGCGCTCTGAAGGCCGTTGATATGTAATATACCTACGGCATTGGGAATACATTTTGTCAAATATGTGTTCATACAGTGTGCAATGAAGAATATTCTCTCAGTCTTGTCAAATGTCAACTACGATAAAAAAAATACAATGTCCAGACCAATATCGGCCACGGTGGCTAGTGCTACTATGACACCAGCCAGCTTCGTGGAACATGTTATAGTGCACATGCAATTGTGCAGACAGGTGCTCTCTCCGTTCCTTTTGCTTTCATAGCCCAATGGGACTGCAATCCGACATGACCGGAGAGAGATTAGGCGCAGGACACACATTTTTACGTGCCTTCTGAAACAACATTTGAAAAGTTGGTGCGCGCCGTAAGGAACTCAAAACCTTTGACTTGGCAGTCCTGTGGTCTTACCATTAGGCTGTCACTGCTTCTATGTTTGATATTTAACAAGACATATTTAATAACACATAAAGATGGGTAAATCAGGGTTATGCTGTATATTCTTGGCTCTCCAAAAATGCTTCTTAAAATGAGTTTTAGATTTGACTTTCAACACTTAATGATTTGCTGTTTTTTTGTAAAGTAAACCTTCAAAACTATTGCAGACACGCTGCATCTATTCTTACCTAGGTATATAGTTCTTGCTAAAACTAACAAACATTACATAAACCAGGTAATCTAACATTCAGCAGCTTGTTATAGGCGATAAGAGACTGCGGTGAAAATATTTCAGCGAGACAACTTGAACAGTAATAGTGAGAGCTTTAAGACCCACATTTGGTACTAGGAGCCTACCACGACCTCTTAAAGAAACACTGTTGCGTTTGTGAAAGAGCGACGCCGCTCTACACCGTGCAGTGTGCCATCTCGTTCCCTCAACTGCAATACTGCTATAAGATATGGTGGTAAGAACAGTGCAGAGCATTTTACTGAGCGTGACAAACTCCAACTGCCAGTTAACTCGGTATATATTACTCGCTACGTTGTACTCTAAACGATTCCTACCTAAACATAGGTATTAAATAAATTGACGACGTTTTACGAATGAATATTCGAGTTTAAGTGATCAAGCAATAAAATAAGTGGAACTTAAAAGTAGTAGATTAGCACCATGGCAATATCCATTTACCCCAAGTAAAATGGGATAAGGGCAGGAAGATGATGATGATTTTGTCGAAAACGATTCAATATTACTTCTCGTATCCCCACATATTACTTTCATGCTGAAATAATATATAACGTTTCTATCAAAGCATTGCTACTATAAAGGTATATTATGTTAATATCAACGCAAATATTTGGATATTGATATCAACGTATAAATCTTTTAGAAAGATGTGAGGGCCCGTATCGTATACAGCGGTTTACCTCATTTTAATCTTCGTCGGTAGCTGAACCGTACAGCGCTATGTAAAAGATAAAATACTGAGAAAACATTCCGAATCTCTCAAATATACCTAGTCGTATACCCTACCTGTCTGTTACATGAGATAGAAAAGGTAATTTCTTGTAAAATTTTGTTGTTTTCACATCAAAATCAAAGGGTTTCTACTTCAAGTAGCCTTCAGAACCACTTGAAATATTGCTGACTTTGTTGTACGGTTCGAAAATGTAATTTCTATGGAAAAGAATCGGCAGGAAAATCCATCAGTTTGTTTTACTACATAAAGCGAAATCTCACGGATTTATACTCCATGAATCGTCAGTATTAAACGTTAAGGCTTTATAGGTGTATGGTACGAGTATATGAATATTCTACACCAAATAAGACTGTTTGCTAATTAACCTAACTTATTCAGGTTAGATGCATAAACCAATTGGTATAGAATCAATCAAAAGTAATTAATGTTTCAATTAAACTGTAATCACGAACCTGAAAGTTACGTAACCACACGTTTGTTAGCGTCTGGGTCACAGTTGTTTGTCCCTCAAACTTGGACCTTCAGCCTAAATGGAAAACTAGCAAAGGCTTAGCCTAACCTTAACCTAAGCCCTAAGGAAATATGAGAAACTTGTTGTTGAACCTCTCATCGTCAAAACATCATGAGCTTGAACCAAATCATGAGTTATTTTCAATAAATAATCCCCATAATTGAGAATTGTATTAAAACGAAGGAGTATTCATTTACATACACAATTTGTAATTCGAGAGCCGATGGATTGTTTTCAAGATATTTGTCCAGTTGACTTTGTCTCCACCATGAATAGGAATGAACGTGAAAAGCCACAAGAAAAGTAATTATTTTGTTTTCAAGTAGATACCTAAGTAGACACCTAGATAGTAAGCGGGAACTGTGTACGGGTCAGTAAATAAAATAAAAAGGAATTTATCTTATCGGCAACTTTTTTGTCATTAAATTTTAATCATTTTAAATGAACTATTAAGTTTTTATGAGAAATAAATTTCTATAAACCGAAATAAATAATAAATATAACGACTTTTCGTGCTATTTCATCAAATCGATCATTTGTTTTACTCTTTTCTTTACCAGCCTTTGGATTTTTTCAACTACTAGAAGGTAGTTGAAAAAATCCAAAGGGAAAATCGCGGTTTAATGAAGTTAATAAATTAAGAATTTTAATTAAAATAAGCAGTTTTATATTTAGTATTCGTAGTTTTATTCATTTTTTAATACGCCCTTTTAATATCATTAAATGTTTATATTAGAATCTTTATTAAATTTCCTTTCTCAGAACTGTTATTAACATATTTTACGGGCTGGAAATCATGTTGACATACGACTCTTACTAACAAATATCTTTGTAAGTACTAGCCTAAAACATGTCAAAGGGTTGGATGCGGAGATTACAGAGTTAAAGATGATTTAGCGTTAAACGATATTCTATTTTATTACGAGCAGAAATATCGAGGTACAATCACGAGACATTTACCTACTGCAACTGTTTATATAAACTACCAAACAGTTGCAGGAAATGTCTTATACGAAATTTCTGAAGCTGTTATGGAATATTCCTGATAGTTAAACAACAAATGTTTCATTAGTAAGACTTTTTTACGATTTCATAAATCATTTGACTAGGACTTAAACTTCAATCGTGTAGGTATATGATTTTGTCCGTGACCGGTCACTATGGAAGAGAGATAGCGTATCACACCGCGTAGAGTGGTGTCTCTTTTTCACAACGGCCATAAAGCTTTAAAAGGTAGATGTAATATCGAACAATGCTTTTAAATTATAAGTTTAACACAAGCTAAGTTATTTCCATTTTGTTTATTTTCCAATTTATTTTATTAAGTACATATTTGTGTTACGTGCCAGGTGCCAAAATCGATATTAAATTTAAATATTGACAGATTATAAATTGTTGAAAATATTGATCAAGTAATGTTCAATTTGTAACTATTTCCAATTTTATAAAATATTTTCTTTTACAGACTCTAGACGGTTAGTAATAAAATTTAAATTAAGCTTTGAAGACTTAAGAGGATAATAAAAGAAAATCGACTTTTCGCTAAACCGTTTTGAATCTATTACGGATTTCTGGAATAGTTTTTAAAAAGAATTAGTTATAAAATAGTAGGTATTTTTCTTTGGTGCTGATTGAATAAGTTACATATAAAGGCGAAAGTATGTGAGTGTGTATTTGTATGTGTGTTCCCTCTTTACGCTCAAACGGCTTGACGGATATTGAGTTTGCTGACACCCTAGATTAACATTATTTTAAACTACTGTGTAATAGTATGGGAATGTTTTTGTAACTTTAACCGTCTTCCTCACAGGTAAAGCCGCGGGAAACAATGTATAAAAAAAAATTGCGATGAATCAGGTCATTACCCCTTTATAAATTATTTCTTAGAAAATGTTTAAAGTTAAAACACACCATCATCATAAAATAAACTTCAAATCTTGCCTCAAGGGTTTTAAGAGAAAGTAGTTACACTTAAATTAAATTAAATGTCTCTTTAAGAAACATTACATTAGTCTATGCCATTTGTTTACACTAAAAAGACATTTGTAAACCCTCTCTAGGTCCCTTCTAGGCTAATTACTTAATTTGTATTTTAGTTTTGAAGAAACTGTATTTTTTATTAACGAAACAAAACAAAAAGTCTGTAGTTTCTTCAGAAACAAAAGAACGAAACAAATTGGAATTAAAAAATACTAGAGCAATGTAAAACGCAATAAGATACAACCACATAATTCAAACACAACTACCGGAAAATTAGAAAATTTCAGTTTGTAACAACCGTATGCCCTTTTGGAAAACTAATGTCGTAGCGATGTAAGTATAATAACGATACCACATAAATCAACACAGGTTTAGGTGTTCATAAGTTTTGGTGGAATAAGGAACATACCCTGAAAACATTAAACAAACTTACTCTTTTAGCAGTACTGGAAAAGTCAACTTATAGCATACTAGCTTTTTCCCGTGCGAATGTCAGTTATAGTTGCAAAAACTTTACCCCTTCTGACGCAGATGGTTAAAAAGTAGCCTATGTGTTAATCCAAGGTGTCAGCTAACTCCATACCAAATATCATCAAAATTGATCCAGCCGTTAAAGCGTGAAAGAGTAACAAACAACCACCCAGCAATACTTACTAACTTTCGCGTTTATAATATGAGTAGGATTGTTGTAAATATATTTTATAAATAGATATTTTATGATTTGGCTAAACAACTTTTGTTAACTTGACTACTTTGATCTTTCCTCCTGAATTTGAATAATATTTTATAGGAAGCGTGGGCTAACAATCGTTTTATTTTGTACTCCGCAAGGCATTTTACCCACCTAGTCCACCTACTTATAATACAAGCTTTTGAATAATGATAAACTAACAGACGTATCATAGAAATTCATAACATTTATATCAAAACGTAGTATAAAACAAAGTCGCTTCCAGCTGATTGCCTGACCCTGTGTATGACAGGATGTTTAAAACTAAATAATGAATTTTGATCAGAATTTTTTAAATACAATGTTTCAAGAGGAAGGTTTATATGTTTATATAAAACACCTGTATTACATCCGTGCGAACCTAGGGCAGATCGCTAATTAACACAATAAAACAAGAGTCTGTATGTTTCCTACGTTTATTTGGTGAAGAGTCTTATCTCAGAATATTTTCGCTACATTGTACACACTCTTTGGTATTTTATTTTAAGAGTTTTTGTAAAAAAAATTTACACATTTGGAGCTAATTATATTACAATGTTGCGGTAGCCAAAGAATGTCCTAGCCCTGTGTAATATAAAAGTATATTTTTGATTTTTGGGACGGGTCGAAACATTCGGTACACCGAGCTTCGTCTCGGAGGCCTGCAAATGTCCTAGGAGATTTCTGCGCTTCTGGAGGGCTTTGGGCTGGCTAGACTAAGCCTACGTGCGGAAAATGGAGCCCGACACCAAGTACCAAGTATCAACACTAACTATGTAGATTAGCATGTCGATATTTTCTCCTTAATACCTATCATAAGAGCTTACTACCCTCACTGAAAGCGAAACTTTCGCAGTAGTGGAAGTGAGACGTCGCTCTACGCCATGTATAGCCTCATCTAGCTCCTACACTTGCAATAGAATTACAATAGGAGGTGGTGAATTCCCCAGTTCAATAGAACTAGGATCTACTTGTAAAGCATGTGCTATTAAGGTTTCGGGGAATAGAGACTCGGTTTGAAACTATTTTAATTTGAATTACATGAGAATCGTGACGGACGGGTCTGCTGCATAGTTACTACTGATTTGAGCACGTTATGTTAGCTGTCGGATTAATCTCTCTCTGTGAATGAGGAATTCTACCCTATAACTATGTGTTAAGATAAACGTATTTACATAAGGTCTGATTTATTTCAAACACTCTATTTTTTTGTTTAAAACCACGTCATTTATTCATATTAGATTACCATGTAGCACTTTTTGATCGTCAACAACACCACTTCCTGTACTTTCGCTACGGGAGAAGAAACGGCACAACCGACTTAATCGTTTAAATCCCTATGAACGCTTCCTAGTGGCATGCAACATATTTCAAATACTGCTTCAGTATTTGGAAATCAAAAAAATCTCAAATAAGTTCACAAACAAAAACTTTTCGTACAATATTATCAGCTGATGAAATTATTTATCAAAGGTTCAAAATCAGTTCACGGAATAAACAATTGCCTTCTTGGAAAAAGTGGTTTATTTCACAGAATTTTTATTGAAAATGAAACTGGGCTCTGTATTATTACGTTATTGTATTATAGTTAGTAACTTGTATACTATGTAGGTATTAAAATAGAGATCTTTATTGCGTACAACCCAACAATATAGGTATACCGAATGAGTAATAATTCTACAAGCAATTAATCTCCTAACCCCTATCATAATAATAGTTCACAAAGTGTTAGATGTTTACGACTTTAGCTGGTAATATTGCAAGTATTGTATGATAACATCCATGTATAATAAACAGCGATCAATTGAATGTACTGAGCATAGACAACTCATAATAAACAATACTAACGTCAGAGACTAACGTTAGTGTTACATTATCTATGAATAGGTAAGTTAATACTAAATTCGTTCATAAATTCCAAGGTGACAATAAATATTAGAGGTATATTTTAGACAGAAAGAAGCCAGGGACTATCATAAAAATATCAATCATGAAGATAAAGTTCTTTAAAATTAGTCTTCAAAAATAATTGACATCTGTCCCTCCGGGACTACGATAAATGGGCCACAATTGAAAATTTGAGGAAAAAATTTGCTTATAACAAAATTGTTTAATAACCTTAATTATTACATTCTTATTTGAAGTAATTTTATACTAATACCTAACAAAAACCTCAATTTTTTGTCTTGACCTACTCCAATATAACAAGTATTTTAAGTATTTCACAAAATACGCAATCAAAAAGGTTTCCTTTAGTATTAAAATCACAAAAGAATTTTTAAAGTCCTTACATAGCTTTCGAGTAACTCTTAAGTTTCTCGACCGTGGATAAATTATTAGAAGTCAGAATTTAGGCGCTCTAGGGAAATCGAGAGTCCATAGGCTAAGCAGAAGCAATTCTGCCTGATAATGTAAACCTAAGCATAATGATATTGATATAGGACAAAGAACGTAATGTTACCTAGAACTACTTTCACTCAAGAAAAAATCGATCTCCTTAGAGCTTTACCGGTATTGAAGTCATGTTTAGGGTTACGCTGGATATACGACCGGCAAAGGAAGAAATAGCTCAAATAGCTGCACCATTATCTACATAGGTATCTCTAAAATATTTCCATCGCAAAGTTACTGGATGAAATTGAGTACTATGAAAAACCTTCATAGTCAAAAACTAATCAAGTAACTGTCCTGAAAAATATTTTGTAGAAAAGGCGCATTCTCTAAAACGCGGTTATGACAGCGGCGTTTTGTTTGACAACAACCCCTATTTAGGTATTTATACCCCGTAAATAAGGTCAGCCCCCTCGTTTACTTTGCAATGTTACCTGGTCCCAAGTATCCGGAAGTGGGCCGCAGGAATGTTTTTATTAAGAGAACGAAATTTTACTAGTAAAAGGGGAAAATAGATAAAACGAGATATTTTCTGATAAAACCAGGTTGGCTACCATAAAACTTCTCTTTATTCAGCTCTTAGCAGACATAAAAGGGCTTTCAAAATAGTTTTTGTTTCGAGTCGCGGTTTCGGGTCTAGTAAGGTTTTTTGTTTGTATCTGCCTATACGACACTAAAGAAAATCCTGGCTGAAGACACATTTTTTTAAGAATAAGAATACATTAAGGTTCCTATTACAAGGGCTGTATTTGATGTTGAAATCTTGTATAAAAAGGAGCTCAACTAAGAACCTTGAATTAAGCGACAAAAGTTTTGAAGTCACGCAGAAAAATTTACTTAATGTTTTTGGAATAATTCCCCATGATTTGGCTTTTTATCCTATTTTTAAACATAGTAGTTGAATGAGTAAGAACACTTGGGAGATAGTTACTCGAGCCGATTTAGCAATTTGACCTAGTAGGATCCCAATCCCACAAGGGATTAATATGTCAGGAAATATGCAATTCTTTCCACACATACAGCCACTTCGATTTCCAAGGTCATCAGTTACTCTACACCGAACTATCGACTGAATACCTTCGTATCCAAAGAGATTCCAAACTACCAAGGCACTGACACATATGCAGCAATCTTTGTGTACTTTATTCAATAAAGAGATAGTGATAATATTTTGACAGGCCCTGCCAACAACATCCGAGAGGGTTTCTTTACCAAACAAAAGCATAAAATAGGGATGATAACAACTTTTTTTAAGCACCCATTATGTTGCTTAGTGAATAATCTTGGATACATATTTTTTCTTTTTGTCCCACAATCACGAGTCAATCAAACCAAGGATCAGTCAATGAAACTCACGCGTGACGTCACTTTTTCATGTATGTACATTTTGTGAATTTGTTACGTCATAACCCCCTCTCCTATACTTTAAAGTAGCTCATCTTTTACATTTGTTATTGTTAAGATAAACGCAAAAATACGTGTCTAATATTTTTATCTATTGGACGAACTAATTACATTTTTCCTTTACGTACCCTGTCATCATCCCTATAACTGAATGTTAGGCATGTTTCGTTCAACAAATTTAATACCGAAATTATATAATTTATATGCAAATTCAAATAATAACTGATCATATTTCTTGGTACTCGTTGTATTTAATCAATACCTAAATATAACTTATCAGTAAGTTATAGTTAGCATTAAAGTTTCATTATTAATTCTGACTAGTACACCTAAAACTTGGCTGAAACATTAAAGCGTAAAGCTAGGCTTAATTTACAGTTCAATTCTTTTAAAATTAATTATCCAAAGTTAAAACGTCATAATTATCGTAGTTCAAATTATTTAGTGAAAATACTTATTAGGCTTTTATCGTTGACTGAGTAAAACAAGTAAAACCTCTTTAAGATCCATTTCTTAATTGATTAATGAAGGGTGGGATATAAAAGTATGTGACGCGAAACTTATTGGTCTGGTAACCGCTAGCCCGTGTAAGTGTTACTTTTTCTGTCACGAATAGAATTATACCAAGGAGTAAGGGCTAACCATAAATAGGTTATAACATTTAACGTTGAGTAAGGGTTCTCCATAGTAAATTGTACCTAACCGACAGTCAAGAACGATTTTATGGCGGCTTTTAGAGTTTCCTGTCAACTTCTATTATTATACACCGTGTAACATAATTAACGCACATCCTGAAACTACTTTGTTCAGAATCGATAACAGAATCCATTTCATTAATAAAAATAAATATTTTTTTTTACCAAAAAATTATTTAGAAATAATTAAATTGTAGACACTATTTTCATAAAGCACTCGAAGTAAACGAAAATGAGCCTTAAGTCGACGCAATAAGGCTTTAGCAATTCACAGCGGTTCACACTTTCAAACACACACACAAGTTCACACTTTCAAACACTAACAAAGATACATAAAAAGGACCGCCGAAATACGTAATACAATAGGAAAGAGCGAGACAGCCGAGCGCGGCGCCGGCGCGGCGGCCGGCGCGGGCGCCCGCGTGGCTCGCGCTTCCTCGCATTAGTCATCGGCCGATCGTTATCAGTGAATGTTTGTCATTATTTGTCAAAACAAAACTTTCGCGCGCGATGTCTTTCCGGTATACTAACGTACAGTACACCGAGATGGTGAGGACTCTAGCACAGTGTGGTGATAACGTAGCATTAGCGTGTAGAACATTTAATTTTAATGATAGGCACGGCACGAGTGTTGACCGCAGGACCTAAAAGACCTAGTGTATTGTGACGAATCAACATGTGCCGAGGACCTTAAAGATAGGATAGTGGCTGGCTTTTGAAACAGTGAAAAGGGACATTCTAGTGTTAAGTGAATTGCGACAACAATTGCGTAAACGAGTTTTTAAGTGCATAGAACAAGGTGGTGGACATTTTGAAAGTGTTTTAAAAACAGGACGCCGTCGTATGAGTGCCGATTAATTTTAAACATGTAAGTTTCTCATTGTTTAATTATTATGATTAATATCTTTTAAACACGCCGCCTTTGTTTAGGTACCTATCAAGTTCATCTCTATCAGCATTTCAATAACAATAACTTACGGTTATTAAAATCATTCATACTAAACAATTCTAATAATAAACATAAACAATTTTATGCAAAGACGTCATAGTATCTACGTACATAAGAATGTAGATAACTTTTTAGGTTTTCAAATTGGTTTTAAGGGTTTTACTTTTCGTATGTTATGATTTTATGAACTTATGATAGTAGGTATTGGAGAAGCCGCGCGGGCTGCGAGACCTCCACTGTAGTGCGTCTGTGTGCGCGCGTAACGTATTGAGCAATAGGGCGCCCACGCGTTTTGCCAATTATTTGTACAAATTATTCTGACAATATGTAATAAAAACAAATATCTAAAAATGTTTCAATACATTAATTGTGGATAAAAAAGGATATTCTTTTTGGGGTGTCTGTGGATGTGCGTTATTTCCGTTACACGTTGTATAAGATGAATTTCGGGTTAGTACTCATGAACAGATGAGCTATAAACCGATCCTCCTGATCTATGAGTTTTTATAAATCTCCTTACAAAATAAAATAATCATTATTATTTTATTAGAGAAAAATCACGAAAAAAATATCTTACAAATTTTGTATAGAAAGGTAACAGGACTAATGCGGGCGAAATCGCAGGTTAAGATAGATAAGATTACTTTGAATAGGTGTAATTTGGCAACCATTACAAAAAGCCTTGAAAAGCCTTTGGATATAGGTATTAGACAACGTTTTGAGCTAGAAACTATGCCTACATCAAAAGGTAGTTAGGAACCTCATCTCACTTGTATCATAGTACTTTAGATAGTTACAAATTTCAGGAATGCTCATTAAAATTTAAACAAAGAGGATTTTTCGACATTTGTTCGAAACATTTTCTATCTGCTATATATTCTGAACTGACTACAATGTATCTATCTGTTTATAACCCGTTCAAAGCTAAAATTTCTGTACAGATTTTAGGGATATTTAATACTACGTAAATTCACTGACGGAGCTGAGTATGTAAAAACTCTACGTTTGTTAACGTTATGAGCTCTGATATCTAATATGTTCTCAAGAAAATCTGATAACAAAGCTTTTCTAGCACTTTCCCTGCTAACACAATTTAGTTTTCTTACGATAAGCTAGGAAGCCTGTATAAAGAATATTCTTTATCTTCAGCCCCTATATGTTCTTTTTGCAAAATAGAGAATTTGTGTAACGAGAATGTGCTCTACAAAAAACGTTTATAAGTTACCTTTCATGAACGACGTTGAACGTTAAGATTCTTGAGGTTTAAAAACTGTATGTAAAGTATCTACATTTATAATTTATTCGCTCTTTGTTACACATAGAAACAGTGTTAAGAGCAACAAAGACAAAAAACGTTATGTTTAGCTTTCTTCGTTCACGAAAGAAAATGTTAATTCATATAAAACTTGCTTATCCAAAACATAATTTGCGTCACAATTTCGATTAACCATTTATAGAAGCCTATTTTAAATCGTTTGCACGCGATCACAGGAACGCTTGGACGGCAAAATAACATTATCTGATTCACTCTCGTCAACTCACTTAAGGCTACATACGCTCCACTAACATAATCCGATCGCCAAATGTACTTCTAACTCTCACGAACGGTCAATAGCTATTCCCAATAAATATTCTTTCAGTACCTCAAAATCCTGGCAATAATATCACTTATCATCAATAAAATCATATGAAAAGTAAGTAGGTACATCAAAATGTTCGTAAAGGACCAAATGACAAGCGTTAGATGCGGAATTAAGTCCACAAGAAAAATGTTGCGAGCAGTCACCTCCCCAGAGACTAACATGAGCTGTGAAAAATGAAAAATTGCCGACAAACCAGTTCGGTCTTACTTTGTAGTTTCTCTTTCACGTACGTGCTTGTCTACCACTAGAAACACGTCACAGGCGTGACTTAAACTGACTTGTCAAATCTGAATACAAGGAAAATTCTCGTAGAAAACAATAAAACTTATGAAGAACAAACCATCCTAAAAATGTACTAATGTTATATTCATTCGTATTCTGGTATCAGCTTTTACAGGTTCCACAAACCTTTTTTCGGTATTTGAACATAAATTCGAATTAAAAATGGATGATTTTTCCGTAATATAGGTGATTCATATGCCTTGCGTAATAGGCTCAAAACGGTATCGATAAATACTTAAACTGCCGCCTCTCGCCCTCGGATCAGCCTTTTTATGGCAAACTGCTTGTCGTAAAACATTTTTGAACAAACCTTTACAAATGTTTGATGTACTTTTTGTTTTAATCGTCGGTAATCATTCGTTCTATCCACGCAGTAATATATTCATGTGCTCTTTATAAAGTACTTCTCCGTGGGTTTTCTGAAAGATTTTCAAATGAGGTGTGAAACCTTCGGGCGGCGCGCTTATAATAGAACTATTCAGTAATGGACGTATCTACCGAGGCAAGGTGTTTACATATTGAAGCACCTATTTAATAATGTGTGAAAAATAATGTAGCACTTAAATACATAAAAGTGAAAAACTAAATTCAGGCTATTTTTTTTCAGTTATTTTTAATTCAATTTTATGGGCCCTGCCGTACTTTTCACACGTTATATAATCTACTTTATTTACTGCCATATTGGTAATAATTTAAAGTGTAGAATTATTAAAAAAATAAAATATTAATAGATCATAACTAATTATTAGTAATTATGCCACGGTAAATTAGTATACAATGTGTAGTATAATATTTTAATACCTATTACTATAATATTAATTAAAAATAATTAATTAAACCGATTTACTAAATAGTTATTTTTTGTCGATAAATCTTAAACATATTAATTAACTTTAAACACCAATTAAACTTTTTAAACTCACCTTAAAACAACAACAATAAAAAAAACAAAACTGAACTCGGAGAACTTTCAAATCCAAATCCGATCCAGTCAATCAGAATTATTTATCAATAAACTGCATCACATATACTTAATAACATTGCTTGATAATCGCTTGATAACAGCGGAACTTTGGTAACGCGTGATCGCGCCGGAGCCGCGCGCCGACGTTACTGTGCCGTGGGCTGGCTTCGCGAACACTGAATGAGAAATGAGAATCACGGCGCAGCCCTTACACAGATGCGCTGAAACTTGCGAATATCAACATTTTTAAGTGGCCAGTGTTTGGTGTGCTAAATATGAGACTCATTCATGGACAGTTAGTAATAGACTGGAACATTACACTGTAATTAATCTAATACAATATAGTCGAATATGAAGGTGCAAAGCTTGTTCAGAGTAGCGGTTTTCGTGTAAGGCGTATATTAAAAATAATAAGTGATAATACGGTTCGACATTTATCAAATGTGGAAAGATATAATGTCTTTTCTCAAACTTTTAGGTTTTTTTTTCACTTAAAAAAAAGAACAATTTTTACACTCAAAATTCGAGTAACTAGTGTATGTTAGGTTTATGAAAATACATTTTTTGTTTTTCAAACGAATAATAATAGAATTGTATAAATTTAACAATCAACACTATAAAGATAACTGTATAAAGAATAACATTCAAGATTCTCAGTATTACCCACCAATTTTATAAATTGAATTTGAAGATTTTTGTGTCAAAATATTTTAAGCCCGAAATATCTCCCGTCTATTTAATATTCGCTTCATACCTGCCCTTAGGAATAAAGGCATTCACCTATGAAATCAATACGTTATCAAAATCTCGTGTAAATCGAAGGAAGTGAAATTCCGACAGTGATTACCTTCTTCAATTCCAGAATTCTGCGAAAACATAAAAAGGAAGCCTACAACATTTGTAAACAATATTCGTCTATATCACTTTTCTTAGTACATTCCAAAAAGATTTGCTACCGACTGAGTTAATATGCTAAAGGTACGTTTACACGCTTGCCAAGCCTTGGCAAACTGCAAACAGTCCCAAGCCTCCACAAATCTCGTTTGGCGTTTGAAAAGCGTTTAAACGCTTGTGAATGCGTCAGTCTGCAATATACATCCAAGCATGGCGGACACCGAACTTGTGACGGCTATTGCATTTGGTTTAACGTACTTATGTTCCAGAAACGAAAGACTCCTCATTCGACCAGCAACTCATTTTTTATTTATTTTTTGTAAAATCAAGCAAGCGTGTACTCGCCGCGAGATCACAATGGCTACTAAACGCGGACCAACGTGTAAATGCATCGCAAGCGCTTGCCGCAAACGCCCTTTGATCTGCGTAAAAAAACCGACACTCGACTGGATCGGAAGCAAGCACACACAAGCCCACGCAAGCCAAGCCAAACGCCCTTTTTACATGCTTGCGATTGTCGAGGCTTGCCAAGGCTTGGCAAGCGTGTAAACGTACCATAAAGGTTAGGAGTTCAATATTTTTGTCTGCGGTTGCGAGCAACGTACTTTGTAGTGTGTGCTTTATTGTATGTGTATTTATTCAATTATTCTTAATCAATAATGGCTTGTGGAAAAAGTTTGCCTCACAAAAGGTAAAAGTAAAAAAGAACCGTAACAATTTATAAAAAAACTAACGTTAAAATAGCTAAACTAGCTATCAAAAGTACCATTAATTATTTTTATTACAAGTATCTCTTAGTAGAAGAAAAGTTACAAGCTGTTTTATGACACTATATTTCTTTAGTATTGTGTTCTACACACTCAAAGATGCAATTAGTCCTAAATTCTGGTTATTACTACAATAGCAATTATCTTTATTGTCTGTTTGTGACGACGGCGACAGCTAGGTGTGGCAGCGCTGTATGCGGTCTTGGGTTCAATAGCGTCGTGGAAAATTAGTGGTACAAATCGTTTCCAATTATTTGTTTTCATCTCTCTAAATGGCATATCTGTCACAATTAATGTGTACAGTTCAATTTGTTCGTATTCTTAAGAAATAAAATGGTGTTTAAACTTCAGTAAAGTGCCTTACTATGGCGGTGACGATTTCTGAACGTCACACAGTGTGCTACAAAATCATTTTTACTGAATATGGCATCTCAATGCAAGCTGGGTGGGGGGTGGGTACTTTAAAATTAAGAACAATTTATTGATGTCCATATGTGTAATTACTTTTGCTTTTATTCGTTGGCAAAAAAGTTAAATGTTCAGCGTGAATGAATAACTATTTCACGTCACTACATAATATAAAACAAAGTCGTACTCCGCTTGCTGTCTGTCTCTATGTATTCTTAGATCTTTAAAACTACATAATAGTTTTTGATACGGATTTCTTTAATAGATAGAATGTTTCAAGTGGAAGTTTTATACGTTTAATACATACCTGTATATTAGATTCGCACCTATGCGAAGCTGGGACCGATTAGTAATAATTTTATGTATTTTTACACCGTAACTCGGTATCAGTTTTGTAAGGAAATTGCCGGTTATACGATTTACTATATTACCGAGTAGTCTGAACTGACTTTAGTTATAGTATCTGAAACCAATTTATACGTTGAAACAGTAAGGGTTAACCTGACCGCAAACCACACGATAATTTATATTACAATGAACAATCTATAACGTAGGTATAACATCGATGGTTAAGAAATTTCTGGTAATTTGACATTTCACTTGTAAATCTATCTAGCTACAAACGTTATTAAATTACCCTTATTAGAACCGATAAAATTGTATTATCGGCAACAAAATCGATACAAAGCGAGCCATGAGAAATATTTTAGGTAAGTACATGTGATGACTGAATTATTAATTACATCCATGACCTGTAGAAATGACTTTTAATAGTGGTAAAAATAATGACAAAAAATAAAATATAGATTTGTGTCCGACACATCTTTATTAATTCAGCAGATAATAATTGATTGGAAAATTGTTCTTTTACGAGCCCGACAAATTTATGTAGGGGCCATAATCTTTTCAATATTTATCCATGGCAAATGTGACAGAGAAACACCACTCTACACTGTAGGATCAAATACTACGGGTCTGTGTTAGGCATCGACTAAAAATTCCCATTATTCGGTAACTCTATCGTACCGCATGCGGGGAGGACAGCCCCCAATGCGTTGTAAAAAAGAAACAATGCATGGGTTGCAGGATTCGAACGGAGTGAATAGATTCACATATGAATAACGTTCCACGTGCGGATTAACAAGTAACGAAAACGGTTACCGAATGCGGGCCTAATGACATTGGCACTTAAACGTATCTACCTCTCCATCTCCGAATTTAAAAATGAGCCTAAATCTCAAAAACTTAATATTTCAAAAGGATCAATTTATTTATTTTTATATCAAAAGCGAAGAAAGCGCGAGATAACGTAACGTCAGCATTCTTCGTTTACCAGGTGGATTAATGATCCCGCACTTAATATATTACAGAGGTGAAAAGGAGCTAAGTTTACCTTTACTGATCTTTATGCGAATACCCGTACACTTCTTATTAAGCCGGCTTGAGAATTTGTTGCCTATTTACGGAAATCCAGGAAATGAATATTGTTATTGCAAACTTCAATGTAACTCGGAATGTTTGTGAGTTTGTTTAGGACGAATCTTGTAAGTTAAATCTAACAGACTGGGATTATTAAATGAAATATTATAGAGCCGTATTGATGAAAGTCACAGGTATATCTGACCCGGGTATCTATTTGTTCAGGCATGTTTCTTTTGAACTTATAAGTATCACTCGGTTTCTGAAAGGCTCATGATACATTAACCCCAGTTCTTGGAAGGCAAATCAATTTAATCTGTTGATCACGATTGTGATTGGCTAACAAATACTAACAACCTTCAAATGAGGTTTGACAGGTGATTACCAACAATTTTATCGATCACTTTTCACAGAATTTTCTTTTTAGATACACATGTATATGTATTTATAAATCTTCATCAAGGGATTGATCAATAAGTAAGTTTGCCATATTGTACACTAATTGTATTATGTACAAACAAAATATTTGTATAGGACAAATTGATGTTCGAAATTGCGGTCCTTTTTTCTTCAATCAACTTTTGTTTATTTTACTATAGTTTTTGCCCGCGGCCACACCCGTATGGGTGTCGGTTATCGCATACAGCCTTTGTAATTGTGGGTTTAAGCTGTCCCCATACTTAATATCAGAATCGATTAAGCTGCTTAATCATGAAAGCTTGTCAAATAAACTCATACTTTCAATGACAATATTATTAAAGAATATTAGTTAAAATAATTATAGTTCCCACAAAAAATAGTCAAAGGATAAATAGATTTAACACTAATGCTGAAGATTTTCTTTTGTTAACGAGATAGTATTTATTTGCTGATATTGAAGACTCGCAATTTTAGCAAAATTACAAAAGTTAATATTTTTCGAGATAAATAAATTATGACGCCGAATATATTTATCTGTTTGAAGAATATTGAAACCTCCTTTGTTCTTCGTTACTCAATCCGAGATCAATCTTACTGGCTACAGAACGGTTCACTGGTCGCCACCAGTTTCTATAGAACTCTTTAATGAAGGTTCAGAATTTTGTATACAATATATTTTTTCAATCAAGTATCTTGTATTATCTTGATTGCCTTTTTATTTCTGCCACGTAACTTTAGATGCGTTTATTTGATAACAAAGCCCTCTCGCATCGTAAGGGCGATCTTTTCACCAGTATCATCGTATCACAATAGTCAACTTAGCCTACCCATTTTCGGCTACCCATATAACGACAAGTAAGTTATTCCACAGTATAAATACATACAGTAGTTTAACTCGGCCTTTGTTTTAAAAAGTAAATACGTAAAGTCGCGCGGTACGTAACAGTGATACATCTGCCTGCCTACAACATTTGAATTACAACAACAAAAGAACACCCGTTCGTCACTGCGACACGCTCGCGACTGTATCATGCCACGATCCGAAAGCGTAAGTATATCTTGCGTTACTATACTTTAATATAAAGATTACATACTGTATACATTATCATACTGTGGTTACACTTAAATATTTCACAAACTACATTTCCCGTATACCAATAAACAGTAGAAACATCACGTCACACACGTTCCATACAAATGTAAATACCTACAGCGATCGCTCACGACTTTCCTTTATAAGATCAGCACGACACAAATAGGGTAATATTGTATATTGATGTCTGTCCGTCATGGACGCACAGGCGGAGGGCACTTAGCCAACGACATCATTTGCAGTACGCCTGACAACGTCACAACGGCAGAGCGCTATCAATCAATTGGAACCAGGGATACGGTCACACGTATACGAGCAATGGTCTGTGTACGGTCAGCAACGAAAGCTGATAAGCAGTCAGAATTATAAATTACTTTTCTTTTTTTTCGTGGGAAGTCATCTAACGACCCCGCCCTCTATGGGTGCAGCGGGAGGGAGAGTCAGACTTTTACTGACTAAAACCCACTATGTTCCTCCATTTTATTTTGTAACTCAGTTGAAATCCTCATGAAGTGCCCTCGTCAGGGGGTTGACGAGGGGGTGTGCCGGACTCTTACCGCCTAAAACCACTGGAGCGTCCTCATCTGCCTATGGCCGGGGGTACGGGGTTCGTTTTCACATTCACCGCACCCCCGGCAGGACTATGTTCCTCCTGGAGCCCCGCCTATAAATTATAAATTACCTTAAAAGCAGTTTGGCTCTATGTCCGATCCAAACCCACAGTAGGACTCGGAGCAGTGTAAGCAATATCCGAAGTCGGTCCGTGATTTTTAGACCAATATTTTCACGGGGACCATTAATAAATGTCTAGCGATCTCTGTAATTTTAGCGTTAAACTAATTTTCAGAAGGTTTCCAGTGTTAAAATTGGAGTAAAAAATGTTAAACCTTTTTGTATCATGGTGTTTTGGCTTGACAGTGTTCTGACTTTTGTTGCTGACTGTACATGCGATCTTTGACTGTACAGAGTAGATACTCGGAAAGCTAGTATGAATAAAAGTCTTTTTGATTATGATGAACTGAATCAAATGACAGAAGCTATGAATGGAAATGAGAAGGGAAATATTGGCCTGGATAGAACAAATTTTTAGTCAAAGGAGTTTTGCAATGACCGTACTAAAAAGTATAAAACAAAACATTTACTAAGTATAGACAGTATTTATACAGAAATTTGAAAAAAAATAGCTGTTTTTTTTTTCAAATTTAGAATGCATTATACAAAAACATTTTAAAACGAAGTCAAAGGTCTAATGAAAGAGTGGGGTCTTAAAGGATTTCGCCCGACAGCAATTTATTGTCCAATTCATATCGCCTATAAATTGCTTCATTATAAACTGTGCAAGTTAAGACAGTGTCTGAGTATCTAGGGGACCCTGCATCCTGTGTCTCAGTTCAAAACGATCCCTTTATCGTGTGTAGTGCAGCTTCCGCATAAGTTGTACTACGGCACTATGTCTAAGGCCGGCCTCATACAGTATGAAATTCAGAATCTGAGAGTCGGTTCTCTATCGCAAATTTACAAAAAGTGGGTTAGTATTACTCACCTGTAACTTAAAAGTGGTTCGGATTGAAATAAAGAACAGACTTTCAGATTCTGAATTCCGGAGTGTATGAAGCCGGCCATAAAGTGATATTATTGCAGTCGTGTGAGAGAGATGCCAATCTATTGAACGTAGTGCGCTGTTACGTTTCCACAATTGCAGTAATATTACTTTTAGTTGTGGTACACTCTTTGGTGTACTCTCGGAGTTGTCGACATAGTTTACTTACTTGAAACCAGTTTAACTGAAGCCACGAAATGAAACTACTTTATTTTATTCCCAGTTTACGTAACCCAGAGTAATTATAGAAAACCAATTACAAAATCAATAGCTAGTTATTTGGCCCCCGCAAGTAAATATGTACCGGCCCCGGTCACGAAGTAAATATAATATATTTGATCTATGTAGGTGTAATATTATTACACCTACATAGATCACTAAATTAAATTAACCAATAAAAATAACACAAATTTTTGTTTCGAATTCAAATTAAACAACACATTAAATAAAACATTTATTAACAACTAGCTGACCTGACCGACTTCGTACTGCCCCAATCGATAAATAAAAGACCTAAACTTTTGTATAAATTAATTTTAAAACAAACAAAAAGTCGTTTATATAGAAAAAAGAAAAGGGCTGTTTTTAGGGTTTGCCCGGCAATTATTCGATTTTTCTCACCTTTTAAACCTCCCTAACCCTTCAAAACATTTTAAGACCAAGATGAGCTAAATCTGTTCAGCCGTTCTCGAGTTTTATCAAGATTAACGAACAGCAATTGATTTATATATACAACGTTGATAAAAGCGAGAGGCATTAAATGAAACCACATATTCTGTATATCATTATAAGGCTACACAACAAAAATCAAATCAATGTAAGCAATATTTTTATAAGAACTTTCGTGAGGATGATTCATACTTAAAACGTTATAACGGTTTACTCACGCGTATTTATCGGGATAGCCCGACTAATTTCGGACCCAACCGGAGCCAACTAGATAACTATGCCTATAAAACTCAGTCACCTAATCAGGAAGATACAGCATGTTCGAACTAAAAAAAAACTAAAAAAATATCCTGTGACTAAACTATTGCTTACATTGATTTGATTTTTGTTGTGTAGCCTTATAATGATATACAGAATATGTGGTTTCATTTAATGCCTCTCGCTTTTATCAACGTTGTATATAGATAGATGATCAACCCAAAGAAAAACTAGACATAGCACAATATAATAAAAATATGAGACACGGCACATACGAAAATCATAAAATATATTTCTTAAACTAGTTAATAAATTATACTTACGTAACAAAATCAGCGTAACTTGTCCAAAACATCGAAGTATCTTTTTGTTACAATTTCCTTTTTCTTGTAACATCTTGCCACAGGTGTTCTATAAGGGTTTTCTAAGGAAACAAACTAGATAAGATAGTAGAAATCTTTATTAACGAAAGGCCTTGTACAACCTTTAGTTAATATCCCTTGAAGAAAAATACATCAAACTGATTGACGAATCTTACATACTGAAACAATGAAACTGATATAGAAGAATAGGGTAATGTCAGAAAAGGCTATAATCGACATCCGCGCGGGTGTAGTCGCGGGCAACAGCTAGTATTAATAATAAAGTATAGTGGTAGGTCTGCTTTTAGGGCTAAAATCGGTGTACACTCACACAAATATTGAATGATATTTAATACTTGAACATTATTAAAATAATTTGAACCTTCATTCTAAGAATTAGATATCGTCAATCTTTTTTTTGCACATCTTTTTCAGAGCAATGAGTGACATCTTTTAACAAAGGGAAAATATAATACCATTGAATATTAATTTTGAACAACAAAAGAAACTACTTAGGGACATCAGCATTACTTGGTGACGCCTGACGTGTAAGAGGCGAAACTTGACACTACAATATAATAAAGCATTATTCACTCAACAAGAATATTTGTTCCATACTAGCTTTTACACACAGCCCTGCTCGCATTGAGGCTATAGCGTAAAAAATAGCTAGGTCCTTGATACGAGTTCAATTTGTGTCCGTACCAAATTACATCAAAATGGGTTTAGATTACGATTAAAATAGATCGGTGAACATTCGCATTCATGTTTCTATATATTAGGACTCTTAGAAATTTGTATCGAGAATGTTTCACTACGATCGCCAAGACTTGGTCGCAATAAAATAACCTCAATCTTTGTGACAGTTCACTTTACGCAGTCGTTTGTTCAATTTAATTAAATACTTGCTGAGTAATTTATCCCCTGACCTTGAAACACGACGGGCGACAAAAACTGAATTAATACCGTTTGCTTTCGGACTATCTTTTTAATACATTTTTGAGAATCACGAAAAGTAAAATTTTTGAACCAGCTTTAACGTAAAAAGGTGAAGTAGATAACTTATAATATTAACCCATCATCAGTTCGTTATACTTACCCACAACTTAATTTTAATCTTTTTTTTTTCTAAATAAATCTTTTTTCAAAGCAATTGGTAAGTAGGCAATCCAGCCCACTAGAATTGTGATTCATACAAATTTTGACCAATTGATAACAATTTTGTACCTAAGGTAATTGACTCGCGTTCTTGTTAAAAGTTGTTCATCTCCACACAAAAGAGGTAAGTTATAATACACAATTTTTTACTGATTTTTTATACTGGTGCGAGCGCAATATCATTACATACGTAACGTCAAACTTTTCCTTAAGGCAATCAAAAGTAAACGATGAATATGCTCATATCCACTTTTGCTTCAAATTTTAGAAACTTAACTGTATGTATTTTATGTTACTTACCTCCAGAGTCTAAGAAAATTACTATACATTTAATCTTTAATGGAAAATATAGCTTGTATCTGAGTACGAAATATGTTTGTAATATTTATAATCATAGCTTGATTGTTCAACGAAAACAACGTGTATAGTTTCGGCACTAACTTAAAACATAATTGCGAAATATGAGTGAAGTGTCGAACAACTAACAAACTAAACTTGAGCTCGCTTTAGTTAGGCCACACGTAATTATACACAAACCGCTACAAAATAACGTGAATTATCAGAAAGTAAAAAAGGATTACATATAAAAAATATCAAAGCTATTATAAAACAAAAATTAATAACATATCATCATCATCATCTTAAGCCTAAAGCCGTCGACTCCTGGACATAAGCCTCTCCCAAAAAACCCAGTGGTAATATAAATATGATTAAATAAATCTTACTTTTCTAATACTTTTCCACTCTGTTAAGTCATTGAATACATTCAAACTTTTCAGTAATACCTACATTTCATTTTGAGCAATGAAATCCGAGACCTAAGTTGAAATTGGACATTTTCGCCAAAACCCAATATTGGACTGCGAAAACTTTTGAAGTATCTGCAAAATTAAGACGTAGGTATTCTAATCCTTTAAGACTATTAATTAGGGAAATAGAATTCTGTTATAACTATTTTAATTAATTATGAAAACTTAAGCTGGACTAAGGGTCTTGGTATCTACTTCTATTAGGTTTCCTGTCCCATAGCCATTTTGGCAAATTATCTTAGGCTTAGCTTCCAGCTTCCCTGGACTTAGTAGTTCGCTGTACAATGAACGAATTATGACTAAGTTGGTAATTCAGTATCTGATAGTAAGACTTTTACTATCATAATAACCTTTGTGAGGGTGATTGTGGCGACGAGGTTTCAAATCGATAGGTTCGTCTCGCGACCCCGGTTTAGGACTAAAGCGTTTTAATTAGGACTCCGGTTGGGTCCGAAACTAGTCGGGAATATCTGACAAATACGCGTGAGTAGACCGTATAGTTTAACAATTAAGACTAGTTCGAATTTTAATATACCGTTTTTATTAGCTTTACCAGTTACTAATACCAAAAGACTGAGCAAAAATATAACTAAAGGAATAAATAAAAAATAATTAGGTATGTATTTAAAAACAACCGAAATGACCTCTTCAAGTTCGTCTTTCAGCGTAACAATAGCAACATAATACCTACTTATCAAATTTCGATTGAAATTAATATTAAGATACGTTATACGGATTCATGTTTATTTATAATATTTTATAATGTTCAGTCAGGATTTTGTTTCACAATTCACTACTAAACTGCCATCATAATAACAACAATCGATTATCTTTCAATTTCTTTTTAAAAATTATTAAAGACTTGTTACTTGAAAAAATAAGCAGCATCTTCGTTCGGAATACTGCATTTTATTTCAATTGTTTGTGTACATAAATTTCAAATCAATTTATGTACACAAAATTTCAATCGCATTCCCAAAGAGGGTTAGTGTCAGGCAGGCGGCCGACTATAAAACCATAGCCAAATCTATTAGCAACATGTTGAGAAAAAAAAAAAAAAAACATGTTGCGCCGACCCCAAGTAAAATGGGAGAAGGGCAGGAAGATGATGATGTTTGTGTACATAAATTGTTATATAAACATATTGTTTTAAAAGCTCTCTTGGATAAAGTTGTTTTTCAAGCACAATGATCTGCTTAAACAAGTTATATTACTTAGTACCTAGTTAGACAAGATCAAAGATTTAGTGTACAAAACAATTTTAATTTAGACGTAGAAAATTCTTTATGTAATCTTCAGTGCGCCTGTTCTATCCCCGCTCTCCTCCGGCCTTGTGGGCAACGGGTCCATGAATGTAAACATTTGATCTCAGAGTAAGAGTGTCCGTTCAGTAAAACGCGATTTGAAAACACGTTATACTTATATGTACCTAGATATACTTAGGGTATTTTCTAAGGGTTGAGCCCTTAGAAAATACGGTCTCGTTTGAAAAACGTTGATAACCTTAATATCCAGCCAGTACTTAGAAACTTATTATTATTGTCTTTTTAAATGGAGATTTTAACGACACTATTTAAAAAAAAAGATTACATGGTCTTCATTTTAGTTTTTGTTTTAATTCAACTTATCCACCCAAAAAACGTTTTTGTTACAACATCCCAAAATCGTGTAAGGTCTCTACTTATGACACCTTAATTTATAAAAATATATATGTAAGTATAGGCCAACTGCCAACATTTAATGTCCAGCCCATTTCATTTAAAACAATGTAAAATAATAGTCCACATTCACATCATTATAAAGTTGTATGGCAACGTGCCAGTTTTCGTAGTTTTGGCAAAGAATAATCCCTTTTCATCTCTGAGTGTCGTAAAAGATGGTGTAGGCAGTCAATCGAAAGATAGACAACCTATTTCACGCTATGACAATGGTCTTTATTATAAAGCAGTTGGGATCATTTTCCGATTTCATTTTTATTGCTGGTCAATTTTATATTGGAACATCAATAAGTGTAGTGCTTAGGACTAATGGCAACAGTACTTCTTCATAAATGATGATCCTATATGAAGAATACGTACCCAAGAAATATCACCCGTTTATCTAAAATTTCTAAGGATAAGCCAAAAAATATTTTCAGATTTTACTTTTACTGTAATACGTTTTTATAATCTCTGAACTCGAGTCGAACTGTTAAAGGCCACATTACTGTACTTACTTATAATGTTGAGATTGTTTTCTCAAAAAGATATTTTTGGTAAATGTCATGACATATCCTTTACTAGAACACTCACAATACCCACATATCTTCCCAAATGTCAGTTCACAATTGTCGAGTGGCCAGTATGAACATACTTTCAGACAGTCTATGTATTGAACCATTGTATTGAATAGGTCGCAGGCATCTCCAAGATAATTTCCTTTATAAAGTCATGATATGAGAATGCGGTAGAACATGATTTGAACATTATTTTTCGACCATCATCATTGGTAGATGAGAATGGAAAAAAAATACGTCTTGCACCGACCCAAAGTAAAATGGGATAAGGGCAGGAAGAAGAAGTTCATCAGCGCGGAATCATCCACTGCTGGTTTAGGCTTTCCTCTCTTTTTCGTCCGCCTCTTTAAATAACTAATCCAGTTAAGGCTTTTTAAACTTCTGAATAAATTTTAATAAACCTTTCTATAAGAAATATACAAGTAAAAAGTCGTAGTGGCCTTGCGGTTCTATGTATGGATTTGTATGCACGAGGTACAAGTTCGATCCCCACCGCAGGCAAGTACCAATGTGACTTTTTCAAAGTTTTATGTACTTTCTTAATCATTCCAAGACACTACTGACAAACGGTGAAGGAAAACATCGTGAGGAAACCTAGATTCCAAATATTGGAATCTGAAATCACCAATCCGCAGTGAGCTAGCGCGGTGATCAATGCTCAAACCTTCCCTATATGGGAAGAGGCCTGTGCCCAGCAGTGGGACGTATATAGGCTGGTTTATTTATTTATATTATAAGAAATATAACACTTGTAATATATGTAGGTATAGCCCTAACTCTTATTATGTCAAGATTAGGTACCTAGTTCCGACATTTTCCGTCTAACCCTCCTTTCAAAGGTTCTTAGAATACTTTGGTTTGATTATCTGAAGTTCAGCCGTTCCGTTTGACCACAGGTATTAGGTACGGAAGAATTTGGAGTCTCGCTATCCGAACTTCAAGAAGTCCTTAGGTAATCTAGTTCTATCGAAATGTCGATATCCTGAATTGACATTTAATGGAATTCTGTCTTAATTTTGTATTGTACTCATAATATTTCAAAAGAAATCTTTTTTAGGACAACTCTGGCCTGACATATAAATGATAAATGCCTTAATTAAAGGCTAATAAGTGATTTAAAAAATATACCTATGTAAAGGAAAAAAAAAAAGAAAAGTGTTTGTGTATATGTCAAAATAAAAACTGTAACCTGTAACACGTAACGTACCTAGTACCTAATGAATTCTGGGAAGACTCGACACATTGCGGAACACGAATTAAACAATGAATGATAGGGAATCACAAGATAATCTTTTAAGTGCTCGTTTGCTACTTCAAGGAAAAAGCAAATATTTCCACAACATATTTATTTAGAGAGTACTTTACATCCTGCTAGTAAAAATATACAGGAACCTATTTTGTAAGTCCTGTAGTCCATATAAGTCCCTGGGGTTGCTTCACGGCTGTAGACGGTCGGCACTTGGGGACTTGATTGGCGTAATATTTTATACAATCTCAACACTACCTACTCTACTGTCGTATACATTTTATAAAGTGGACACGTATGGGACTCTACGTCGGTAACTTTAAAAAGCATTCGAGACTTTTCGAACGGGTATCGAAGTCCCCATGCAAATCTGCACGTATGGAGTCTGGGCAATGGCGTCGAAACAATAGACGCTCGCAGAAAGGGGAAGCCTCTGAGATCAGTCCAGAAATAGGAATCTTGGGATTATTTCGAGGTGATGTGGAATAAGGATTCAAATTATTTTTGTGGTTTAACACTTTTTCTAACCTTGTACAAAAAGCACGAAGCGATATGGATTTTGGAAAAAATAAATAAGAGATACGAGTAAAACCACAGGGCACAGCTTAAATTACTCCTAGCAACAGTATAAAGGAAATCCTCAAGCAAACCTGTGGTTTACCAGTAGTTAACGAAACTTATCCATTATTAAACAGGGCCAGTACCTATCAAGTAATTACGACAATCATGTTAATTAGCTCTGATATTGATATTCTCTTTGATAGTGCCTTCTGGGACACACGCCAGGATACGTGTAATCATTTATGAAAAGGTATTCAAATACCCGTTTGTATTAATACCCTCATTAACAGGGTGTACCTTATTAATGAGTTGTCAATAAGGTCGCCTCCAATTGATGAAATCAGGCAAGAAGCCTTTACTATGTTTGGTAGAGATTCAGATATATAAATTGAATAGTTTGCAATCTATAACGTTGTAAGACTTAGACCCACGTATTATGCCTACGCCTTTTAGGGTTACCAGGAAGCAATTTACTACTGCACAGCTAAGAAAAAATAAGTAAGTAGTAGTACGAATGGAAGAAAAAAACAAAAGCCAAATTTAGGAGCAATTTACTAGCTTTTATTTTACATCTATCTACAAAATCTACTTAAAACCTTTCACGACAGTTGACTCTAACGGTTGGAATCCTTGTAGTATTTATTCACGAATCTCTCGAATCAATGCGACCGACCTACCTACTTTCAATTACGTGGACCAGTTAGCCTCGACGACACAGTTCCTGCAAAAAGTGTTGCGAAACACAGATGTGGAGAATCTATTCACATCAACAACCCATATGGCCGAAATTATTCTGAAACACTCACGAAACGTAAGGAGATAGATTGAATAAATAGTGTTTACACTATACCCATAAAATTGTTTAAAAAGTTTTATTTTCAGAATTGGAGTGAAAATAGGTTTAAGAATTCTTGCGGCATTGGAATTATCAACAGAACACTTCGCTGGCTACTATATTTTACCTCAGAAAAATAACGATGAAGCCAGTTTTGGATGAATTTTAGGTTTCAAAGTTAAGGAGATAACTACAGTCGTCCGGTAAATACCTTATCTTAACATCTTATCTTCACACCTTTCCTCTTAGTAAATCGATAATTTCAACTTACCCTTGTGCATATTGATTTCACCGAAATTATTCAAGGCATGGTGTAAACACGTATTGTTGTTTAACTGTCAATATCACACCAACAAAATTGAAGGTATTTTGAATTTAAGGAAATTAAATCAATATCGTCTTCAAAGTAAGGAAATGAAAACCGCGGTTGCGTTCTATAAATGATGAAATCTGTGATACGGATTAAGAAAAGGCATTGGTATCTCAAAAGTTTCGAATTAAGCTTGGTATAATAATGTCGATTAGGACAGAATAATTAACTTATCAATTAAATAGGCAATGTTAAGCAGAACAAGAATTTAAGAATTCAGAAAGGAAAGGAACAAAGGTAATGCTTTTTCTTGCATTTTCTTTATTAAAACCGATTCTGAGATTTTTTATTAGCGTTATTAGTCTACGCGCAATTATGGAATGAACGAGATTTCAAAAGATAAATTATGTCCAATGAACATAAGACGCTATGGGATATTGAATCCCACTTAAAGTAATTGATATTGGAAAACTTCTAAAAAATATAAAGCCCATAAGGAAAATCTTCGTCTAAATAAATGATTCCATCATAATGATTATGTAAACGAAGAAATCCGACTTGATCATCAAATTATCACATGACTCTAACTAATATTTAAACAGATAGATCTTGTGTAGGTATATCCATGAATGCCGTTTTGTTAAATAGTATAATGCTTGCCTTCGCCTAGCTTCGATTCGAAAAAAAAAGAGGAGAGAGAAAAGAAAAGAGGTAAGTACGCTCTATGCCTTTTAATACATTTTCACATTGTCATACCTCTAATAATGTCACTTTTATGGGTAGTGCGGTCGGGCACTCAGATAATTGGTAGTTTTAAAAACTCAATCAGCTTAACTATCGGGACTGTAATCTCCACAAATACCTTCAAAACGTCGCGCGTCGCTTCAATTGGACCCTATACCCTATGAATAAAGGATATTTCTATTCAATAATTAAAATCATATTAAAACATTACAAATCGTTTTAAGTTAAAAGTACAAAAGGGTACTTAACCTTTACGCCTTTAAAGGTTCGTGAATGAAACCTTACATTGACCTGTTTCGGTGCCTATCCCAATTAATTTATTTTATCAAACTGAAAATAAAGAAAATGAGTAGGAATAGGGACAGCTTGCTTGTTTAAAAAAGAAGTTGAAATATAGGTCATTGGAAAAAAGATTTGGTTAGGAACAATACTGATTGTAATTCCGGGGTGGAAATTTTGAAACCTACTGGGATTACCACAATCCAATTGGTAAAAGCCAATTTATGAAATTGAACCGAGTTATAACAAAAATAGATTAACTTCTGCTTAAGTAAACTCTCAAATCTAATTAATGAGGTCCAAATAAACATAATAATTCGATAAGTGGACACTATTATTACCCAATTCAACTGAAAGAGATACTTATTCCAGATTAACAATTTCAGCAGCGACAGGGATATTACTGCCTTTGCCAAGTCGACAATACAATCTAAGTCGAGAACAATTCACACAATTAACAAATGTATGTCGCGTGTGCAAGTCTAGAGCTAGGTTCACCACAATGACTGGCAGGAAATTAACGGACTTAACTCGCTTCAACCTTATTGGAATAAAGATGGCCTTTGTGGCAAGGAATGTGCGTGTGACGTTATAAACGTTGTGCTATTAGCTTATTAACGTTTTAATCGATTTAGTGCTATAGGCCATTTGATCCCAAGCTAAGCAGAGCTTGTGTTATGGTAATCAGACAGCTGATAGACATACTTATATATTTTTAAATATATGCATATTATAGATAAATCACACCCAGACACAACAAATAATCGTGCTCATCACACAAACATTTGTCCTGAGTAGGAATAGAACCCACGACCTCCGGCTTAGCAGTCAGGGTCACTAACCACTAGACCAACAGGCCTGTCAAATATGGTAGTAAAAGGTACTTTAACTTTTTACGACCGTTAGAGACAATCCTAAAAAGTGAGTTGCGTGGGCGTCGTTTAAGCGGACTGAAACCTTACAATTTTATACCAAAAGTAGCTCAATATTTCTTATTATAATTCAGGCTTACAAATTCAGACGCCGTGAAACCATAAAATACATTGTGTATTTTAGCTTTCTTAAACGAAACGTATAGGTACGTGTTCTATTATAGAACTACTATAATAGTAGTATTTCAGTATTTCACCTCTTAAATACTTAGCTGCAGCAAGCAATTACAATAAAAGCTCACGGCGAGGCTCCAAACGTCGCTGCCTCTTAGCTTTCACGTGCGCGGTTGAACACAGACGTCAAAAATACCGTTTTGTTTCATTTCGTTCCAACTTCGGATATATGTAGGCAAGTATTTAATAACTGCGCCATCCCATGTCTCAAACATGAAATATTCTACCCGCGGCAAATATTTTACCTAATGAAAATATTAGGTACCTACAAGTTTTCGTAAAAACAGTCCGTTATGAACATACTTATCTACTCATAAATAATTGTATTACTTTTCGTTATCTTGGTTGTTTAATATAATTAGCAATTATAAGTTATCGTTGTCGTAATAGAAACTTATTAATTTCAAGACCACCCTTCATCTCACTAATACGTCTGTCCCACTCACCACCCTAGAACGCCAATAGGACAGTAGAAGGCCTATTTTATTTCGAACCTAAGACTAAAAAAGTAGTCACCTCTTCACATTTTAATAACAATCTGCAGAAGGTATGGCATACTAGAGTAGATGCCGACGTAATAATAATATGGATAATAATGAAGTGAAGTACACACAGTGTGAGTGACACATTCATGTAATATGACAAATAAATAATTGCGTACGTCTACGGCACGTTACCTAATATTATTACAAAATATACAACCCGTAACGAAAGGGATTGCGAGGGTATGAATACAGAGAGAGACAGTGGGCGTAGAGACAAAGACAACGTAATAATTGTGCTAATACCTTCTATTCACACGAATCCGTAGTTATTTATAACTAGTAAATAAATAAGCCCCCGCACGCAATATATTTACTGTTAAATATGTTTGTAGTTGGATATTATTTTATGTGTAGAAAGTAACGCTGTATGAGCAATTGGTGTGATAGCCCAGAGGTAAGACCGTAGGACTGCCAAGTCCAAGGTCTCGAGTGCGATCCCCACGGCACGCACCGACTTTTTGAATGTTGTGTGCGTTTTAGAAATAAATATTACAGCTTCCGTGTTTCGGAAGGCACGTTAAAATGTGGGTCCTGCACCTGATCTCTCTGCGGTCGTGTCGGATTGCCGTCCCATGGTGAGAGGAGGAGAGCCCCCCGGGCTATGAGAATAAAAGAATAGAGAGTGCACCTGTGTTTGCGCACACGCTTGTGCACTATAATATGTTCCGCGTAGCTGGCTGTGCCAGTGTCATAGTAAGTAACTCTAGCCGCCGTGGCCGAAATCGGTCCGAACACATTTAGCCCAGTCAATTTAGGGTTTCACCTCGGAATAAAAGATAATAAGCTGAAAATTGGTGAGAACCTTTGTTTGGTCGCCCTGAATATTGTCTCAAAAGTCACAAGTTCTATCGTGTCCGCGTCTTAAGATATTCAAGGTCAAAGGTCCCGAAAAACAATTTTTCACAAATATCTCGGTTCTTATTGCTTAAATGATATTATCACCAATATCAAAGTTGTAGAGTATAAAATTCTCTACAACTTTTGTCTAAACTTTTTTTTTATACGATCAACCATTTTTGCGGTAGAGCGCGACGAGTGCGTAGCGTACAGTCATATAATATATGAGGTAATGCAGGGTCAAGCGTGAGTTTCAGTTATCAGTACATTGTATAAAGTCAATTATTGACAAAAAAATATAATTATTAAGCAATGCCCATTATTTCCGTACATAATAGGTCGGGGAAAAAGTTTTTTCGCATTATAGTACGTATGAACTTGTAATAATTTTTTTTTGGCTATAGTATTTGTATCTGGCTGGTTTTGGTACAATTGAAAGTTAAAGTTTTAAAAAACATAATTCCAAATTCTAATTTTATTAGAGAGAGAGAGATTTTATTACAAGTTCATACATACTATAATGCGAAAAGACTTTTTCCCCGACCTATTATGTACAGAAATAATGGTCATTGCTTAATAATTATATTTTTTTTGTTAATAATTGACTTTATACAATGTACTAATTACCGAAACTCACGCTTGACCCTGCATTACCTCATATATTTTACGACTGTACGCTGCGCACTCATCGCGCTCTACCGCAAAAATGGTTGTTCGTATAAAAAAAAAGTTTGGACAAAAGTTGTAGAGAATTTTATACTCTACAACTTTGATATTGGTGAAAATATCATTTAAGCAATAGGAACCGAGATATTCGCGAAAAAATGATTTTCGTGACCTTTGACCTTGAATATCTTAAGACGCGGACGCGATAGAACTTGTGACTTTTGAGACAATATTCAGGGCGACCAAATAAAGGTTCTCACCAATTTTCAGCTTATTATCTTTCATTCCGAGGTTGACCCCTTATTTTACCTAATTTGACTGGGCTAATTATTTATCTGAACAATTGGGCATGTCAGCATGTGCATGTTAGTAGAATTTTTTTTTTCGATCTTCGATAGATACTAGACGGCTAGACCCCTACCGATACGCGCGCACTGCAGAATTAATTCGTTGCAAAGTGCGATACAAATTCGTATACGATTTTTGTTTCCTTTTTCTAAACCCGCAAACAATTTATTTTGAAAGTAAGCGAATTCTAAAACCTGATTCGCAGATTTGCGATATTTACCGCAACAAATAAATTCCGCAGTGCGCGCTTAGGCTTAACGTCTGTCGTATCAATTCGGCATATCTAACATATTTATTGCGACCATATTTTCAAAGCAACGGCATCGTTTTGACGTTATATTTACAAATAGGTGAGTAGATACCTAATGTATGGCAGACAATTTAAAGAGTCTACGCAGCGGTGTTCAGTTGCTGCGGCGTTGTAGACCAAAGTGCTGTTAGAACTTGCGTTGAAACGACCCCCCTTTAGCACAGCAGGTAAGCAGTATCGGATAAAAGTAATTTGCGCCACATATCTTCGTTCTTTCACTCATTCCTAAAGAACCCAAACGATTGAGTATGTGTATCTTTTGGTTCATTACTCGTTTTATTAACACATCCTCCATTTATAACCGACTTCAAAAAAAGAGGATTCGACTGATTTTTTATGTTTGTTACCTAATTTTTTTCTTATTATGTAACATCGCAAAGTCACACTTTTCAAGTTTGAGATTGTTGAGATTCACAACCACAACATTTGCTGTTGTCGTCAACTGTAAGAGATATTAAATTATAACATTTATTTTTGCACAGACCTAGTACATAATTATATCAAGAAATAAATCCTTGGCAATTTGAATTAATCCCCTTTTTATCGATAAGTTAGTTGAGAATATCAGTAACTGATTTTTCATATTTTATATCCTGTGTTTCAGAGGAAAAACTAAACTCAGACATTACGTCACTTTGTGGAGTCGTGATTCCCACTCATATACGTTGCTCTTTTTCACTCTCATTGTAATTTTCATGCGCTATCCTGTAGTAATGTTCAACATATCAGTACAGGCTGTACAGGTACTAACTTGCTAGTTCGCTACTCCGAACTGGCAACGATCCAGTGTTCACTTTATCGTCTGTATCGCATTGCAACGCAATTTGTGTTTGTGTTCAGCTGTAAGTAATTGGTATTTTGTTAAATAACCATTTTGTATTGTAAAGTATACGATCTAAGTGCAATATTATCCGTAATCAATGCCCTACATTCTGATTAGAGGTAATCTAGCGTCATATGGACATAAAAACCCTTGGCGTGTTTTGGTATCCGGCTTAAAAGGTAGATGTTGACAATATTAAATGAAAGTAAAATGAGAAATAGGAGAAAATCAATGATTTTATGTGTAACTATAAAGGTCTAATCATTATCACACAGTTCCTCTTCTCATTTTATGATTAAATGTATTTCTGTGGGTGTCGTCATAATAAAACCATATATATTCTGTTTAGCTGGTGACATAGAACAACTCAAGAGGTTTGCATGTGGAGGCTACTGCGACGATTCTACTATTGTTTATTTACAACATCCTTGCGTTATACTCAGCGCACTTGAGGTATGCACTGCAATCATTTCTTTCATATTTAGTACCAATACAATATTTTTAGTTATGACTCATTGTGTAATGTACCAATATTGATTGAATACATTACAGGTATTGGGTTACAAGGTTGTAGCGTCGAGTTCAACAGCAGTCAAACAAGATTATAATGAGTATATGTGGACTATGAGAAAAGAGTTTTCTGAACCAGAGCCTTCAATCATTGTTGAACAGGATAATATCACTAATTTCAGCAAAGAGGCTATGCACCTTGGCAACTATCAACAGCCAACTAAAGATAACGAAGTCTAAAATTGAAGAACATATCCTACACCTATCTTTTCATTTATACTATGGACACAAAGGGCAGTCAGAATCTATCGCCAACCAACTTGGCAACTATACCATTAACAGAAGAAGACGGAGTTGTTTACATAGCCATCAAAGGTTCCCTACATGCTAGTGATAGCTCTGTTTTTGGTCTAGGCAATGAAGAGATTAGAGCCCTTTCTAAAAAGTTTCCTGGATCTGGCAATGTTGTGAATGGTGTTTCTATAAAATCAAATGTACTGAGCGTTCTTAATTCGCTTGGCCAGCTTGGTTACAAAATAATTTCAAGCACTGGTGAAACAGAGATCACTTGGACCCTTCAGCGTGACATATAAATATTTAAAACTTCCCTTATCTTCATTATACTCATTTTACATTATTTAAGCAAACATGGATCACCCTCATGAATGTGACCACTCAAGCTGCACACATGCTAATGCATCTGTTAGTCAAACACTGTCTGAAATGGATTGGGAGAGGGGCTTGTGGTATGCAGGTAAACAAGCTGTAAATGTTATCTTTATTTGTACATAAAATTGCTACTTTATCTGCCATTATCTTTGTAAACTAGCGTAATGAAGTACCTACATCATGTTGCTATCTTATGGTTGTTTTCTGATTAGATAGACTAACACACATTTGTATTGACATTTTATGGTGCAAATGATAATGTATGTTAAAAATTGATTAGTAAATTGTGACTAATTTATTGTAGCTTTCTATGGTGATGAAGAAAAGGTAATATCATTGATAAGTAAAGCTAGAAACAGCAGAGAGGTTGTAAACACTCCAGACAACGCAGGGTACACTCCACTGCACTATGCTGCACGCAAGGGCTATGTAGAAATTTGTAAGATATTAATTCAAAATGGTGCACTCATTGATGCACAGACTAAAAGTGGACTAGCAACTCCTTTACACAAAGCTGCTGTTGCAGGTAATAATCATCACCTTGACTCTTTTCAAATAGGTCATAATGGGCAGTCTATATGGCATGTTTGAAAGCAATCTTATTCAATTGCAAATCACTGATATTGCTTGTACATGCGTTTTTATGGCCACAGTGATAAGAACTAATGGTATGACTAACTAGTGGGCTTTGAAACAAAGGAATTACGGAAATTAGTTTTTTGACCTTTGTTTTATTACCTGGCTTAGTACTTGCTTCATGAATTAATAATTTACTGGAGTAAGTATAGTTTAATTACATTATATCTTATGATTTTTTTTCAGGTAAAATTGAAACAATAAAGTTTCTCGCACAGTCTGGAGCCCGTGTTGATATCCAAGATGCTGATGGTCAAACAATTCTACATAAAGCTGTAGAAAATAAACACTTTGATCTGGTTGACTATTTGATGGGAACATACCCGAAACTCGGAACCATGACAGATATTAAAGGTCGCTGTGCAACTGACTATATGACAAGTCAAGCTTGAAATTCGATCTCTGGAATGCAAGCATACACTGGCTGCACTATCGTCACCTATTTTATATTCTAGAATTGCTGTTAATATGTAAGTGCACCTTTATTTTAGTTAAACCTTGCATTATGCCGAAACTATTATTTATTTTAATAACATAATGCATGTTAGTTTGTTAAAGTGCTATAACTTTTAATGCTGTTATATTATTTATAGAAATGTTTTATCAAATGTTAACATTCCCCATCTCATTTAAATTATTATTTTGTTTGAAAAGTATTGTGATTTTAATTTTATTGTATTGATTTATTACCATTAGAAGTAGTTATACACTATTTTATAAAAATGAAATTTTAAATTGTATTTGTATTAAAATTAGTATTACATTTCTGCCATTGTTTAGTATATTTCGCTAAAAGACCTCACATGCGGTAAAGTTTGGATTGTTTGTTTATATTATAAAAGGATAACTTGAAAAAAAAAACTAATTAAAACAAGTGCTCATACTTTTTAATGTTGATGGAAGCACTGTGATTAGAAACACTTATTTTCATATGCATGTACTTTATTAATAACATAGGTACATTATAATTTACTCACCCTGTGTAAGTAGGTTAACATGTTATTTGATGTTACAATAATTGTGTATTACTATTATTATAACTGAATTCATATCATTTATTTTAATTACTCATTGTATTATCACTACACTTATTAGAATAAGACTAGATTATGTTAACAGCTACATTACATAAAACTTTGACAAAAAATAATGAGAATGAGTGTGTAGTAAATTATACACACTTATAACAGATCCATAAATAATCATGATTTTGGTGTATAAAAACAAGATAATATGATGTTTAATTCGAGACAAAGTACTTCAAAAATTCGTGATTACTTCCTTAGAAATAGTATAAACATAAACAGTCATAAATTAATTAACAATCAAAATAACTTTAATACTCATTCTCCAAGAACAGTTTGATTACAGCCTACTACATAATAAATACTGATTTCGCTAATTTTGATGACTTTTATGGACAAACATTGTGTCATAGATACATTAATATTCTTATCAACAAATATTTTATATTTTACCCTATGTACACCTTTGTACTACTATGTACTTTACTAAATAAAGATGCATATAGATAATGTGTTTTTTACTTATTACATAAATTATTGCAAACCTTCGTCCATCATGAGAAGGTATTCTTTTAAGCTCTTTGGTATGGGAAGGGACTGGATATAGCGATAGAGTTTTTTAGTCGTCTTAACTCCAATACTCCTTATTTTCATTCTACAGAGGTCTGAGAGACTCAAAGGGTTTTTGATAGCATGATATAACCAATGTGCTGCAGTACTAGGGTCGGGTACTGGCTCATTTGGACCAGGAAAAGGAATATAATGACCGGCCTTCAGCAACATAGATGCTAGACCATGAGATTTTCTTTTCTTAGCTATATTTATGTTTTTTAAACTTTTCAATTTTAACTGGCATTTGTTTACGTCAGCTCCATAGCGAATTAATAAAACTGCTGCACCATCTCTGAAACAATGAAAAGTCATACATAAAGATCATACTGACCAACTAGACCAGATGCATAAATTACAGTCAATACAAATTTACATAAACTTCTCTTGGTTTTATTTGATCATTAAATAATAATATCAAACAGTCAATTCTATAATAAAACTGCTAACTGGTCTTAGATGTTTAAGACCAAAAAAGATTGTAGCATAAAACTTTTATTTACAATGAGTACAACTTACTTGTTTAATATCATAGCCCTATTCAGCGGTGTATCGGCCGTAAGAGCAGTTGAGTCCAAATCAATATTGTGATCGCATAACTCCCTCAACAATGTTTCGAACTCGTCCATATTATTCATACTTTCAATAGCTAGGTGTAAACAACTTGCACCAGTTGTACTGTTATGACAATTTGGATTTGCACCTAGAATGTTATGAACAAGAATTAATCCTACCAATAGTTTTCTATTTTTGTAGTATTATTATATATTTAGAGTGCGCACAATTGCTTTTCACCTCCTGAGGTATAGAACTAGTGAGGGCGCCATTGACAAATTGGACACAACATCGGTCGTCCTTAGCTTGCCTCCAACACCCTGCTGTTCGTGCACCGCAGAAGGTGACTAGCACTTTCATTCACACACTTTATGATCCATTCTATATAATATTATTGAAATAGTTATTTACCTCTCTGCAGTAAACATTGCAAAATAGTAATCTCCCCTAATCTTGCTGCTAAAAGAAATGGCGTATCACCATTGTCGGTATATAAGTTTGCACCCCCAGAATATGTAGCAAGCAATTTGACGATTTCTACCTGAAATACACAAATGATTTTCCAAAATAAACACCTTGTGATCAGTTACATTTACCGAGGACTCAGCCTTTTGTTGAGCTAATACCTCTCTAAAATTTCACTACGATTTCAAGTGGCTTATGTTTAGAAATTGGCAGACACTATACAGGATTAAATTTTGGTTTCATTACTATTTTCTGATTATCTCACCTTAAATTATACCTAAATAAAAGAATCAATATGTAGGCGGCGACTTAAAACAGAGTGAGCGTGAATTGATTAACCCAGTTTCGCCTACATCATGCACCAATAGAGTATAGAGTGGTTTAAATGTTTGGGTAGTCTAATGCCACATATTATAAAGCTAAACTTGAATAACTTGAATATAGTTTCATCTTTAAAGAGTTTTTAAAGCAAAAAAGGTATACCTGTCTCTGTACAACTGCATTGTGTAATAATCTGTGTGAGTGTGTTATTCTAGCACCACGGGACAACAGTAGTTCCACATTCTTTGGATGTTTATGCCAAACAGCTTCACAAATTGGTGGGTATGCTAAAAATAATAATTTCCTATTAATACAAAACTGTGATTATCCTTTACTTAACTATTTTATATTGAATTTAATATATCAATACTCTGCATGCAACAATAACATATCTTTGAACTAGTTTATTTTTTTTTACATAAGAATAAAAAGGCAGACTAAAAGAAAGAACCTTCAGAAGCGAATAAACTTGTACCTAATGTACTACCGAGGCCATCTTCACAATTGACATCAGCCCCAGCATCTATGAGGTATCGTAATATATCCACATTTGGAGCACTAGCTGCAAAGTGCAACGGTGCTCTGTCTGCTACATCTCTAGCTCCTAACTTAGCCCCATTCGTTACTAGAATTTCAACCTGAAAAATACACAAGTTAAAGTTACATGTAATGAAAATGATAAGCGCTTAATTTTACTAATTTGAATTTATGTATTTGTTATAAGGTCATTTTACTCAATTATCTAGACAAGAATTTGCTTAAGTGTAGGCAAAACAAACAAACTTATGTTTAAGTCTACATTTTAGAATTCAGTACATTAAATTAAAAACCTTGATCCTTACCAGATCTAAGAAACCTTTTGAAGTTGCATAATGAAGCGGTGTCATATTTTTATGGGTTTGAGGGTTTACATTAGCTCCGGCCTGTATCAGCAAATTTACTACTTCTGTATGATGGTTCATAACACTTAGATGTAAGGCTGTGAAGCCATCAGTGGTTTCAATATCTACTTTACATTCTGAAACAAGTACAAAATGATTATTCATACAATAGGAAGTGCTTCAACAACTTGATATTGTTTTCAAACATGTAGTATAAATAAATAAATAATAAACCAGCCTATATACGTCCCACTGCTGGGCACAGGCCTCTTCCCATATTGGGAAGGTTTGAGCATTGATCACCACGCTAGCTCACTGCGGGTTGGTAATTTCAGATTCTAATATTTGGAACCCAGATTTCCTTACAATATTTTCATTCACCATTTGGTAGAAGTGTCTTAGAATGATTAAGAAAGTACACGTAACTTTGAAAATGTCACATTGGTACTTGCCTGCGCTGGGGATCGAACTTGCACCTCGTGCATACAAATCCATACATAGAACCGCAAGGCCACCACAACATTGTGTGTAGTAGTAGTGTGAAATTAAAAATATACTTACTAGCTTCAATTAATGTCCTAACTACTTCAGTGTGGCCCTCTTCTGCAGCATAATGCAAAGCAGTTTTCTTGTAGCCATCTAGTTTGTCTATTGCCTTAGTCACTAGAGATGCAGATGCTAGAACAGGTCCAGTGTTCTCCAATATAGATGCATACCACCTGAAACATAATGCATTAAAACATTAAACTTGGGTATATTTTTAATATAACCATAATTAACATATATTATTCTAATCTCATAATCAGGTTGTATTGCAATTTTTTATGAAGCCTGTGTAAGTTACCATTGGACAAAAAACTTGACCTATCTTCAAGATCTCCCTATTTAATGCAATTTCTGACAATGTGCATCCAGTATATTAGACTAGATTGGACTAAACCAGGCAGAATACTATTATAATTATGTGCCAAAGAGCAGAGTTACATAATGCTGGAAAAAAAAACTTTTGGTTTATTTAAAGATCCTAACAATAGTAATGGATTACTCACTTATACATTGTAGACCAAGTCTCATCTTCACTAGTGGTTGGTGCTACATTCACCATGTCTTCATCCCATTCTAAATCAGCTTGTGGCGAAGGGGTCAAAGAAAATGATGTTACTGGTGACTTAAGACTACTTGTTTTACTTTCATCACTACTAGATCCCTCACTGTAAGTAAAGACAAAGTATCCCTGGTTTTTGTCCACTTTCGATGTCTTAGCTTCACATGTTTCAAAAGAACCAGAGTCATAATCAGAGTTCCTATCCTTCAGAGCTTTGCATTTAACAACTGACTCATCTTGTTGTGCACTGCGTCGTAACTTGCGTTTACAGCATTTCACATGCTTACGTTTGGGTGATACTGATCGAGAATTCTCTGATCCTGTTTCACTGCCATAATATATAAATAGTTTTACTAAATCCACATTCCCCAATCTTGCAGCTTCTCCAAATGGAGTTATGGTTTTGTGGATGATTTTGTGTGGATTTGCACCTGTAATAAATAAAACGAGAATAATATTTTATCTATACTATTACAATAAATTATTGGTTCTCAATTTCTATATAATACCTCTGGCAAGTGCACGTAATGCCGCGTCTTTATCTTGTAAAATTACTGCGCTCTGCAAACTCCAATCGATGGGAAGTTCTCTTGTTGATTCCATAGTGCATTTATCACATATCCTTATCGTTTAAACTTTAATAAGTCATTTATAAAATCGTTAAGCAATAAATATCAGATTAAATTTTTCAGCATTGTGTAGAACCTAAGTATGATGCGTTTTGCTATCGAAAATTAATACATGTCTTTCGATAGTCACTATGTTCAACAAAGCAGTTTGATATTGTTTACATAATAAATATTTACTTTACGTATCACATTATTTTAACAGCAATTCAATAAATCAATATTTAATATCGTTCGGGGTGGAAATGACCCACGGAGACAGAGCAGTTCTAGGTTTTATTGCACACTGGACATATTTATACATTTTAGTGTTCAGAACTGACACAGACTCAGTCAAGTAATTCTACAGCAGTAAAAGTATCGATTGATTGACTATTGTTTGAGTCCAATTCTGTTTGAAAATGGCCATGGTTTGATGTTTTGAATTTGACGAATGAGACTGTGTGGCCAGGTTGAAATATTCGATTATCTACCAAAGAAGCAATACGGCACAGAGTTAAAGTGAACCAAGCTTCAAATAAAATAATAAAGAATGCCCTTGAATAATGAATTTTATCACCTATAATTAAACAAAGTCACATCCCGCTGTTAGTCTGTCCTGTCCTACGTGTGCTTAAAACTTTAAAACTACACAATGGATTTTGAGGCGATTTTTATTAAAAGACAGATTGTCAAGAGGAAGATTTATTTACGTGCATATTACACGATTACATCAGTACTGCATCTAAAGCGAAGCTAGAGCAGGTCGCTAGTTAAATATGAAAAAAACTGTATCGAAAAAGATCTTATCTTGTATACATATGTAAGACCACAAATTAATTATAGGTAACTGAACTGAAAACATTGCAAATAGAAGAGAAAGATGTTGACGTAAATAGTTACAAACCGAACCTATAGTATAGGATTTTGTTTGTAATGGTGATACTGACGCCGTAAAACGGAACCATTGACGTAAATATTATTTCTATGGAAACTAATTCTGTGGGTTGTCAGTGACACTTTTTGTGACGGTTTTAAAAATGACGTAATTTACTTATTATTATAGGTAGAATAATATTCTTTATTGCACACCACATGAAAAACAGATTAACATATAATATATTAATGTATGTTAGCTTAATGATATAATAACATTTTTACATGTATATAAGAGGTTAGTAAATGGTTTTTTATCGATGGTGTATTTAGTTTATTATAAAATAATGACGTTTAATTAATAAGTTCATTTTTATGCTATAAATCAATGATCGTTTTAGACTAACTTTATTTCAAATATTCTGTCCCATCATGGGACTTGAAACTTTATTACATTTACACACCCGAAGTATTTAAATTTAATCTTACACTAAACTTTTATTATTATAATGTAAACCAAGCCAAAGTAGTTTTTGTTAAATCACGTATGGCAACACGATACACTTCAAAAGAGTTGTTTGTTGCGCGCTTCATGCTTGCCGTTAAATAAATCGTTATTTCTTTATTGATATAACTTTTACGAGATCGATTGTGTATTATTTTGGAAAGTAGAGGAAAGTAATCTCGTCAACATGTCTAGTACATCTCAGAAACACAGGAATTTCGTTGCGGAGCCTATGGGAGAAAAACCTGTTACTGAATTAGCAGGCGTTGGTGAAGTTTTGGGAAAACGATTGGAAGTTGCTGGATTTGACAAGGTTAGTGATTTAGCGCCCAAATATTGTCGGCGTCTTATTTGCGTGTTATTTAAGTTATTTTCACATAGATTGTTTTATAATTTGTTAAGTTGATTGAAACAAAGATAATTTATACTTAATTTAATATAATTATTTACATTTTACCTTAGTTTAAGTGTTACTTAGGTTGTTGTATCACTGTAGCCTGAGTAATGCATCATTAACGTTTAAGTAAATTATGATTCTAATGTATAATATTTATTTTTAAATATTAATTAAGATTATTTTTACTTAAATTGACACTGTTTTAACATGTAATATTCTTCTTTAGACTTATTTATTGTCTAATAAATATTGTACTTATAACACTTGATATTCAGAGTCCACCACTTATGATGCTTTGTTAAACTATCTGAATGACCACTTATATGATCTGCATTACTCATAGCACTGAAATGAAGGTTAAATCAATAATCCTTGAACAAGAGAACTTGAAAAAGACCTACTTCGGGTTCCAAGACCCAAATGTTATGCAGACAGAATGAATTATATCATCCAGACATTGTTTGAACAGATGTCTGGATACCATATATCATCTCTAAACATTTACTTATAAATTTAGTAGGTCTAAAGTATAATTTATAATAGTTATGAAAATTATGCTATACCTTGTAAAATATAGCTTGATACCTGTGACATTACCGAACGTTTTATGAAGACAGCTACAACCCAAATTTTATTTTTAAAAGTTCAAATTTTTTAACACAAAAACGACGTTTGTGTATAAAAATAAAATGAATTTTTAAAAACAATCATGTAATTATAAAGATATCAGTAAAAATATGAGTAATTTAAATAATATTTAATATTTCTTAAATAATTTTTGGTTCTTAGCTTACTTTATAAATGCACTTTGAAGAGCTCTAGGGACGTGCAAGTGACTGACAGATGATTATCGATAAAATAATACTATGAAAATTTCACTAGTATAAAATGTAGTTATTTAGTTTGGCAATAATGGTTTCGCGTGCTGGAAACAAGCGGGCGCCATCGTTTTTGAGTCAGTACGAGTGCTGACGCGATGCAGACGCCTTGTATACGCTACCATTGTTTTGTTGATATTTGTGTTACTATGGTGTTATTTGTGTTACTTTGTTTGGTGTTACCTTTTTTTTGTTTGCCAAAATGCCGAAAAGACAAAAAAAGATTGTTTCGAATAGTGAGTGTCGCGAATTTGTGATCCGTTTGCGCGATTATTTTGAATTATTTTTGTTTTATTTCATTTAAGTCAACTACAAATACATTTATTTTTAATTTACATCTTTACAATGACAATGTCACTTTTAATAAAACTCATGACGTCACATACATCGATAAGCTACGAAACACGCCTCCATCCCTAGTAATGTCATTCCGACAAACGTCACAGGTACCAAGCTATATTTTACAAGGTATAATTTATTTATTTGTTTCAGGCTTATACAGTTCTGGGACAGTTTTTGGTATTAAAAAAGGACAAAGAACTATTTCAAGAATGGTTAAAGGACACATGTAATGCCAATTCTAAACAATCAGCAGACTGTTATCAGTGTTTGAAGGATTGGTGTGATGAGTTTTTGTAAAGAACAATATCAATTACTATTTTAATAACATTCTTACATACATAAGGAAATGTAAATAATATATCTAATAATTTGTAATTACACATAAGCAATAGGTGTTACCTATATTTTTTATGTAATTTTTCATTTATTAAAAATTCTACAACCATGACATGCTTTGTTTATTTTACCATGACAAAACCACCCAATCAAAATAATGATATAGTGCAGCTATTAGTTTTTGGGAGAGTTTGCTAGGGTCTAAGGGCTAAGAGCAGTATAATATCTAAAAACGTTATGCATCTGTGTACATAGTTGATTATGAGTTATCTATTTTGTGGAAAGTTGACATCTAGCAGCCAGGAATACGAAAGCATTTACTAAAGTGAGTCAGACAGTGGTTCTTGAGTTTGTAAGCAAGACAATTTGCTCAAAAAGTTCTAAGTAGGGATACTAGCCATTCCGATTACAACAGAATACATTAATAGTACTGTATTAGTCATACATCTTAATGTCGCCTGTTACTGGTAGTCTAATAATAGTGATATCAAAAATAATGATAACATTCATTCAAAGCACCCTATTTTTATAGGCTATCTTAAATATAAAAGTCTAACAATAATTAGGTCGAAAAAAGTTCAAAACAATAATTTAATTAGAACAGGGCTAAGCTTTTTATACCAACGATCCCAAGTACACATTGTCTATGTTTAGTCTTTTCTTCTTGTCATTTTTAGATTTATTTTGTCTATAGCTGTATTGTTTAGTCTGTGGTCTATTTATTTTTGGAACTGGAAGTCCGTGAAAATCGAGGATTTTACGTTTTTGTACGTTGATAATCAGTAAAATTCGGTGTAAACCCAGTATTTTGTTAAAATACATTGTAATTAAGTGATTTATAGTAATATATACGAATATAACGCTTACTTTATTAATAATGTTATTCTGACACCAACACTTCCTGTTATTTCTATGAGCTGTCCAAAAAATATTTCAGTCTTAAACAAACCTAGTTCTTTTTAATAACATTAGATTATTAATATCTTTGCTCAAGTGTATACGGAGGCTAAAAAGGGTTTCTCTAACGGTTATCTAATTTTTAGGTTTCTTATAATGGTGCCAGGAATTAAATAAAATGTCTACGGATAATTGCTTGGTAAAAGCGATATATTCTTTTAAGGGTAAAAACAATGATGAGTTATGTTTCAAAAAAGGTGATATTATTACTGTTACCCAAAAAGAGGAAGGAGGATGGTGGGAGGGGACTTTGGGTGAGACCACTGGCTGGTTCCCCAGCAACTATGTGACTGAATATAAAGGTAAGCTGAATTCTTATCACCTTTATTAGTTTAAAAAATGGGCTTGCCTTTACAACTTTATTTTCTACAGATCCTACAGGTTCTGTGACAACTTCACCAATAAGGGCAGCATCAGAAATACAAGCATTTAGAAATGTTGTACTGAAAGATATCATAGATTCTGAAAAAGCCCATGTTGCTGAGATGCAAGGCCTTGTGAGCAACTTTTTACAGCCCTTGGAAAAGAGTGATATGTGAGTATTGAGCACTATTAAATTTATCTTTACTTATCTGTTAACTAATATCTATCTAGTGCCAAATAAAAAGATAATTTGATATTGGTTCTAAATAGAACTGAGTATACAAAGAAGTAATTGCAAAACTGCAAAAATAAGAATAAGCACTTTTCAGGATGTAAGTCTATTATTTTTTTTTTAGGCTAACCAGGGACGAGTTCAGACAGTTAACTGGTAATATAAATGAGGTGCTACAAATTCATGAGCAGTTCCTTGCTTTGCTGGATGAGTGTGCTACGAAGACTGGTCCTGACCAGAGAGTAGGTGGTCTATTTTTACAATGGGCCCCAAAAATTAAGACTGTTCATCAAACATATTGTGCTGGTCATCCAAAAGCTGTTTGCATTCTTGATAAATACAAGTAAGTTCTTTCTCAATACTAAAATATCTATAACTATTTAAGATATTTAAGCATATTATCCCATAAAATGTTGAAACCACACCTTTTTCTCCCCTAATCATTCAGAAAATGTTGGTGACTCCATCCTAATTTTAATAAAAATGAATGTTTATTTCTAGGGAAGAGCTAAATACATGGATGGAAGAAGCTGGTGCTGTTTGCCCTGGTGTGCTTGTATTAACAGCTGGGCTATCCAAACCTTTCCGGAGATTGGGAAAATATCCTGCTATGTTACAAGAACTAGCTAGGCATGTGCACGAGGCTCATCCAGACAGAGGTGACACTCACAGAGCATCTGTTGTCTATAAGGACATTGCTGTAAGTTGCATTTGATTTAAGACGACAATGATTTTGGCGAAACATTATATGATAGATTGTAGTAACTTTAGTGCTTGTATTTTCGCCTGAGACTTGAGAGTCTATTTAATCATTTGAAATTGCTAGGTTGATTTATAAAGCCCATTTTTCAGAGTGGTTGTGCAGCGCTACGACGGCAAAAAGAACTAGAACTTCAAGTAGTAACTGGCGAGGTTCGCGGCTGGCCTGGTGGCGAACTCGCGTCCCTAGGAGATGTATTACATATGGGCAGTGTAGCGGTGGGTCCTTCCCATCAGGATCGCTACCTCGTACTTTTCCCTTCGGCATTACTTTTATTGTCTGTCAGCAAAAGAGTCTCAGCTTTTGTTTACGAAGTAAGTTTATTTTACAACTGTGATTTACTGAAAAACAAAATACTGTATTCTTATAAATGTAATCATTTTAGGGATGCCTTCCTTTGACTGGTATTACAGTCTCGAAATTAGAAGATACAGAAACCAGAAAAAATGCATTTGAAATAGGTGGTCCAATGATAGACACGATTGTAGCTGTCTGTCAGACAAGGGCTGAAGCTGATAACTGGGTGAGCCTGTTGCAGAAGCACTCAAACACCAGCAGTCCTGCTCATGAACCCGGTCAACCACAATCTTTACCTCATGTAAGTATTTCATTTAAATATCAATTCCTTAAACCTGTTTATGCATAAAAATGCTAGAAACTATATATTTTCTATTCGTATTTGATAATGACTAAGGTTCTTTGTGATTTTGGTTGTATAGCTGACCCGCTCTCCTTCTGAAGGGGCGTTGTCTAGCATCAACTCTAGTCGCCGCAGCCTTTATCACGTGACACTACCGCCGCCTAGCTACCCTTCTGCATCACCTTACTATTCATTGACCAAATACTTCGCGAGGCTCGTGAAGAAAAAAGTTATCACGAGACAAATGTTACGCAAACTGTTACATGAAAGAACTTGGGCTAAAGCTTTCGAATTAACGGGGTTGCCCGTGAGGAGAAGACACAAAAATCATATTCGTCTTAAAATAGAAGACGATGGAACAATAGGCGCAGATACAGAATATTCTGATAGTGATGATAGTGATAAAGACACGGACGGAACTGAGTCGTATACGAGCTCTAGTTGTACCGATGCTGAGGCGTTTAACTGCTCCAAGATATTAAGGCAAAATGCTATGGACAGTCCAAGGACGATATCGTCTTGTAGTAGTTGGGGTAGCAATTTCGGTTACGTACGCTATTTTGATAATTCTTCTGATATGCATTTGGGCGAAAATCCATCGATAGCCAGGGTCGATTGTACTCGAAATATATTCGAAGGCATCACTAGCGGCAAGCAAAACCACAACACTATTGACAGTGGCCAGCAATATCAAAGAGTTTCCAGAGGAGGTGCCAATAATTTGCATCCGCTTGCTTTACATTCCGAAAGTACGGAAAATTCTAGTTTCGAAGCTAGAACGTACATGGCCTGCGAAGATCTAGTTAATATGGATCAAAATACACAAATCGATATACTTGGAAGTGAAGAAAAAGATTTTATACCAACAAGGAGAAGTTTTCCTAATATAAGTGCAAAAAACGAATCTGTCACTAAGCTTTGGAAATCCACAGAAGAAAATTATACACCTGAAACGGAAGAGATTGACGAAACTTTGTCTTCAGATGTACTGCAACATTTAGATCCTCCAGCTTCACCTAAATTAAGCCGTAGTCCAATAGAATCTATAATCATAGATCCTCCACCAATGTTTAGGAACGAAGAAGAAAATATGAAGATAATAAACGTCAATCTCAACACGAATGTGCCTTTCAGAAAGCATTCGCTGAACTCTGATAAAAGGTTAAGACGGTCCATGTCTAGGTCCATGGTAGAAACTGAGAATTACAGCAGAAAAGAAGACGCTAGAAATCAAAGAATGAGTTCTCAGTCCGAAAATCACAAATTGCACAGAAAGTGCGAGTGTTGCAATAGGTCCGTGTGTCCTAGTCCCCGGTCGTCTGATTCAGGTGTTGTGGGAAGCTGCAACCTGGCATCACCTGAACTAAACATGCACGAATATCAGGGCTCTGGTAATACAGGGAACGAATCAGACACCCATGAAAAAGGCTCAAATCCTTCAAAAGGTTCTTTGACGAATTTGTCGCAAGGCAGTTTTGATGCCGATCATCGGAAGAAAGTAACTCTGTCAGAAATAGAAGCTGCTGCGTTTGAGGATCAATGTAGATGTACTTCGCCTTTCGGGTCTACGGCAAGAACATCTTGTGTCACAAGCGTAACGTCCGAAAATAGTCTAGATGTCATGGACTCGTCCAATATGAATGTGACATCGACATATGCTGCGGCACCACCAGTAACATCGACACAAATTAAACGCACATCTATCAGAAGAAACATTGAACGTTATGTGCCAGAGATCAGGCTGAAACCGGAACCTCCGCCGAGAGTATACAGAAAGCCAAGCACACATTTGGAAATACCTAAAAATGTTCGTCAACAGTTGCCGTGCCAGTGGAGTACTCTGAATATAACAGAGAGATCAAAGCCGAGCCTGCATTACCACATGCGTATCTATCGAGAAACTCCTGATAACAACAATACAGAGAGACAATCGCGAGCTCATGCGCCTCGAAACCGCGATGTATTTGGTAAAGAAAGTACACAAAGTGTAGATCCAAATTATTCGCAAGTGCGGAAAACTAGATCACGCAGTGAGGACTTGTCGAAGTTGCAGAAGGGTTTAGCTGAAGCCCAATCTGGTTTTGTGGTGTATCGTTCAGATTTGTACGCACACTGGTGGATGAAAGCAAAGTTACCCATTACCGTGGTCACCGACTCAGGCAAGGATTATTCTTTTGTAAAGAGCTACTGATTTGTGTCACTGGTTTGAAGATAATATTGCCTTGAGGATTTGTAACCATTAGATTAATACTGTCATTAGAGTTACCCCAGTGTTGCAGTGCTTTACTTGATCATCCTTGCCTGTGTTTATTCATCATACTAACTAAAATCAATCACTGCAAGTAGAAATCATGTAATTATACTAACCAATTAAGATGAAAATATGCATGGTAAGGCTTTATTTACCTGTTCCTCCTATAAGTACATGGATATAAACATTCACCAGTGAAGTATCGATGTCTTACTCAAACATTAAAACCCATTTGAACTGGGATTTGAAGCTGTACAACTGATGATATGGAAACGAGAGTTGGTTGTTGAATTTTTGCGTTTCTGAGATATTTGGCGTATGTCCGCTATATACCCTTGCTTAATTATATTTGAACAGCCGCTGGTGGTGACAAAGTATTGTTTTAAATAATTGTAATTATTTGTACAAATATGTCTATGTTTACGCTAATCGTGAAGGTTTCACCTATTTCATAATTCCTTATTTTGTCTCTTAAGATTTCTAACAGTTTTTAATTTTTCAACAGATGGCCATGAGCGACAGCAATAATTCTGATTTATCTTCTGGTCTAACAAACCACAAAAGATCCCATTCATTCAACAATCATCAAAGCTACACACAACATACGCAACAAACGCAAAAAAATAAACAAAAGAATCAGTCCGCGCGATGGCTATTAAACTCGTGCGATTCTCTTGACCAATCACCAGCCAAGCCAAATAAAACTCCTATCGGGAAAAAGTTTTCATCTGTTGATTTTATTGACACTGCTAGCTCAAACTACAGCAATAAAGGTAAGGATTTTTTGCTTGTTTTGTGTGACATATAGATAGGGAGTTTCCTACGGCACAGGGAAACCGGGGCGGTAACTTCTTGACCTAACCCCAATTCTAAACTGTTGTACTAGTTTAAATATTTTTGACAATAAAATTCAAACAGTCATGTTAGTTTTAAATATTTATATCAGCATGATGATAGGTAATGAATAACATGTGACTACTTTCTGGTCTCCTTTGAATTACGTATAGGTTGGAGCATAACATGTTTACGACCAGCGCCGCCTCTCAGGCCGCAATCATTCACGGTTGGTTCGGACGAAAACATTGGACCGACGCACCCTTATGCGCCGCATCAACGAAAGTCAAATTCTTACGAAGAAGACGCCTTGATATTGAAAGTTATCGAAGCGTATTGCACGTCGGCGCGGTGTAGGAATGCTGTTAGTTCAGGTGAGTACCCGCCTCGCTCCACTACCACATGATCAGCATCTCTTGTTTATATTGCAGTAGACAAACAATATTTGACTAGCTATTGTTGCTACGGCGGAACTTGTATGTTATTGCTAATATATTGACTACATCGTGTCTCTTAATACTACCCAGAAGTAATACACACACGGCTTTAATAAATGTGAGATCGACGCATATTAAGCTTTTTGTTGAAGTGCAAATTATAGCGCAAATAATTTTATAATTAATTATCAACATAAAAGTATTCGGTATATCCTCCACTAACACAGCGTATTTATTATGCAGTACCCAATATTCCGCTGGAGATATTCGAGTCGACAAGGAGGAGACATGCGAAGTCAAGAAACCGTATTATCAGTTGGTTCTTAGAATGAAAGTTCTGTATTTAAACATGAAACCAAATTTTTCGCTAGTCACAAAAGTAGCGCTTGGAAATAATATTTGTTCAAGTTTGCTGTTGTTGGTGTTATGACGATAATATTAATTGTTCATTAAGCACATCGCGTATGACTATATTAATTTCAACGCGCAGTATATCTCCCATGTTTATATCGGTATTTATGTAGGCACACATCTCTAAGTGCATGAACAGCATGCTTGACAATCTCTTGTTCTCTATATACTTATCGTAGATCTGATATCGTAATTAGACTATACCTTTTTTGAATTCGTGTAATAATACGTTTATAATTTATAGAAAAGTTATTTTCTTGTATTCTTAGTTCGTATGAGTACAAAGTAGCTAGTCGTAGTAGAGATTATTTATTTATTTTATAATAGTATCGAGTATTGACTCAGTTATCCGATCTTCCAGTTAAGTATTTTAGCATTTTCTCACTGACTACCATCACAAAATATCTCTTGTCACTAACAAATTGCAAGAATCTCTTTAATCTGCATTGTGTACAAACTCTTTTCGAGCCGGAATAACGCGAAGCTGATATAACAGGAAAAAAATGAATCTCAATAGTTCTGCTGATCTCGTAGTCTGAATCTTTCTATTTTGTTACATGCGGCTGCCTTTATATCGCACCTGCAGTGGACTGCGGCCACTTGTCTCTCGGTAAAGTACAATATCACGCACCCGCTACTAACATACCTCACTATAACTACACTAAACTTCCGACCGTCCAGCGAAGTAACACGCCGGAATATGCCAGCTGTAGTAAATCCACGAAAGTGAAGCGTAACAAAAGCTCGTCCGCGGCGGACGCGTACCTGTGGGGCGGGCCGGACACGCGGCGGCTGGTGTCGGAGCGCAAGCTGGACATGAACCGCTCCAACCCCAACCTGCGGGAGTGGTCGGACGAGCGCCGGCAGAGGCTGGCGTGCGGCCGCGAGCGGCGCAGCGGCTCGCACCCCAGCCTCGCGCCGCCGCTCCGCGCCGTCTTGTCTGTCCCTTCGCCTTCCACGGCTTCCCGCTCCGCGCGCTCATCCACCTGGTGCTGTGGCACCTTTGTCAAACAGCTCACTAAATCTCATCATTTCGATTGACATAAGTAGAACATTTTGTTTATGCTCAATTATTGTTCCTACATATCATTTTTCGCTGTTCGCTCGGATTATCCTAGATTGTAAACACGTCATGTAATCTCATGACAGGTGTGGCCGCTGAAAGGTTTTATATTCAAATTTCACATTTAACCAAAGCTGACCCCCATTGACTAATTAATATCTCCTATTGTTTATTTTTGTTTTTAATAATTGCATTTTCATTTTTTTGTTGATCATTTAAGAAACTAGATGTAGTAACGTATAATACCAAGTGAATTGTAAGCAAAGCGAGGGAGTCGAGTGAGCTCATTCGCTTTGCTTCCAGTTTCGTGCTAGTGCCATTGATGTAGGCTTAATGTAACGAACGATCAAGCGTGTTATCTATGTTTACATAGATTTTCATATACATAATGCATGTGTGCAGTATTATTTAGTGATTAGAGATAATTTTAGATGCTTGTATATTTTATAAATATTTTGGTGCATACAATTATGGTATTAAGTGCATGGTTATGCTTAAAACAAATAGTAGTATGTAAGAATAATATATATTAATGTCTAAACGTAATTTCTATAACCATGAATTGGTGATTACAAATGTGATGGAAAAATGCCAAGGATGTGTATTTTATACCTATGATTGCAATCCATGAAATGCCAAATGGTGCTTTTTATACGCAGACGCTATTAGGAGTCATTAAAGTTTTATCGTGAAAATATAATTTTTATGTCGTTTACTGTTCATCATGTGGATGTGACTGTATCCTTAAATATACCATTTCTCATTACCGTGTTAAATGTGATTCATTGTTTATTAGTGAAACCCACGTTGTTATGCTATTTAGACTCAATGTACTGAAACTGTACAAATTAATTCACATATAGCGAAACAAAGTTTACGATAAAAATAAAGTGAAATATTAGTATGTAAATACCAATTAAACTTGCGTCACCTACTTTATAAATAGTAGTGACACGTACGTCTATGATGATGATGTAGACTAATAAAAATCATCACTTTTCAAATGGAAAATGAGTTAATTTGTAGTGGTAACGGCTAATAGAGTCAAGCGAGGCAAGTTATTAGATTGTGCGGCGGGTAATCGCAGGACAACAAGCGGCCGGCGCCGCGTGCCATTCATTTAATATTGAACAGGATAGCGCAATGCACTGCATGCAACATTTACATACGAACGTTACTGTTTCAGTGCCAACTTCAATACTGCCTACGCTTAAACTTGTGCCATTGTATCACTTATCTATACGTCTGTCCTTCAACATTCATTTTTGTCTCGAAAGTAATATCAGTTTTCTTTCATTTTCTAGGTTAAAATGTTAATACTTTTCGGTAATATTAATAACACAAATTGCATTACACATATTTTGCGTCACCAACAAACATATTATAGATTCAGCGAAGCGCTATTCCCACAGCCCATTAGGGAAAAGAGCTAAAAATAGTAAAGCTTGTCAAGCATATGCTGGCACTGATTAATTGAAGTGGAAACTGGAAATCCGCCTTATGCCGTTCCCACACTCTGGTTCTTTGCTGATTACTATTTAATTTAATATCTTGTTCGATTATTTTGATTGCGAAAAGTAATACAAACTCTCAGCATAATCCAAATCCACGTAACTTTATTATTAATTTTATTCCTCTCCCTTAAATATTAATGGATAAACACTTCGTTTCATTTTCACGAAAAAATTAAAAGTTGGAGCAAAACAGTAACAAAAAACACGCTTCTAAACTCAACAGAGCCCGGGTTTTGCGAACCGAGATCATTGACATGCAGCTATCGATTTATTGTTGGTCGTGCAAAATGTTGATGCCTTTGTGACTTAGCATCTATCTCGCACGGTGCGCTGTTTTAATATCATTCTTTTTAATCGAAAATTACGTGATTAGCTGTACTGACTGACGATTATTGACGATATATGCAAATACATAATTGAATCTCTGTACGTTGAGTTAAATTTAGATAATTTTTTCATCAACAGTTGTCGCTATTTCCTTTATATTGTAAAACAGCCAGAATAATTCAGTATCTCGGGTTAGCCAACGTTTCGGGATATCACCGTCTGCGTTTTTATTGTGGGAATGTGATAAAGCTATTGCTAATTTATTAAATTAACATATTTTCATTATGTTATACCTAAACTTATTGAAAATTATATATTGCATTAGAAATATTGTTTCTGTTCAAAATGTGTGTAGTTATATAAAATAATATTTGTATTTTTATTTTCTTGTATACTATCTATGTATTCGTTTAAGAACTAACCAAAGTATGCCTTTAAGCGTGGGATTTAATTAATTAATATTCGTATATAATATATCTTGTGTTGTTCTTTAAAATATTAAGCTTATTGAGCTCGTACTGTGTGTTTATGTGGTCTGTTTCCTTTAGTTTATCGCGCCACAATCGACCCGAAAGAAGTTCTTTCTAAGGTTATAAGTGTTGTAACTGTCATTGACTTTTTCTGTCTGCCGCGACACGCTACCATTGTTTTTACACACGCCAACCTCGCTGGTGTAAACCTCCTTAAGCTTCCTAAGCTGTATTCAGAAGCTGAAGAAAATGTGCAAGAAAACAGAGTTTAATAAACGTCTTTACAACGATTTGGTTGCATAGGATACAATTTTAATTAACAAGTTACTAAAACTATTTAATAATGTAACTTAATAATCTGATTTTAATGTAGTAAATAAGTATGTGTGTATTTATTTCCTCTTTCAAAAATACAACGTGGAATCAGACCGCATAAATAGTCACAGCATTACGTGCATATTTTATGTGAAAGTTAATATTAAATATTCTATATATATGTAGTTGTTTATATAACAAAATACATATTTATCTATGTTACCTATGTTATTAACTTGTAATATTGTTTCTGCTGCTTTTAGACCCATTTCAAAGGGTTGAATTGTCTAGTAGCCATAATATGTATATTGAATATAGTTTATGTTATTAAAAGTTCGAACATTTTTACATTCTAAATGTCTGTGTATTCGTTATAAGGATCATATTGTACAACTTGTTCCTCGTCTAGTTTTAATGTTTGTCGTAACTTTGTCCCTAAAATGAATATATTGATTCCACTTCTTAAATACGAAAGCACTAGATTAATTTTTATATGGATGAGGTATAAGTTATTCGAAATAATCATATATTCTATACTTTATGTATCTCGATTCTTATAATCTTTCATTACCTATATATAAGTTAACGAAATTGTGTGGTACAATATATTATATTTATTTTTCTATTGAACTGTAGTTATTATTAACTTCTTGATACAATTACACTTGAAACTCTCCTTATTAATTCTGATTCCCAAAAGAGTGTGCTGAACTTGTTAATATGTAATAATGTATCACTTGTTATGTTGCACTAACATAATGTTCTATAACGAGACTCGCCTCGCAAGCCTATCAGCAACTACAAAAAGGTGCACCCTGCATTAGTTTATACTGTAGTATATTTAGCGATATATTTATACCTTGAACAAAGGTTAACAAGGTGGGTATCAGGTATTATATCCAGCGGAAGCTTACTGAAAAATAATATGTGTTATACTTCCATGTAATTCTATTTTCAGAATGTGACGACGAGAATCCATCAATAGAGGCTTTGGTGAGATCACCGTCGCTGCCGATACACTCTAGTTCCGCGCAGGGCTCGCCGAGCTTATGGACCATCGTCATGCGGCTGCAGAACGAAGTCAAAACATTGAAAATGGAAGTCAAGAACTTACAGCTACAGCTGAGCGAAGAAAAACACGACCGCACCCTTGCCATCGCCACTTTACAGTCAAGAAATATATTAATGGACGCTAAAGAAAGTAAATGTTAACTTTTTACGAGTATTAATAAATTAGTTAAGTGATACCTTAGCGTTTTTATTGTAATCTCTACCCTTCCTTCGTACCCACATCAAAAAAGTAAATACCTAGCTAAGCACATTTTACGCGAGGCCTTGTAAAATAAATTATTTTATTATTTACCCGATTCAGTAATCTGTTGTTTTGATATGATTACCCAGGCAGGGTCAGCAGACAATAGTTTTGAGAATTTATTGTTGCTTTTAGCTATTCAACCTCTACAAGACGTACGACAGACTACCGCGGTCAATATATGTACATAAATCGATATTTATACGATTTACATGCAGTCACTGCGGTTTTATGAGTTATACGTCTTGCTGTATATCGTAAAACTAGTATATTCTTATATATGGAAATACTAAAAATAAGCAATATCTATATAAATAAGGTTGATTGAACGTCACAGGATAAGAACGGGCAGCTATACTACTGAGACCTACTAATATTTAGGTGGGTACACTTTCTAGTTGTATGTTAGGGTACCGTCGTAACCAATAATACAGACTGTCATTGGGTGAATGCATCTAAGGGGTAACTATTCTAAACTACAGAGGTTGGTGGTGTCGGGTGGCTCGGTTCAGCGAGCACTCACCGAGCTGGATCGCCAACGTAGGCGTAAAGCACGGCCACAAAGCATTGCTCGTGATATAAAAACAGCTACTCTTTAAACAACAATCCGTTTTTAGTTCACTGCTTCTTAATAATAAAGAGAAACTTCCTTTGATACGTTGCATGAAGACATTTTTCTAAAGCAAAAAGAAGTAGCTAACTATAATATGGTACCTATAACAGTTTATATTTGTCAAGTAGGAGTTATCTGGTGATTAGAATGAAACATTTTGTCGCACGTAGTTATTAACAACCATTTAAGAAGATCGAGACTAGTATATCTCAATAACAAGAGCGCAACTTTTCAAGGGTATAGGCCAGGCTAAGCTAGCTAGCTATAACTTGCTACAAAATGAACAAAATTTTTCGTAGAAACAAGTCGTAGCAGGCTTTGTAAGATATGATACTTGATTATATCTAGCTAAAGGTAAGGTAAACGAGTATAAAACTAATGTGTGGTGAAGTATAGATTGTGTGAAGCTAACTCACCGCGAGGATACGTCGAATGTCAAGCGTTCACCGCAATTACTTATGGGTCAGGTAAGCTACGGCGTAGGCCCTAATACTGGATTAAATAGGACTTTCTATACAAGAAGTTATAGATTTTGTATAGGTTCGATCCCTTATTTGGAAAGATTGGTACCTGTATAAAACAGTCACTTAAGCTATTTCTTCGAAAAATGTTCTTAAACTATTTTTCTTCATGATGACGATATAAAAAGAAAATACGAACTCCTAAGTCATTATGTAGACAAACGAGATAGGCTAAAACGTATGCAAAGTTTGCAACTAATCTCAAAAATAATTTACAACGATTTACTATGTCGCAGCTGTTGCAAAAAGGTCTTGGCTCAGCATTTCTGCTGGCGTTAGCGACTGCAGCGCTGAAATTCAGCGACGGCCTTCCTTAGTAGGTTTCAGCGTTATGGATAGTCTTTTAAATTATGGAATTATTTTAATTAAACTAAGTTTGCTAGCCTATTCTTTTACTGCTGTTCCACAAGTCCAGAGTCATCATATTCATAACGATGTATGTTTTACACGTAAAAATGTTAAAACTAAAAAAAAAATAGAATCTGATGGCAAGTAGCAACTGCGTTACATAAAATTAAATTATAGAACAAAGAACAGCAATAGTTTAGTCTATAGGAAGGAGAACACACGATGTTAAAATTTAATGAAAATTCAAATCTCGGGAGAAATGAGTGACCTTGTTACGGAAGGTAGCGTATCTCTGTACCGACATACCTTGAGATAAAAGACTGCGATCCAATTACTCGTCCATTCCTCCTGTACCGGCTGATAAAATGCCGGAATGTTTTTATTTCTTTAGTACTAACTGGATAATTTGGAAAGTCGTCACCGCTTCGGCAACTCGGCATAACCAACAACAAACGTTACCGTTTTTAATTTCATTTTCAATTTGCTGTTGCGAGGCACCTTCCCACTTCTATGCATACCTACCTCTGTACATAAATAACGCGTTTGAAGTTAAGAATTAAACGTTCATCTCATTTGAAATGCCTATTTATTCCGGACTGGCGTAATATCCACTAGCTACTCGTAGCCGTAGGCAGGGGCCAAGAATTTAGCAAGTCATTGACGGGGTATTAATAACGGTTATCGATGATGTTTATAACTATTTAGATGTTTGTTCATCTGTCTTGTTATCTCAGTCATTGTCTGTTTTTATAAGTAGTATATAGTGATATCGTTCTCTTCGAACTGTTATTTGAATTCTCATGCCTATTTGTGTAAAGGATACAAGACTATTTGTCTACTCTACGCCCAGTAGCAGGAATGGGAAATACAACGCTCTTTGTTAGCATACTATCTACATAGATACAGCCAGTGTCTAGTTTATTCGATACACTGTGGGCCGATTGAATGTTGTCTAGGAATAAAAAAACAGAACTGGTGAAATATAAAATAGGCCACGGGTTTTTGTGTCAGGACGATCGGGCAGTATGAATCGATAACATCCAATTTAAATTTGAATACTTATCTAATGATTTTGGGCCCAATCAAATATGAGGACTTACCTGTTTACCACATTTTCAATGATGTTAATGGAGCCCAATTAACTTTTGTCCCGGGATAACCTATTATAATTGATCTACTTATACATATTGTATAGTTGTAGATTTTCTGCGATTTAGTAAGAGTAAATATATGTTATATGGGCTGCTATTTTCCAATATGAAAGTTTACCATTGTAAGTAAAAAAACGTTCTCATAACAATAATATACATTTGTTATTTATTCAAAAAAGTATACACTTGTAAATTATATTCTTACAAATATGGTAATGGCACATACATTTTTAAATTACGTAAAAATTGTTCTTTTGAGATGGTCATCACGAACATACTTTGGTATTCATTCTTATTACTAACATGTTGAACACCAGTTACTAGAGCAACTGATTCTACCGTCTGAATTGAGAAATAAAACGTGATTTTTAACCAAACCCAGTTTTACGCATGGCGACATATATGTGAAACGTTTTTTTTTTATCTGGCAACGGTTTGTTGCCGAAATTGCGTGTATGTTCAAAGCTAGCTTCCATGTTCATATATTTAAAAAAAGAAGCGCCAGTGCTGGTGTTCAACTTATCATTAAACATTCGAAAGGACAGCGAATCGTTGCAATGAGACCTAGGAACTGGAAAGCGGTTTACTCAGTGTTGTTGTTTTGAGCGTTGGGGTATTTGAGCTGGAACCGCCACCGGTCGCGCCAGCAATGCACCTGGTTGCGGATGCGGGAGACATCGGCGGCGTACGTACGACAGCAGCCGCCCACATACCGCACGCCCAGCTCCAGCCACTCCTGGACGAACACCTCCACAGCTTCGCACTTGTCACGGTCTATCCACCTGGGAAATGACGAGAAGTAAATATAAACTCCGTAACCTGCATGCTTATTTTAGTCGCTATGGTAGTACAATCTCGATAAACGACTAGCTTAATCTGAATCTTTATTACTAAACTAGATAAGAGCCTAGATGACTATGCATGTCTACTATAAATAAATCGATAAACAAAAATATCTATCATGGCCTTGTGTATGTTACAGTATCTGTATACAGGATAGGATTTTGTGGTATCTTTATCAAGTAATACTAGTCTACAAAAGATAAGACCGTCTACTGTATATATTTCGTCACAGTTACACTTCTTCTATTATCAGTCATTACCACCTTCTAAGGAGGCTGACCGCTTCTGAATATTAATAGCCTTTGTTAGTCGCCGTAATTAAAGGCCTGGTCGACGCTCCTATAATCACTAAGCCTGTCCCTCGTCACTGGTTATTATGTCGGATAGTATTAGAATAGAAACCAATATAACATAATTTATTTGCAGCGTGTAATCTGATATTTTCTACATTTATCCGTAACGTTTTCCAAAAAACATCTAACGAGTGTAATATTCCCGTGCGACCTTTAAAGACGTTTCTGTGATTCTTTCACCAGTCAAACCGTTTCCGCTGATACGACTTTTTAAATAAAGCATGTTGTCAATTACTTCTCTTGGGAATAGAAACTTAACCGTAGATCTACGTAACTTATCCTTCCGGAAATCTTACCCTATTTGGGGGTTGTATTTTTCGCCCGAATTGGGGTAAACGATAAGCGGAATGGGGGCGTGTGGCCGGTCGTCGTTGAAGCCTTTCACGAGGTTCGACACAAAGGAGGGCGCGCAGCAGTTCACTCCCACGGCCACTAACTGGTCAGGGTTCGTTTCCCAACATTTCTTTGCTACTTTCTGGAAACTTTCACCGTGAGCTATACTTTGATTGTCCTGAAAAAGAAAATATTACAAGTCATCAGTGAGAAAGTAAACGAGCGCAGTTCGTAAACTTGGCCGCGACAATAAAACATGAAATGCTGCTATCTGGGAATGAACACAAAACGGTAGAAACCTGCGGTAAAATATTTCACGGGTGCCTATAATTTTGGGGCTGCTGTAAAACTTTGCAAAATTCCGTATGAATTTTGTTATGGCAGGTACTTTTCTACTTGTTACCTGTTAATTTATTCAGGTAGATAGTATCAACTATTTGATTTCAGTTAGTAATATTAATAACCAGGTAATCCCCGTTGTTACCCACTTGACCTATATAGGCTATTAATTAATTAATGAATTACAGATTAGTGGATCAAAGTAAGAGATCCCGCTAAATAAGAAGGTATGTCGGTGTGCGGTATATACCGTCTCCTCTATTTGTTAGTCCTTGCCATGCAGTTTACCAACAAGCAAAAAAAGTATAAATCCAGATTCACTTTGCTTTTGTGGTGTGTATGCCGCGTAGAATAGCGGCTTCACAATTTGGTATTCAAATAACGTAGAAAAAGTCTGGTTCAAGCACAGTTTTGTATCACCTAAGTGTGTATGCGAATTGAGCACAAAATGTTTTACTCACTCTCAGAATTTCGTACAAAATCTTTTACAACCTATCTAAAAAGCTTTTTCGTTCTCCATTCATAGTATTCGTCCGAACACGATAACAAAACTTCATTTGAATATTTTTGTTCCTAGATATTGACACGGCGTGCCAACCCGGTGTATTCAGATATGTACACAAATAAATAACCCTTCCGAGCTCCTAGACCCAACATGCGGCGGAACACTCTCGTACCTACTAGTATTCGCTACACGTCAATACCACGCCACCACAAACAGATGATTTTTGTTATTTTAAAATTGCTTTAGTTGATTTATCGAAGCTATTACGTGACTCATCGATCTAAAGCCTTTGAATAGACGAGTTCGATAGCGTTCGGCTGGGTTAGTTATGTGCATTCACCTCCAGCATTACATAAAGAAAATATTTAATAAGATATTTCAACGCATACGGTGTTCATGTAACTCACCTTACAGCTGAAAGCGATCCAAGCTTTTATATGAGGAAATTCCCTAAGAAGGTCGCATAGCATTTCGGCTTCTTCCTGACAAGGTATCGTTTCCAAAGCTAATAAGTCAACTCCAGCTTCAACCAAAGCCTGGACTCGTGGTCTGTGCCAAGCTTTCATGGTCTATAAAAAAAGAAAGATAGATAATTAAGTTTCTAAACTAAAATACGATATGAATAAAAACAATGCATAGTCCTCCAAATTAATTAAGGCCCATATTTTTGTTACTTCATGTTTGTTTCAGATAGCCATTTGTTCTAGGTTTCGTTAATTAACTGTCCACCCCAGTCAAATGCTGTCGGTACAGAAAAAAAACAAGAGAAATGGAGTGGAGTTTTTCATATTGCCGATGTAAATTTTAATTTGCAGGCAACTTTACGGCCCTCTTTACGATTTAGCCGCCGCTTTCAATGGCCTTTATTAGGCAATGCATTCATGGCTCTCGGGGTTCCGCAGAAATGATCGAGCACCTGATTTAATAGTTTTTACAGGAGCTCTGCCTCTTTACCATTGAATTTATTACAATATGAATGGCATCATATTTTAAACGTTTTATCCATTGTATTAGTATGATTCTTCTTTAAATATATTATGTGTGTAATTATCCTATTCCGAACAATATTAATCCACAAAGTCAAAATGAGGAAAGAAAAGCGAGGTGTTGGAGATAAAACTGTCCTGAAAAAGTTGTAGATAATACATTGAGAGTAAAGTTGCAACATGACAAAAGCTCCGACTTAACTTTCGTTAATTAAATTCGACGGGGGAGAGTAACCTACATAATAATATTTGATCCACCCAAAGATATTTAAATGGAATACCTCTTCGTAAATGATGTCGTTACTTTCATGTAATGAAATAGCGTAGATTTTACGATTACGTAAATCATTCGTGTTATTTATCGATTTACTTTCCAACTTTTACTCTTCCTTGTTTTGTAAATATTCATGTGCGATTGAATTAATTGTTTGAAAATAAACTTTTGGTATGTTAGACTTGTAAAATAATGTATAACCAAAAATGAAAATGGCAATACAAGTTATATTATTATAACTGTAGTATTTGCTAACAAATTCAAGTGTTTATTCATTTAGATGTATAATACGAAACGGATCCCTAAAATCGAACAGCATAGTTAATGTCGAATAATAAAAATACTCACTCCGTGAATTTGGAGCTTTTAGCCAGAAAGCTTTACCTTTAACATTTGAACAAGATCGATTTGGTCGATTGCCGCCCTAAAAGCACTCAATGACAATGTATAGAAATAGACAAAGAACCAATTTCGCGTTGGCCAAACTCATTAATTATTTACCACATCTAAGCTACCCGTGTTACGCCGAAATAGTCCCACTTTTCTATCTAACTTCTAACATATAATTTTCTTACACATAATGGAAAGAATATCTGTGAAATAATAAACTGTGATAATAACTTGTGAAGTAAGCACATCAAGGTTTAGAAATGTGCTTTAATTCTTCCAAGTAAACTGTTCTGTTTTTCTCAGTCTATTATGCGGGACTGCAAAAAGAGATGAGTTTTTTAGAATACGTAGTACCGAATTAATTTACTTACTTCTAGTGATTTGAATGATGTTGTATTAACAAATTGGCTAAAGGACTTTGCTGGTTGACATCTCATTGAATAAGGAGCTCTGGTTTTTTGTACATTATGTAGTTAGAGTAGATAATTACCTCAACAGACGTGGTATCAGCATAGCTGCCATCGTACTCGGAGCCGTCGTGTAGGTGAGCCCCGTACGGACCCACAGACCCCACAATCAGCGGAATACGATCTAAAGACACGAAAACACATTACATGACAACAAATACAAAGTTCCTGTTTACAATATCTCCGTCACTATAGAGTTTGGGCTCTCGCCACTCTTATATTATCTCCACGAATACACATAACTTTCAACCCTTGCAAAGTGTAATTAATGCGTGCTTGCACCCGACCCTTGCGGGTGCGGACCCTAGAATCTTTGTTCACAGCAAAACACAAACATTCTTGAAATTTTATAAATTTAAATAATAAATTACATTTGTTGTACCTTTGACTTAACTGTGTTTCAAGAAACCCTACGCAAGTTTGTGGCCGAAACTCATTTGAAAACAGACTGGAGCTATGTTTATGTTATTTAAATAGGCACTTGTCATTCCGAAAAGTTATAACGAACATAAAGTAGGTACATGGGATCTACAACCGTGATAAAGATTTAAATGCGCATTTTCGAGTGGTTTATAGCCTATTTACCTGTTTACTAGAAAATGAACGCGAACTCGAGAAATAAACGTTGAAATTAGATATCTGCCTGAAGCCCACTTTCATTATCTTGTTACGGACATTCTTTTTGTTTGACAAAGTAATTTTTATTCCAGTTCTGCTTTTCATTCGTATCGTTCAATTTAGAGTTGAATTTAATATTCTTGTACTAGACAAATGTCTATGTAGCTAGTTAAAAAGCAATTCAGGTTTTATTCATCCACATTATTCTTAAATGTATAATTGTAAGCGCAACAAAGCTACGAATGTAATTACACTGGCCACCGAGTCATTTATCACTTTCATGTGATCTTTAAAGTCTCCCATTTACTGGGAGGCCTCTCTCCCTATTCATTTATGAAATATGTCGTGGCGCGCCAGCCTCCGCAGCACGCCGCGTGTGTACTGTGTAGTGGGTGGTGTGTAACGCACCGTTCTGCACGTAGTCCTGGTACTCCTCGAGGTAGAGCGAGCGCGCGCGCTTGGCGAGCTCCACGGCGCGCACGATGAGCTCGTACGCCTGCTCGCTCGTCACGCCCAGGTGCTCCACGAAGCCCTCCACCGACGCCTGGTAAGTGTTCGTTATTATTAAATCTGCTCCCGCTGCAAAGTAACCATAAAACACGTTTTATAGCCCGCAAACAGTCATAATGTTGTACGCATTAATCACATCTAACCACAGGTTGGCATTTAATGAAAACAAATGAATCCCAAGATTAATGCCTTTAACCGTTTTGCCGATATCTCTATGCTTTTCCTGTCATCACAAATTAATAGTACACATATTCCGAAGTTGGTATTACGAAACTAGCCCGATAAATATGGGCGAAGTTTAACTTTGTTAGTATTACGAACTGTGAGCGGGGTGCGGCTAAGAGGCGTAAACAATTAATATTATTAAAACTTAGTAATGCAACACGAGCCGGGGCACCTAGTTCAATATTGCGGAAGCGAGGTCGGCAAAAGGTACCGCTCTCTGTCGAAGAAAATAATTATGTAATAAATAGAAGACGGCGCACGGCTTGCGAATGGAAAGGTATTAGACAGACAAGGTGATTAATGGCAACAACGCTGTGTATCCGGAGTTGTAGTTTGTATACGAGGCGCGGTGTTACTGTGACGCGGCGCGGTTCGGCGCGGCGCGGCGCGGTGCGACGCTGTACTATGCAAATGTGAAGTAGTTAGTACATGAGGGAGAAATAGCGGCATCACTTGCCAACTTGCTACAGCGTCAATCATAATAATCACAGCGGAACAGCTGAGACTTACCTACCGGGAAAATATCTCTGCCTCAAACTTTATGCTCTACATTGTAAATAATCTGCCTACGGTTTACGTAATACTCTATAATATTAACTGATAATACCCATGTTCAGATAATAAATGTCTGATATTGTTATAATATTGTATCCAATAAGGCTACATTTGTGCATTGTGTCGACTGTTATCATCTGTCCGGCATTTTTTGATGAGACGGGAGCCTTTATGTCTGTACAAAGTGCGCGGTCATATTTTATATTTTTTCACATTATGTCTTCTATTAGAGGCAGCAAAGCAAGGCAGTAGGCTTTTCCCTCCAGGGAGTTATTTGCTTGCAGACACTTTTCAGCTTTTCCTTATGAAAAGAAACGGTCCGTTTTGTGGCGAAGAAAAGCGCTTTCAGAGGACGATGACACGAGACGAGGTCGCACTCTCGCTGTCAGATGCATGAAAATGACGGGCTAAAAGCGACCTAACGTGTAATTCGTCAAAACACGCATGTACACTTGTACTTAGCCGCAACGTTTTGCGAGCCTGTGTTTCTGTAAGTTCACGTTCGTTCGTTTGCGGTTTTTGTTGAACTCGGTTTCAAATTGCGATAGGACTTTGTTGTCATGGGAGCTGGGATACTAACATTAATGTATCACTGTGATTGACACCGCTGATTAAATGGACTAAACAGATGCGATAAAAAGGAATTGCCCATTTATTTAATATTTATTGTATCCAAGTAGATTAGATACCTATTATATGAATGTAGGTACAATATGTTACTAAACTTAATTATTGATCAATGTTATAAGTTACGTTACATAATAGTGGTGATGTAGCTTAATGGTTTAACTAATAATGTAAATACTTTAGTTATCTCTACCCTTGCGAATATTTAATTAAAGGTAAAACTATGAGAAATTGTGAACAATATTCTGGCCGTAGGAATCTGCATACCGATATTCAATCTAAATTTCAGCTAGATCCGTAGGCTTAGACAGATTTACCGCCGTTCTCTACTCTACGCCAATAACGGCATTTTCATCACTATTCATATTACGATATTGTCGCGCTGTACGTTAGAAAGCAGATTGCTTTTTAATAACCAACAATCGTTTTTAAATAACATTTTGTTAGCTAATTTTCAATTTTCACAAAACTCTTTCAGTATGACATTTTTTTTAATACAAGTGGATAGCTACTTACTCTCAATGCAAATAAAAATTGTTTTAAATCTGCGTAGTTTTTGTGAGCTAACTATAAAAGTAATAAAAAGTCAAAATTCAGCGTGACACTCTAAATGCATGTACCTACCTACTTCTCGAAGACTTTGTTTACGCAGTCCAGCTCTTACACGTGTCCGCCCACAGACTATTGTTTGATGCGCAAAAAGATCTATTTCTTCTCAACATACCTATAGTCTACTCATAAATTAAATCGCAGTACAAATACTCAAAAATAAATGTGTACAAAATTGTGAGCACATGCCTAGTGACTTCTGAATCGTAAAACCAGGTGAACAGAATATTGGTTGCGTTAAAATGTTAAATTAAAACAATGGAAAATTCCAGCCTACGAGTTTGCATTCCTGTATTGGCTTCGTAGCTAAATACGTAATTAAATTCAGCAATACGTTCTAGTTTTTATATTTAGTTACTGCATGTAATATTTTGTAGGCCATTCAGGCTTGATCTAACAACAAGGTGCGTACCGCCACCTCTTCAAGTAAGTTACTGATGGGAAGTTAACGGCACATTACTCTTTCACATCTGAAGCAGTTTTACTTTAATAGGTAATATAGGCCTACCATCCTCTCTTTAAACAAGAGTATTCCAGTTGAGAAATGACATAAAGCGGCATACGGCTTTCACAACTGCCAAAATCTTACTTAAAGATCCACCGGTAGGCTCATTGGAAGGCTTAAAATACTATTAAATCTTTTAATAACCTACCTCTCAAGAAGTCAAGATGGGTATTGACGACTTCGTCGGGGTGTGTGTAGAGGAAGCGCGCGCTCCACAGCGGGTCCCCGTCGATGACGTGGCCCACGTGGCACGACAGCTGTGTGGAGAACCCTCCATCTAACACCACGATCTCTGGCGGCTCCGGGCCTTCACCGTTCGTGGGAGTCATGGTTCAAACTGAAGCTGGAAATTAAAAGAAAAATAATTTAGAATTATTTATTCGGTGTAGAGTGGTCGAAAATTGATTTTCCTGATTTAGAATATTGACACCCATTCATCATTCTATTAACGCTAAATCTAACCTACAAAGGTAAAATTTGGTTCATAAAGGGAAAATATAGGGAAGGAAAAAAAGATGCACGTGTTTTTCCTTTTTTTGAAATAACAAGAATTCCTAGATAGTGAGAATTAAAGTTCGGATCGGAGTGAGATCTTTCTTCGTTTCTAACCGATATATTTTGTTCGCTCTTTGCCATAGGCAATTTACTGTTACTTCGTTACATAAACTAGATTTTTGTATTTGAAAACTTAATTAGTATAAAATATTTTTCGCTAGAATAGTTGACAGTAAATACGTCCCTACGGGCTAAGAAAGCTGAAGACTTTCACTCATTTATTTCATTTTTATATTCAGTAACCAACAGTAGGTACCTACTTTAGTCAAAAAGAAAAAAGTTCCTTCTACAAAGATAGGCAAGAACACAAACGAAACACCCATCTTCTGAGGTAGCCTATATAAACAAACACGGCCGAACGGTATAGGTTAAAAAACAACAACAAGTTTCAAACAAACAAACAGACCAAGTACTATATCTATTATGTAATTGGCATAGCTCTCGCCTCTCAGCCCGTTTATTTTATCACTCGGAAAACTAAAGAGGAATTTCACGCGTTAATAATAAATTCCAAGTGCGTGCCCTCAAAACGGCAATAGACAGTTCACAGTCGCCACCTGTCGGGGACTTTTAGCAAACAGTCAGGGTTATCTGGCGGCCTATTGTAGTCAAAGTTACAAAACAACTCTAACGGTAATGTTATAAAACGGATAGCTATTGTCGTTTACCATCCCACGATTTATTTGTTATGATATTGTCGCTAACAACTTTGGCACATAATTTTGCACTAAGTTTACCTACCTATTCATAAAATCAATCGCCAGTTCTTCTATTGTTGAAAGTTTGGTTCTAAATTCAATTACATCCTAAATTGATGAAATGGAACCAATGTCTATCGCTCAAATATTTATTTTCGTACACAAAAAGATAGGTATTACAACAAATCAGCGTCAATAAATTCCGTCAGACTTATCACCATAACAACTGACCAATTAAAATGACAATCGACGGAAGATTTATCAGACATTTAAAAACTCAGTCGTCTGCCGTACATATCTGTACATACCTACCTATGATAGCTAGATACTTGTTTTACATGTATCTGTGAATAAACCGTTGTATAACTGTCTGTTTTAGTAAATGTTCTAATAATATAATACTTAATTGTGCGGCGGAAATAACCGTAAGCTCATTGTTAATTGGAAGTTATATTGAATTTGGCAAATAATACCTATTTGCAAATAGATATCCCAAACAATACGAGTTGGATATTTTATTACTTGTGTTATCTACTCGTGTGTACGAATTATAAACTGTTGTGACCCTCAGGGATTTTGCCGGGACATTAAAGGCTAGCCGATAGCAATGGTAGAGGTTTGTTACCAACGTGTGTATTTGTAAAGCAATTTATTTCATATTCAAATAACATGGCCGTTCGTAGTTACAAATATCAAGACTTAATCTTAAGTTATCAAAGACGATTATGAAAATAATAATGTATGTAAATCAAAGTGACATGTATATTTTGATTTGATTCTTTGCGGCTTGATAAATTTTCTGCATACAATTGTAGATACGGAAGTTATAAAGACAAACAAATTCCGAGAAAACTGACGAGTAGCTCATTCAATAGTAGACAATATGGTTTAAACTTTATGTCATGAAACTTATTGACTGAAATTTAACCTCTAGTTTCTGAAAAGCTGATCAATTAAATCTGCTGTCAAATCAACTGATCATGACTGTGATTGGTTGACCAAAGAACTTACAACCATTCACAGAACTTGACATGAGATTTGACAAACAATTTTGTTTTGTGTTGATCAGTGTTGGAGAACCGAGGGGTTAGTCTCATTAATTTAAGAGTAATTTCAGCCAATAGGTAGTATAGGTACATAGGTAAAGCTTATTTGTAAACACAGTTTTATAGTTGTGAAATAACTATAAACACTTACATTTTCCAATCATTCCTATTCCTGACCTAAGACCGCATTACTGTTATCACTACCTCACGACATATCATGCCACCTATGCTGCAACTTATGTCATTTATTTAACATAGTTGTTTATTATTAATCGCATTAAATTTCTTGAAGGTTAAATTATGCGTAAGATAGAGGGATTTTCTTGCATAGGAACGAAATTTCGAAACAAGAGTAATATTTGTAAGGTTTCAAAAATTAAAAAGGCAATAAAATCTATTTCATTTAGCTTTTGATCCATTTCATAAATAACTTTTTAATTTCCGTCGCATACCTAGTGTGTAATGTATATTATGTATATTTTCAATAACTACCAAAATATACCTTAATATTGAGCATAAACTGTTAATAAACATATTTATAACGTGTATAATATTCATTTAGCAAGGTAAGTGTACACTTATAGTGTAACTATACATTTCAACCGACGAATCTTATAAAGGTGAAATCAATCTAAAAACCAATCATGTTTCGTAGTAAATTACTAGATACAAACTTCTCGTTTTAACACTTTGTTAATTCACATTGTTGCTGAAATCATAGCTAGCATATTCAAACTATTTACATAAATAGCTCGTTAAGTTTATTATTTTTTATGACTTACGTGTACCTCCGGGACTTGGCTGTGCAATTGTTCTATATTTAAATTAATGGGGTGTAGGTATTTAGCAAACAGCTGGTTGCGACTATGCCATTAGCATAATGACTATCGCTTAAATCCACCAAGTAATATATTTGCAACTTTAATTATTTATTTTATATTTAATCAAGGTCTAGCTGCCATTTGCACTGATTTGTATGGGGAATTACGAAAATACAATGTTTTATATCTCGTTATTTTCGGTCTGTAAACAATGGCATAACCTATATTTCTAAATAAGTAGGTACATTATTATGAAACAAGAGTATCTCTTGTTTCTAAAAATAAATACCATGCCATCTTATTACAAAAATGAAACGGTTTAATCATTTCCCTTTTCCGATTTTACTTTAGCTTCGAATTCGCAAGCCTTTTGGTGTTCCGCATCACTAATGCGCAATTACGAAACGGCAACGACTACCAATAGGTCAAAGTATTTGTTCTTGTGGGTGGAATCGACGGCAATACATTGCTTCATCCTATTGATGAGCTAATTTATTCACTCCACTGAGTAAATACTAAAGATACTACACAAGACTTGGTAATTAACACAATAATACCACAGATAGAGTCGAGATATTGGTGTCCTTACAATGTCACATCTGTAGAAACTCAATTCGGTAAATAGGGAATAAGATTTGTACGAAGTAATAAGACACAAACAATGTAAATGAAATATAAATAATACTTCGTAATCATATTGTTAACGGAGCTGTAAGGTAAGTCAAACAGATTGTATCGCATAATACTGCGCCGCGGTCCCCTAATTAAATAAATAAATGTTGACACAATATTATCGGTGGAATAGACAGTAAATATTAATTGCCCTTTCTATCGAAGCTCTTATTGTTTGCCCGAAATCAAAGGGTGAATATCTTTGAGAAATATTGAGAGGTGTCCATGCTCTCCCGGCATAATGCGATCAATATCATTAGGGCTCGAGTCTCGGAAATGGAGTGGAAGTGAGGTGGAGAGCGCTGTGCATTGACAAAGGTAACGATTATTAAATGTAGACTGCTGCCTGACACCACGTGCTATATTATATAGTATATTACTATATATTATACATTCTATTCTATCTTTTGTGCAAAATACACGTGGAACGTGTAATCACTGAAGCATAGAGCTCATTTTATACGACACATGTAAATCTGAAATATTTGATCAGGCAGTTGCACGCTTCCGTACGGGGATAGAATATCGATGTGAATTCTATGTCGAGGTTCTATGTTGTTATTGTTATTTTGTTTATTACCGTCACCGTTTTATATTACCTTTTAAAGACTCTATTTGACAATCTTTTTAGATGTAATTATTCTTTTTTTAAGAGGACAGATATATCAATATCGATATGTGGAAGGTTGCATTAAACTTCATAATCGTCTTATAACAACCCGTTAAAAAGAAATGACTTTTAAAATCGTCTTATATCAGAGTACGTAACGACCGATCATAAATAAGTATATGGTACTTGAAATTACAATAAATCAAATGGTCGCAGACCTCTGTATCAATAACGAGTGTTTATGTCTAAAGTCGCGACTATTCCTTATCTGCGGGAGAAGAACAATATACTTCGTTCTACGATAAATATATTAACTGAAGGAACCACATAATTCTATACTAAAACGGACACAATTGTCGAGTATTGCTAAAATTAAATCGACAATTTTATTTGTAACTCGCTGCGCCTGCCGTCGGCGTGCTTTCCAATATCACGTTAAATGAAATAGTGTTTAGCTGCATGCATTGTTTTGTATTACACATAACAATGATTACATTGTACACCCCTATGGTAGAGTTGTATCTAAAATAAACAATTACAATTTGATATTCGGTACTAATAATTGTATTGTATTTGTATAATGGGTAGGTATAAATGCAAACCATCATATATGAATACCGCTTTTATGCACTGTCTATATGTGAAAACAAAAAAATACGTATTTTATCTCTAAAAAATAGGGTTGCAAAATGCAGGATTATCATCAGCTGACATTTTTTGTCGGAATTGACATTTAGAGAAAGTTGTTTATTTGCATGTTTAGAAGCGGTATTTAGATAATATGATCATGCTTTTTTTAAACAGTGCATCAAGCTACCCTATCTTGATGCACTGTTTTTGTATGAAACTCTATTAAACTACGTACTGTTTGCTAAAACCTGTTTCTGTACGTATCCAAGTTCGTTAAATGTAGAGTCGGCCCCCATGAACAATTTGGAGGAAAACTTTCATTATTTTATACCATCCATCTAACTCAATATCAATCACTGTTTTCTATCAAACAGAGTTATTTAATAAATCTATCCCGTGGGTCGTATTATTTCCACATTGCGTGATAAAGAGTCTTTTCGTACCACAGAGTATTTTCTGTTATGTTTATGCGTACACTAAAGCTTTTCATCATTTATGTGCAATGGTCATAATGCTATTGAAAAATAATCTAAAGTTATCAGATGAGTGATAATAAATCCTATTTTAATAATTTGAATGCCTATAATACTTGATACAGTACCTGTCATCTCGGAAGATAAATATAATTTATCTGCATGTTATAAAAACATATATTGTACGTGTAAGTATATTAAGATAACGTATGTATTAATAAGTATTTTATAGACATTACGATATATTTAACATGATTCTGCAATGATGTTCATTGTTCATATACTCGTACCAATTACAAGTAACAGCTCGATTTACTTTTTCTGCATTATAATATTTATAAGCCAGTCTTAAGAAAAAGCTAAAGAATACAAACTACGTAGATAGCAAATACAATGGTAGTACTAATACTTACGAGTATATCTGTACTTTGAGAACTTACGATGCCCGTTAAAGTTTATTACTAGCGCCGTACGTAGGTACAATAATGTACAATTTTATTACAAATGAGTAGATTAAGACAACTTTGAGCAAATGATAAATCTCTTCGACCTACGTATCAGTAGTTACGTGACTCGGAGACGAAAGGGGGGTCACAGTGTTTTGATACGACACTAGCTGCTTATCACCCACAATTAAATAACTACCTATACGTACCGAGTGTTGCATGCGCCTGATCAACATTGTTTCATGTATGGAAGAGAAAGAATTTACGTATTGTAACCTCCCCTTGACAAACTCTTAATTGTTTTAAAAGTTTTCACCGAGCTTTCTCGAAGCCCTCGTCGCGAAGTTCCTAAATTATTTTCGAATGATATAAAAATGTGAAGGACACTCTAATTAAACATAAATCACTACAGGAAAAACTTGGAGCCTCCTATAAAAGCGGTTGAGACATTTTTGCAGCTAAAGAAATATCGTTTTCGGTGACAACAATATTTTAAGCGGCTCGACATACACCTGAGCACGAGGGGTGCCAAAATGAGTTATTGTACAGTCTGATACCTCGCATAGGCAAAGGAAGCCTAAACAAACCCCGATATAAAACAAGGAGAGGGTCACTCGTGTACTCACTAATTCGTTTACTATAACTTAGACCAGACTTGGATAGCGGAGGGCTCTTAATTAACTCCATAAGTTATTGTAGAGTTAGGATATTTTAGATGATAGTCTCCGCTGGGGAATATTACTGCGAAGACGAAAGCCAATGAATTTTGTTTTAAAATAGTTCAATGGACTGATAGCATGACTTGCAGAAATTATTAAAAGAAACTATTCTGCAACTATTCTATTTGTATTGAGGTTATTGCTGAAAATAGAAATCTTTTAAAAAATTATGAGTTAGCATACAACTGTGTATTCCAATGTTAAGGCGATTAAGCCAACTCATTTAATGAACACTACGAATATCCTCTGTATGGATATATGCAAAACTATAAATATTTTATATTAACATATTTTTATAGAGATCTCCAAATTAACGAAGCAGATGTTTACGTCCGAATAAAAAAACAAACCGATATTTGTGTGTGAAGGTTACTATAGTAGGTATGTGTCTATTTCGGTGGACAATATTAACGCGGACCTTGAATAAGAGGTACCTATACGTTGATAAAATTCTTTCATAATGCCCAGAAAAAATGGTCCAGCAGATAGACCTATCTATAAAATGATAAGTCTACTGGAAAATTACTCAGACTTGGTGATTACTTAAACATTTTTTCATTGGCCGACGGATTTTGTTTAATTAATCATTATAATACAAAGAATAATCGTTTAAAAAAGAATCTGTATTTAACAGTTTGTGGCACTTCTATTCCGAAATAATTTTAACTTGTTAAATTTTGGTATTCGTATATGCTATTAGCATTACTCTGGTAATAGGCACCTAAACAAATATCTACCTTTAATAACCGTTAAATATTCGTAACACGTTCGTTCAAGAAATCGTTTAAGCAATAATTTAGTAGATGCAATTGTTAGAAAAATATGTTAATTAAACTGAATGAATTTAATAATATTTAATTTTAATGCATAATTTCTACGTTTGACATACAAAAATATAATACAAAAAATAATAAAATAAATACTCACATAATTTGTCTTAATTACTCAACCGAATCTGTCTATTTCGATCAATAATGAGAGTTCGCAACGTAAAACAGAATACTATTTTTATTTAGCAAAACATGATTATTTAACGACGCTCAAACAACCACTAGCTATCACGAATACACGCGCGCCGCTCGTATCAACGGCGTGATACCGCACACTGGCACACAACTAAATACAGACAGAAAAAAACAACAGCTCCAAATATAGTATTACCTCGATGGAGTTAACACACGATTTGACGATGCGATGAAGACTGAACGTAAACGTTACCCAGAGTACCTTCTATAAGAATACATTAACATAAATCAATATTTAATCGCAAAGCTGACTTATCCGTTATCTTTGTGTTTATTATTTGTTAATCGTTGAACATTAATTATTTAGTCAGCTCGGAAGCGCTAATCGAGATCAAAGGTCACTTCAGAATTCTACTAACATCTAATTAGGGCGGGGATAAGACAATAGAAATTAGAACAGACTCGTTATCTACTCGTCAGAGACAATATTTAACTATAAGATATGATTCTCGGAGCTATGCACAGATTTTAGTTAAACGGAATAATTAATGAAACCTCTTTGTACGACTTTGGAGCAAAAATCTATACATTGTAAAGCTCTACTTCTCTCTACTATACGTGTATGTACAAGTACCTATTGTGTCTACTGTGATTGACATTAATGATGTCGTTAAAAGGAAGTTGTATCAGAAACTATTTTGTGTAGTTTTGTTCCTCAAGTACCAAAGAAATACATATTTAATATGTAACAATGTAACTCAAAAAATGAGATTGAGTAAATTTGGTAAACATTAATAAAATACTTAATACTATTTTTACTTTGTCCAGTGTGCGTGAGGCTGGAGCCCAATGTGCGTTGTATGATAGCCGCTGATTGGCTAGCGGAGCACATTTCGAGACATCAGATAGATATTAATAGAGTTATCAACATGGAGCAATGTACTTGGAACTTACTCGCTCCCGCAAACGACAGCTAAAAAGTAATTTCTCGATAAAACAACCTACATTTTTACGGCTGCCGTTGTTGAGTTTACTTGAAGGCAAGCGCTTCGAGTGTTATGGTAATGAAAACAAAATGTTGGGTTTAGACAGCACATATAAAATTAAGTGCCAACATCTGAGGGTGTGATGTAAAAAGCCAGGTCGCGTGTATCCGAGCCGGGTCATGGAAGTGCGTTCCCCACGTCGTTATACGGCGCCGCGGATACCTCGTGCTGTAGCTATCCCTGCCCGAGTCGCAGCTGTTGAACCTTTATCGGTCATTGACCACGCGTCGGGTCTATATTTGAAAAATCTCAACGAGCATGCCTACTATTTCTGTAATAACAACATTCGCTGGCAAGTTTTCAACACTCAATACCTTAACACAAAACTCTGCCGTGGCGTAGCCCGCTGTTACAGAATACAGCTCTCGTTTGTTTTCATTCTTACGATGTTTATTGAGTTACTATGTTAATTCGATCAAGTTTTCCGGTTGATGCGTTTGACCGGCACTACGTTTCTACCAGACGTATTTGGGTTCTGATAGCAGAAGTAATTGTATTACCTACATAGATATCTAGTCAAATCACAATAGCTGTCTCATGCAAGTCAATTACGTCTATCTGCCGCCTGGTTAGTTATCTGAACACAGTGATACAATATGAATTCAGTACGAGCGAGTTACAGTTGTTCAAAACTATTAAACATGATTATTTCGTTGCAAAATTGAATTAAAATTCAATTCTGTTATCTAGAGTAGGTGCGGTTGAAAGTCTAGGCGGACAGATACGAGATACGCCAGACATCGCTACATGCACACTTGTTTTATCTATTCAATTAAATAGACAGTACGCGAATGGCATCACAATGTTGTGATAACAAATATAGTTCGCTTCGACAGCAGTCGCGGCGTATCCGAGATGAGGAAGAAATACGATAAACATAAATTAATATTTGGTTTTCTTACAAAACGAAAATGGAACTCTTGCACGATAAGCAATGTGGGAGATTAGATTAATAAGTGACTACATAAATGTATAGGTTTTATTCATAGTTATTATGAGGCTTATGATTATATTTATGATGCCAACTGGTAACATACAATTCTAGTTAATTTGGATATGTTTGATCTATTTATTCTGCTTGTTTTGGTTAGTGCTATTTAAACTATTTGTAATATGTTTGATACATTCATTGAATCAAAAATTATTCATTATGCATTACATAAAGTTACGTAAATTATTTCGAAAACAAAAACAATTTCCGATACAAATCTATTGCAAATTTTATTATTTGTAGGTTTGCCTTCTAATCCATAACTACAGGCATATCCAGTGACATATCAACCTCCTTATGTTTCCAGTGAGGAACAAAGATGACATAATTGGCTACATATGCGGTACGTGCTACACGCCGCTCTTGACAGATTACATTCGTCTGTTCCCTGATCCAACGGAGAGTCGGTCAAGGGCGGGCCACCAAATGGTACACTCGTACCTAATAACGTACTGTACCTAATTAACAAGTGCACAATGTTACTGTTTCATTCATCATTTGAAGGTATTTTTAATTTCGTTATATAAAATGTTTTTTTTTTTTACCAAGATTTAGCGCATTTCTACTGAGTTACATAAGGTCCTCATCAATAATTCAAATTGCAAGCTTTTGCTGCACGGCTATAATCGTTTCCAACAATCCAATTTCTTTGTTTAAACAACGAAATTGAATATTGAGAAAGCGCTGCAAAAATCCATTCCGCAATATAAGTTTGAGGTTTGTATAGTATGGGCGTGGTGAATAATATATTATTATTTACGATGGTGATTGGGCTAGGTAGCGATGAAATCCCAGCGCGCTGCGCACACTGCAGTGCCCGGTACTCGTGTCCTTAACTCTTTACTCTATACGCGTCTATACAATCCTGATTTTTGTTACGTTAGTAAATGGCTGAGGCTTAGGTATTCAAACAGATTTACACTAATAGCAATAGCACTCCTTTTATATTTTACGAATGTTATTAAACCATATGTATAATGAAAACGAAAAATATAGATCGAAGAAGAAATTCTTAATAATAGCAACGCAACCGTTTAACCTCTAGCCACGTGTCAGTAAAGGTCTTAATATTCATTTGGTATTTGGGTATTCACAGTCGCAGTTTGTGCGCCTGGCTAACCCTCGGGGATAATAGTTGTGATTAGTATGTATGTAATTAGGCAGTATTACGGTCTGGAAGTGAGAGCCAATTCCGAGCTGATTTCCCTACGAGTCGAACACGTGGATACGCTTATGTACACACGTAGCTGTCTAATCAAGCCTCTCCGTGGGGAGGCAGCGAGAAGCCATTTAAATAATAAAAACATTCTCTAGAAAATAAAAGCTCCGTGTTATCGTTAGACCAAATGGAGTCGAGATTTCAAAGGAAAACAAGTCATTTCCGAACTACTAAATGAACAATTATTTTAATTGAATTATTATGTTCATTCTTCTCTGCTAACATGAATATAAATATAATCAACTTTGCTACACAAAATATCTTGTCTGCTAGAATAACAAAATGAAAGGAATAACTCAAGGACCTTTTTGCAAGTCTTGAACCATTGAAAAAGCATCTTACCGTGAAATTTCATAAAATTCAGTGACAAATTGAAGGAGTCATGAGCTTATGATATGAAGTCGGATAAGAGAGACGGATGGAGGGCATGACGAAATTATAAGGGATTCTGTGGCCACAGGACCCTTTCGTCGCGATACGTTATCGTGGATATAGGCCGACGGAAAAGGTTCACAAATGTTTGTCCTTTGAAAATCGTGGCATCTCTACATTATTAATTATTTACTTAGGTCTGGGGCAAAAACAACACGAAGATGCACTCTAAAATATAATAACAAAGAATAACGTTGACACGAGGCTTCATTGTCTACACTTCCCTGTAGCTATTCGTTTAAAGGCTAAAGTAATATTTATCTATTTCTTAAGTTCCTGGCATCGGTTCAAAAGGAAGCATACCTCAATTTCGCTTTGGACTCCAAGCAATTTATATCTGAAACCTTATGTAAAACGTTCATAAAATACACCTTAAGTTAAGGAACCGCCTCCGTAATGTATAGCTGCTTATCATGATTTACTCGTAGTATTTGTAAGTAGACATCTGTGTTCATATTCTTCATATGTATAATATACCGCCGCGAGACAAAGTAGCTTGTATCTTATACCTTCTTCATATCAAAGCAAAGTAAATACAGGTAAATAAATGTGTATTACTTTGGGAGGTAATGTAGAACGTAAATACTTAATACCGAACCGGTACCTTAACGAAACTCCTAGATTAAAATGCTTTAATTAATTTAGTTATTAAAAACCTTCATAAAGACCGTCTGGTTTCTTATGGATTTACCAAATGTATTCGAATTTAGTTTTTTTACGTAAAATGAAGATTGAAATCTTAGAATTCTCGCATCTACTTTCGTAGAATGCTCCCTGAGAACAGGTGACGTGGTTTACGACCTGCAGTCGAGGAGGAATGTTTAGTGCAAATTGCGCAGAAGACATTCAGTTGTGCCCGTGATAAATATAACGTCAAATGATACCGACAGAATAACGAGTTCTTTGAAACGAATAAATAGATTTCACATCCAATAAACACGTACGCTCAAATGTAACCATACCAGACAAAAATTGAAATACGGTTCAATAAATTATACTTTCGCATAGTTACTTACTGAATAAATACTATTTTACCACTTAGAAGAGATTGCTTGTACTTCGTACAGCCAATACATATCAGCTTATTTTACTTTCTAAATCCTATTGTGATTTATGTAAAGCTGAGTAACTCTACTGCTATGCGTTATTTATCGTTCATTTCGGATATTGAAGAATGTTTTGAATTCTTAAAGTTTCGACAACGTAATTTAATACACTCGTTATGACAAAGAGTAAAAGCAATTTAAATAAATTAAGGCGCAGACATGGGACTAGGTTTAAGTGGTTCATATAAAATTATTGGCTACGTGGTTATGGCGCTATGGGAAACCAGCTTGCTCATACCCTCACGTAGGCACTACTAATCGAAGGACAGTGTTTCTGGTAAACCAATAATATAATCCCTTGGATCAATATTGTTTACATTTATATTTTTTTTTGTTGTCATGGCATTTAATAAAAAAGTAAGCCTACCTTAAAACAAACATTAATCAATGTTCCTTTAAATATGATCATTCAGAAAAATGTTTTCTATTGAAAAAGTATCTCCTCTTTTCCGAATACGATCGCCGAGTATAATTTCTATGGATGTTAGAGGCTTTCTTTCTTATTTATAATTTCCGCGAGCAATACAATGACAAATAACAACGTTAGACTTCGTTACAAATACAATATAGCAAGTTTACGAACACAAATGTATATATTAAGGTAACAGTAAATTCAATACGCAACCAAATGCATAACAAACAGGTAAGTGGAAAATACTTAGTACGTTGTTTTATTAGGTTTGTCGAGAGCCGGGCACGTGGCGCGCATAGTTCCTCCCTATGAAGTGATACTAATGTGTGCGGTGCATACATAATGTTATTTGTGTTGTCTGCGAAATTACTGAATCTATGACCTGTCGAGCTGTATAAAGCCATGGACGTAAACAACAAAGTGAAATTGGGAACGGAGCGTTAACAACAGAATGGTATCGTGCGAATGCATGTTTGGAATAGTTTTGTTGAGTGCAGTGGTGATGAGCGGGGTGGTGCTGGCGCAGCCCGGCCTGTACCCGGCGAACATCACGACCTGCGAGCAGTTCGAGCGCGGAGCCCGCTTCAACCCATACGAGATAGTGGATTCCATGTGGAAGATATTCTACTTCTGGTCTAATACTACAGAAGTGTATCCAATTATATTCTCGTTAGCAGCTAAAACAGTAAGTGACATAAATATTTTTATACATTCAATCCACTCAAGTGAAATTTGTAATAAAATTGTGTACACTTATGGACTATTATTATAGACTATTCATGTGTATATTATGGTGGTCAAAAGTTGAAACAATTTTTAAAGTAAAGTACCCTTATAGAAGCTCAGAATTAATGTTGTAAAATAGTGTAAGTCAAGTTAAGTAAGTGCTGTCAATTCTGTAGGAACCTCCTCCAGCTGACGCGCGACAGGAAATTTAAAAAGATGGTATATACTTAGTCTGGCCATAAATACTGTTACACTTAATTATAAAAAAATATTACATTTGAATTTCGAATCTGTCATTTTTATACGATTGTTCATTGTGTTTTCTCATTTTGGCGCCAATACATTGTAAAATATTTTGCGATATTAAAATGGTGTGGGGTGATAAAGAGAACCGAATCGCTGTGATAGCATTACACAAAGTAGGTATGGAGCCAAATGCAATTTTTAAAACTCTCCATACACTTGGTATTAGTAAAATGTTTGTGTACCGGGCTATTAATAGGTACAATGAGACCTCCTCTGTTTGTGACAGAAAAAGATCTGGCCGTCCACGTAGTGTTCGTACGAAAAAGGTGGTCAAAGCAGTAAGGGAAAGAATTCGAAGAAATCCTGTCCGAAAGCAAAAGATTTTATCTCGGGAAATGAAGATAGCACCTAGAACCATGTCGCGTATTTTAAAAGATGACTTAGGACTTGCAGCCTATAAGAGACGCACTGGCCATTTCTTAACTGATAATTTAAAGAAGAATAGGGTGGTAAAATCGAAACAACTACTGAAGCGGTACGCAAAGGGAGGTCACAGAAAAATTTTGTTTACGGATGAGAAAATTTTTACAATTGAGCAACATTTTAACAAACAAAATGACCGTATTTATGCTCAAAGCTCTAAGGAAGCTTCCCAATTAGTCGACAGAGTGCAACGTGGACATTATCCGACTTCAGTGATGGTTTGGTGGGGTGTTAGCTATGAAGGAGTGACTGAGCCATATTTTTGTGAAAAAGGTATCAAAACATCGGCACAAGTGTATCAAGATACCATTCTTGAGAAGGTAGTTAAGCCCCTTAAAATCACCATGTTCAATAACCAAGTATGGTCCTTCCAGCAAGACTCGGCGCCGGGTCATAAAGCTCGGTCCACGCAGTCTTGGTTGGAATCGAACGTTTCGGACTTCATCAGAGCTGAAGACTGGCCGTCGTCTAGTCCCGATCTTAATCCGCTGGATTATGATTTGTGGTCAGTTTTAGAGAGTACAGCTTGCTCTAAACGCCATGATAATTTGGAGTCCCTAAAACAATCTATACGATTGGCAGTGAAGAATTTTCCCATGGAAAGAGTGCGTGCTTCTATTGATAACTGGCCTCATCGTTTAAAGGACTGTATTGCAGCCAATGGAGACCACTTCGAATAAGCTTTTTATATTTTTAATTGTTTTATATTTATGTATTAAACTGACACACTGTAAAAGTAATAAATGTTATTTGCAGTTAACAATTTTCTTTTTTCTTTATTACAATATTTATGGCAAGACTAGGTAGATGCAGCTTGCAATGGAGTTTAATCAACAAGATATAAAAATGTAATTCGCTCAATATACGTAGTAAAAAATGTTTTAACTTCAGTAAATCTTTTGAATAACAAGTACAACTTTTACATAAATTACCGTGCACCTTTTCACCCAAAATTATGCCAAAAAGATGCCTGTTTTTTTTTAGCAAAAATTTCATTTACTGACAGCATTTCATTTTAATTTGTAATTTGCTTTTACTTTCTATTAAGTGAATTCAACAAATAACAAGCCATTTATTTCATTTATGTTGGGGCAGAATATTTTCTTGTCCATATATCAATATTTACTTTTTCGAAACTAAATACTAAGAAACTAAAATACGCAAACCCTTTTTATAAAGTATCTTACGGTAAAATTCCACAAAATTGACGTCAAATGAAAGAGCTGCGCTTGTGACATATTTGCTTTCCTGCAGTTTGCGGACGACATGATAAAAAGGCTGCGATCGTAACGGTCCTGTTAATATGTAATGTATTTACTCGAGATTTTTTTTTATTCCAACAGAATATTTTCTTTAACAAATAACCGTGGTTTTTTACGGTTCTGTAGCTAAATGGCAAAAAACTAAACCCTTATAGATTCGACATGTCTGTCTGTCCGTCCGCTTGTCACAGCCACTTTTTTCTCTTATTTATAGAGAGTACAGAAGTTCCGAGATGTATTTGAGACGGTGAGTCCGGGTGAGGAGGTGGAGTGGCACAAGGCGACGCTGGTGATGGAGCCGCGGCCCGGCATCGAGGTGATGTTCCTTTACGCCGGCACGCCCGGCGCCTTCCGCGCCATTATCAAACATGAACGGCGTACTAAAGGTGCGCAATAAGTATTGTTTCCCGCCCCCGCTTTCCCTCCTTGCTTCCATTTCCGCTCCTAACTTTTCCCGCCCGACTTGACTCATAATGATAATAAACAGGTCGCATTTCAAACATTTTTTTTCACGGTCTTCTCCTAATGACCTCTGCTGTTTTAGTCGTTATACTTGCGGTCCAACTTTAAACAATTCCTACATGGAAATTGTGTTTTTGCAAACAATACGTACCTACAGTTCTTCTTGAATTTTGTTTTCATATATTTTCCATTCATTCTTAGCTGTGCCGCATACCGTTTGTCTTTTAAGTTATGTAAATTATTACAAGAGAATATTAAGTAGGTAGTTCATTGTAAAGTTTTGGTGTACTTTGCAGAGCGGCCTCACCCCCTACCGCTAATAAAGTTTGCGGATGTGAGGATGAAGCTAGTGTCCCGCTTCCTGGGCATGATGTGCTGCGAGGACCTCACGGCCTTCGCCCTCGTGCGCGTGGGGGAGATCCCGAAGACCGAGGAACTTTGTGAGAAGGCCGCCTCCTTCATAGGCTACCAAGGCCACCCAGGACGCTCCTACATATCTATCATGAACGATCAGAAGGAAGAGGAACTTTAACTTTGTTTATCACGGTAATGGTGTGTGTAACTTTATGATTAATGTATTTTTTTCGGTCTTTGAAATACAGAGTGTTGTATTACGTGTTTTATTTTACTTTTGTATTGCCTGTAGGATTACAGTAGGAATTTTACATTAATGTAAGTGGCAAAGTTGAAATTGAGTCTACATTGTATATTTTTCTAGAATCAAAGATTAATAAATACATAACATGTTTCAAGAATTAGCCCAATACAATTCGCACAAAAGTAACAACCTGTTAACAATACACAAATGCTCGTACTCCATAAATCCATATATTTTGTATCAAATGCAGCCGAACCGATCACACAGCGCGAGCGAGAGAATTAAAAAACCAGATCTGTGTACACCGAGCTTAATCCATTCGTAAAACAAACGTACAATTTATGTAGGCTTTGAAAATATCGGCGAGTGCTTGTAATATATCCTTATTTCCGGATGGTGCGCCGTAATATTTGTATGATGTGTTTAGTAAATAATGTGGGAGGCGGGACACCTCATAGTCCCGATCTACCAATAAATCAATTCCCTGCACGCAATACCTTACGGTTATCATAAATAAAATATGTTGTGATTTGTGTCCCGTGTAAGTATATACAGAATACTGAGAACGTCGATACCTTTTTTGTAGATAGATTTTATTACACACGTAGTTCTACCTCAACAATAATTAAAATATAATGATATTAAAAATCTAGTAATTAATGTAAAGAAATGTACAATTAATTGCGAAAATCTGTAATAACTAGTATCTGCGGTGAGTAGCTCAGGTCAGACGGCAGTCGTTTCGAGAAAACGTACAATACGCCAATGTTTGCGGGAATTGGTTGTTCTATTTCTTCGCTTGTTAATGATTGTTCATATCGACCAGCCGGCTGAGGCCGGGCGGTGCGACTAAAAAGGAAATGGACCTATTTATTATTACGAATTCACAGGAAAAACAGAACAACTTGCTAATAAACTTTGCTAATTATATTCAACGTAAAGATCAGTCAGTTCTCCCACGGTCCTAGAATATCATATTACTGAATTGTATTATGAACAAGCTGACAACAATGCAAATAAATAGGTGGGTATCAAGTCGGCGGAGGCGATCTGCATTCAATAAGATGTCGTTGGAGAGTGCCCCGGGCTTCCCATATCCAACAGAGCAAATTTATTTTTCTCCCAAGCATACTAGACGTCAACAAATAAGGTTATTTTTCAATATAGAGATTTTATTCGTTCTTTTACAGCTGGTATAAGTGAGGTCAACTCAACAGGGCTTTAACTTTGGGGGATACAATCGGAATGTGTATTATTTAGGTGCTATAACAACTATTCTGTGTGGCCAGCATGGGAAATAGCTTTGTATGTATATGACAGTATCCGCAACACCTGTCTTACCTAACATTACCAAGATATACTCCTATAATATACATGTTTAGCGCATAAATGAGGTAAGTACGTGTGTATAGAGACACACGTGTACGGAGGTGTTATGCGGCTTTAGCTGGATCGCAGATAGAATATTGGAGGTCAGTCTCGACTGACAGCGCTAAGACGTAAAGAGGGGATCCGAAGAGGTTATTAACAGACTACAGTTATAATAAACCCTCGCTTTCATTGCTCAATATTAAAGGATATATTTCAGAACTGAATCTATTACTAATGAAAACCGTAGAAATGTGATAGAACAATAAACATTCTAGTTAATTAGACTGCACGGATAGCCGAGCGGTATAGGTCACCAGGCCAATTACCACTGTGCGCCATGTGTCACGGGTTCGATCCCCGCGTAGGACAAGATTTTGTGCGTTCCACAAATGCTTGTTCTGAGTCTGGGTGTCTCTGTGCATGTGAATTGAATGTCTCTGAAACCCCTTGCTATAGATGGATTAAATTCCTTAGTGCGGGAGACGTTTTTGAAATTAAAATGGAATGAAAAAATTTGAACAGACAGATTTATGGATGTATGGAAGTATGAAAATCACAAATATCATTTGTCAGACTATAAATAACACCAATTTGTGACCGGTGATCTGTATATAAAAGCGATGCGAAAAACATTTTCGAAGTTGAGGAATCTCCTTTTACGCAACCTGCATAGTCAGCGTCGTTACAAACCTTTCGACCCAATTTAACATGGACTTTCTTGTGTGATATACGATTATACATACCTACCTATACTTCAGTTTCTAGGAAACTTACTTGGCGAAGTTAATTTGAATCTCGATATTCCTGATTGGTGCAATGCTGTTATTTGAGTAGATTTTGTGAAATTAGTTACGGTTCGACGACTGAAGCCTCGGACTTGTGATTGAGAGGTCTAGATTACGTTCGACCGTCGCCCGTTGTCTGTAAAGCTTCGGCACGAGCATATTTAACGAACCAAAGGAATTTATACGAAAGCTATTTACGTTAAGACAAAAATGGGTACTCACTTACGTTTTATATTGCATTTTATATTTGGTACGAATGTGTAAGGTACGGTTCGTATTATTACCCCGACAACATATTGTTCAGGCACCAAAATATAATATCTACCAGTTGTAAGCCCGAAAATCTTCAACTACATATTATATTGTATGTGGAATCACATTCCACAGTCCTTTATACCCAATAATACCAACATAAAAACAGCTTTTCCGCTAAAGCCGAAAATACAGTCCCAGTCCGAGAAAATATTATGAGTCCAGATAACACCGCTCCCCTTGCACGTCTTCCTATTTACAGTATCCGAAGGAATTCCTATTAGTAAAGGTTGTTTTCTTTCTGACGGAACCATAAAAAGTTCTGTTAAATTAATGTTCTCTCGTCTCGCAAACAAATCGATCGACTTACAATGTTTCTTAAGACAGCAATAAAACAAAGCGCTCGCTTACATTTGTTGCAAAATCAATTAAAACATTTGACAGTGTAACGGGAGGGCAGGTTTATTATAATGTTGCTCTGTGTGAGCACCGCTCAAGCAGCGTTCAAGTCAAGGCATTACATAGTCAAAGTGATTTTAATTTAGCTGAATACACCGTCGATGTCTTGGGTACAGAATCTCATAGTATGCGTTCACTTAACACGAGTCGCGGTTGTTAATTAATTCCTGGAAGAGCCGATATTCAATTTGCGTAACTCATAACCGCGGAGATACATTAGATACGTTGTGGATTAAATTATGGGAGAGAGAAATACTCTTTATCTTGCCTAAGTAGTTTTTTGCTCGAGTAGATAATTAAAAAGCATTGTTATTATAAAATACTAAAGAACTCTTCTCACGAAGTTAATTACTTTTATTTTGTTAAACTACAACGGACATTTTAATCATAGTATGTGATTATCTACAAAGGAAAACTGCGAAGCGCCGGCACTATAACCGTGTGAAAAGTTTTCTTAGTTGGCGAAGATCAAAGTACCTTAGTTGCTGAAGCGGAATACATTCTTTCTCGATACCGATTGAAGTTCACGTAAATCCATCCGCCCTTATACTTAATGGCGTGATCGTTGTCCAATATCGAAACTTTTTTATTTATTACATAAGGGGAAACGATTTTCCGTATTCATACACAAAGTTAAATATAAATAATCTGTTGTAATAGTATCCTCAGAAGTAATATTACGTATTTATGTAAATAAACAGGCAAATATGTTGTGTGCTTTGTAAGCCAAGGCTAAGGAGCTTTTTCGGGTATTATGGGGCGACCGGAAGAGAACACGTCGGTCGCCGGCAGAACATAAGTAACCACAACCCTTAAAAACAGTTAAACGTTGATTTACATACGAAAGGGGCGAAAATGAAAAAGATAATCTTGTAAAATGTTTTCAAACAGCTGGAATTGTTTAAGTGGATAATCGAGTGGAAGAATGTGGCTTCAGAATTTTCTGGATCTCTGTATTTTACTTGCAGCTATTGTAGGTCAAACCTACCTACACCATTATGTTTTCGTCGCAGTCGTGATTCCGATAGTCTCAATAGGTGTGCAAAAAAGGTTTTCCTCAATTTACGGTCCGAACTTGCCGATACCCTTCAGTTGTGTCTGTTATAGTAACTCACACAACGTGACAAAGTTTGTGAGGGACATCAATTCTATATATACAAACATTTGCTCTTTCATTAAGTGCAATGAAAGCAGTCCCATGTGTGCTGAGCAATCCCATTCACTAACCTTCTCATTATTTACCTCAAACATCGCCGTCGGTGTGAACCCGGCCTGACCTATAAGAAATCTTTATTTATAGTGTCTCTTTTCTCTTATATTATCTCTACAGAAGTGCAGGGTTTAGCGTCCATTTATCCCATTTATAAGATGTATTTGGCTAATGGAATTACAGCGGTGTCTGTCTGTCAGTTCTCGTGTGACCGGGCTCTTTTACCCCGTTCCTGGTATTTGGTACGTAGAGTATATTTGAGGCGAACAAAGGCGTACTCACATACGTACATGGACTACCGCACTTTCTAAAATGGAACATAGCAACACAAAGAGGTTTATGAATGAGTTCTTTAAGAAATGGTTCATGGGGTTTTGTCGATGATGACTTTAGCACCTTTGCATCGGAAACTTCAAGCACTAAAAACGATAGTAAAAAACTTGGCTAAGTGTCGTGGTCACGATGTAGTCACACATTGGAATAATATATGACGGCCAAAGCCCGCTCGATGGATAGTAGCGAAGCCGGCCGAGAATGTTGACTTTTCTTATAGGGTCGCAGACTAAGTCAATAAAAAAATAACTACTGGCAATGTTTACTCAGCCTGATTTGGAGTACTTTACTAGACCACGTGTTACTTTTGTTTAGTTTCCTTGATATTCAAAAATTCATCAAAAACTTTTGTTTTTTATTGTGATACCTATCTTCATATCGTTGCAAAAAAGTGCTTGCACAGAAACGTAAAACAAAACGACATCATACTACATCTATTTTATTCTAAAGCTTTAGAGTGACGCTGCTAGACATCTGTTTGTCTGTACACCTTGTAAAATCTGATAATATAAAGTACACCAAATGCTACAGTAATACCTGGCTTAATCTACAGGTTGTTCGTAAGCTTTGCGTATTCCGAACGCTAGCCCAAATCCCGCAAAATGTTGCTAAAATAAGTCCAAAAGAAAGGAATAATTGCAAAATATGGTGTTACCTTTCCAGGTGTTGCATATCTTTGTTTTAAGTCTACGGTGTACATTTTTAATCTGAAACTCGGCAGGAGCCCGCTAAATTAACCTACAATATTAAGTCCCAATTTTTTTTTAAATAACGTAAATCAAGAGCAGCATCCCGTTAGACGCGTTAAGCACGAGTACAATATTCCCCTGATAAATTTACTGTTACGTAGGCTTACGGTGGATTAAGGTTAACTATACTCCATAAACGCGCCATCCTAATAGAGTTACTGTGTTTAGAAACGACGGATAACATGCGACTATCTATGTTCACGGCATTCAATATGTACCATGTGTGTAGTACACATAATACCTGTAGACTGTTAAGAACCCTTTGAAAGTAAAAGTGGTTGATTATTGAAATCCTAGATAGCACCAACAAGGACTCGGGAATATTTCTCGGGGACTTTTAAAGTACACTGGCATTTTATTCTTGTACAAAACTTAAGCTAAATAGATACATAAAAACGTTTATAAGTAGGTTTGTTACTGGAAGGTTTATAATATGTAGGTACTAGGTAGCACACACTTCCTTACCTGGCTGTTTACCAATTTGATACATTCCACGTTAATAAATAACAAAGCAAGTAAAGTGACTGACTGTAAATAAAATATTATGCTACGGAAATGTTTGATACGTCATGTCGAAAAGTTTTTTTTCTCCAGTATATATTCGTGTAAATAAATAATAACAATGCCGGGAAAAGTCTACCTCCAAAAATTCTATTAGAATAACAATGGCATTTGGTTACTGAAGAAGTATCAACGTGTAAAATCTTTTGGTGCCGGTATTGAAAAGGGTGTGAAGCATTCATAAGCGCACACGTCAGTGACGCGACCCGAACATCTCTCACCGTACTCTCGAGAGGCGGAGCTGCCCGCGTGTCATACACTTTACTCCCTACCTTACCTTTCCGCCGTTTCCTTCAAGAATCGCTCCAAATCTTATATTTCTCAGAATATTTTTCCTTTCGCAATAAAACTTAACTTTTTACGAGCTAGCGTTACTCTTTATCCCAAAGTTTTAGATTGACCAGAAATCAGAATATAAAATATTTTGTGCTCGCTGTATAAAAAGCATTTCATATCGTAACATAAAATGAACATTTTAGATTTGCTAAAGGTTATTGTTTGCGGTTATGAATAAAAATTGTACGAAACGGAGCAGGCCCCGAGTGCGCGAGCATTAAATCATTCTCAAAAGCCATTCGGACACAAAGGATATGGTCAATAAACAAACAGGACTCGCCACTGATAGCCGCGATTGGAGCAAAGTAACTGACCGCAAAATTTATATTCTACGCTATTTTGTTGGCATATTTTTCCAGATGTCCCATTTAAGGACTTCTATCTGCAGAAACGCGTCCGAAACCCGAAATCTCATTTGTTCGTAGAGCTCACCTACCTAACCTAATGCAGCTACTAATAAACCGGTCACGTCAACGTTATTTATTGTTATAGGAACAACAAAGAACAAGAAACTCTCGGCACCGGACTTATTTTGTTGTTCAACTCCTTAACCACGTAGTGTAAAATTAAGCAAATTTGAAAATTACGTAAATATTAAAGTGATGTTAAAGGTTCTCTGCTTTTTCAATACATTAATGAAGCATCTTTTTATAATGAGCATTGAGACAGAGTTAATCACCGCCTTTGATGCTGGTGTTTTTATTTAACCCGATATTGATAAATGAGATCTTAATCAACCAGCGTGGGTCAAATGGCTCCATCGTAAATTATCATTTCACGTTCAATACGGCACTAACGAGCGTCGATATACAAAAAGCGCAGATCAACAACAACTGTCGTCCCTTATAATTTGTCGGAAGCTATGTAGCCACCTGCTGCCGTCAAAGTTCTCCGATAATAGTTTTAACTATCGAACAACAGGCACAATTCCAACTTTAGAAAGAAACAGGAACTATAAAATTCCACAACGTCGACAAGAATTTTTCGGCGTCAGTTTACAGTTCACCAATCTTTCATTCGATCGCAAATAAGGCCATATAAGAAAATAAGACAACAAGAAAACGTTTCAGTAATAAACTATACTCAAAAAGGTTTCGTATCTGACAGTACACGATTCGTATTTAGTATACAAATAGATGAGTATCGGCCACCGCACTAATGTATGTAAAGCGTTTCATACAGATGCCTGATGCAGAACAAGGGCACATATGTAGTTATTGATTTAACTAGCACGCTCGTACCAAGAACTGGGCCAAAAACACCCAAGATAATTACAACTTCACTGGTAGCTATAATACTTGAAAATGAAAACATAAGTGTAAATTACATGTTGATTAATTTAATGTTGCTTTTCTCAACATCGTTTCGGTGTTGCAACAAATTGTTACGTTACGTTATCAAAATGATCTTGTTCTAATGATGAATTGGTAATTACAAGGGGAGGTAATAAAAACGATATTACCGATCGCGTCCTTATGATTTACCTTAACCGCCGTGATTTATGTTCGCTCCCCTTAGATGCGTACAACAGAAGGTGATTACGGCGTGTCGTACACATATACACGACCTACGTGTAGGCAGTATCGTTTACGAATGTTGTCAATAAACGTTTTCCGATTGATAACTCGGGCTGTAACTTATTGAACGTTTTTGACATTATGGAGGATTTTTAGATTTCTAATTAAATGTTTGATAATGAAAATATAATTAAATTGATTTAAATACTGACGTATGGAATAATAAACTAGATTTCCAACGGGTTATTTAACAAACTAATAAAGCTTACAACATGATAAATTATCCGTTTCTAACTATATTTCAAACGAGACAGAAAATCTCGTCTACATATACAGTTGTTTACTCACTTTATTTATCTGTTCAGCAGCTGCAAGCGAATAGACGCGGCATTAAACGGCTCAAACACGTCGGCCGCTAATCCCGAACAAATTTCATTCTTGTGTACAACGCATCACCCGCTAAGACCACAGTCAGGAGAATTAAGCTGGCTCATGTTACGATTACCAATAAATACCTTTTTATGACGACTTATAAGAATCTTACTTCCTCCGCATTATTTACGATATGAAGCTGTTTTTGCTATAAACATCCCGGGATAGGAGTTTCAAACAAGTGTGCTAACTTTATCCTGTCTAACATCTCAGTGGTTTTTATGAAGCGGTAACATCGCGTAAAACAAAGTAATGGATGCAAATGTTTTTACAAGCGAAGTGTTATAAATGTTGTCAATACAATCAAATGGATAAAGTACAGGCGTTTGAACAAAGAGGTTGAGGCTTTAAAGTGGGAAGCATTTAAACGATACTTAAGTCCAGTCTGCCTGATTGCAGGTATTGACAGCTTCACCTAAATAATTATGATATTTATAACTTAGTCAAGTTTTAACTTTTATTCTTATTGCTTATTTATGTCATTTACGTAATGCGTATTTTGATGGTTTGAGCGCTTCACTTAATTTTATATGCACAACGGTGTAAACGCATAATGAACGCAAAACTTAATTTCAGTGAATGAGTTAGGAATGATCATTGTATTAAACTACTACTGTGAAGTCATCCATGTAAAAGAAACGTACAAATTATTCTAATTTCTCATAATATAATCAATACACAAAATCCAATATCTGTAAAGGCAAATTTAAACATTTTTATTACATTCATAAGTACTTCAAAAGTTTGCAAAACAATTTATAAAACAAAAAGTTCTATTTTAAATTTATTCTCAGATGTCGCTTATCGCAGGTGGTAAAACATGCCTTTTAAACTTGCAAATTCAACTTTTCTCAACTCTTTGTAAGTTAGATAAGCACGTAGTCAGGTATCCACCACTTTTTACTTTCTTTTTTCTAGTTAAAGACTTATCTCTTAACTATTAATCTGGCAAAAGTTCAGTAAACTTTATTTAAACGACCTCAAGTCAGGTATAAATTATATCATAAATGTTTATTGGTTATTTTACGTCCGCGGCGCGATACGAATAAAGAATGCAGTACTTTATATTGAATTCGTGACTGAGTAAAAGTTAATTCAAAGTTACATTAGTTTTTAAAGTTAATTAAGAAAATCAGTATTAAAATAAGGTCGTTAGGCGTTTGACAGAATCCATCGATAGAGTCTTTACGTAACCGTTACAAAGTGTACGGACCCTAAATTATGTGACATTATTTGAAATTGTGTCAACATGAAGGAGCGCGGCGGCGGCGGCGGCGGGAGCAGTCGCAGCTCGCTCGCCCGAGCGCCCTTCGGTCCGGTAAATACAGCCTCCTCGCCTCTCGGGTATGGATTATTCGCGGCGAGCAGCGAGCGGAGCCAGTCCGAGCCTCGCGCCTCCCGCGCCCGCTCGTGCCGCACTCGCGCTCTCCGCGTAGCCTTATAACCACGCGTAGCACGTCCGTAGCTCGCTGGCTCGTAGCGCGCCTAATGTAACCTTCCACCCGTAGCACCGGGCCGACTACGCCGACGTTATTAAAGCATGCCGTTAATACGGGCACCATTGTGTTCAAATGACGAGACTAATGTCATAATAAAATATTATGGGGAGCACCTGTGGAACAATTAATTTGTGTGAAACTTTTTCGTGATTTGTTCGTTCATGTTTCATTTACGTGTAAGTATTAAACAAATATCTTTGTTGTTATAACTTGGCAAAAAGTTTTCAAACAATTTGTTTTAAGTTTGTACGACATTTGATCAAGTTGTTTGTTGAAAACCTTTTCATATTATTATTTTGTGTAACTTTGTTTGTCTACATTGAAATGTTTACTTTGAAGTTAGATTATTTTTCGTAAGTGGCTTTGTTAGAGTAAACAAGTAATGTTTAACTAAATTTCTTTATTAAAGTTCGTATAAGTAAGTTTTGTTGAAGCAACGTGTATTAGTGTTACGCTTTGTTAAATAATGTTTGTGTAATAATTTCAAACATAATCGTAATTTCGCGGTTTCTAATTTAACTCGGTATGTTAGACTTTAAGCGTGAAAGACATATTTTTGTGTTTGTTTATTGTTGTTAGACTCATTCTGCTCGCAGACTCACAATTAAGTCCGGATAAACTCTTAACAAAGTTATACAGAAGTGTAACGACCGATTACTTTAAATGAATGTAAATACATTTCCTTGGCTATTTTCCGTGACAACAAATTACTATTGATATATACGTTTTTCATTCTTATAATATCGTTCTTTGTTCATAGAATTTATTCAAGTCAACAAGTTGGAACTCATTTCGTTTGTAGATATGATAATGTATTTAAAGCGTTGATTTAGATAAACAAAGCCTTCGTGCTAGAGCATTCGGATGCTTTGATGTCTGTCCATCATGTGGAACATTGTTAACAGATTTCAGGATTTACATGATGTTTGATCTCAATTGTACTTTATAAACTTTTTATGAAATGTCTTTGAATTTATGAGATTAATACATTTGTGGTTTCTATTAGATGCTATCAATACAAACCACAGTCATCCCGTCTGTCTGTCCCTATGTGAGCTTAAATCTTCAAAATTAGTTTTTTTAAATAAATATAACATTTCAAAAGGTTAGTTTTTTATGTATCAATTTTACACCCGTGCATGGCTGGGCCAGGTTGCGTGTACCAATATAAACTTAAAAATACATAACAACAATTCTTAAAGTAATTCTATTGTACATCCAATTACAATTTGCACTTGTATTTTAAAAGAACGAAAGAACTTGCTCCGTCGACTTAATTAGTATTAATTAAAATGGTATTAAAGAATTAAGTATTCCATTAATGCCGTTTTTTGAATCAGTGTTTTATTATTACTGCATAAAATATTTTATTTTACAACAGAAGTAGACATTATAAAATACTGTAAAATTAAACACGATCTAGCAGAGAACAAAGTTTGTCATTATGTCCAAAAAAAAATCATCTCCGTCAAATAATAAAAATTTAAAAAGGCAAAAGTTTCGGTATAATAAAATTGGCACAAAGTGTTCGGTGTGACTCCAGGGTTGAAGACGGCTCTCATCTCCGCTTTCTATTATTAGAATAAACAATAAATCGGCAACAACGGCGGAGAATGATTACCAATCAGGAGAACGGCGCGAGCTGCCAATCAGGGCATTGTGCCTCAATAATTATTTAATTCATCAAAGTGCTAGACATTTAAAATTCACAGTCGTTGGTGAGGCTTGGTTGTGTAATTGCGAGCTCGCGGCCCGCGCCCAGGTTTGCGAACTTCAATGGATAGATACAACGTCATCGTTCACTCGATTATTTTTTTCTGGACGAGCGAGCATTTTTCTCGACCGCTTACAAATGACCGCTTAGTTACTTGCAGAGAAATCTTTCTCTCACATTTTATTTTCCCTCCTGTAGATATTTCCATTATTCTGTTAATGGAACGGTGTTCAGAGATGGCCAAACAATGTAAGCCTATCTAAGGATGTCGCTATTTGTATCATATGTGGATAAATCTCCGGGTTTTTGTCCCGCTTGCTCTACGTATGTAATTAAGATGGATAATGTTTATGTGATGTCCGTTATATTTATGCCTTACACCACAATGGCGAAAGAACACATTTATTTCCTCGCACCGGTTACAGCCGCTGGCGTTTCCTACAATTTAACTCTTTAAAACCCAGTTTTATAATCGGAAATGACCCAGTTTTCCGTAAGAAAAATAATCAGTCACTCCGATTTACAGCCGTGTTCATTTCATTTGCATTGGCGTCGAACGTTAGCGATATATGAACGAAAACTTTGGTGCAACGTGTTAAATGAGTTAATTATAAATCTTGTTTAAAATTTATGAACAAACAAGCAGGTATGCAGAATAACTTTAATACTACAAAAAAACATTAACATAAAAACCTCATTCAGCTCAGCATCGTATATGCAGTCAAGCTTATGAATATCAAAATTATTGAAGCATATTCTTGCTCAACATGCAAGTATGCACATAAGTAATCTGTTGATAATGAATGTCGAAATGTACAGTCAACACAAAAGCTGTATTGTCGTGGCGGAGCGGCAAAACAAACATAAAACAGAAATGGCTTATTCCCGACGTCCGTCGTCGTCGCTGTGTCTCGTCTCGTAGAGATCTTCCATTCACCTCGTTGTCGGTGCTCGGCAGGCGGTTGTCGCGGATCGCGGATCCCGGCTTCGCGAATGTCACCGCTATCGTAACTGGTTCACAACTATTGAAATTTATGACACCATTTTCACATCGATTAACATGAATGTTGCGGCTATTACTTGCATTGTATTCCGATAGACCTGTTCTCCTAGTAGTTAATCTCTTAAATGGAATTGGTTCGTTACTGCAAAACAGACGGGAATTGATTGAAATGAATAAAGCTTGTAGAAGACGTGAAAGAGTCAGTTACATAATTGAAAAGGAGAGAAATTAAACTACTATCCCAGTGGTAAACTTTCTGGCATTCTTTTGTGCCGTCAATTGTAAGGAACACTAATTAGAGCTTGATTCTGAACGAAATACGTGCTTCCCGGTATTTGAATGGCGAAGGTAATTCTTGATGACGGTTAATAGTGGTTTGTATAGTCAACCTTGTTTATCCCCGGAATCAGACAAGGGATGTTTGTTGACGGCGATCGTACCCGCTGGAGTGGTTACCCAACACACTCAAGAGAAAAAGTTACTTATGTTGCTGTATCGTTCGTTGCGTGGTTTCAAACACACCACATAATGGAAAATGTCTGTTTATCCGCTGTTACGCCACAACACACTTTTTCACAAACGCGACCATTTTATTTTTGATCCTGTATAAACGAGATGTTCGATATACGAGTGTGTAACACAGTTACAGTCGATATTTGATTTCGCACTTTTTGATACAGTATTCGGATTTTCGTTAATCTTTTGTTTAAAATGTAAGCTGACATGCACATCTAGCACATCGCAAAATAAGCAACATTATGTAACACAACATAATGCGTAACCGTGCCAATAATATATAAAGAAAAGAATTTCGTTTGGACGTTATTGTTGAAAGAAATAATATAACGTTATCTTACAGTTAGTGCAAATTCTTCGGGATTAAAACCGTAGAAACGTAGACGTATTAATTATACGCGATAGGCCTTTACTATACACAAAGAAATTTGCGTAGGTATCATTAAGCTAACTACCGAAACTAAACGGTGGAATAAATGCAAAAAACTCGAAATCAAGGGGTCGTAGTCAGAGTGCGGGTCATTTAAAACGGAAATAAATTTACACGGAGTTCAGTCGGAGGCGGCTGCCTACGTTTGTTTTGCAAGCATTTCTACATGAAGCTATGCAAACCACTTTGTAAAAGTGTACCAGAAATAAAGTTACGTCGAGTTTGAATAGAGGGAAGAAAAACAGAACTTGCAGCTCGAGACTCATATTATTTAAATCATTTCCTTTTTATTTAACATTTAATTTTGAATGGAAACTTTGAGTTTTCAAGTTTTAATATTTCAATCGTTGCACAGCTGCACCGCAGTCTTTGAAAGAGTGACATTGTTTAAAGTGTAAATCCAATTCTTAACTTAAAATTAGCATGTATGCAAGAAGTACGATTATCAGATTCAGATTTTAGATAAAACAGATACTTTGAAGTTCATAATGCTCAAATGATTGGGTCACTTGTTGTCACGACGTATCTGCAAGTCAAGTTCGTGATGCAAATCGTACAATTACTTTAATGAGGCAGCTTTTTGTTTAAAAGGTGTCAACCGAGGAACAGATTTCGGGCTTAATCGACATAATGACCTCTACAGAGTAAATATTTGTACCCAGTTGCGCATTACCGTTAAAGCTCGTTCGTGAATGAAAATTTGAGTATTTATTGCGTATCATACTAAGCCAATCATCTAAATTGGATTGGGGATTATCCGTGCCCTCAACAAAATGTTCGGGGTGATGCCGAATACACAGCAAGTACAGATATTTAACAATTAAATTCACGGATCGGTACTGGTGTTATTTGAGTAATCCTTGTTAATACCTATGTTTGTTTCTCGTTAAAGTTACATATTTATTGGATCTGCGGCACAAGGTCAAGTAATCCCTCAAGAGTTTTTTTAACCTTACTTTTTGGTTTCTGTTTGTCTTTCTCTCTGCCCACTCTTCATTGTTTCGCAGAAAACACAATTATACTCTCTTGTTTCTACGTTGCTTTCTCAATGATCGTTACAGTGTGGAAAAAACAACCAAAATATGTATTTCTCAATACATAAAAATCTGTGTAAAACATTGCACGCCGCGTGTACATTACTTCTTCCTCTAAGTGGCAAGTTTCTAGTGTTTTTGGCATTACGACAAATTTTACCTACTTAGTTACATGAGACATATATAACTTAAATGTTCTAATTTGGAACTATTTAGACAATTAGACCATTCGTTGGCTTATGTAAGAGGGATGACGATGAAACCATGAATGTGTGTGCTTTTGTATTTTGGTTCCATGATATTAACATCAGTGTCGAGTATTGGTTTTGTCTTCGTACAAATTTCAATAATTAGTAGGTCGGAGTGCAAAACTTTGAGAGTTGTTTACGTAACCGAGCAACCCAACACTCTTTGTGTCATCAGTCATTACGCTGTGACTACACGCCTTTATTACATACCCTCCAACAAAAGCTCTAAGTAAAGTTGCGATAAGTTATTTTTGGTCGCTTTTGTATATACATCTAAGAGGTACCTAAATCATGTATTTCAGATCCCTTAAATTATTAATTTCACATATACAACCATAGAAATGGTCTTTTATTTTGTCTCTGAATTCGATATATTTATTCACATCACGTTTCGGGCGCAGTGTTTATCAGAAATCCTTATACGTTGTCGGGTTTCAATACATTTACTTAAGTTAGGTCAAACACAAATATAATTTGACCACGTTTATGGAGAGCAACAGCGAAATATTTATGTGTTTAATCAAAGTATTATTTTAGATATTATTTACATAACCAGCTTTGGTAGGTTATAGTAAATGCAAAGTTACATGTCAAAAATATTTGAACTGTGTTATTTATTTGGCAGTAATACGCATTATGTTTGTTGCAGTGCTATATATACATCACATCAAAATTGACATAAGCGATGATTCAAGTGGACAGCTTCAAGCGTCCGTCGCCGTCGCCGTCTCGCAGCTCGGTGCGCAGCGACAGCCGGGTGTTCCGGCAACCGCGCGTGATCACGGTGAACCGCGATGCTGCCACCATGGTGGACGGCGAAGCGAGCGGGCAGAGCGCCGCCGCCGCCGGCGCCGCGTCCGCCGCGCACGCCGCGCACGCTCCGCCCGCCGACTGGGAGACGCGCCTCACGCAGAACGCCGCTCACTTCCGCTCGCGCACCTTCAGCGACGGCTTCATCCGCAACACCAGCCTCGAACTGTTGCTCGGTGTGGACTGCGAGGCCTGCCTCGCGCTAGCCGCTCAACGACAGTGTCTCGATGATCACATATCAAAACATGACTTCGATTTAGTTTGCAACTGTAATGTTCAACAAAATAATTACGTTAATTGCCACCGCAACGTTGTTGATCAGCGAGGCCATACCCTTAACATCTACGACTTAGAAAGAATTAAGCGGGACACGGGTCGTAGCCAACTTACAATTGGGTCACATCGCAGTCTGGATAGGAAATTTAACAAAAGCAGAACCATCGGAGTTTCAAATTACATTTCAAAACAGTTAATATCATACGATCCTAGAAATACGCTCGTGCAAAAGATAAAAAGGAAGTTATCGAACTTAAAAAAGATGGGCGGCGAAGCAATATCAAAAAAACATCAAAACGCTGTCCAACTGGCCGAGATAACATCAGGGTCGACGAGCTCGCTCAAGAAGGCATCAATGTTGTCGCTGGCAGACAAGTCGCAGCGGAGGGTTAACAGCCAAAGTTGTATTTTTACAGCTTCGGGGTATCAAGGAAAAGATGACATGAAGAGCAACGCTTCTACGTATGCTAATTTTTCTGGTAACGTGGACCAATGTTTTGATAAAATGAGAGATTATAATGTAAGTTCAGATTTAAATAGACGTACCTCGCAGAAAATGGTAAAAATGCGGAGCTTTGATAATAACGATATACTCATAACTAGGAGTTCACCGGCTTCCGAGAGAACTAAGTTTTCTACACTTGACAATCGGAGTCGATGTAAAAGTATCAAAAGGCAAATGTCATACAACGATTTTCCAAGCGAACGATTTAGAGATAGATTATCGGAGACATGGACGCGGGACGAGGGCACAATGGAGTCGAGAAGTACTCGCAGTGATTTAGTGGATGACGATGCACAAATGTTCCTGGAGGGCGATGTGATGGCTATGAGCGGGCCGCGCACCACACACGCGCACTGCACGTGCGACGCCACCCATGACACCAGATTACCCTCTATTTTCTACGACACACACGTAAGTAACATTTGCTGAGATTTTATTTACAGTGATTCATTTACTCTTGAGATTGGTTTTGCTCTCTTGATTTATTTATGGTTTTCTTTACAACTTTTTCGACATTCCTTTCCGACGTTTAATTTATTTTGGATTTAATACACGGAAACTAGTGCATGGGTTATTCATAAAACTCTTTAGCAGGTCCCAGAAATGCGTTTTCTTTGTTTATCAAAATTAAATTTCCGATTGAATAGCATCGAAATACGACGTTAGACACATAATGACCTAAAGTCATTCAACAATGTTTGTTCGTGCAGGGCAAGAAACGCGCGACTCCAGCGCCTGACGTGACGGAGCGCGGGCAGGGCGGGCGCGTGTCGTGCTCCGCGTGCAAGTCCCCGCAGTGGCTGCCCACCGGCACCACCTCCACCACCAGCCACAGCTCCACCACCACTGGGAACTCCTCACGTAAGTAGAAGTGCTCCACTTTATGTTACTAGCTTACTAGCTGAGCAAAACTTAGACTAAAATTATTGTTTTTATACATATTATAAGAAAAAAAACAACAGTTTGTTTTTAATTACCGAATTAATAGACAAACAAAAGCGACTAGAAAAGAAATAGCACATTATGTAAACTGAACTCCCTTCAACTACAATGATTTCGCAACAATATCTAAAACGGTTTTCCTGGAGCGTAAACCTAAATTATCTGCATGCAAAGCAACGGCTAGTCATCATGAAACCGGTCCGGTAATGACAACCACAAATAGCGCTCAAAGAACAGTCTTGGGGCATATTGCCAAGCGATGTTGCAGTGGGATGTTGTCTCTTGCAATATTCAGCAATACACTCGCAACCTCTCAAGAAAACTTAAAATAAGAGCTAACCCTTAGCGTGACTCGAATTTTTATAATAACTTATTCTTAAAACGAAGTAGACTTCCACAAAGTTTAGCCGTAGAATATCATGACAATATCAAGATAACTTCACCTAATGTAATGTGTATTTAAGTGATAAAGTATGGAAGCAGTCATGTAAAACAGTAACGTCGACGTCGTTAAACCATTAACATTAAGTTCAGTGAAATAAGCTTCAAAGCGAAAACACAATTCAATTTAAACGCTAAATTAAAAGCCCTCAAAGTGGCCGATGAAAGGTGTCTTTAGAAATAATACTGCAGTGACACATTTTTCCTTCACAAAGAATTCCCAATAGTGTTTCTAAACATGGAGGTAAGCTGCTGCAGCGCGCCGCCGTGATCCAGTAAGTTTGCTTCTGACAGGAAGATTATCGGAAGCTTTGTAACGAGCGATTGCTATGACCCAAATTGATATTATAGGTATTTTTACGACGGTAATAGCTATTTGCAATGTACATTGTCGTTTTACTAAGTTTAAAGTGCAGTAATATATTTTTATTGCTGAACATATTTTTCAGTTAAATCAATGGGTGTTCGTAACTTTTTAGATAAATGGTAGTCGTTAGGTCCTCGGTGAAACGCTACTGATATTTTTAGCGAGGATTTTTCATATTTTTTCCTTAACTTTGAAGGCCGGGCTCGTTCAATAAGATATTAGTACCTTGTCATGTAGTAGAAGAGTGCATATTATTATGTTCGTAGGTTTATCTGTGTGGCACCGGCGCTGGTGCTGCGTGGCGATCCTGGTGCTGGTGGCGGGCACGGCGTGCGTGGCGGGCCCGCTGGCGCTGCGTGCCCCGCCCGGCGCGCCGCTGCACGAGCGCCTGCGCCTGGCCGAGCGCCTGCTGCACGACACGCCGCTCATCGACGGCCACAACGACCTCCCTTGGAACATAAGGAAATTTCTACACAATAGGATTAAGGATTTTAAGTACGTATTACACGCTCTGCGTTTAAATCAAAAGAATTTGTTACTTTGATCATCTCAAGTACAAATCAGGTGACTCTTTCTCGGTCCTAGAGCCAGAGAGTACCTCCTTTTATTCGTATATCTAATTCGCGATTTCGTATTAGCGCCCATGAGGTATATGTAATAAGATTTTTGAATCCCATGTAATACATTTTATTATGTAGATATTGAATTTCGATTTGGTTTTCGATTTTTACTTTTTAAATTTAAAATTCTTATTCAGCGAGATTTATTGCGTTTGAGAATCACATATTATTCGCAAAGACACATATGACTGACATAAAATAAGTTTTATTACAGCATATCAAGACTCGTAAACGCAGATATAAGTAAGTGACTTATATCTACGATTGTGACAAAGACTTACCCGACAAAGGTCGCATGTGCGCGCGTTCTGTGGCAAATTAAATGATTTTACATTTTCATAACCTAATGAGCAATTCGTTCATTCGTTATAACCTAATTAAACAGAAACTCATTTCGCCGATACAGTCGAGGCGATATTATTGTGGTTCGGGAAGAGTACCTCTCTCTACCAATTTTATACTGGAAATTAGTTCACGGCGCACCTCGCGGTTTTATCATCTTTTTTGTGCACTGTCCAGTAGAGAGACGCGATGGCAAGGTAGATACTAAAAAATGGTTATGTAATTAACTTCAACTTTGCGCTGGTAGATTAATAAGAGATACTTTTTACCTTTATTTTAAAATGTTGAATTACCTTATCGTACGTTCCAAAACATGGCTTCCATACGATAGTATGTGATATACATAAAGGCCAAAGCATAATAGTTAATGTAAGGTACAAACAGGAATCTTGAACGTGAAATCAATTTCCTTACTGCTACAGATATAATCTTTGCGCTTGACGTTTTAAACTGAAAAGCGAAATCTGTAAGACGTTACTGGAGGTGTTTAAGTGTAACAAGCAGTAAAGGTGAACTTTCTACCGTTAACGTACCTATTGCGTCTCCCGGAGTTCCTTTACCGTTAACTCGAGTAGTCCGTAATGCGAAGAGTTTGTCGGGCAATCAGTACTTTATTGAAACAGCGTAAGAGTAAGTACTTAAACAGATCGATGTAAGATCTTTTTCCGCGAATGTACACATGTGTGTGAGTGTGACTAATACCCGCCAGCGAAATACCAAAATCTTGCATTAAGGGTCTGGACATAATAAATAACACCCGAATCCGGATTAAGTCCCGGTCGATTAGATTCCACGATATAGGTACCCACTAATGCATGAAGAGATTATATCCAATCATTTCGAAACCATTGCGTGCGTGTCTTAAAATGGCAAACAAACCAAGCAATGTTAAGGACCGTTCCTCATCTACATAGAAGTCGTTGAGTCGATCACATTTCGAGTACGGTTTGTTATGCGTGACTGTACATAAATAAATAAGTAATCAAGTGTCAGATGTAAGTGTACCTTTAGAAGTAACGATGAAATAAATTTGCATAGTTTCGACGAGGATTTGCGGACCATCTCCCCCTGGGCAACAAGTTCGTGGAGCCACACCGACCTGCCGCGACTGAAACAAGGCAGAGTGGCCGCACAGGTGAGTGAAACTCCTCAACCACACGATTTAATTAATTGTGCATTTAATAAAGTGGGTCATTTTGACGTAATCCCGACAAGATTATACGTGCCGCGTGGTTTTTAAACATTTTTGTGACAAAAGATTTATTATTTTGCATTTTTAACAGAAATAACATTTGTATGTTATTTTAATGTGTCCCTTATCTGGTAATTTATTACATCGTTATTGTCAGGTGAAATATGGACATTCATTCGTTTCGTCAACCTCTGTGAGTATATTGTGCACGTAATGGTACACTTGTAATGAACTCTTAATTACGGAACACGTTTTAACACAAACACATACAAACATATAACATAATTTTGACAATCATTATGCTCGCAGTTAGATTCTACGACGAAAATCATAATTACTAATGCAAAAGCTAAAAAGCCTGATTTCATATGCTGACTTTTTACTCGCATTTGAACGGAAATATGAAAAAGTGGACCATTAATGTGGAATCAAGTTGAGAGAGTCTATTTTTAGTTAGGGACCACGCCGCCAATACGGTAACTGATAAAAGCCTTGAGCTCATAAAAATCCAGTCACTATGACTTGCATGCTGTAATGTTATAGGTATAGGTGCTTTTAACAGATAAATTGATTACAACAACAGACCATTTGAAAAGGCCAACAATACTAAAAGTCATAAGTCATTAAATAATAAATAATAATTTAATAATGTTCTAATAGGACATTTAATATTTCTTAAGGAGTTCCAAGGTCTTGAATAGATACTGGGCAAGAGAAAGTAGTCTAAGAGCTTTTTAATTATAAAACAGAAGTAGATAGGTATTGTAGAAACTCTAAGCAAACGGCTGTACCAAAAACTTGTAATTACACAATACATCCAAAATGATCCCCAGAGGTGTAATTTCATTAATAATAGGGTCCAGATCTCTTAAAAACATTCCAAACTGGAACTTCCTAAGTTCGGGCGTCAGGGACCTTCCCAAGTTAGTTTTATACAAACCAAGTATATTATCTCAAAAATTAAACACGCTGCTTCTTTGAATTATTTGAATTATAGAGAACTTCATAATTCATTCGAGTTACTCATTCAAATGTACCTTCTTTATTGTCTATTTTTGTGAATGTATTAATTCATCAACCGTTTTGTGAATAGCTACATTAATAACAAAGCGGTTTAAGCGATTATAGGCTATACAAGAATACATACGTAGCTACAATAATAGAATAGGCAATCTATTTGACTAATAGCCGAGCGAGTAATTCCTGATTGTGTCATTCTGTATCCAATTATAATAATATCAGAGATTCGGTACAATGAACCGAAACAGAAATGATAGTGAACTAATTGTTTCAACTCCACCGCACATTTCAGCGAGATTGATGTGTTGTGTTTGTATTACGTTCACATATGATGCGAGCGAATTAACCGTCCGTTACGTCACGTTTTCCATCACTGATTCCATTATGAAATCTTTGTCAGTTCGGTATATCTGGGTTTTGATATTCCGAGCGCAGTTCTCAAGTCGTGCGTGATATTTAATCAGGCGTATGTCAAAGTGATACTGTGTCGTCAGTTCTGGGCCGCGTACGTGCCGTGCGACGCGCAGCACCGCGACGCCGTGCAGCTGACGTTCGAGCAAATTGACTTGATACAAAGGCTCACGGACAAGTACCACCCACAGCTCACGCTCTGCACCTCCGCACAAGGTACGTATTACACACGCTTCCGCACATAAACAACTCCTAAAACGACCAAGATTTGTGTAAATTATACAGGTTTTTAAATCTCAGGATGTCTGTTAATGGATAAAAGTAAAAGCGTAAGGTGTATTAGCATGAAAAGCCCATTGTTTTCACTTCGTAGTCTAAAAAAATAACAGGTCTAAATTAATTCGTGCATTTCCTTTAACTTCATTGCTTTTGTAATTTAAATGAACCCGATTAAAATAAAAGGCTTTAAGACTTATTCTGCGTATTGTACGCAAACAAAGCGATTTCATTTTAATAAATTAAAAATATATGTAAATTTTTATTTTAAGGACATTAGGGCCATGTTCGGGCCTAAAGCGGTCAAAATAAGGGTATAATCTGCTATTCCTTGCTGCAGGTAGGATTACTAATTAGAATTTTGCGTTATGAGCGACATGCTGCGGCTGTAAACTCATGGAACGTGATACATATCCCCTTTAATGAACGCGCTACGGCGTAGCACACGTAGCACATATCCGCTTTACACCAATTTGGGCAGGTTTCAATGGGATCTGAGGACCAGGTCGTGATAATTACAGATGAGAGACTTTTATATTATTTAAATATGAACTGTGTTTTAACTACTATCCTAAAAATAATTCAAAATTAAAATAAATTACGACGAGTTCGATAAATCTGTCATTGAGAATTTCATGACTGTACAGCTCTATAAATACTCTGCAAAAATAACTGAATATACTCATCAACATTTTAACACGGCGCTAACTATATTACTCTTGCTTATTGGAATAGCTGAACTAAAGCTTCAAAAAGCTGCCTCTGATGTGCTTCGTTCCGTTAATATTATTATGACAGCGCTCGTTTTGATTTCCATGCATTCACACAGAGCCGGCAGCCAGGCATAATTAAACTAAAGCTACTGAATAAAATTAATAAAAAAATAATGGGCTTACGACAGCTACACTGCTGCCACATGAATAATGAAAAATGTCTGGTGTTAAACATTCTCTCTGAGCTGAGATAAAATGCTGTACCAGTCTTCGCTAACAAATAATTGTAATTATACATCGTCCCGTATAAAGGGAAACTGGTGAAAAACTCTTGCTTGTAGAGGAAACAAAACTTTGGTTAAACTTAATTTTAGGAGTAACACACGTTATTCGATCAAATTGTTATTGAGTGCTAAGAATATTACCGACTTAATAGCCTTAAATAACATGTAACATCAAGGGTTCTAGGCCAGTTTCCTTACCGATATTATTGCCTTTGAATTGAACCATGAATATAGTGTCGGAATAATGTATCATGTGGTTTATTCCTCGCTCTCTACACGCGCTCGGTCGGTTGGACAAAGTGTCGAGCAATAAATTGACAAGGTCTCTCTCATAATCCGTAATGATTACTACTCTGATTATGTACATTGACAGCGGTAAACAAATGCGACATTTATACGGAATAATATTATTACATCACCAATAAACACACGATACCGGCATTAAACAAATTGTTAGAGCTACGCTAAATTACTCATGATAAATTCAGTTAAATGAAGTTACGTATAAGCTTTTGAATGTATTATTAACGTTTATTAATTAATTTGTTCGTCGAAAAGTGAGAGGAATTAAAACACACAAACCAAATCCTATTATAACATCGAACAATACACGTAGCGTACGTACATATTAATTGAATTTAAACTATTTGTACAAGAACACTTGGCTGTAACATGTCTATTCACATCGCTTATCGCCTCCATGTAGTTTATCTCGCTAAGTTTATTATTAACAGGGGATTCCGTGCAATGCTGCGCCTAACTATTTCTAAGACAGTGCACACTGTGCATGCTTGCCAAAATATAGATAATCCAAACAAGGCTTGAATTGTTACTCGTATACAAGTACATACTCACTGCAAAACAAATCAATTCTAATCTATTAAAAACAAGCAAATAACGTAACATAACGTTATGATTGTAAAACATATTAAACGAATTATCTAATTCTTTTGGGGAACCTTCGTAAATATTTTCGCCCCGGGGAAGGGCAAAGGGCTCCTTCGTCTGAGCCCCGGCAGCCGCCACCAGCACTCGCCGAGTGATTTCGGATCTACAAAGGAACGCTACAACCCTGTACATCCCGAGGGGAACAAACATCTAACCCTAATATTATCTTAAACATTGATTCATTCATAAATTTTCCTGTAGTGACCTACTACATTCTCCAACATTATTTTTCCCGGAAGCGTAGCGAGTTGAAATGCTTCGACATGTGTTTCGAGATAATTAACTAAGTTTTAATTAATTTTCCTGTGGATCATTAGTTAGAATGTTAATGAGCAGGTAAGCATTTAGTGTTTGCTGTAATTAAACTGATATTTAATGATTTGTTGTGACAGATATAGTGACGGCTCACGCCAACCACAGGCTGTGTTCATTAGTGGGTGTGGAGGGGGGGCACGCCATCGGCGGCTCTCTGGGCGTGTTGCGGACGCTGTACCAGGTGGGCGTGCGGTACCTGACGCTCACCTCGACCTGCGACACGCCGTGGGCCGAGTGCGCGTCCGGAGACAAGCCCGAGCCGTCCCCACGAGGCGGCCTCACACCCTTTGGAAAGGTGAGTTCAACATTACTATATTGTGTGTGGACTTTCAGGTACTCTTACGGTAATTGTACTTCTACAATTAGACTACTAAGTAAATAGACACTGTTGTAGTAGTAAAAAAAAGATAACTGTTTCTAGGTGCACCGATTGACCAGACTATACAGTCAGTAATGCCAATCAAATAATAAATTAGTCAAACATTCAATTTGTTAAATCTACGTTATGAAAATAAAAACCAGCGGATCAAAACAAAGTTAAATTTTAATTATTTTCCTACGGGTTAAAATCGAGAGTTATCTTGTCTTATTTCTTTCTCAAATCTCTTAAGATTAGATGAAGTTATAATCCTCTTTAATGCAGTACTTACAATGGGAGCTCGTTAGAAATGAATTTATTGTCTTAGGTACATCGTCGGGTAACTGTTAAGAGTTTGTAACAAGCTGACATAACTTAAAAATCTTTTACGAAGCATTTATAGCTCATTTACATACTAGAAGCGTAACATGTGGGCTTTTAAAGAGCAATCTTGCAATACATGTGCGGAGGAATATTAAAATACACGTAGCTAAGTAGTCAGAACGCAGCCGTAAAGATTGAGACGTCGAGTAGAGTGAGTGTGCCATAATCATAAACATCCTGGCGCACCGCAATATTTCTCTTTGTATGAACTCGGGCTGCTCGCGAAAGCAGTTCTTTGTTTACCTGCAACGATACTTTTCGAAATATTTTCTTTTGTTTAAACTGCAGACTGCGTGCAACGACGGCTGCGTCTCACGTGAAAACCTGTGCCCGTGCACCGCCTTCTTACTTGTTTTATATGAATTACTGGATGCTATTTAAATGTGAACACTTGTTGGATAAGATAAGATTCTTTTGGAAATATAGGATTACTCAGATCACAAGACGCTGTACAGTGATTTAGATTTGACAAATAATAAATGTAATCCGACGGTCTCACCTATATTTAATCACCGTCTAGGTATAATATTTTAGCTCATTAATGACTTTTTACCTATTTCATACATATCTTCAAAGTTTGATTCTGCTACAAAAATACTAAGTATTCTTTTAAGAAGAAACTAAAGTCAATTGAATTTAAATGAATCTGGATCGCTTTATACACGGTTGCAGTTTTATCGATACTATCGCACACCTCGGATCGCCGGGCACGACGCTAAGTGAATTTGGCAGATTTCACTTTAGTAAATCGTCTGGGCACGTCACGGCGGCCGATAGATAATGTCATAATTTCCATCAGGAAATTCGTCTCGAGGCGACATGATATATAATTCGATATGATTGAGAAGCTGTTATGTTACAGTAGCTTTGGAAACTGTAAATAGAACGAATGCCTAATTAGGCACTTACTACAATATGTCGCTTTCAAAATATGACGACCAGCGTAATGAATTCACAACCACAAAGGATCCAAGAAGTTAGCAATTAATTTAAAGCAACGCAAACTCATACGAACTTCAGGAGCGGTTTGAACAATAGAGGACGTACTTTATGATAAATATGCAAAAGGCCATAACCAGCCGGTTTTGTATTTGCAGTTCATTTCTATAGCATTAATCCGAGTTTTTTAATAGCTTTCATTCGTGAAAATTTTGCGCTCAACAAAAAACTAAAACAACCTAGGCTGTGAATCCATGATCTTATTGTATTTTAGTGCTGTTTGTATTAGCTTCATTATTCATATTGATTGGTTATTTGGGCAGATTGTGGTGAAAGAGATGAATCGTTTGGGGATGCTAGTGGATTTGTCGCACGTGTCGGAGCGCACGATGCGCGACGCGCTGGCGGTGTCGCGCGCGCCCGTGCTGTTCTCGCACTCGTCGGCGCGCGCGCTCTGCAACGTGACGCGCAACGTGCCCGACTCCGTGCTGCGCCTGCTCGCCGCCAACAAGGGCCTCATCATGGTCAACTTCTATACATCCTTTTTGACGTGTAAAGATACGGCTACCGTTCAAGATGCTATTGGTAAGTGATATAATAAGGTGTACGTAAAAAATCCTAACTATAACCATAACCGTATAGTTTGTAATAGTTTTGAATAGCAATTTTTATACGCTGTGTAGAGCATAATTCGAGTTTAAAGTAATTTATCTTTACGTAATTTCATGTTGCCGAGAGGCGAATCGATTCAGGCGTCCCACTCAGCAAGTGCTTTACAATAAGTTTTAAAATATTTTAAAACAATAGAGCGCCCGACACCGTGATAATCGGGTTTTATCTGAAGGCCATTAATTAACCGACATTCTATGTTCTTACAGCACACATTAATCATATAAGGGATGTAGCCGGCGTGGACAGTGTAGGCCTCGGCGCTGGCTACGACGGCATTAATTAGTGAGTACATATTGTGAAATGTAGCTACCTTCCACATAGCAGGTCTACATTGCGAGAGAAAAACATCCATTCCGACCTCCGGGTATCAACACAGACACTTACCTAGCTGTAGATCGGTTTAATTGCTAGGATACCTGTTAACATGATTTATGAGACATTTTTTTATAGCCCGGAATATTTCGAATCGTGTTCGAGATTTATGGCGCAAAGGCAATAAATATTTTCAGTTTATTCTACAAGCAACCTGAATAAAAACATGAACAGGACTTTTACAATTTAAAAAATAAACATATAAAACGCCTTACTTAAGAGCTCAAATTGCTTAAAATTAGCTCTTCAATTTAATTTCGGCACACTGCTATAAAATATCGCAGGACATGCCACGCGTTGCTGTCATAAATCTCACGTACAATGGTTATTTGAACAGCACCCCTCAAGGCCTGGAGGACGTCTCCTCGTACCCGCTGCTGTTCGCGGAATTAATGGAGGAGGGGTGGAGTATAGAAGAACTTCGGAAGTTAGCGGGCCTCAACCTGCTGCGAGTTATGGGCGCTGCGGAGCGCGTGGCGGGCGAGCTCGCCTCGGCCCAGGTCACGCCCTACGAGGACGTCCCGCCGAAACTCTACGATGCTCACAATTGCTCCAGTCAAGACCTATAAGTCCTGACTGAAAATGCAGTTATCATTTTTTACGATCTGTTGTTAATGTGTTAGAGTTTAAACGAATTTGTGATTCCGAGCATCGAGCTCGGTTGTGGTACGTGATAGCTGCAAGGTGCAGAGCTTTGGGGTTGGTAACTAACGGTAATACTAAGCAGCAACTCTACGGCTGCAGACAACATGTATGTGCTACGGTCTACAGTAATTGCAACGTATAAATTAACTACTTGAAAGAAGTACTCGTGTTTGTGACTTTAATATTTCGTAAAATGAACTGAGTCTCAAGGTTAGTGGTGGCGTTATAGAAGCCTTGTTATAATACATATTTGTGTTCAGTCGCCATTTTATCGCTACTGCTACGCTACTTGTAGAGTAATATTTATTCGAGTGTTTGTACACTGAAAAACGATAGTCAGTTTTTCCAATATCCGATTTTATTTATTTGATTTAAAGTTAAAACCAGTAAAACAAATATTTTACAGTAAAGCAAATAAAACATTTTAATAAAAATAAGTGCATAAATAAAACTTTACGTATATGAAGTAGTAGAATCGAATACCTAAAACTATTCGTGCAGCATTAAAGCTAGGTGAAGGGTCTCAGTCGGTTTTGATTGTCCGTTAGCCCGGCCTAGGTTGTAATAAATAATAGTCATCTATCTCAATTCAGCTTTGGGCGATACACAACAATACCCACGCACATTATTTACCTAGTATTTAATCAGTTCGTAAACATACCTATTACTTACAGGACGATACTAAAACAAGATTGGGCAATTAATTACCGTTTTATGAGAATGTCACTAACAACAACACAATTATTGTTATCGCTTTTATTATTATTTCGAGCAAAATCATAGGGGTTATTTACTTCTATGTTATCTACAAGTAAATAAATAATGTCATATAGTGTAATTGCATAAATATGTGGGTACTACGCGACAGATGAATGGTAATTCATCCAGTTGTTAACAGCTACCAACTCTATTCTTGCACTATTCTTAATGAAAACTATAGTTATAAAAATAGTGATTTCCATAATACCTACCATAGATCCATGTATACTAAATCTGTACAAGCACCTTCTCGTAAGCACTAAATGATAATAGGATTCTACAGGATTTTGTAAAGGTGCGCTGAAAATTGAACAATGCGACAGGTTATTCAACTTTACAGATACCTACGGCGGTGCCTTGAAACTTACCTATTGCAATCTCAATCACTTTAGAAACTGCACTTTTCCGATTTATTCTTCGGAATCCCCGAGAAAAAGTCGATATCAGTTTGAACTTCTGCGGACAGAGCTCCGCTAAGTCTCATGGAGACAATGAGATATGCTCGCTCTCTAACTAAACTAAAATTCCACTCGACTGAGTTTTGAAAACGTTAAGTGAAAGGGTTAAAACTTGAAATATATCTTATAGATAAATAATAATAGGTACCTCTCTACACGTACTTACTAGAATGCACACAAGGTTTATTCACCTTGAAGAGAAGACTTGACACCACCGAGTTCGATGTACGGAGTTCCTTAATTTGAATGGAATATTCCAAGTGTTACAATAACTGCGGTTATCAATCTAAATAATATTGTGTTATCAAGCTTTAAATTAGTCTAATTATTATTAGTTAGAAACATACCTACATATAATTTTACCCTGTAATATTATTATCGTCCGATTAGATTGTGATTTGATATTTTTGTCTAAAAAAATATTTAAAGTAAGTAGGTACAATATTTAGTGTATTTACACAATGTTTGTCGTACCTATCCCTAAAGCTTTTTAAATATTGATTATTACTGAATTTAACAGATGCGTTATATGATGTTAGCAGTAAGACATTATATACTTAATTATTATAAAAATTAAATAGGTAGTGGTATTACCTCTGAAGACGACGCAAGTCTCTTTTATAAATTAATTAATTATAAAAATATTATAGTTATGCAGTGTGTTTTACTGAACTGTTATCAATATTTATAATTATTGCTTCATAATAGTGAGACAGTAGGCAGCCGCAATGCTTCATCGTTAGTTCTAATACATTTTCGTCAATTTTACAATAGGAGTGCATTAGCTCATCGTCAAATATAGCGTTTATTAACAAGTTTTGAGGTAAAAACGCACTGCATAACCAAATAGCTTTACCTTATCAACGACCAATAATAGATAATCGTAGAATTAGATATATTAGAACTGACCCAATTTATTAATGAGTATCATCGCATTAATTTAACATTTATAACATTCAATTGATATCTATAAAATACATTGATCAGCCTATTTATTACAAATTCCCAATACTTTACATTGGTAATGATAGATCGTTCGGTATCTCGTCTACCGCGCTCTTACAACAATTTTATGTTACGTTGATGCGAGTGATACTAATTATCTCAATATTTGTACCTCCTAACGCAATATTAGTTAGTAATGTAAATAGTTATATTTGTCAATACACTGGTAATAATAGACGGATCTTAAGACTGACGTGTTTCAGAAATAAATTAGTGTACGTTTGTATAAGTCTAAACAATTAATGTTACGTACCATACATTATTATATCTTAAGATGTGTTTATTATACCACACAGGAAGACTTACGCTGTTGTCCTTACGTATTTGCTAGTACTTTTTTATTTAAATTCTCAAGTATTGAGAAAAATCAATTATTATCCGAGAGACATATCTCATTAATTACCTGAACATAGGCGTTATATTAAATTGCTAAGCAGATCCTCGTCTTCGATTTAATATTTGATCGTTTTTTATAAAACAATATAAAAATATTTAGATACAATTTTTCATAAATTCATGGCGATAGGCAAGCAATACATTTGTAACAGTGTTGCTTTTAGGATTTTTCTCATAGTTTTATAATGAAATCTAGAGCGAGTATCTCTGGACTTACATATTGCTTAAAATTCTTTGAACGCCGCAACGAGCGTATCTTGTGAAGAGACGTTCATCAAATGTTCACTAGCATTGTTTAAAGAATGTAATATTCATTAATCAAGATTGTTGTGTTTTAAGAATTTTAAGCAGCTAGAAACTTTACTGATGTTAATGTTTTATAATTTTACTATTTAGGTAGAGTTATTTGATACCTATGTCATGTAAATTTTAATGAAATAACCAGTTAGAAGTTCCTTAGTTTTAATAGCTTAAATACCTGTTTTATGACATGCTTTTGTTTTTATTTTCTAATAGAATTATACCTACTACTATTCATTGGCATTACTGAGTGTTGTGTATAATTTCTTACCTTTCGCCAGCCCCCATCCCCAAATATTCGTGCTTTATATTCACTCCCCACTGTCAGATTGGGAGACGATCTTCAACACGATTGTAATATCGTTAGGCAGGACTCTCTGGAGACACAAACGAAAACACATTTCAAAAGCACATTTTTTTTAAATTTTAATATTTATACATAGATTGATTCTTTATTAAATGCTTTTATTTAATCCCCTTCACCCCGAAGGAGATTTACTAGTCATATCTCATACACATAGACAGGATTATACCTTACGTTTTGACTTATTTTCAATATAGGTATGTTATCTATATCTTACGAACTAATTACAAGAAACCCCATCATAAAGTTAGTAAACTGCATACTCAAAAACATCTAAGAAAGCTGAATATATAAAATGAAAGGGTAAATATAAGGTACCTAAGTACCTGCAGTTACAATATTTACTTTTGTAAAAGCTTTCTCGTTATGAGATGGGTAACTGAAGACAAATAACATTCTAGGAGTATATTACGATGAGATAATATTGGTCTTAATAAGCGACTCACTAGTCGTTGCGTTTAGAAATTAATTGACATTATAAACCACACATACCTATTAGGGAACGCGTAAAGATTAGGGCTACGTAGCTTAAAGTAAAAGACTCGTGAAGATGGGAAAAAATCGAACTACTGCGCAATCATGAATATGTTGTTGCTACATGCTGTTTATATAGCATTTCTTATACATTCGTATAGGGGTTCATACCTTTAGGGTACTTCCCCATCGTAGAATCAAGAAACTTAGCAAGAAGTCCTAAAATTTATTGTTTCTGTATAGAGAAAACGCTAGTATAGTAAAAAGCCCGAGAAACGTAAATCTGAAGACCGTAAATGTGTAATATCATTAGAAAACTATGATGCAAACAGTGATATTCCAATATTCTCTGCTAGTACGTAACTAAGTCAATTAATTACTCTTGCCCGGCTAAATGGGACTACATCACAAAATTCAGAATATTATATAAATAAAATCGAAGCATATACATTACCGCAGCTTAAGTGAAAAAAGCAAGTTGTAGATAGAGATTTATGGCGCTAAATGGAATAACATTTAATTGCCGGGATAGTCGGTTGCCTCTTCTGCTTGCTATTGAAGGGCAGATATCAATTCGTTTTTTGCCTAGCTATCGAAAGTGTATAAGCAGCACCAGGAAAGACAAGATCATATGTCGGGAGACGTCGACGTTCAACGCTGCGCTTACGATGCGCGCTTATACAATGTCGCCCATCGGCAAGTGACCGCCCGAAATTTTCTGAATATTCATGAATAATTATCGAAAATAAACTTTAAAAGGGGGGGTCTATCATCGATATTTTTCAAGTTATTCAATTTTTAACTTTTTAAGTAGCGCTTGTGACCTTGCTTCACATTTTTTACCATATCTCCTATGTGTTTGGCCCGATTTGGATTCTGTTTATTATTTCTAAAAGCGCATAAGTTACTTTAACTGATTTACTAACATTTCTTTGAAAACTTATCGACTATTAAAAGAAAAACGGACTCTTATTCATTTTTTTTTTTGAAAAATTGTGATTTTTTTTTCTTTAATCAAGTGTAAGTCCATAAAATGTCCCCATAATACGACTTTTTTAATCATTTTTTATAATCTACTACATAACAGCTACAAATTCACACAACATTATGAATACCTATCTTTTAAAAAAGTCCAACAAACAACTAGTTGAACATTTGGTGCTATTGAAATCAAAAGGATCGTTCAGGTAGCTATACCGTTTCATAGGAACAGTTTTTTAACAATGGGACCCCACACCACGTGCGCACTCTTGTCGGCTTATCGGCTAGCGTTACTTCATTCAGTTGCTTGTTAACTGACCCCGTGACGCTACGTATTTTTTGATTTGTGCACTATTTTGATTTGGTGAGGACAATGGTTCGATTGTGTGATCTACCGCCGTCTCGTCTCGTCCGTCTCGTCGTCTTTTAATAGTCGATAAGTTTTCAAAGAAATGTTAGTAAATCAGTTAAAGTAACTTATGCGCTTTTAGAAATAATAAACAGAATCCAAATCGGGCCAAACACATAGGAGATATGGTAAAAAATGTGAAGCAAGGTCACAAGCGCTACTTAAAAAGTTAAAAATTGAATAACTTGAAAAATATCGATGATAGACCCCCCCTTTTAAAGTTTATTTTCGATAATTATTCATGAATATTCAGAAAATTTCGGGCGGTCACTTGCCGATGGGCGACATTGTATACCTATACTAAGTGGGTCCAAAAGGAGCCTTAATTTAGAATACATTAATTATACATACATACATTAATTTTGGAACATTAAGTCAAACTTACTTTATCATAAATAATTTGAACGTTTACAATTATTGCTCATTTTGTACCATGAACTTTTAAGTTACTCAAACACGTTGCGGTATACCTCGCATTTTTTCAAAATGCAGTGCTCAATAAGATTCTTGTAGCACTATAGACGTAAAACTCAGGTGTATAGTAACGTGAATGGCTAGCTTTATAAAAAAAAAATATAATTTTACGACTACCAACATTAAAATGTTTTTAGTGCTATTGTAACACTAACGAAACAACTGTCAAAAGTCAGATAGTTGTCAAGTTGGTCGACATCGACGCTTTGTCGAAAATTTCGTTCAAAATATTACAGAGAAATAATATAATAACAAGTGAATGTGATTAGTTCTGTATGGTAAAGTAAATTTAACAATGGGAGAAAAAAATACTCCGCTTTTAGCGGTTTTACAGCTTCTAAGGAAGTATAATCTTAAGGTAAATATCTGTTCTGTGTTGTGTTCCATTTAACTTTTTTATTTAGAAATATTAACTATTGATGCTTTTTTTAGGGTACAGAAGATATACTACGAAAAGAAGCCAGCTTAGGAGATGTTGAATTTGAGAACTTGGATCTTCCGGAAGTCGAGTTGGCTAGCATCCTAACTTCACATCATACTGAAAGTGATCCCTACAGCTACGAGTTTGCCTACGACAACCTGAGAAAGTTTATAGAAAACTCATTGGACATTTATAAGGTACTCATAACATATTATGTACGTACCCTTATTTAATACTTAAGTTCTCCAGTTTGTCATCCTAATGCTCTTTAACTTGTTTTCAGTATGAATTGTCTACACTTTTATATCCAGTGTTTGTTCATATGTATCTGGCATTAATATTGTATGACCATAATGACCATGCCAATAACTTTTTTGAAAAATTTGGAGCTGAGCAAGAAGATTATTGCCAAGAAGATCTAAAGCGTCTTGCAGCAGTTAAGCATAAAGACCAAATTAAAGGCAATGAATTAGCTGAAATTTACAGGTAATTACTATAATATATTTTTTGTTATGTTTTGATACACTTTTTTTGGTAACCTCTTTTGTCATACTGCTAGGCATGGATTTCTCGCATTTAGCACCAGACTTCTGTCCTTTACTGCTTAACACCAAGGGACACCAGCACATCTTTAGGGGAAATTAATATTAAGGAAAATAATTTTTATGTTACAGTACCAACAAGTTTGTTGTCCAGCTGTCTAGAGATGCATCATCTCAACTTAAACGCTTCTTGCAAGAACAAAAGAGTTCAACTGTTATAATTAATATCATAAACAATCACATACAAGTTGAAGTCCATGATGGGCCGGGTAGAACACAGGCACAGGTACGAGCTACGGCTGGAGGGATGCTCGGAGAAGCCACTAGGAATGGTAAATGATATTATGTAGTATATTTTTACTAAAGTATACAACGTGTAACGGAAATAACGCACATCCACAGACACCCCAAAAAGAATATCCTTTTTTATCCACAATTAATGTATTGAAACATTTTTATCATTTTCTTAGATATTTGTTTTTATTACATATTGTCAGAATAATTTGTACAAATAATTGGCAAAACGCGTGGGCGCCCTATTGCTCAATACGTTACTTATAGCCTATAGCCTTATAGCCTTATTGCATCGACTTTAGGCTCATTTTCGTTTACTTCGAGTGCTTTATGAAAATAGTGTCTACAATTTAATTATTTCTAAATATTTTTTTGGTAAAAAAAAATATTTATTTTTATTAATGAAATGGATTCTGTTATCGATTCTGAACAAAGTAGTTTCAGGATAGTTTAGTATTAAAATCAATTCACTGAATTGCCATCTGATGCCATCATCACTAAATATGATGCCATCTCCATCACTCCATCCAAATTTGTTTATGACTTTTTTGTAGTTTAAGTGCTTCAGGTTACATAGTTTATTTTTATTATTACAGAGAATCGCACTAAGGTTTACTATGGATTGTTGAAAGAGCCTGATATACAAGTTTTGCCCGCACCAGTTGAGGATGAAGAAGAAGTAGAAGAAACACCAGACAAACCCAAAAAGAAAAAGGCAAAGAAAGAACATATTTTTATGAAGAAACCCAAGTCGGATCCTAATGCTCCACCAAATGAAAGAATACCATTACCGGAACTGTAAGTTTCTCATCAATTAGATGACATAAAAAGGTTTGATTTTTTTGTTTTATGTATTGTTTTTATTTCCAGGAAAGAAACTGATAAAATAGAAAAAGGCAAAGCACTTAGGGAGGCTTCAAAACGCATCCAACTAGGCCCAGATAGCTTGCCATCTATTTGTTTTTATACATTGTTGAATAGCGGCCACACTGCTATTTGCACAGACATTTGTGACGATTCTACATTACTTGCTGTGGGTTTTAGTAATTCCAGCATTAAGGTATGTTTTTTATCACCAAGATATACGAAACATTGTTATTTATTTTATTTTATTTCGTAACTTATGTATAAATTATAATTTTAGGTGTGGACATTGACTCCTGTAAAATTACGCGGAATGAAATCTGCTGAAAAACTACAGGATATTGACAGAGAAGCTGGTGTGTAGTATTTCATACTTCTTAATAGTTAATTAATTTTTTTTAAAAAAAGTGACGTCATTCATGTATAATGTTTTCAGGCGACGTACTCGTCAGGATGATGGAAGAAAAGGATAGAGACACCTGTCGGACTCTATTTGGTCATTCTGGCCCAGTTTATAAAGTTGTTTTTGATCCATTCAAAACTATGCTTCTCTCTTGTTCCGAGGACTCAACTGGTATGTATAATCATGAACTTGATTAACATAGCAATAAGAATAACATAACAACTATCTACAGTTCTCGCCAAACTTTATGACCGCTCCGAATGTAGCCGCAGGTATGAGCTTGCGCATGATACGCATGTGGGCCGTGTACGGACGTAACACACTCACACTGAGATACTGGGCACGCCAGGCGCGCGCGGGAGCAGGGCAGCGCGCGCGCGGTGTCTCCGCCCCCGCGCTCTTTTACGTCCCTCTGATACCTGTATTTGTTTTCTGCGCAGCGTTATTGCGCGTAGTTCGGACCGGTCATAAAGTTTGGCGAGAACTCTACATATTTAATTATAATTATGTTTCAGTAAGATTATGGTCTCTTCAATGCTGGACGTGCTTGGTGGTGTTCCGAGGCCATGTATGGTCAGTGTGGGATGTACGCTGGTCACCGCATGGCCATTACTTCGTGACTGCCGGGCACGACCGTACAGCTCGACTGTGGGCAACTGACCACCATCAACCTCTCAGAATATTTTCAGGGCATTTGTCAGATGTCGACGTACGTATTTGCTATTGCATAAATTGCTTTTCTTCCGCATTTGTTTGACTACAAAACTAATATGTATATTTTTTTAACTTTAGTGTGTCCAGTTTCACCCTAACTCGAACTACGTAGCTACAGGTTCTAGTGATAGAACAGTTCGCGTATGGGATTGTCTAACGGGAACTCAAGTCCGTATTATGACAGGCCATAAGGTAATAATAATATTAACTTTTGTTGCTTAAAACAAAAGTTGGTTTTTTAATTGGTTCAAAACTTTGGTTTATTAATGAATATTGTTTTATTTTCAGTCTACAATATTTACTTTGGCGTTTTCGGTTTGTGGAAGATGGCTAGCTTCAGGTGGGAATGCAGAGCTTATTGTGTGGGACATTTCAACAGGATCCCCGGCTGCCCTGATACCACCTACGCACACTGCACCTATACATGCGTTAGCATTTAGTCGTGATGGAACTATATTATCATCTGGTAACTAACTGCTTTACTCTTAGAAGAAATCATGATCTGCTTTTGACCACTGTTAACTTAGCTAGATTTTATTATGTTATACTAATTATTTGTCTAATTATCTGTTTTAGGTTCTTTGGATTGCAACATAATTTTATGGGACTTCAATGCTATCACAGAAGAGGCCATTGGCGAAGAAGCAGGAACCAATGCTAATACTACAGTTCAGAAAGAAGACAAGTTCTTGTTACGTTCATTTGCAACAAAAAATTCACCAATAAAAGGGTTACATTTTACGCGTCGTAATCTATTGCTCGCAGTAGGGTCCTATGAGGGGAGTTCTTAGAATATGGTTATTATATTTGCATAGCAGTGTTTATTAGATTAAGAATTTAAGACATAATAAAACTTATAACTTTCATCATAATTTTTTATTTCACTCATTTTTAGTATTCTATTCTTACATATTATGTTTACCTAATCCAACACTGTGTATCTGTGTAAAGAATTTCCTTTCTGAAGTAATAAATTGTATCATTAAATTCAAAATAGATTCATTGCTCCTGGCAACTTGTGCTTTCATAGCTTGCTTGAAATCTTCTTTTACACCTTTATCAGCTCCACGGGTACCAATTCTTCTCTGTCCTAAATGCTGTTGGGAATTTGGTATAATATCAAGCACAATATTGTTTCCTTGTTCATTCCAAATATAACTGAGCTCTTCTAGTATATCAATGTGAATAATGTAAGTGGAAAACAGATGATAATGGAACACTCCTTTTTGCCTTATAATATCCATTATGTGAATAAACATTGCCTCCTCTTGAGGCCAACCAAGTTGCATCAATACAAGCATATGGCCATGGATTACATCAGTTTTATTTTCAGAATTTGATAAAATTCTAATCAGCAGGGTGCAAAAATAATGCATGATAGCCACTTTAGTGACAGGCAGGAAATGCAAATGTCTATGTTTTCCACCTACAATTAGCTCTGGTTCTAAAACACCTTCCACATTAGGTAACTGAGGTAGAGCCCTTAATATATTCTCAATGCAGCCACCATAATAGTTCTGGAAATAATAAATAGACGCCTTGACTATGCATGCTGTCAAACTAGTTGCAGTATCTTCAGGCATAGCTTCATCATACTTCCCCCGGTACAGTGCAAATTCATCAGCAAACCCTTCAGACCATGGTTTGACTTGTATCTGATTTGCTAATTTTGTAAATTCTCTTGATATGTGGTCATTGCTGTGCAGTAACTCCCAACAGTTAGCAGCTGCTTGAAACTGATGTGCTGATATCCCTGTAACCTCCAGTTCACCTTTCCTCCTCTTTGAAGGTGTTATTTCTGGATCCGACAGAGCTTCCACAAGGATATGGTTACCTTTTAGTGACTTCTGTTCATAAAGAGATCTTAAGAAAAATGTTGTTCCACAGTAAAGCAACTGACGACAATCATCATTGTTCCTCAAAGTTAATAGTTTTTGAAAGTATGTCTCTTTGTTTAAGCTATTACTATAATTGTAAAAAAATGGATCCCACCCCAACTGTCGGCCCATTAAATCCAACACTCCGTACAGTCTTTGCCATGGGTCTGTAATATCATGTTCATTCTCATCATATACATAAGAATTGTAAAAATCAATGGCTTTAATTACAAGACGTTGCAGCAGTCTTGGTGACTCCAGTGAACTGAGCAGAGGCAATGTCTCTACCACCAAAAGTCTGGCATAGCGATTATCATAGAAGAATTTTTCAGCATTTATTAATGTCTTTACTAGACTGTCAACACCCAATTGTGGAAACTTTTTCAACAGTAATACTAATAAACGACAATGCTCCATAGTATCATCACTGTTCTCAACACTAGTCTTCAGGATTGTCAATTGTATATCCGGACAAATATTATCAAACATTTGGCTTAAAAAGCTACCCTCGGCGGATCTTAAGGCATTCGCGATTGCAGATATTTCGGGTAACAGAGCTGGTAGGTTCTGTCTTGATATCATTAACGAGCTAAAACATTCAGCAGCTTCTTGTACGTTCCCTGATTGCTTCTCCATTAAATACGCCTCGAATTGTATTTTAAAATTTGTAGGGAATAATGTTTTCGCAGTCAGCATCCATGCCTTCGCGGAATGTATATTATACCTCTGTGCATTTTTAGCTTTCGCTATAATATAATCTTCATCACTCAAAGCTGTATCAACCCCTGGCATTTTGTTAACTAATTTTTAATCAAACTGTGTATTGTTTTTTTTTGCAATTTATAAATAAAAATAAATTCTTGAATTCGCCTCACCGTCAACGTTTTGACTTTTGATAGTTATTTTGACGTTTGTTTGACAGAAGTCAGAAAAGCGATGTTTTACGACTCTACGCGCACAGAGTATGTACTTGACTTTTCTGAAACCTTTTATATTTAACTTTCTGATATATAAATAGAGTAACTGATTTGCTCTAGTAAATAAACCACAATTAAAGTAATAGTGTCGTTATAAACGGCGTTAGTTTCTTATCAAATCGTCTTATAAACAACTGTATTTCAGAATAAAATAAATTAATTGAATACTTAAATGTAACCTAGACATTTTTGATTCTTTATTAACTAGGCTGTGGTTTTTTTGCGTCCTAATAAATAGTAAATGCAATACTAAAAATCATTGATCTAAAGACAACAAGTACTTGAAAGCAAACTGCTGACAATAGTTTCTATTGTTTCTCTACTGATTGATAGTTGACACTTGACATGACATTGACATAATGTTTACGTTTGGGCTAAGCTGCAGTAATTACAGTGTATAGTTTGAATAAATATAAATCTGTTTTATAGTGTAATAAATATGAAATAATCTAATGCATAGCGTAATTTTGATTTTATAGTAATAGATATAAAATATGCATGAATTTGACATGTATGATGACTATGCAATTGCAGAGGTTGTCCCTGATCATATTTTGGAGAGCATATTTTCCTATCTCTGTTTAAAAGATCTCCGAAATTGTGCGTTGGTGTGTAAAAGCTGGTATAGAATTCTCAGTGATGAAAACAATGATGTTTGGCGACTACATTGTGTTAAAAGATTGGTTGAAGAAGTTATGAAATCTGATTTACTTTCAACTGTTACTACATACAAATCTAAATTAAGAGCTTTTTACCATGCATGGAATCCACACGATTGTTCGAGAAACATTTATGTTAAACTAAATGGATTTACACTACACAGGTTTGGATTTGGAACTTGTATATTTATCAAGCATTGTGTGATTTGATAAACAGCATTCATAGTAAATTTTGATTTTCAGGAATCCTGTAGCTCAAAGTACTGATGCTTGCAGAGGAAAGGTTGGGTTTTATCATGGCAGACATGCTTGGGAAGTGATATGGGAAGGGCCCTTAGGAACTGTAGCCGTAGTAGGTATATCAACTAAAGATGCACCCTTGCAATGTCACGGATATGTTGGACTGTTAGGATCTGATGAGCAGAGCTGGGGGTGGAATTTAGTTGATAATCATTTATTGCATAATGGAGACACACAAGGTCACTATCCTCTGCTAAATAATTGTCCAAAATACCAGGTGAGATGTAGTTCTGGATAATACTAGTTTTTTTTTTTTATTTATACTACAAACTCATTGAATTACTGATGAGAGAGTTTACTGATTGCTTTGCCTTCATTCATCATTTTTCTATGTTAATTTGATAGAGGTTTTATTTGTATAGGTTGGTGAGCGCATTCGAGTAATCTTAGACTGTGAGGACAACACTTTATCATTTGAAAGAAATTATGAATTTTTAGGAGTTGCATTCAGAGGTAAATATAATCTTTAATTAAAATTTATTATAAAAGTGTATCTACTGTACTTTTAAATGCATTTTTTAATTATTCAATAAACAAATGTCCTTTACACTGTTAAATTCTCAGTCTAAATATAGTTCTTGTTTGCTTACAGGCCTTCCAAATAAGAAACTGTATCCAACAGTTTCAGCTGTGTATGGTAACACTGAAGTATCCATGGTATATTTGGGTCCTCCTGTGGATGGCTGATAGTGAATGAGTATGTCTAGAAAATAAACAATTTCTAGTCAAAATGCAATAATGTGATATAATTTACTGTTACGAGGCTATTCTAATTTTAATATTATCTTAATGTAAAAATAATGAATGGTAAATTTTGGGTTTTTCAAATTTATTAAATAGTTGAAGGATTCTAAAAGGAAATGACTGGGATAATCCTATTTGTTTCAGTTTAATTCAAGTTTCTTGATCTATATAAGCCTCAAGTTAGAAAAGGCATCCTGATCCCCGCTCGTGTGCCGCGCTCTCGGCACACTTCGCTCACTTGGTATGTGCCCAGTCATAATTTCAAACTAATTCTACCAAATCTGTTGACTGTGACTATCAATTTCTCATTTTTGATTGATTGTGAATTTACGTAAGTGTCACTGTCATTATAACTCCAATACTTACTGAGATCTACTACCTAAAAATTTGCCATTTTGCTGCTAACAAATATAAATTATATTATTTACATAATTCAGTATATTAATCTGAATTATTTGTGTGTGTATTTTACAATGCTTAAACTTTCTTTGCTGAGCACTGTCAACTAACACTAGACACTAATGCTGAATTTAAACAATAAGGGCGTTTTTACAAATTGTAAAAAATATAAGATAATTATAATCATGGAATTTTACACAACCTATCGGTATTTTGAAATGAAATGTGATAAATGCTGCTGCTTATAAAATCTAGAAAAACTTCCAACCACTTCCATTTTTTTCTGGTTTTGCTTTGAGCTTGAGCAAAACAAAATATTAATAAAAACAATTATGAAGACTGGAACTATGTAGTGTGTGTGTTTGTGTCTGGAACTAAGATTGTCGATACTTCCAATATACATAGCCTTGGATCTGTTAACTGTTAGCTCTACAGCAATCAGCAGTGATGAAATCACATTTTATTTAAGGTACCTTTATCATATGAATAATATTTTATTTGAAGAAAAAATCGTGATTAACGTGGATATAAATATGTAAGATAAATTGAATCTCAATAACTTTAATACGCTTTGATCACTTGTAAACATTATCTGTAAATTACGTACAAAATCGTATAAGGTATATTTATTTAAATCCACGTTAAGGAAACTTAAGTGTTTTTTTTTACTAAAATATATTAAAATCGGAAACCCCATTTTTTACTATGGCTCGTCCAGCGATAAATACATTCAGATAGGTATCGATCTAAAGTTGCAATCAAATAATCAAACGAGTCGCATCACGGATTTCAAAAAACCATGACCATTTAATGTTTTGTCCTCGACAAAAGTATTCCGTTCACACATTACATTCGATGTGTGAACTGAACACCTACGCACCATTTAAGGTCCTTCCAAATACACTTAGTATCATAACGTACCTACGTGCCACGGCAGACAGCTTTGCTTGCAACTTTGAGACCCGTTTCAGAAGGCTGATCATGTTAACCTGTCGTCAAGTCTAGAGATCACAATTATTTTTTATCATCATCATAACAAGAAATCACAGCGCTTCACAATAGGTTTGATCGATGATTAACAGATTTTTGTGTTAATCAGCCATTTAGAGAGGGTACAAAAAACTATTTAATTGTTTTTGTTAAACGCATGTCAACAATAGATTAATTGGATTTTATTCTGTCTACAATGACTGTTAACAATTTAGAAAACTTTTTAATACGGACAATATTTATGTTGATCCATAGGTAGTTTAACGTATTTGCTTACCTACAGTAATTTTAACTTAGGCAATAAAATATCTAATTTTATGTTAATTTTACACTGTTACATAGCTGAATATTATAAGGCCAGTGCAATAAAACCAGTTTTTACAAGTTGCTTTATTATTTTAATTAAATATCAAGCTTGCCGACAGATGCCTTTTATACCGTACTGTAACGCTCCCGTTACAGTAGGTACTGTATACAAGGCGTCTGTTAAAAAAAAAACATTACAAAGACGTCGAATTATGAAAAAGCAAATTAGCAGGGTGATACAAAATATATAATGTTACAGGGATTCAGGTCAACGGGATTGGCGTCCAATAGACAAGTCATAATGATGCACCTACTTTTTCTATTCCTTCGTGCCTCTCACGTCTGAGTACGAAGTATTATCAGTTTAGGCATTCTAATTCTTGCCCAGGAAAAAGCTAATTTTCACCGCCAAACCCCGAACTTTATACTCATAAAGTGGTATGCCGCTTGATTTCGCAAAGGCGCATTAAGAAAACCAGTCGAGCAAACTTCCTGCCAATCAAGAATAAGATTTGCACAGTACACCTGGTACACAATGGTAGCTATCTATGTGTTACGAGCTTTAAGCCCTCTACTCGCATGGGTACTTTCTACTTAAGGTTAAGGCGCTACCTCGATTTTATTTGCCATTTGCCATGGCAGATTGTAAGACAACCAGCTTACCAATGGATCTGAAATTTTGATATAGGTAAATTGATACCTTTATCTAGATTCTGCCAGAACGAAAACACGATACTGATAATTTTACTCGATCATAATTAATTTCGAAAACACGTCTATAAAAGTACTATTTTTGATTTTATAAGCAAGTTACACGATCTTTATGTTTCAAAATTACTCTAATACATTCGTAACATCAATATTAAGGTTCTGTCAGAACAGTTTTTCCATAACTATTACCAATCATTTTTAAATAAAGTTTTAAGATTTTGTATTTTTTGAGCGGCCGCGATCATGGTAGACGCTACGCAATTCTGAACCTTATGCCCGTGCGCTAGCGATTGATACACAATAATGTACGGAGACGAGCCAGTCGGGCGATTGGGCTCTTGGGGGTTGGACCTATGCATGTTGTCGCTCCGGTCGTAGGTATATTCATTTGTGACGTGATGATCTTAGGTTTTAAATATTTTGTAAGTGTAAATATTAGTTGGCTTAGACGTTATAGGTAATACTTATATTATTAAATTAGGTTTAGGTTTTATAATATAAAATGGCAAGAACTTAAAAAAAATATAGTTTCTTAAAGAAAAAAGAAAACAACACCTCAAAGAATGTGCCAAAAATGCAGGAGGTGAAAAAGGCAAGGTAAATAAAATAAAATCATCATTACCTATCTATGCAACTAGTATGTAGTTATGTAATTTGTTAATTTTAGTGAAATTGTTGTTCTATAATCTATAACATATTTTTGTAGTTGTAAATAATAACACCATTCGTAGGAGAGTTGTAACTATAGGTAGATCTCGCCAAACTTTATGGTGGCTTTGGATATTGCTCGAGTCGCTGCATAAACACCATTTTAGGCAGGGAGGTAACAGCGGGTGATGGTGGGCCACATAGGTACCTACAACAAGGTTGTACGCATATAGGTACTCGGAAGTTAGATGCGATGCGATCAGCCACAATTAAATTTGGCGAGAACTTTTGGTATATCTACACTAATATTATAAAGAGGAAAATTTTGTATTTTTGTTTGTTTGTATAATGGAGAAACTCAAAACTACTGGACCGATTCTAAAAATTATTTTACCATTACAAAACTACATTACCTATCCACGAGTAACATAATCTATATTTTATCTAGGTAAGTAATATGAGTGTTATTAGATATTATTGTAAATATTAGCACAAATCACTAAATAAGTAGCTACTACGTAAACATAAACACAAAACAAAAACAACAAAAAATCTATGGAGACTTTGTTTTGTGTTATTTTTCTTGTATTGCCTTTTAGGAGAAGTTTACAAAATGAACGGATTCGGCCAGAAAAAACAATATGTACTTTAGATGCCGTTCCAGCAACGAATTTTTAACATTACATTATTATTTATATTTCAGTTTTAATAAATATGTTTAAAAATTTATTATTATTGAGGTAGCTATGAAAAGAAAAAACGCAATTCAGCATTTTTTGCGGGCGCTATCTTGAATTTTTAATCTATCAAGTCCTTTTATTTGATACCGATATTGAAGGTTTTTTAAAAAAATATGCTATTCGCCATTTGTGGCGGCGGCCATCTTGGGCCGATATTCACCAAATAAAGCTAGGAACACTTCCGATTAATTCCCATTTCAAACAAAAAAAAACTAAACAACTATCGACTCAGCCGTTCAGGATATACACAAACACACACACACAACACACCACACACATACATACAACCATGCACGTCCAACTTATCATATTAAGTTTTCATTACAAGTATTTTTTGTAAATACAAAAAAAAAATAATCCGATTAAATGTAAGTTGCGGCTCCTTATCTTCCCTGTTCGGTTCTTTTGACCCCGCGCTGACCTCGATGTGTGCGATTCGCGCGAAGTTCAAATTTGACACATTGAGTGAAGACGATAGCTTGCGCGACGCGCGGGGCGCGCGGGGCGTAGTGGGCGGAGCTATCTAAAATGAAAATATTCGCGGTAGCGTCTTAAGGTTTAAATACTTCAAAAATATCGATTGCTCTAAATTTTTAACTAAAGCTTACTGATTTAAATCTAGCACAAATATTAATTTGCTGCAAATTTCATTCATGAACCGAAGAATATAATTTTGACAAAGTTCTTGGTAAAAAACAAATGCTAAACAACAAAAAGCCGTAAAATAATGGTGATCAGCAGCGGAAAACAAATACTTGCGATTTCATAATTGTAACACATATTTAAACACCAATACAAATCAACCCCGTTTAATACCTTTTATAATATTATTTACCTTAATGAAAATTTCAAATAGGTAGTTAAGTAGGTATATCAATTTTCATACGTTTATTTAAAGGTATAGACATAATAAAACACTGTTGTTAATTATTTATATTTTATTGTTTTATTTCAGCAATACATTTCCTTTAAATTAATATTTATAATAGGCTATACAATACATATTTTTACTTGGTAAAAAATTATAACAATTACGAAAACTGTGGCGGGACTAGTCACACTAGTTTTATAATTATGAATTTGATTTTAGATGCGAATGCGAAGTAATAAACACAACTGATTGAACAATAACTTACATGCACGCAATTTTAAAACTATGAAAAAATACTGCCCCCAAAATATAGATTTAAATTATAATTTTCATTTGCTTCAAGTTTGTATTTTATATGAAATTTATTTTTCGTTTGAAAAATTATCTAGATACTTGAGTAAATGTAGTTAAATAATTTTATATTTTCTTCCAGTTGTTCTTTTAGTTACTTCACCAACCAACAGCTATTAGTTAGTCACTCCTAAGCCACCAGACAAATTGCCGTATATGTTGTCATCTGCCAAGCCTTAAATATCTTCGCCGACACACATCCGGCATTTTGTCTTGTTTCTAACTAAAAAACTAGGTATTATTGATGCTCTTTCTTCTTTAAATAAAATAATGTATCACTACTTTTTTGACAGCTACAGACAAGTATACAATTATATTGGTATACATACAAATAATAAAACATTTGGGACGTATTGATTAGAGCTACGTATACAAAAGTATTAACATATCCATCTAGTCTTGTTCCATGAGCCGATGTTGATATTCCACATTGTTAACAAAAAGAGACACTATTGGTTCGTCTACAATATTACGACTAGGATTGGTTGGGTATGTCTCAAAAGTCAGGCAAGAAATACTTATTCACAATAGTAGAGGAAATTCGAAAAGTTAAAGCAATAATTATAGGAGCAAATGCAAAGGATAAGGCCATGCGCAATAAACTTAAAAGAGTAGTATATATCGAAAACAATGTTATTAAAAAAGGTCCGTACTGACTCGTAAAATAATAATAATAATAGGGAAGGAAGAAAATTTTGTTATTACACTGGTATATAATATAATAACATTGTCTGACTTATGCGTGGGTAATGCACTATAAATTTTACAAATAAAAACAATTAGTAAAATAAGTCTCACTAGTAACTAAGAAGGTACCCATCTAAAATAGTAGTGGAATGTTGTATTCAAATAAATAGGTGTGTTAAGTATTTTCTACATAATATTACGGTTTGAAATAATTTACGCCCTTATTATATATTACTAGGAAAATTTAACGGAGTTAAAATCTATCAGATCTAGTATACATATCACTCACAGCTAGTCGATATTAGAGACGATTTACAACATATATAAAAATTATAATCATCTCCATAATACCTACCGAGAATGTAAACACTTTTAAATATAGATATTTAAAGGTTCCAGCAAACATTCTAATTGGCTAAGTATAATTCGTAACTAGGTTTAACCATGAAAGGTGTAGTAAATAACGACTTCTCTTGAAGTCAAGGACATGGAAATCGATAAAACGACAAATCGATGCGTGAGGCTACAGCATAACTATTTTATAATTAACTTAAGTAGGTATTGGGGTTACGAAGAACTAATACGAGATCCTTTCTACTAACGAGGAACGTACTTTGACTACTTTTATTGTGTATCACGGCCTAGTCTCACGTCATCATGATTAAAATTAATTGTCTCTCAAACTAAAATAATTAATATTAATTACATTATGTAATGTCATTAAATAATTGCATAATCAATAGTCTGACGTAGTTGTCGTTCCTGTATTAACATAACTACAGTCAAACAATAGTGAGAAGGCTTGTCAAGTTATCATTGAGTTAATTAATTAGATGATATTTAAACATCTATCTACCTATTATTTACCTCGCACATTTGAATATTTGTTAGTCAAATCAAGATTATAATTAAGGTTTTGGTATAACTATTTGGGAATAGTCTTTAACTTGTGACCCAATATAATACTCGGACTAAAAAAAAACAGTTTTTACCGTTCTATGACTTTACTATTATTTGCCCTAGGTAAAGTGTGAGTTAAATAATACGTGAGTATAATTCGGGTTTCGTTACTTCTGGTTACTAATTTAAATAAGTTCAATTCAGCTTTTATAATAAACGTAGACACGAAAATATTTAAGTTAGGTACCTCCAAAAGAACACGCAACAATATTATTGATTTGCGTAGGCTTTGCATAGTTTTGCTATTGGTATGTGGGTAAGTTTTGATTAAATTAATGTTTTAATTATTCCAAATTGTTATAACATCCTACATTTACCTACGTAATTAGGTACCTACTACCACAGTAAAAAGGTACTACTCTTCAAAATTACTCACAGTCACAACCTTATCTCCCTTTACCTTTTAAGTTAAAGATGTTACAATAACATTTTATAGAAATGGAAACTAAACATTTTTAAGACTAAGATATATGTGTTTTATCTAAATATATATTTTCAATGGCCATTAAAATAATAACAAGTTCAACAAGCTTTTAGTGTACTTGTTATTATAGTCAGCAAATAAAAATGATGATTGAATAAAACGAATCATGAAGTCTTATAAAAAGTATTGTAAAAATGACAGCAAAATTAGCAATAGGTTTTATTATTACTTATATATTTCGTCGTTGTCTACTTAATATTACATTAGAAAATAACAATTAGGCCATATTGCAAATTTGCATTATTTACTTAAACGCATAAATAATAAAATTAAGGCTGTTAAGGGCAAGAGAGTTTCTGACAAGATTTTGAAACGGTTCACATGACCATAGGATCAGCATCCGCCTAAGTTGAGCTTTGTAATTTTTTTTGGTGTTTACAACATATTAGGTACTTTATAATTTTAGAGAAAACAACTACTTGTCTTCGTATATTTATAGGCCTTCTAATTGCCAAACCACTCTTAAAAATTGGATGCATATAAAGTGGACAATGCACTAAAGCACTCGATAACAATTTGTGAAAAGTGTAGGTAACTACTATTTTTTAATCTATTATTGAAAGAAAATTCAAAGTGCAAAGGCTTTGCAACTATAGCTACTTCACTTTGAGCAAGAAATGCAAGGTAGGCGCTTACCCGCTGGCTACCTCTCGATTACTGTATTCGCCTGCCTTTCAAGCTAATAGAGTCAAACAGGGTGATAACATCAACCCTTACTAAGTACCTAATTAGGTTTGCTTAAATACTTAATTACAAACAGGAATATTAAGTGGTCAGTTGTGTATGATTTATCTACCATAATTATTGTTAATATTTAGGCATGTGTTTTTGGTTATTTGCTATTATTTCTCAAAAACCGTCCAACATTAGTACATACTACTCGGCCACCTCTGGACTAGAAATCACTTTTTTTGGGTTGGTTTCGGCGAGTCAGATTTAGTGCTAATATATAAAGCGCCGCCGTTAGTTTAAATCGTTCTATGATTGATTCGGTAGGTAATCATTAAAAAGGCCGCAATATTTAGTAGGTACATTTTCGGTTTAGATATATCAACTGGTCGAAACCTGTGCTTCTTGCAAGTTAAATAGTAACCTATGTTAATTATTTGTAATAATTAATAATCTAGGTTTCGTCAATACGATAATACTATAGGTTCCTATCCATAATAAAATATTCTTTTAATTTAACTCACACAAACAATAAACCTAAGGTAGGTCTTATTCGTGATGAAGTTTTAAATTTGAATTATTTTTTGTTCAGTTATGTTAAACTTGAATTTTGTTGTTTTTTGCAGTTACAGCGAAACTATATAAAAATCAATTAATTACATTGTTATCTGGGTATAAATTGTCACTATGAATAAGACCCACACTTGTTTTATTAGGCCATTCAGCCATAATTTTATAAACCCAACATCCAAATACTTATACATATCGAAGGCGTGATTTAATTTTAAACAATGTCTATAATATAGTTACTGATCTAATACCAACAAATATCATCACAAAAATCTTTGCAAAAGTTTATAATCTATAATATTATTTAGCTTATTCATATATTAACCACCAAAACCAAATGGACGCGATGAAATATTGTTCTCCAACTCAAAAGGCATTTTGTATTATAGTTCTTACCTACCCTGAGAGGGAAGTACCAACTGCAGCAGTTACTAGTCCTCATGGTGGGAGTCAATTGGTTGTTTGATCACACTGTTGTCCAGTAGAGAATCCTTCATCTGGGGCTTTACTTTTGTAGGTGGGAACTTTGTAAGGCAGAAGTCTGAGATCAGACAGAATATCTTACATAGCAAAGGACAAAGCAGAGCCTGGTGGACCACTGCCGCTACTCTGTACCACGGCCCATCAAACGGATCTAGTATAGCTGGGCACAGCATATGATTAAGGTTCACTTGAGCAGGCTGAAATAAAAGAGTTTAGATTATTTTGAGCAACTAAAATAATTTACATTTTACATTTTTAAGCAAAACATTATATGTATACATAACCTAATAATGAAAACTTATTAGATCATCAACTAAGTGAACTTGACTTGGGTTCTCACTGGCACACCATATTTAATATTAAATTATTATATCAAATAAATTTACTTACTATAGCTATAACTTGTAATACAACAAAGTGATAAATCAGGTTAAGACAGTAGCTGAATATTGCCCAATTGAAGTCCCAAAATGGTTCTATGTTGTATGGACCTAAAAAAAAATATTTTTAATTAATTTATATATTATTATTATACCAGTCAGTTTTTAAACAAACTAAAAATAATTCAACACACCGCCAATCCTTAGCAAGTAGTAAGGTATCACAAACATCATTCCATGTTGAATCCAGTACAGTGCGGCTTCAGCAAATATCTGGTATCAGAATAAACAATATGTATATCAAATACAAGCAGTTTAGACATATAATAAATAAGTTTGTATACTAATTACCTTCCTCGAAGCTGTTTCAGGAAACAAAAATGCTAACAGTGGCCCATTTAACAAGTTCAAGTGAATACGAAAAAGTGTAGTTACAGTTTTACTTGGTGGAGCAGCCAATAAATAGATCTAGAAAAAGAAAATAAGTATTAATACACATTACATGAATTTTATAAAATACTTAGAAATAATTACCATTCCACCTAAACTGTCTAAAGAACAGACATTCCTTGATAGACAGACATTATGTAAACACCTGTTTAGTATACTACATAGTGTGTGTATCAAGATTTAAAACACCTCATTAATCATTCCAAATGATGTTATGAAGAGAAAGAAGTTATATCTATACCTAAAATATTCAAATAGAAGCAAATATAAATCATTACCTTCTAAAATTTTGTATTATTACAATGAATGTATTTTTATAGATTTTAATAACCTTTTCTGTATAAATGTTACATATTTACAGTCTATTTACTTGAAATGTATTTTTTTATTATACTCACTTGTATCAGAGTAGTTACATGACAAGGATTTAGCAAATATATAACGGTTCGCGATGCAAATTTAAAACCAATCTCCATGCCCCAAAGCAAAGCCAAAAGTATTACTAATAATCTTTTACCACCTCTGTCATTTTTCACATAATTTGTATCTTGAGGTATGGATAATTTAGGATAGGTTTTAATCTGAAAAAAAATAAAATGATGGTATAGTTATATTGCAATTTATTCTAAACCCATTAGTCAACAAAAATGTAGGCCATCTACTAATTTAATTTAGTTCAGGTAGTGATAGCACAACCCCCACGTGTAACCCATAAATAAGGCACATTACTCAGACAGTCTACGATTGATTTACATAAGTAACAAAGCATACTTACTGAAATATATACACAAATCGTGACTACAATTACAGTTTCGATTATTTGTCTTTTCGTGGACAAAAAATAAGCACATTCCGGACCCACGTTTCTAGGAACAGCTCTATTAGCTCCGCTATACGCCCACTCAAACATTTTTACAAATTGATTTTACTTTAATTAATTTTTCATCGATTTAATGATTTTATTTTTGGAGAGGAAATATCTGTTCAATGTTTTAGTTCCCGCTACAGTGACAGCTGCGGATTACAAGCGCGAGCGTGCGAGGTGTTTGTTTTTATCTGTTAAAGCCAGGTTTTGAAACATAGTCTTTTAATCATTTTTAAGTTTGTCAACATTAGTACCCTGAACTTCCAAAAACAAAAACATATTTGTCAAAAGTCTTACAAGAGTATCTTATTATAACCATAGTTATAAAAATGTGAAATAAACTAAAACAAGATAATGAATAGAAAAAATATCATACTTATTGGTATTGCCCTGCTCTTGTTCCGATTTGATTACTCGTAAACTAAAATATGAATTAATAAGGTGTCTTAAGGTATAATTGTAGATTTTAGAAGAATAGGTACTGCATGTATTTTCGGAACAGGTTAAAAATATTTTGTAGCCTCTGGTTATGTAACTGGAGACTAAAAAAATAATCATATGGCCATTAAATCTATTAAATAGCGGCAGTTTCAAAATAATTTGATAATCGAGAAACAGATTAGGCTCGTCTATAAAATAAATATCGATCACAAATCGATGATTGTAGTTGACTGTTACTACTGTGGCTTATGATAACGCATTGTACAATCAGCAACATAAGCCAGTTTATTAAAACTCGAACTTTCAGTGTAATTTTTTATAGTATATTTTAACAATACTGAGTGTCATGTCCATTTCATCACACGGCAGCACAACAGCAATTTAATGAATATGATAATATAAAGTTGTTTTGATTATCGGATTGTGTAATTGACTTCACCCCGAAATCCGCCCCTAAGACGACCCACTGATTCCGACGACCGTACTATGTCGGCAGGACGCAGCATGTACGTAACGATGATTTGATGACTCTAAAGACAGTCCCACTAATCAAGTAAAATAGCGTAACAATCTTTAATATTCTAACCGTTGATTTATAATAAACCAAGTAACTATGCAGTAGTTTTTCCCATACATAAGTATAGATATTATTATCTTTATAAATTAAATCTACGTGCCAAAGTTGAAAATTTTACTAATAGATAATCCGATCTCCCATCCCAAATGAGGAGATACTTCTTTTATTAGTAGATAGTCATTCTGTAATTTATACTATAAAAACACCATTTTAACCACATCAAACATCGCTGATAAAATAGCTGTGGAAATCGCGAAGAGAAACGATTAGCTTCCATTACCTACAAGATAATCCGTGCCCCCTGTAGGGCAATACTTTTCGGGTAGTACAATGTAGGTACATATTTGTGCCTACCTAATCTACCTACTCACATTGATTACACTTACAATATTGTGACTTTCTACTGGTTAAATCGTTCTTTTAAGTATAAGACAGTATATCGGTTACGTCAACTTCATATACATATATTTAGTGCCGTGCTATAAGTTGTCTCGCGATTTTTTCTGCATACTTGCCCAATACAATGACTACGTAGGTAGGTACGCGGATATCTAAGTACTTGTGAACTGAGGTACTAGGTGGTGTTGAAGTACGGCATAATACTGTAAGAGTTGAAAAGCTCCATAAATTCTACAAAACATTTTAATAACAAATACATTCATGCAATGGTAACAAGCAGAAATATTGCACTATTACCGAATAATAGTGTATTATACTTGTTACTGATAAAAAGCAGTCACAGATCATTGACAGTCAATATTTCATTGGCACTTGAAAAGGGTAAGCAATAATAAAAATAACAACTTTTAAAGTTATTTATTGGGTACGAATTCCTAAATTCATTAACATTATTCTATCTACAATATGGCAGTGTTCTCGAAAACATTTTAAGACTCAAATAGGTACATATTATTCTTATGGCATATGTTCAGAATACAGCTATGCTATTTTATTTATAATCTTTGTTGTAAACATACTATATAATTATCGGAAATTTTATAAAATATGGGCAAATGGATTATTTTTACCTCTAATTAATTTTTATATAATATATTTATAATCATTTATTATTATATACAATTAGGCAAATCTAAATTATCACAAATCGAGTGTATGAGGGCTTTTAAGTTCGATCAGTGATTTACAACACATGATCCAACTATCTTATTTGATTTATTACTTATTAATGAATACACGTCTTCTTAATTCATTTATAATTGTGTCCCAGTCCAGATACGATTAGAATATATGTTCGTAATGAGAAGTTTAAGTAACAATGCAATAACAGACAATAAAGAATTATTCATAAAGTTATTAAATAAAATACCTTACATTTAAATTGCTTTGGTGTGTTATTGATGACCAGGAACTCAGTTATTTAGTGACTTTGTAAACGAAATGATAAATTAGACACCTACTCTTCTCAGCCTCTTCATACCTAATTAATAGTACTTATTATTGAGTAATTGTTAATAATTAGGCACAAAACAAAACATTGGTGTCAGCTTAGTAGAATTTCATTACTCTATTTGGTGTTCTTCATGCAAACTGCGCATCGAGCTACACGCTCCAGTAGATTTCCTGATTTCAATGTCTGTCGTTCTGGCATCGTGAACTGTTCTTCGTCTCTGATGGTCGTCAACCAGAAACTGAGTTTGTCTGAGAACTTGTTGCATGTACCGCCCTCACCATTGCATTCAATAAATGGTACCGCACGGAAGCTTTCCAAACATGATCCAGGGCTCTCTAGAGCCTGACCACCACCTTGGCCTCCCGCGCTCGTTTGCTGTAACATTAAATGAATTAGTTAGGCACTGACTTCTTCCAGTTTATTCGTATTATCATTTTCAACATAAAATAATAGTAAAAAAAAAAACAAATTAACTGTGTACATTTACCATGCTTGAGAGATGAGATGAGCTAACCAAAATATATAAATGGGAATGTAAATCGTAATTATTTGTAACAATTTAATAATAATACATTTTTAGAAAATAAGAAATTTGTTTCTTAAATTATTCAATAAATGTTAACGTACCATAACAAAACTGTATCCGATCCAAAGTTCAGTCCATCCTCCAGGACATTCCGGAATACTGTTTGACTGACTGTGAACGGCTATAACATTTGCAGGTGCTTCGCAGACAACACACCTGGATATATACCTCATAATGTCCTTTCCTTCTACCGGGCTCATAGGTGTTTCCTCATTCGTTGAAAGCCAGTAACTTCGGTCGTTTCGGCTGGCATAATTACAAACCTCATTTATGTCACAGAATAAGAAAGGCATTGTGCTAAATTTCCTCACACATGAACCAGCGTGGCCTAAGTCCTGACTGTGAGCCTTTTCATTGCCGTCTATGTATAGTAGAGAATATCCCTCCCACAGTTTTATTAAGCCGTTATTGCACTCTTGGACATAGTCGCCTTGACTATGACGTACTACGAGAATACCTGTCAGATAATCTGTTTCGACGCAGGGGGCTCCCGGAGGTCCCGGTAAACCTTGCTGTCCAGTCAAACCAATTTCACCACGCTCTCCTTGGAATCCTTGCAGTCCTGGTGGACCAACCGGGCCTTGTTGTCCTACTTGTCCTTGGAAACCGCGATCACCCTTCATTCCTGGTAGTCCATCTAAACCTGGAGGACCAGGAGTACCATCCCTTCCAGGTGCACCGTCAATTCCAGGTGCTCCAGGTAGCCCAGGTTCTCCTTTAGGCCCAAATACAAAGCGGGCTGCTTCACCTTTGTCTCCTTTAGCACCTTGTTCACCAGTCAAACCAATTCTTCCTGGGAATCCACGTTCACCCTTTTCTCCTTGCGGGCCTGAAGGACCAATTTGCCCGTCAATACCGTCATATCCTCGTTCACCTTTGTCACCTTTTTGTCCGATCAGTCCTGGAGCACCCGGATATCCTTGATCTCCTTTTTCACCAGGCAAACCAATACCTGTTGCACCTTTTTCACCTCTATCTCCCTTTTCCCCTGTTAATCCTGGTGGTCCTTGATTACCCGGTCTACCATCATATCCAGGTGGTCCAGCTAAACCTTCTCGACCTTGGTCACCCTTTTCTCCTCTAGGTCCTACAGTGCCTGGTGTGCCTGGTAAACCAACTTGACCCGGAAGACCAGGTAGGCCTTGTTCTCCCTTTTCTCCGATAGAACCAGGCAGTCCTGGACGGCCGTGTTTGCCTGGGATACCTGGCAATCCTTTTTCTCCAACCATTGTTAAACCTGGGGATCCTGTGGGGCCGGCAGGTCCTCGATCACCTAAAACATTTAATTTATATTATTTTCATAAAATGGAAGGTCTTGATAAATTATATTTACTTTTCATAATAATATCACTAATCACACCCTTTAAAAGTCTTTATAAATGATAGTCTTATTTTCTTGTATAGTATTGTTAATGCGTTTTATAGGTTTAACAATAGGCGGTAGAAGTATTATAACGATCTAAAATGATACAAGACATCCAAATGATATTCATGGACGCTGATTTTTTTTAAATTTATAACGAAGAAGTATGTTGATCGTGAAAAAAATATCATGGCATACATACCTTTCTCTCCAATTATGCCCATTAGACCGGTGTCTCCTTTTTGGCCTTCAAAACCACGGTCTCCTTTTTCTCCAGTTAAACCTTGTTGTCCAGTAAGGCCTCTCTCACCCTTTTGTCCTTTCATACCAGCTATGCCAGGTAAACCGATTTCTCCCTTGTCTCCTTTTTCATTAATTGATACACCCGGGAGTCCTCTGTCACCTTTAGGACCTTGTAATCCTTCTAAACCTGGAGGACCCATAGGGCCGGGTAGACCTTTTGATCCCACGAGACCATCGAACCCATCTCTTCCTGGATAACCTATGTCACCCTTATCACCTTTAGCACCGTCGCGTCCAGGCAGACCAATATCACCCTTCAAACCAGGAGCACCATCCATTCCTGGCATGCCTGGTAAACCAACATCACCTGGTACACCCGTAAATCCTTTATCACCTTTAAGTCCAACCAAACCTCTATCTCCCTTTTCGCCAGTTGCACCCGGGAATCCATCTAGTCCAGGCATACCAAGGTCACCTTTCTCACCTCGAGCACCAGGAATACCATAACCAGGTAAACCAGGTTGACCTATATCACCTTTGTCTCCAGGTGCACCTGGGCGACCATCAAGTCCTGCAAGTCCCGGAATTCCTGCTTCTCCCTTATCTCCTTTATCAGATGCCAAACCAGGTTCTCCTTTAGCTCCTGTTAAACCTTGATAACCTCTGTCTCCCTTTTCACCAGGTGAGCCCATTTTACCAGGGGCTCCAGGTTGTCCTGAGTATCCTTGATCTCCTTTAGGGCCAGGTTGACCCGCCGGTCCCATGGGACCGTCAAAACCAGGTGCACCAGGCTGGCCAGTAAATCCTATATCTCCTTTGTCACCTTTTTCTCCAGGCGCCCCTGGGATTCCTGCTGCGCCGTTTCGACCTGCACGACCACGGCTACCAGGGTATCCTTTTTGTCCAGGAATTCCTTGCATTCCAGGTTCACCCTTATTACCAGGTAATCCAATTACTCCAGGCTTTCCTACAAGTCCTGGATATCCTTGTTGTCCTTTTGGTCCATCCCTTCCGGGTGCGCCAGGAGTTCCAGGTACTCCAGGTGGTCCGATGGGCCCCGGCTCACCCTTTTGTCCAGGAGCACCAGAGTACCCAGGCCGCCCAAATAGTCCTTGATCTCCTTTTTCACCAGGTAAACCGATTGGACCGGGAAGACCGTCAGGACCGGGTGTCCCAGGCGTTCCTCGGTTGCCTTTATCACCTTTAAGTCCAGGGAATCCAGATGGACCAGGCGGCCCAGGCATAGGCAGACCTAGTTCACCTTTGTCTCCCTTAAAGCCTGGTTCACCTGGGTAACCTCTTGGACCGGTCTCACCGGGCGTTCCTGGGAATCCAATTGAACCCATTTCTCCTGTGTCTCCTCTTTCTCCGGGTATACCTCGTGGTCCAACTGGGCCTTGTTTGCCGGGCAATCCCATATCACCCTTAGATCCTGGGAGTCCAGAAAAACCTCTGTCTCCCTTTTCACCCTGTTCACCTGCCAAAATTATAAAAAAAATGTAAAACATTTGAAATAATTATTTTTTATTTAATACTCATAAAAATGATAATTAAGTAACATATTGATTAATAATACTAAGAGCAAGGCCTCCTAGCACAGGAATTTCTTATGATTAATAAGAATTATAAGCTCTCTTTGTAAGCTGCTACTGTTACGTAATGGAAACTATTTTCTTTAATTTAAATAGAATATAAAAAAATTAAACATTACCTGGTGGTCCTTGAGGTCCAGGCGCTCCTGGAGCTCCTGGGTCACCTCTTGTTAGTGCTTCGAGGTTTGCAGGACATTGACCAGCTATTCCTTTTAGACCCATTCTTCCCGGGAATCCCTTGTCTCCTTTCAGCCCGTAATTACCGGGAGCACCCTTTTCTCCTTTAATTGATTCTCCATGCTTGCCAGGTGCACCAGGAATTCCATTAGAACCAGGAGTGCCGTCGGTTCCAGGCGGACCCGTAAGACCATGGTCTCCCTTTTGGCCAGGCATACCGATTTGTCCTTGATTTCCTTTAGATCCTAAGCTTCCCTTTTCACCCTTGGGACCCATCGGGCCAGGAGGTCCACGTTCACCTCGTTCACCAGGTGATCCTTTAACTAAGTTTAGTGCAGTAAATGTAGCATCAGCTCCTCTTTCACCAGGGGGTCCTATAGGTCCCTCATCACCTCGTTCTCCCTGTAAATTTCAATATTTTAGAAAAACTTAAAATACCGTGAGGCAGATTCATAATAATTGTTAAATAATACAATTTACTCAAGCGTATTTATCGGGAATGACTGACTAGTTTCGGACCCAATCGGACTCCACAATTATAAAAAAATACGATGGCGGAGTCGAGAGTCGAACTGCTGTTTGTGTTCAACTGTTCACTTGATGCGTGAGTAAATCGTATAATGTACCAATAATTTTAAAAAAATATTTTATTTCTACTATATTTATTCATAATTAAAGTAAGTAAATGAATACTGACCGGGGCACCCGATTCACCAGGTACACCATTTACACCATCTACTCCTCTCTCGCCAGTAAGTCCAGGAGGACCGGGTGGTCCACGGTCTCCTTGTAAACCAGGGTATCCATCCGTACCACGATCTCCTTTAGCTCCTGGACCACCAGGTCTACAATCATTACATCTTCCACCGAGGTCACCTTTTGCTCCTGGGCTACCCGGTAATCCATCAAAACCTGGACTACCCTTTTCACCCTTTTCTCCTGGAGGACCAATTTCTCCTGGACTACCAGGTGTTCCTAAGCTAGAGTTACCCGGAAATCCACGTAGTCCTATGTATCCTTTTTCACCCTTTTGACCCTTTGAACCTGGTAATCCGTTATAACCGCTGTCACCTTTTTGACCCTGTAATGGCAAACACAAATGTAAAAAATTAGACAAATTTACTAAACGACTATATTCAAATTAAGCATAATAATGTCATCGACCTCAAGTTTTATGGAAACTATGGGTAGAAACTATGGACAACTAAGTAATAAAAATGTTTTAATATAAGTACTACGTACGGGAATTGATATTCCGTCTTCGCCCTTTGGACCTCTTGGACCAACAGGTCCTTGTGGTCCATCGAAACCGGGTGGTCCTGGCTCTCCTTGCGTTCCGTCACGTCCAGTTTCACCTTTGTCTCCTTTAGGACCAGCAAGACCTTCTATACCAGGTGCTCCAGGTTCACCTTGTCCTCCAGGTGGCCCCATTGGTCCCAAATCGCCCTTATCTCCAGGCAGTCCATCGGTTCCTTTAGGTCCAGGTCTTCCGGGATAACCCCTTTGACCAGGTGGTCCTGGTGGTCCAGCTGACCCAGTACGACCTCCTGACGGACCTTGAACTCCTTTCAGACCTCTGGGACCTGGTAAACCATCTCTGCCAGGTTCACCTTTACTTCCAGGTCTTCCATCCAATCCGGGTAATCCATCGTTTCCTCTGTCTCCTTTTTGCCCCCTAGGTCCTGGGTTACCGTACATCCCATCACGGCCCTAAAACAAAGAAAAAAATATTATTTATGAATAAAATTTTTAAATCGGTTTAAGTTAATACGAATTTCACATTTTATTTTATTTGTAATACTTATAAATCACATATTTAACATATCATTTATAGTAATAATAAAAACTAAACGTACTCTTTCACCAGGATTTCCGATAATTCCCTTTTCTCCTTTTATACCCATCTGTCCTGGACGTCCTGGCTCACCCATAATTCCTTGGTCACCTTTGTCACCCATGGGACCAGGTTCTCCTTTGTCACCTTTCCATCCCATATCACCTTGAATTCCTTTAATAGCGCCCTTGTCTCCTTGGGAAGGCAAAGTAACGGGTGGGCATCCTGGACCTCTGTCACCTGGATCACCCCGGTCTCCTTTATCTCCTTGAATGGCTAATCCTTTTGAACCTTTTAAACCTTTGTCACCTTTTGAACCAGGTGGACCCTAAAACAAAGATAAATCAAAAATTATTTTAGTAATCGGTAGTAATATCTTTTGAAACCCATAGCTCGTATAGTATCCTACCGTCCTAACTCTCTCCCACGCATAGCTTAGGTATACTTGTTGGTGGGAAATATGTTGCCTACTCTATTTCGGCTTAGTAACTGCAGACTGCAAATTAATTATTTTATTTTTATAGAAATTATTTAATTAAAATTACTCATAACAATTCTAAAATACGGCATAAAGTTTTGTTGACAAAAGAAAGTGTATATCTGCATTCGATGTTGTATATAAAAATAAATTTAAAATATCTATAGTAAAATTACATACCATAGGTCCCGTATTGCCCTTAGCTCCTTCTAAGCCAGGTGGACCTGCCGGACCGACTTGACCTGGTTTTCCTTGCATTCCATCGGCACCAGGCTCACCCTTCTGTCCTTTAGGGTATCTTCCAGTGTAAGCAGCTTCTCCCTTGTCTCCTTTGTCACCTTTAGATCCAGGATAACCGCGTGGACCGGACAAACCTTGTGGACCTTTCATTCCAGGTTCACCCTTAAAAAAAATATTACACCGGTTTAATCTGAGCTTAAAGTAAATTTTGACGAGTTTACGGTTAGTCAAATAATTAAGTAGTGATTTTTTGCAAGTAAATATTATTAAAAGAAAATAAATAATCCTATTAAAAAACATAACATTAAAAAAAATATCTAAAACATTACCATATTATTATTTAACTATAGTATGATTTACATGTTTTTAAAGACACTATGAGACAAACTTACATCGGTACCGTTACACCCATCCCTGCCGTGGATACCGGGTGCACCCGGTTCACCTTGAGGACCAGTAGGACCAATCCTTCCAACGAATCCTCGTTCACCTGGTTTGCCTCTATCACCTTTAGGTCCCCTAGGACCAGGATTTCCCATCTGTCCTTTTTGTCCTTTAGAACCCTGAGGGCCTTCTGGACCTTCGTGACCAGCAAAACCAGGTGGTCCTGGGGGTCCTGCACTTCCGGGGAAACCCTGAAAATTTTAAAACGCTATATTGGAACTGCCAGCGCGTAATCCTGAATAGTACGAGATTTATTTATATTTTAAGAAATTAAATAAAAAAGTTCGGTATCAATATTAATCGTTACATACCCTGTTTCCCTTTTCCGCAAAGCATTTCGGCTGGCAGCATCCAGGGGCAGTACAGTTCTTTTCAGTAGTGCGTTGCCGCGTCACCGGATCGTATATGGCAAAGCTTTGCCCTCTAGAGGAAGAAGGACTCACAGCTGATGGCGATGGGATGTCTAATCGGTTAGACAAGCCATAAGTCGGCCGCTGTGGCGGTGGATACAAGTTGTCATATGACGGTCTCTGGGGTGGCGGATATAAGTTTTCATATGCCGGTCTCGGGGGTTGGGGATATAAGCTTTGCCTGTCATCTGTCGGATATTGATCCGTCTCTCTTTGATCATATTCTCGATAAATGTCATAGTTTTGCTGAAACGTTAAAAAAATATTATTGATAATAAAAAAAATACTTTTATTAAACTGTTTCAGCAGTTTGGGCAGTGCACGAGCAAGCAATCTCGAGGAAATACACACGAGCGATTTTAGTTGGTGCAATTTTACAATATCCCCACGTCATTCTTTCAGCGTAGGTTAAAGTTATAGTTTATAAACGCGATTTGCTTTTTTGGTAATTTATAAGTTAACCGCCGAATACCAAAAAAATATACAAATTGTAACGTTTTATAACAATATTGATTATAGTTGGGATTAATAAATTATAGTTAAGCCAGAACTACGACATTTATACAAATTATTTGTGGTGAGAAAATAGACAACTTTTTAACAAGTAAGCACGAGGTCGCATGTTTGAACTAGGAAGAGCAGAGTCTCTTTTTTGAACTGAGGAAGGTTAATATTTTCTCGTTAAGTTATTGTAGGACACTAATTACATTTAGTAAATAAACCATCATGCGCAAACCAGCCTCCGTAGTTAACTGACATTTTTATAAGCGTTTGCGCGAACCAAATTTATTGTCCAAATAAATAGCGATATGACATTCGGTTTCGACTTATCTTGTGACTTTAACTTGTTACGTTTGTAGAAATATCGATCATATCTGGATGGATTAGATTCTTAATTCTGAAATTAGCTGCTTCTTGATTTAAGTAGACTAGACGAGTAGACCAGTAGTGGGACTATTATAAACCGAAATTATTATGATTAACAAAACGTTCCAAAAAAAACTTATCCGGTGCAAAAGTTAAGTGGCTATCGAATTAATATTGAACGCATTAGTATTTAGTAGTAATTTCTGTTTAACTAGCCGAATTAAGGAATTTTATTACTCCAAACAAAATTTGTGTTATCAATTTACCAGATAGACATAAACATTTAGTTCTTGAACTCGTAAATATCCTACGCACATTGACCTAAGGTGACATTTGATCTATCGCTGTCTTAGCGTTTCAGTTGTAAACCGATACTTATTGTCACTGATGGTTGCGCCACTATAATGACTACTCGGATAGGTACACGAAATTCGTAAACTATTTTAAACTTTGAACGATCACAACTGTTTATGGAAAAATACTATCAGAATTTCGAGCTAAAAGTTGTACTTGTATTTTTAAAAGACACAGTGAGATTAAAAAGGCTGTTTTAGAACTTTATTTATTTAGGACCAATTAATGAATAAATTAACTTATATAAAATGTCGTAAAGTAAGCCACTTAGTAAAATCTGTACGATATTTAAGAAAACTTGTTGAAAAACGATTTCTCATATAAATTTAAAATTTATTTCATCATTTATAGTAGTTTATTTTAAATTTTCGAGTAAATTATTAATTTAAGTAATTTCATTTTATTTTATTAACTTATAAATAAAGAAGAGAATTTGAAGATTTTAAATAAATATATTATGCGCTTATAACATGCTTATTATTCACAATAAAAACATTTAAAATATCGATTACTTTGTCTATTTAATTGAGTGATTGTTTTCTTTTTCGTAGACCTAATTCGATTTTGCAAATTTTTGTGTATATTTAAAAGCTTCAAATTAATTCCGCTTCACATCTCACAAAACAAAGTATGTCATATAAGTATAGGATACAGTAGGTTTGCGCAACACCGACGCATTGCATCCGAGCGATGATAAACTTTGTCGGTCTCCCGTTTTACTGTATTATATTTATGTAGTAACTTATGTTAAGAAGTTACACTGATATAAAAGTTCCGTAAGTTATTTTGTATCAATTATTTTGAACAAAACCACACAGATTTATTTTCGCAGAAAATGAGTATAGATATTTTTTGCCCTTGGTTTCGCGAATATTTGATGGCGTTTTGGAGAAATTACAAAAGGAGGAGTGCAAGCGGACAGGCGAGTCAACCCGCCCGCCGCCGCCGTCGCTACTCCACCGCCGACGCCGGCAACATTCACGAATTCCACTCATGTTTTTTTTTTCTAGATTATTTAATCACTTGCTAAAATTAATGTTGTTTTCTTGATTCACTTTTTAATTTAATAAATCGTAAGGGACTCACCTGACCATTAACTCCTAGAAGCGGTGCTAACGCAGCTACCAACCTATTTAGTAAGACAAAATAAAGTTAAGGAAAAAGAACTCTTATTAAAAAAAAATATCTAATAGATATTTAATTATACTGGGAGTATTATTAATATGAAAAACTTCGGTAAATATATACATCTATATACTTATTGCAAAAAACACCAATTTTTTTAAAGTTCAGCTTAAATTACGGACTTAGGAAATAAGTCTTACCATAGCACGGACACCGCCATAGCCCGGAGCGCGCTGCGCCAGATTCCCGTGCGCGCGCGCCGATTGTGCCGGGCCGGGATACTAAAGGATAGAGGAGTGCTCGGGCGGCGGTGTGGGCACCCCCGCCCCGCGCCAGCGCGCGCGCGGCCCCGGCCTGGCCGCGAGGGCGCGCATCCAGTACTGTAGTGGCGGCGCAGCCATGTCGGGCCCGGCGCGTGCGCGATTCCTCGCGCTCCACCTCGTGCCCGCCACACTTTTGCTTCTGTTAAGGAATCCTACCCCTACATCAGCGGTAAGTACTACATTCCTGTAAACAATCCATATTTCTTACAGGTGTAACTTAACCATTTTCATTTTCACCGCCAAAAAAGACATCAACGCGCAAACTTAAGTCAAAAGATGTATTGTCTTTAGATCTCTATCTGAAATTTTACTTTGAAACAAAATTTTGTTACATATAAATCCGATGTAAATTTTGTGAACTATAACTCAATAATAAATATTTATGTTATAATGCAATTATATTTTCATAGTGATGGCAGCATATTATTTTTTTTCTTAATTATTTGGTTCATATATTGTAATACAATATAATGTATGTTTATTTCTTAATCAGTGAAATATGAGCCTTCATGTTCCGAAACCTAAGTACAAGATTGTGATTTGAATATAAGAAACAATAGTAAACTGATATATTATTTTTAACCGGCTTTCAAAAGAAGGTTTTGAATACGGTCAATATACTTTTTTCACATATCTACTTATCCAATAATACTCATCAGTCGTTACATGTAGTTCGTGACGTCGTTTAATTACAGGAAGTAGAGAAAAATAATCTCAGATCGCGCTAGTAGTGTTTAAGATTTCCGTAAGGAACAAATGACAACCTTCTATTATTTAGAATAATATTATGGTTGACTGGTAGAGAATGCCTCAGGCATTAAGTCCGCCATTGTACATTATTTGTATAAGAAGCATAAATAAATAATGAAATAGACTGAAGAAATAGTAACGTAAATATACATGTCCTATACCTATAAATACCAGTAACTACAAAAAATAAATGACAATTTAGCAACGATGGTGCGGTATTCTACTTGTAGTATAGAACATGGATGCATATAGCTTGATATAATATAAAGTACGGTTGCAGGGAAGTTCGCATTATTATACTGATAGTAAGCTTGCCTCCAATGAGTTCACAACCTGTCTCTACATTATGTAGAGTAACGCTACTGCGTCGGTTATTATCAATTATAGTATTGTTGTTTCAGTATTATTTAGTAATTTTATTTCTAATGATTTCAGATTAAATAAACACTTTTTAATAGGTAGGTAACTACTTGGACTTCAAAAAAAATATCGATGAAATTCATGTCATTTAATTAAGCTACTTTTTACTTTATATTTAGGAAGCCATTAGTTAACATAGTTGTGATCTATAACAATCCGATTATGCTTTTTTCTCGAATTATGTGCAAACATTAAATTGAATAGAACAACGAACAATTGGAGACCTTTTATTTACGTATCAACTATTAATAATTCATAATTAACATATTGTTATGATGTTTTTTTTTGTCATTTGACTTCACGTACAGGTACAAAATGTTTTATAGGCAGCGACCACTAACAGCAGCGCGCAGGCGGCGTGCAGCGGGTTCGATTCCCGCTTAGACTAGAACTAAGAGCAAAACATATATTTTAAAGTATGTAAGCTATCTACTGTGTTAAAAAATAAATCGCAAGGTTTGACGTGTTCGTAAAAAAATTCAAAATTGAAGACTTGTTATGAAAATTAATTATATTGTATTATAGTACAAGTCTACATAGTAGGTAGATTAGCTAGTTTTTGATAGTAGTTATAAAATCGATTTGTATTATGACACAGTCTAAAAGCTTTCAAACAAAAAATAATTTGAGAGTCATATTTCTTCCTCATATTACAATACCATTCATTCGTAAACAAATAGTTTTAATTAATTTACGAAATAAAAGGCAACATAAACAAACTTCAACATAATATGTTATTGTGTATTTTTAATTAGTTTTAAATAAATGCACTCGTATAATTAGTCTTATAGCAACGTTATATTATAATCCAATCATAATAATATCATAATTTCATACATTTACAAAAACTATTTTCTTAGTGCATTAAATGCCTTCCTCGATAAAGGGTTTCCCATCCAATATAAAAAAAAACCTCGATGCGTTCCAGTAGTTACAGATAGCCTACCAGCACCATTTAAAACGTGACAGCGCACTACGCGATAAAAAGTGGCAACTCTCGTCGATAATTTCAATAACATTATTTTACGGCCTAGCAATAGCACCCTAAGATTAGTGCGGTCATTTAAACCAACTCTTCAGTTAATAATATTAATACAGTCATTCATAATCGCAAACTTCTGCTTTTACGGATGTACTAAGACAGCCCCAAGACTCCAGTCAAATCATACAATAACTAAGATCTGTACGAAGAAGTCGTTTAGAATTTCTTCAAATGAAATTAATACACACATGCCACATTAAATTCGTTGATGATAAAAATACAATCCCCTATTATCTCTACTTTAGGTTACTCTGACCAAAACAGAACCGGTCATTGTCGTTTCGCCGTACGTTGCTCTACACACGAAAGAATAAGATAGTTGTTTCCTATAGCATGTAGGCCATAATATTGTCATCATAACATATGGCCACGTGAATTTAAAACAAAGATTACGCAAGAGGCAATCCTTAACACATTCTGATTACTTCTTAACCAAGTTTGAAAATAATTATAAGCATATTTTTGATAATATCACTTATGAGTTTCAAAGCTTCTTGTTATTTTGTTAGCAATTATTTGAAACTAAATAATGGTGTCACAATAATATACTAACAACTCTCTACTATTTATTTACGTACATTTAGACAACTTTGAAAAAAAAACCCTGAAACTGAAAGCCTTCCTATCTGTAGCATGTAAATAGGTACATAGGACCAATCTTATGCTAGCACAGTCTATTAAGGTACTGTTAAACATTTTAACGTAATTGTTAGTTAAATGATAATATCGTTGCTACCGTCAGCCATTCACAATAACGGTCACTGGCGGGCCCAAGTTCACTACTGGACGGTTACTAGCTGATAAGACATATTTTTTTAAGTCATTGACGGATGTAAAGTTTAGAAGATATCGGTGTCATTTAATAACATTGTATGGCAAAAAAGTAAAACCATTTAGAAAGACTAACTTCAAACATCATTCTATTACTAAAAAAACAATTTACAGACAAACTTTGACTGAATGCAGTCAGTCAAGTCCGAAATCGACATTTGTACTCATTATGAAGCAGTAGTTCAATGAAATCTACGTAGTTTTTATTAGGATTTAAACTGAAATAAGTCTTTATAGTTCTCCAAATTATACAAACTTCTGACAATGACTTGAATGAATCTTTTGTTTAACTTAAAAGTTGTCCCCGTTAGTTAGTTAGAATTGCTAATACTGCGGATTTTATACCAGCAAACAGGTTCTAAACAATGACGTCAATTTCGGGCTACGTTTGATGTGGTTAACTTACTATTAAACTTTGTTATAAGCAACATTGGATTTGTTTTTAGATTCATCCGCGATTTCTGAGAGACTAATCAATTGAATCTGCTGTCAAATCAACTGATCACAACTGTGATTGGTTTACCTTAAAACTTATAACTAATTACAGAGCTTAACATGAGATTTGACTGACGATTAATATTTTTTGTGTTGAGGGTTGGAAGTCAACTATCATCTCTTAAATGATATTAAGTGACTTCGCTCTTTGAGAGATGATAGCAGCCATTCGCTCTAATCTACATATGTTAAACTCTACTGTATCCACTAAGACTGAAAGATGAACCATACAAAGCTTGGCAAGGCAGACTGATTGTTTCCTCAGAATCTATAATCTTAACCAGACTAAATGCTTAGCCTGTTCAAACAATATAATATAAGTATTGTTTTCAGGCAGTATTTCAGTTGCGCCTGAAATACATTGCATAAATTACGGCGTCTACTATTGAGTAAAAACACGTGATGTTTTGAATTCGACATGCATCAAAGGACTGTTATTGTTTATCAATATATTTACAAATACATCTAATATAGTAAGTAGGTACTATCTAGCGACCATTACCAGAGGTCAAGAAGTGTTTCAGCTGTAGTTTATGAACTACCAGCGCACCTATCTTCAAGTACATTTATTTTAAACTTGCTTTGGAATTGTAAATGTTTGTCGTTCATATTTTTTTGCATTTTGTGGTCCCCTCTTTTTAATGTGTATAGCCTTTGTTGGAGGCCCGTGAACAAATAAACAAATAGGTAAAGCTAACTTCTATTTTCAGTCGTATAAGTTATTGACACAATTCCAAGACAACGGTCTATGGACTATTTCACTTGGTAATATAAGCCTGAAATTGTTTTGTTTAGTTTCAAGTGATAAAGAATGAAACAGCGCACAGTGGCATACATGACCTCACATGCCGATTATGTATTCCGTTTAAAAAAAACCGTAAATTAAACTTAAGTGATAATATTCCTACTTCGATACAAAGGCTATCGTATATATAAAACATTGATGTCATCATTTGGTACCTAATTATAACGTTTAAATAATAATTAATGTCGTTGTAGGATAACACACATTAAAAGTTCGCGGGTATCCGGGCTATCTGGCGATTCAATTGAATTTTGTCGCAATTTTAGATATAGGTAATATACGCAGGCAAAACAATTTTATCATTAAAAAAATAAATACTTAGAAGTTGTTCGCCGTTTCTTATCGAAGTTATGTAACTTCCTACATACACCGTATTTAATATTTAAAATTATAATCTGTCGAAGAACCAGCTCATTATTCTGCTAAGATGTGCTTGATCTTTTCTACTTTCCTGGGAGCTCATTTAATACAAATAGAAAAAAATGTTCCTGTAGTATTCTATAGGGCTGCAGAACATGTAAAACTAACTTCTAGCATTTTATGTTCTTTTTTTGCGCTCCAAAAACAGACATTTTAGTTTTCTGCAATAAAACAATAGGTATAAGAAGTGCAAATTATGTTAAAACTACGTAATGATGAAATTATATTATGACTACATAACCAAATGTGTTGTTGGGTCAATAAAATCAATGATAAATAATTTTTGATAGATATTTATTTCGCATTCTTTTGATGTATCTCTGTTATCAGATTGTTGTAGACTAAGTTCAATAAAACATAATAATATACACGAAGATAAGGTAATAAAATAAGTTTTAATTATGTTACAATGGTATGTTTACATTTCAAACCATTAATCAATTTTGCGGCCATTCATATCTAAAGAGGAAAATTGATAGAAAATATTTGTGTGTTAATCTATAACGAGACTTTATGAGCCATAGTTTTTATGATCGAAGTCCATTAGGATTTTTTTAGGATCTTCATTCTATCTGATAGATAACTAGTCTTTTCTTTCTATTAAATAATTCACAGTAAGGCTTATGAATAAGAAAATCCATACAGTGATGTAGGGCTTTTCGATACATATAGGACCTGCACGGTTGTTCAAAACGCTTTTCTGCGTCCACAGTAAAAGGAAAGAAGTAACGCCTTTTTGTTCTTAGCCTGTAAAAAATCTTTTCGAGTTTGCTTAAAGCAATAATTATGAGAGGTAAAAAATGAGAAGGGAGCAATGTTTTTTCAATTCTTACATTACATGCCGTTTATTTTTATCTTACCGTCATTTGGTTTCATCTACGTAAAAGCTAAAATCAATCAAGCATTGTCATATTAAAATTTACAGTATTATTCTGTAATGAGTAAATATGAAAAAGCTATAAACTAAATTATACACAATCGTCCGGTAGTTAGGCAATCAGTGTTTAAGTTAACTCAAGGCCTATATCGTGTGATTATATTCTGTTTGCCCTACATAGTAGTCATTGACCGAGACAAGAACTGTTTCTGAAACTAGGTTTAAGTACCCTTGAGCGTTTGCACTGTATAACGTATTGTCATATGATTGTCATTGAGTTTATTAATTTTCAGTAATTAAATGGCATCTATCTTATGTAGGTCGGAAGATAAAAAATAGACTACGGTATTTTCCTCGACATGCTGTTATTTTTATGATACACATTGATTAACTAAATGAGAGTAATTGGGTTTTAGAAGCAGTATAAATCTATAAATAACTACGACTACTTATCTCTAAAGATTTTCACAGATTTGTAATCGCATTTGCGTTACAGGTGGTCGATCTTAATTATCAATAACTTACTGGGTAGTAAGTACCTATAACATTATTGATCTTTTTCAGTTTAGCTAGTGCAGGATATAATTGCGTTGTGGTACAGGTTGCGATAATATCGATCAGCCAATCCCAGGGTTAATTTGGGAGACCTCAAATAATTATATTACCTCGTAATACTATTATGATCAAGGTAGACAGATACATATATTTACTAGCATGATATGATATGAATAGACACAACGTATAATGGTTTATTTACGTGCGCGCGTGCACTGAAGTTGTGAATTGAATATTGCTTAATAAGAACAATATGAAATAAATTGACTCCATAATCTGATGTTACGGTAACCTTTGCACTGTTATCGTATTTAATAAGTTTTTATTTGGTTCGTATCAAGTGGCAACAACATCATTTATCATCTTACAGCCTCGTGACCTAAAAAAAATATTGGTTACGATGTATACAAAGTTATTAATTAAGATATTTTAAACGGCTCTACATTTTCGCTAGTTACAGTGATTTCCGGTATTTTTTAATGAATTAGTTTGCCCCCATATACAAACAATAGTCATGAATGTTGATTCAAATTGTAAATACTGACAACAACCAATTAAAAGTGTATTTCATTTTTCTTGATACAAAAATATCGATGTCTCTGCACTCAGAGTATGTTAATATCCGATTACCCTACATTTAAAAAACTATAAATAATTAATTGTGATAGCATTTCCGTTTAACGAAAAATATTTTGTGTATAGACATGTTTTGTTCAAAAGAACCTCAATTTTATCTTATCTTTAAATAATTAAACTAATTTTGATTTTTAAGGTTATAACCCCTGATAAACTGACGGATGAGTGACGCATGATTATAAATATGAAATCCTACTTATTTAAGAGTACGACCTAGTTCGTATACCTACATAATTACATAGATTATAATTCTCATAACTACATTTCTTTTTCTTGTTAATTAAATTTCATTAATCATAACCTAAAAGCAGGTTCGATTCAAATTGTAACCGTTTGGCAATATCGTCATTGTTGTTTGAGCTTAGGTGTCTTTCACGACTTATACTTAATTAATAATATATCATTCATCAAACATTTAAGTATATATTAAATACAATACTCTTGTTTACACGTTATCCAGTGTATGAGAGTAGCGTGAGATTGGCAACTTCCCTTGTAGTCCACGTACGTCGGTACAGCTGGCTTGATTTATTGTAGCGCTATCTAAAGATACTAAATAATAAATGTCACTTGAATAAATACTTAAGGAAAACATTGTATACTTATTAAACATTCTATTTTATAAAATTAATGTCTTGCGCAGCATTCCACATCAATATAACACAAACACAGACTATCCTATAAAGAATTTTGAAAAAGTTTAAACTAACTAGGTAGGCACTAGCTGAACCGATTCTTACAAAGGCACGTTTGCCATTTACTGAAAGACATTGTTAGTCGATTTCCATTATATATTTATGCTCTTTGAAAGTTCACGTCAGTTGTTTTTGTTCTCATTGCCTCGCATGAACATCAATTGATTAGCTGTAGGTTTCTTTTTACCCGACTGCCAAGGAAGGGTTATGTTTTTCGCGCGTATCTTGTATGTATGTATGTATGTATGTATGTATGTATGTATGTATGTATGTATGTATGTATGTATGTATGTATGTATGAGCATAATATTCTTTATTACCTCATATCTTCGAAACGGCTTGATGGATTTCGACAATCAGGGCATCGTTGGATTCGTCTTAATTGCCCAAGTGTTCTTAGATATGTGACGTCAAACAAAAACCAACATGGCGGCCGTGAGGCGCCGTAGATAGAAGTAAAAAAAAAATAAAAAAAAATATTTGCTACAATATGGGTATCAAATTAAAGAGCTCATCATGAGGATTCCAAAATGGTATATCACTGACATATAGAAAAAACATACTATGTGCAATTGTTTCTTTATTATCCAAACTAAATACTCGTATATTATGCGACGCGGTTGACTAGCGGTTTCTGAACTTAAAAGTGAAAAGTGATAATAAAAGTACGTCTAAACTAAATTATTTACAATGAATTTATTTTTCTAATTCCTTCACTCTCTTTGTGTTACGCAATCAATCTAAAATAACTGGATCGACGTGTGTTACTTTTTTATTATCTTGGTATTGGAAGTAGTTCTCTCGTGTCGCGGGTGAAATCTTGAGAAACACATAGCCGTATTATAACTAACTAAAAAGTGTTAAATAAAAATATATAAATTAAAAAACCCGACTGCATAAAAAACACTTTAAAAAAAAACTGAAAAGTAAAAAACAAGCTTAGTAAGTGTAGATAGCAATGCTATTACCACAAAATTAAATAATTTCATAATCAATACACAAAAAATAATAATCTTATGCGAAACATAATTGAGTGTAACAGTCGGGACCCATTAAATAAACTAGACTAAAATCATTCAATATGGGTCCCGACTGTTATACTCAATTATGTTTCGCATAAGATTATTATTTTTTGTGTATTGATTATGAAATTATTTAATTTTGTGGTAATAGCATTGCTATCTACACTTACTAAGCTTGTTTTTTACTTTTCAGTTTTTTTTAAAGTGTTTTTTATGCAGTCGGGTTTTTTAATTTTTTAATTTATTTAATTTTATTAAAAGAATGTGGTTAATGGAAACTGAGTGTGTCTCTTACCAGGTGGTTAGACTTAATAATTAACTAGCTGACGACATCGTAAGGCTTTTTAATTTCAGATCAATGGCACTCACAACTGGCGTGGCCCTTTATTTGCTTACTCCAGATTATCTCCTATATGACAATATTTACCTCTTTAAATTCACTACATAGTATAAAACAAAGTCGCTGTCTGCCTGCCTATCTGTTTGCTTAAATCTTTAAAACTACGCAACGGATTTTGAAGCGGTTTTTTTAATAGATAGAGTGATTCAAGAGAATAGTTTACATGTATAAAACATCAGTATTTCACCCATGCAGAGCTGCGGCAGGTCGCTATTATTAATATAAATTATTTAATAACGCTACATTAAAATTTTCTGATGTCATTCTATCGACGTGATATTATTTATTTTATGTGGTAACAGCTAATTCTTGTACGCATGGATTTGCTTAATCAGTCTTTATAGGTTCCTCTAAATGACGAAAAAGAGATTAAGAATTACTACACTCATTAATGGGGCTACGACGCTCCCGGTAGATACCGTTGATACCTTAAATAGAGTCTAATGCATTTATTAATGTTTAGTAAATGCATTAGATAATATTTAATCAAAAAAATAATAATAAATAAATGCATTATCAAAAAATATTCAAACCTTTTCAGATATTACGTTCTTGAAGTATTTAGCTGAAAGTTATATAAAATGCTTGTGCTAGTATCAATTACATCAACAAAGGAACGGGAGAGCTTTAAGTAAACGGAATATAATTTTCCAAAGGCAATCGGTAAAAGTAAAATACAACACAGTACTCTCGCTGTAAATTATGTAAAAATGTGCAAAATTCTCAACTAGTCGTAACGGTCGTTCAAATAATTATATGTAATAGAATAAGCACTAGTAAATTAGCTAAACAATGTAGGCATAGATATAGGATCTCATAACATGAATGAGCTGTGGACATCCTCCAGCTAGGACATTTTTAAATAACATTTGATATCCGTTCTGTCTCATTGTGCAATACTTAAAACAATGTTATAGAGAACCACAATGAACTTTGTAGCTATCTATTGACCATGTTAAAAGCTGATAATGTCCGTGTACATTATCTGTGGTTCATATCCCGTTAGGAAACGTTAATTCCGTGAATCACGGACAACGAATCGGTAACATGCGCAAAAATTAGATCGCCGTCGGGGTCTATCAAACGTTTATAAATTAGGTCAAAATCAACTTCCATTAACAAAGCTTTCAAAACGAGGCCGCGACACAAACAGCGACATCTGTTATCAAAATGACAGGAAGCTGCTGTTATCAACTTGTCGTTATGTATAAAACACAATTTTTGCAATTATTGCCGAAATAAAAACATAACTCCCACGATTTGGTATCGACGCTGATAAAATAAGGCTTTATGTTCCGTGGTGATAACACTTTGCGGCCCAGTAGAGTAGATAAAGCGAAACCTTATAATTACCTACGCATTTAAATCAAATTAAATCAAAGTCCATCTAAAATAAGTGCGCATAGAGCTTACGTTTTACGAACCCTAAGCAAGATGGGTTTAACTTGTGTTATATAAATATAGCACATTGTTTTGATAAAGCCGCTAGTGGCGGTCAACGTTTGGCTATATATTCCGGGGTGCGTCGCCCAGCGCCCGCGCGCCCTGTCAATGCACGAGCTCATTCATGAGTCGCTCTTTTATCACCGTGACGTACAGAACGTTGAACCCAAAGGGAAGTATTCCATATTCTACATTTTTTTACGTTTGTCCATATCTCTACACGCTTGTAACATGTTTATAAATAGCAAACTTAATTATTTATGTTGCTCTACGGAGCTATCTAAGAAAATATGTACGAGTATGATACATAGCTTGCTTGCTTACGTATTTGACATTTACTGGAAATGCAGCTGAATAGATGTAGTCTACTTAGAAATTAACTAGAATGTAAACATTCATTACATTTGACGCGTTCGCTAGTAGCTGCAGGTTCCTTAATCAGTCTCTTCCAATGAATCATTACGTTTATTGCTTTCACTCTAATAGAGGAATGGAATGTATGAATCGTGGTCAAAATACATAGGTGTGCATGCAAATTCATTTCATGATATTATTTTCGTTTTGCTGTATCTTCTACACTCGTCTTCCAAACGTTGCCTTACCATTTCAGTTTGTATTGGATCTCCCAGTTCCACTACTAGTCCGGTGAACCAATAAAGCCTTAAGCTAACTGCATACTGCGTTAAAAACATGTTATAATATTTACGGAAACTCGGCAAACGAGCTAAGAGGACGTTTTGACTGTCCGTGGAGAATTTAGTATTCTGCTTTAGCTACCACCAGTTCGGTATTTCATATACTAAATATAATAATATGTGTGATAAAAATATATTACTTACTGATTAAACATTTTCCTACATTGCCAGTACACGAGTACCGAGTACATAATGCACTTACACAAGAAATGATTTCCTTTTCGTTAGCCACAGTAATGTAATTACTAGTTTTGTTATTTCAGGTATATTGTGTTTATGTGCCTTCTCCTAAAACTATATATTTTGAGTCGTATCCTCAGATTACTAGTTACGATGTTCAATTTAGGTCGCATTGTCATTAATTTACTGTCAGTAGACGAGTAGTAGTACTAACAGCGTAAAGGGTCACAGCTACGATATTTGTGTGGTCTAGATATCGTCCGTTTGAAGTCTAGGCGTATATAAAGCTGTAGGTTTATTTGTAACAAACAACTTTTGTTCTGCGTTGGTATAACTAAATTTATGTCAAAAAACTCGCTGGCCTAATTGTAATTTAGGCTAGGTTCAATCTTAAAAGTCGGTATGACTAAAAGTCTTGATTAAGTTCCTGCAAAGATTTGTGCCGCAAACCTTTAAAGCGTTATTTGGAACACCGGGAGATAAGTTTTGTTTTTTTATCAAATATAAATTATTATTATATGTGACCTTATTTCCATTATCAATGTTGTTGACTCGGGCCTAATAAATGCCTTTAGCAGCTGAGTGCGAGACAAAGACGGATCGCAAGTTTCCAGCGCATATTACGTCCGCGGCTCGATTACTCATGACTCGGTTTTATGGTGCGAGCGTTGCACTGAAAGTTATTGCTTACTTCCAGTAAAGTGAAATAGGTCAATAGTTTCAGTACTGTAACAAAGCCAGTTGAATGTGCAGCTATATTCCACGTTTATATTTAGCGCAGGTCGCTGACAGTACGATGCCGGTTGAGAGCTGCCATGCATTGATTTGTAATATGTTACAGCTAGGGATGCTAGATATTGCGCCCTTCCAATGCTATCATAATAAATAAACATCGAATGCCATTAGTTTCATTGATATTAATCAAATTTAGCATTTATCTGTAGCTTAATTACATAGCATTACCAATTAAAATGTTTATTTTGATAGATTTCTAATTGGATACTCAAATCAAACGTATGCAGTAGGTCCTCAGTCAATTATAACCTTAAATTAAATGATTACAAAGTTAATTAAAAACTAAATTTAACTTAATCAGTACAAATGACTATCATAGGCAAATCACTATATTCTTAGTGTAGAACATGTAGTAAGTAATATTATAAGTAGATAATCAGTGACATTTACGAGCTACTTACTAGGATATTCTTGCCTTACCTTTTTATGCCAATGTTTTCGTGATCAAGCTCAAGCTCAACTTACTGAAAATACAATATCCTAATATATTTTACTTTATACAGTAAAGTTACATGTATTTCCTCCTTAGCATAGGTGAAAACTCTAAGTTGCATATATTTTGATCCGAAGCTTATAGCAGAGCTTCGCCACGCATGCGTACCGCGCGCCGCTACTGCGGGCATATATCGGGAACGCGTTTATGAGTCGGCGGGGTCACCAGATTCCGGTAAATGCTCGTAAATCTCGACAGTACGCTCTGATTTTTAACTTTTGACATAGTTACAATAACAAATAGTAATAGCTTTTGTATTAATAGGTGTGCGTATTGTAATAAAAGTGCTCCAGTCCTTGCAACATCCAAATATTAATTACAATACCGGATAGTCTCTCTCGTAATTACTACATTGGTACAATAAGTCGACAACGAGCGTAAAACTAGATGCACCAAGGTCAATTGATATTTTTAACCCTAAAAAGTACTCTACAAAATAGTTGATTCAATATAAGATTTATTCAATCTAGAAAATCATCAACAACAGCACATTAATTTGTCAAATAAGCCTTGTACAGTTAAATCAATTACACTGCGGTATTTGCTAACGTGTGTGACTTTCTGTTTCCATTGTAAAGACCTGCTCTACAAAAGGGCTGGTGCCAAATATCAATCAAACATCGTAATTGTAGAATAGATCATGTAGAGTAGGTATACAATGTCCTAGAGCTGCATATATTGTAGGCATTCGTACTGTTACACGTGGAGGCAGGGTGTGGAGGGTGTGAAGCGCGGGCAGCGAGGAGTGGGGAGGGGGGGGGGGTCGCGCTGCGGGATGTGCGAATGCTCGTTATCGCCTTGGACACTGCAATGATTGTTTATCCAGCTTGTTCCTTGAATTGCAACTAATGACTCACCCGTTCCATAATCGCGTGCTGCCATTATATTATGTTGTCATGTAATTAATAGCAGATATAAATATAGTTACGAGATAAAAAAAAACTATTTTATACTTTGTTGACTGCGTACTTGCTACCAAGTTAAGACGTCTTGTGGAAAACATGACACCGCAGACATTCGGATTAAGTAGAGTTTTTACATTGTTGGACCGTATCAGCACTAAGCCCTACAATTTATAAGAAACTGAAATAGGGTGGAGAGTACGCTATGTCATCGGAAAAAGTTACACGTGAAGAGTTACCATTACATCTCATCCAATCAGATATTTCGTGATTTTTGATTTCACTATTAAACAATCTTAAATCCTTTAAGGATAAATTATACTTATAATGAACGTAAGTGTAAGTGTAAGTTTTCAAAACATGATCCACATTTGTGTCAACCTCGATTTCGGAAGCTACAGAGCTACTGGGTTTCATGACACAGCGGACGTTAAAAGCGCGCACGCCGCCCACACGCCCCGGCCGGCAACAACCGCACGCTGACACAACACATTGCTCATGTACACAACTTCACCTGCACCATACGACTATAATACACTAGAAATATCAAATTATAATGTCCAATGTTTACACCATCAATGTCACTAATCTATGTTTTTATTTCTAGCTGTAATAACGTACCTTTAACAGTTCTGCCTATGTAATATTATTTGCAAATAAAGCGGTATAGACAAAAAACTGTATCAACGTCATATAATCTAATCTACTGATCTAATTACGTAAATAAATTTTATCGAATACCCACACAGCCTGGGTCACAAAAGCCATTGACCAAATATTAAGAGTGCTGAACCAGATGTCAAGTTGATTACTTTGCCAAGTGACGCTCGTCCACTGACGAACACGTGACCTTCGCAGTCCAATATGGCGTAGACAGAAAGCTGCAGCTACAACATTAGGAAACACTATAAACAATAATCAGCATTGTAATCTCGAAATGAATGTAATGACGATGATGTTACCAAATAAAAATATTCCTATTCTTCTTAACCGTAAAATTGAAGCTTTTCTTCACAATTTTATACCACTTCAGTTCTGACTCTGTCAGTCTGACTCTAACAGTATTAGGTAATTTAAAATGTAAAGTATAAACAGCCGAACTTGGTGAACAGCCCTAATTGATTTTGGAAAATATCTAGTTAAAAGAAGTAAGCTAATATTACTTATAATCCTGAAAACTAGAAATGAATCAACCATTTTCTTTACTTTTTTATTATTTTACTAAGAACACAAAGTTGAAGGAAAGTTAAAGTTACTTGTTTCCTTTTATCGATATTATTTAATAAAATATTTTTAGTGAAAAGTCAGAGAGGTGTGTTATTGGAAATCTAGTAGACATCAACAAAAAAATCAATAGAATATTACCTATAAAATCCAATAAGCAAACACACAATATAAACAACCATAATTTAGTCCCAGAAGATTTAATTGTCAAGCTCTTAAAAGACGTTTGTAACAAGCAATGCAATGAACCATTAATTTAAAAGTAAGGCGACGAATTGCGGCTGCTAGCTGCAAGTGCCTTAAAGTCCTAGGCAGTTATTTGCATAACGTCGTCGCGCAAATTTAGCAATGTTGGCGATTGTAAATTGATACGTTTAAAATTGCGACTAATAAACTGAGACCGTAAAATACGTCTATGACTTATTCGGCGCATAGCAGAACATATATGGGCAGTTATAATAAGTTGAAGCGTAAATGTTTTAAATTCAGCAAATATCTGCATGTCTAAATGTTGTATAGATTGAGACTAACAGCGAAAACGAAGTTAAATAATTTGTCAAAATATATAAAATCGCTAGTAACCACTCAATAAATCTCCTAACGATCTAAGGATATTACCTACTGTGTACAATTTACTGATCTCGACACAGACACAACAAAAGGCAATATTTTTACTGTAACCTACCAAAATATCCGATTCTTAGAATAATTAAACCGGCACATGTTACTAAAGAACGTTAAAAAACCAATTGACGACGTCGCTAATGTTTCGAGTTTTTGCTCGATGGTCACGATTCTAACCCGAACACGAATAAAATACAGTTCACCCATTGATGTTTGTTCGAACTCGCATTTTCGTGTTTGTGTAGGACTAATGTAAAGCGACCGTCTTAAAAATAAAACGGCCACGAAGGCTGATGCAGCGTGCTGTTCGCGAGGCTCGTTCAGAAAGGTGACGTAATGGGAACATCGCTGACATCATCCATCATCATAAACCACATTGCAAAATACATTTCAGCTTGTTGTGTCCGGTAAAGTCGTTCATTCGGCTATAACACGAGAAGTATATATGTATACTTACCTATTATACTACTCATATTAATTGCATGCTAGTGACAAAGCTCCACGCACCACTTGCTAATTCTTTCAAAGCTTTTTTTCAGTGGCAAAAATACCACCAACTTATTAAGTAGTCGTTTTTCCATTTTCTGTAAAATGGATTACCTAGACAGATAATGTTTACGCGTATAATGACTGTAATAATTTGAATAAACTAATTTCCATGCTCTATTATAAAGTAGGAAGTACAATGTTCTTACACTTGCGTCGAATGTATGTCAGAGGTCCCGACGATAAGGCACGTTCTTTGTTACCTACTCCATTATACAGTATTTTTAATTATTGTAATAATATAATAACTTTTATAAAAATGAGACACTCGATTGAAAATAATATTATAATAACAGGATAAATATGTGATCCAGCCAAGAATAATTAATTACACATAGGCTCTACGTGTTACGTCTACCTAGAGAATAAGTCAATCTAAAGACGTTGTACTTGTTAGACTTTTAAATAACGGTGTAGTAAGTCGTTTCAAAAAATATATTATGTATTACCACTAATCATCTGCCGTTAAGCCTACAGTTATTGTCCCAAAGCCCACGACAGATGTACTAGCTCAAACACTATCGACAATGCATTAAATTTGTAACGATAAGGAGAATTTACACATTTGAAAAACATAAGGACGTCGTTCTTCATACAAACTACGATATCAAATACTTTTTATAGACAGACATATAGAGTCTGTCCTTATGGTTCCGTTTTTTTTTGTTTGAGATACGGAACCCTAAAATGATGTGAAATATATAGTAAGCCCAAATTTTGTTCTATATTTATAGGTAGTGTGCAACCAAACAGTATGCGACTGTGGGGGCATCAAAGGTGACCGAGGCTCTATTGGACCTCCCGGTGTACCTGGTGTTCAAGGTGACTATGGTGAAGATGGACCTATCGGCCGCCCAGGGCGACCCGGTGAGGCAGGGGATATTGGCGACAGAGGCGATTTTGGAGACAAGGGAACACAAGTATGCTATTGACACACAGTACACATAATAGAGACTGCAACATTATTGATATTTATCCAGACATTCTTGATTTTCAGGGCATCCGAGGACCTTATGGACCAAGAGGAGACACAGGACCACAGGTACCTATACAATATTTGATTACGTACTATTTTACTGTTACTCAAAGTTACTTAAAATAAATAGCTTTCATTATGTGATAAATAAAATGACCAATACTGCGTGCTAGTTGTGCTGTTTTATAATAAAAGAGTATTGATATATCTATAGTCTTCCTAAAACTTGAAAGTCAGTTGGCCCTGATGGCTTACCAACGCGAAAACGCTTAGCTCACGTTTTTATTCAACAACCCCTGATGGCTGATTAAGTAACTATAATAATTGTATTTTTTTTCCTACCTGACCACAAAACATTACAACTATTTCCTAACACATTAAATATTTTCTCCAATAAGGGACCCTATGGACCTCAAGGAGTGACAGGATTAGAGGGTTTCGATGGCTGCAGCGGTATTGACGGTATTATGGGACCACCCGGACCTATTGGTGATGTCGGTCCAAGAGGTTCACCAGGACGTGAAGGAGAAAAGGGAGACCAAGGTGCGGCTGGTGATGGCGGTGTAAACTCGCGCGGTGCAAAAGGTGATTCAGGTGAATACGGTCGCCAAGGAACACCCGGACCTTCAGGAGTAATGGGTTTTAGAGGAGATAGTGGGCCACAAGGACCAGTTGGTGATCAGGTAAATACAAACTTTATAATTTCGTATCGTAATAATTATATAAAATATAACAACTACATATGTATACTTCCCGGCCAATTTTGGCTCTGGTGACTACTTTTAATTAGGTAAAAGTAGTCACCAGAGCCAAAAGTATTACTTTAATTATTTTATGACACCTAGTGTTTATATAACATGATAAAAATAATTATGGTGTTGAAATATTTATTTCAGGGACCCGTAGGTATTCGCGGAGAATCAGGAGATCGAGGAAAAGAGGGAGACGACACAATAGGACCTCCGGGAGAAAAAGGAGATCAAGGACCAATTGGAGAACCGGGCAGACCAGCGTCCATTATAGTGACCAGCGAAGTTCGACAAAATATTACAATTATAACAAAGGGTAACAAAGGTCAAAAAGGTCTTCAAGGACAGCGAGGAGTGAAAGGACTTAAAGGAATGATTGGTTCCAATGGTCTACGAGTAAGTTAGTTTCGATTGTAAAATTTATAAGTTTAGTATGATCTCGATATTTGCCGACCCTAGTTATCCTCATTACATGGCACATTAAAGCGTATTATAAAATAACAGAATTTCTAGTTAACATTGTCTGCGTAATATTCAGATACAAATAATATTATTGTAACATGACTTATACTTCCTACAGGGAACAGATGGCATGCCTGGCATTCAAGGGTACAAAGGTGACCAGGGCCACGATGGGCCCAGAGGAAAGGTTGGTCACCGTGGACGAGACGGCAACCCTGGTCCCAAGGGAGACAAAGGTGCACCAGGTTTTGCTGGTCCAGATGGTGCTGATGGTTATAGAGGAGAAAGGGGTGAAGATGGAATGCCCGGTAATCCTGGACTACAAGGTTACGCTGGTGAACCGGGAATTTACGATGATAAATTAGATGTACCACCCGTACCCGGACCAATGGGACCTCAAGGACCTGAAGGTTTTGTTGGTCCAATTGGTGCACCAGGATTTCCTGGTAGACGTGGTTTACCTGGCGTTGTGGGTCCACCCGGCTTACCAGGAATTAAAGGGTCTCACGGAAGACAAGGTATAACCGGCACATCAACTAAAGGAGAGCCTGGAAATGACGGTTTTAAAGGATTTCCAGGATATAGAGGACCCTCAGGTTTTGTAGGAGCAACTGGCAACGTAGGGCCCAAAGGGTTTAAGGGATCTAAAGTAATTGGACCTGCTGGGGAAGAAGGTGCAGCTGGCTTAGACGGAATACCTGGCCAAAGAGGAGATCGTGGTGAGTCAGGAGATATGGGGCCTTCTGGTTATCCGGGGACAGGCGTACATGGAGTTGGTCCTCCAGGAGAAGAAGGTCCTCCGGGTTATCCAGGTCAATCTGGAGACCCAGGTTCACCCGGACGTCCAGGATTTTTGGGACCAAAAGGAGAACGTGGTGACGATTGTCCGTATTGTAGATCAGGTATTTTTAAAAACATTTTTCTTAACGTTCATTGAGCAATAAAGGTGTAACAAATTTCTAAACAACGTTATTTTTTCTCTATTTAGGATCAGATGGGCCAAAAGGACAACGAGGAGACCATGGTTTTAATGGACAAAAGGGTTATCCAGGTTTGGAAGGAATCCCGGGAGCTCGAGGCATAAAAGGTTTTGCAGGAAGTCCTGGTTTTAAAGGACCAAAAGGACCTAAAGGCAATAAGGGAATTGCTGGACCCGCAGGACCACAAGGATCCAAAGGGCCCAAAGGACGAGTTGTGTTCGACCCGCCACTCTCATTAATAAAAGCCGAAATTGGTCCCCCGGGTGACAGAGGTAAAGTATTAGTTACTTTAACGACTTAAGTAAGCTTTTCATTCAGAATATTTTAAAAAAATTAATGAATTGTTAAAAAAATTGCCGTATTCAAATTTCATACTCATTTGTAGGTTTCTCCCTATAAAAAATAAGTGTTTAATTTCGTATTTAACAAAACATTTTTTGTTTCAGGATTCATAGGTCTTCCTGGAATGCCGGGTGATGCAGGTTGGCCAGGTCGCACTGGAGACATAGGTTATATGGGAATAAAAGGTCAAATGGGTGATGATGGCTTCCCCGGTAGACCCGGAAGAAATGGAACCAGAGGGAGAGACGGTCGGCCAGGCCTACCAGGCAGACCAGCCACAGTACCTATTCAGTTTCTTGTTGGACAAAAAGGAGAACCTGGCCTAAAGTAATGAACAATAATTTAAAGACTTTTTACATATAAAAAACAAAACTTACCAATAGGCATATTCGAAATAGGTTCCCAAAGTTATCCAAGTATACGCTTTAAAACGACAACAATAACATCTCAATCATGCTATTAGCACATTGCCTTTCGATTAAAAAGTAGTGTTAATGATGTATGGTAAGTTGTCTCACTTTGAACCAGGTAAATTTTAAAGTCTCATATTGGGCTGGAATTTCAATCAATGCCTTCAATTTTTTGTGTATAGTTAGCATATTTATTTAGCTTCAATTTTGTATAACATTAGTTTCTCATATTTTTTTTTAGTTTCGGCGTAAAACAGGTTTTTCTGAAAAAAATATTTTTGGTTCAATGAGTACTACCGGTGGTACACATTTAACCAGGGTGTGGTCCACATTGAGCCACCTTATTAACTATGTCTTATAGATCAATTTATAAGGCAAATACTTTGTAATAATAAAAATCAGTCTTATATTTATTAAAATCACTTAAAATCTTATTATCCTTTAATTGGATAATTAGCCAAATCGGGTTCCAGAGGCATCCGGAGTTTCATGGCACCTGATCTGTGCAGCTTAACACTTAGGCTTGGCCTCAAGCATGTTGGCAGTCGAATACCGCCCTCTTTTTTTATTTCGCACCATTTTATAACAAATTAAAACAATTGTAGAAAAAAAAACTCATTTAACGACTTGAATGTACACAATAAACCATGGTTCAATGTGTAACACCCCCAGGTGGTTCACTGTGAGACACACCAAACTAATCTTAAAAATTAACCGGCATACCAATCACTTAAAAACTCGAATTCTAGCGCTTTTAATTGCTAGATAACCGTAGAATACAGTGTACATATAAATAAATTGATATTATTTAAATGAAAAAAGCTAAAAAAGAATGAAATTGGAAAAAAATATTTACTTTTTGAGTCAATTTCCTTTTAAATGCTCCTCACACAACCAATTGGCACGCGATCGCCACGCAAATTAGTGGGCAGTAAGGGATCGTAAATACCTCTCTTTCACTCATATTAGAGCGGTTTAGCAACGTAGCGTTTTCGAGATTCGGCGGTGGTTCAATGTAGCTGCCTGGTTCACTGTGAGACACCCGACCCTACTGGAATTATAATTATCGACTACAGAAATCAAGCAAAACAACCAGCGAGCAATACACCATATGCCCGTTATAATAATAATAAACCATCTTTTTAGGGGCTTAGCTGGTGAGCCTGGTGAAGATGGTCCTCCTGGTGAACCCGGAGAATCTCTGGCTTTTGGAATTAACACAAAGGGTCCCAAAGGGTACCCTGGACTTCCCGGACTTAAAGGTACGGTTTACTTATAAAGAAGGTACACGTTTCCTTTTAGCCATTTTTTTTGTAGTAAGATAGTAGTAGAGTAGTTCATGTTTAAATCTATCGTACTTTCACAGGATTTCCTGGATTGAAGGGAGAGAGAGGTGAACTGGGCTTTGATGGTCTTCCGGGTTTAGCCGGTGATCAAGGTCTACCTGGTAGATCATTGCGGGGAGAAAAAGGTTTTAAGGGATTTATAGGGATCAAGGGTAGTATTGGGCCATACGGAATTCCTGGAGGAAGAGGACAACAAGGGTTAAAAGGTTTCCCGGGTAATCCGGGTAAAAAAGGATCTCGTGGTGATGCTGGACCCTCTATACTGGTAGGAGAAAAGGGCTTTGACGGTATTCCTGGTGTACGAGGTGACGATGGTGATGAAGGGTACTCTGGAGTTTCGGGAAGAACTGGTTCTATGGGACCAAAAGGAATTCAAGGAAAACCCGGAGACATAGGTCCCGATGGCCCACAAGGACCACCGGTAAATATACTAAATACTTTACTTGCTATGACAAAAAGGACGTGCATATTTTGAAAAAAACCTGACACTGTAGGACGATTTAATCGTTAGTGGCCCTCACTTAAAATAATAAGTACCACATGCAAAAAAAAGGGAGATCCCAAGTGAGGTTAGGAAACCATCCAAAATATTTGCCGTAGCTAATTCCATAGCTTTACTAACGACCCAAAATTATTGGTGCTCACTTACATACAATATTACTTACATACATGTTATTGTATGTATTGTTTATGTTAGTATAATAAGCGATATTGCATTATTAAGTTGGCACACGATCTTAATAGTATACAACGTTGATAAAAGCGAGAGGCATTAAATGAAACCACATATACTATAAGTGCCTACTGCTAATCCGAAACTATTAAAAAAAAGTTTTCAAGAAGTATACGAAAAAACTTTTTTCAAAGAACTTAAATAGCTTAATTATTAACTTAAAATGTAAACACCCTTAATAAAAATTTACACTGACGTGCGGTGACCTGCGTAACAAAACGGCAACATCGCATTTGTACCTATCGCATAGCGCGTGCGGCGGGCTCACACACAGCAGAGCGGCCGGTTTTGATGTAGACGATAATGTAAACAAGTGGTGTAGGTATCATTGGAAAGTATGATCAATGATCATAATAAACAATAATAATTCATTGTTATACTTACACATTAAATCTTCAATTGTTGGAAATGTCCGCCGTTTGCATTAATACACAAGTTATAACGACGTATAATATTGTTATTTAATCGTGCAATAAAATCTCTGTTTGTTGAATTTTTTAATTTATGAAACGCTAAAATAATTCGGTTTTTAAGTTCCTCTACGGTATTCACGTCTGTTGCATACACTTCACCTTTCACAAAACCCCACAAAAAAAGCAGTGTATGTAGCACGAGGCATTATGGATGTCTTACGTACCTAATTTACAAAATTATTAAAAACTGCACACACAACTAAACTTAAACTAACTTGTCCTGTCACAACATAAATCACTATCTTAGAATAAGAAGTTTGGTGTCCTATCACAATAAAAACTTAACAATATTAGAGAATATTGAAAACCGGACGCGTGAGCGACAATAATTTGTGCTTAATTGCGTAACGTGCACCCCGGAAGCGACGCGTCTTCGAACTAAACAATGTAAAAATCGTGTCCTGGACCTACTTATCCGAGTCACCGCCGCCGTCGCCCGTGCAATAGCAACAGACTGTCTATTTCTATTTCTGTTACGCTTATTACATTAGAGTGAGATGACCGTGATCTGTACTTTCTTTTAAGGAAATATTTGGTAATAGTGCACTTGTTTGTATTGCAAACTTACGATGCGGAGCGGCAACGTCGCGTGAATTTCGTTGTTTTGCGGTGAATGACTCTTAGATAACTATGCCTATAAAACTTAGTCACCTAATCAGGAAGATACAGCATGCTCAAACTAAAAAAAAACTAAAAAAATATCCTGTGACTAAACTATTGCTTACATTGATTTGATTTTTGTTGTGTAGCCTTATAATGATATACAGAATATGTGGTTTCATTTAATGCCTCTCGCTTTTATCAACGTTGTATAGTAAGGAACGCTTGATTGAATCTAATATTTTGGGTTTAAAGCTATTCGTTTGCGTTTCATATCTTGTAGTGTCTACATTCCATACATAATTACTTAAGTTTCTCACACTAAACAACATAACTTGATTATTTCAGAACTTAGTTAAATTTCCTATTTTTTTATGCAGGGAAGAAAAGGAATATCCGGAATAGAAATACGAGGTGCTCCTGGTATGTCTGGTCGACCAGGGAGACCGGGACGAATTGGTATTGTTGGAGAACCGGGATTACAAGGATCTAATGGAATTCCTGGCGATATGGGCCCTAAAGGAATGAAGGGTAACACCGGATTTATGGGATTTATTGGCATGCGAGGAGAAAATGGAGCCCCTGGACCAGACGGATTCCCAGGCTTGGCTGGAATAGTGGGCATTAAAGGTGATCAAGGAGATCGAGGAGACACGGGTGCCAATGGGTACGATGGACAACCTGGTAAAGTCGGTCCCGAAGGAATATCCGGACAGAAAGGAATTCAGGGCGATTTAGGTCTTGACGGTTTTCCGGGGATTGATGGCAGGCCTGGTTTTAAGGGAGGTAGAGGAGACGTTGGTTTTCCAGGAATACCAGGTGCCAGAGGAGAGAACTCTGCAAGAGGTATGAAAGGAGATGCAGGTGACCCGGGTTTCGACGGAATTAATGGAAGACCCGGCTTGAAAGGTTTTAAAGGTATCATCGGTGATAGTGGATCTCCTGGATTAAGTATTACAGGCCAACCTGGTGAAAAAGGAGAAAAAGGCAATGATGGATTTCCAGGAAGATATGGTATTGTTGGAAGAAAAGGAGATCAAGGTGATTTCGGTCTTGTAGGAGAACGTGGTGATGATGGTGATAAAGGTATCGCTGGAAGACAAGGTCGCCCAGGAAGGCATGGATCAATTGGATTTAAAGGAGAATATGGAGAATTTGGTCTCACTGGAAATACAGGTCTAAAGGGTGATCAAGGCATGGTTGGCAGACCAGGTAGAATCGGTTCTCCGGGACTACCTGGTGAAACAGGTGATGAAGGTCCACCTGGACCCCAAGGCTATACCGGCATTAAAGGAGAACAAGGTGATATTGGTCTAACCAGTTATATTGCCCCTACTAAGGGTGATATCGGTGATATTGGTATGGAAGGATTTCCTGGTGCACCAGGAGATACAGGTGATATTGGATTTGAGGGTTACATTGGTAGAAAAGGAGATCGCGGTGATGTAGGATATCAAGGACAAGTTGGAGACACTGGTATACCAGGTTACAGAGGATCAATAGGTGATCAAGGACCTCCAGGATTACCTGGAATTAATGCAGAGGATGCTCCACGGGGTGAGCAAGGAAAACCTGGATTTGATGGACTACCTGGATGGCCTGGTCCCAGAGGACAAAAGGGTAAACCTGGTGAATATGGTATAAACGGCCCCGATGGGTTACCTGGCCCTCCTGGTCTTTCATTCCAAGGACCGAAAGGTATGACGGGAATGGATGGTGCTCCGGGTCAACGAGGTATACCTGGAAGACCAGGAATGGAAGGATTCATAGGTAGTCCTGGCCTTCGTGGGTTCAAGGGTGATGCTGGCGAAGTAGGAGATACTTACAGCGCTAAAGGCGAAAGAGGTGACCAAGGTCAACCAGGCTTTTATGGAGCGACTGGACAAAAAGGAGAGCTTGGTGATTATGGTACATCTGGACGACGAGGACAAGAAGGTTTGCCAGGTCTCAAAGGATTAAGAGGAGACGAAGGAGAAGAAGGATTTTATGGACAAGTCGGACTTAAAGGTATTAAGGGTGATGCTGGTGATACAGTTGACATATTTGATATTAAACCTGGACCACTCGGCGAAATTGGACCAAATGGATTCAACGGGCAACCTGGGCAAGACGGAAAACCAGGTGATTTCGGCCGCAACGGTCTTCCAGGAAGCAAAGGACAAAGAGGCGAAATCGGTTTACCTGGGCCCACAGGAGCTCCAGGACCTATGGGACGCGAGGGGTTGAAAGGTATCAAAGGTTTACAAGGCTACCAAGGATACCGTGGAAGTACTGGCAATGCTGGACTTCCAGCAGTACAGCCTATGCCAAAATCTAGAGGCTTTTACTTTACAGTACATTCACAAAAGAGAATGATTCCACAATGTCCTGGAGGAACTTCGCCGCTCTGGAGCGGATACTCTCTTATACATATCCTTGCTAACGGGAAAGCACATGGACAAGACCTGGGTAAGTTTGTTTAGAACTTACCTAATAAGTAAAATTACACTGGTCATTCATCAATATGATACCAACTCGGTACCTACTGTAATGATTTTAGTGCATCAATATTTCTCTTTTAGGTTGGAAATGTTCTAAGATAAATAATTTCCTTGCTTAGTTTGGAATTAGTGACAGAAACTAATTAATTATTTAGTAAAAACATCAATTTGTCAACAGGTGCTTCAGGAAGTTGTTTACGCAAATTTTCGACAATGCCCTACATGTTCTGTAACATCAACGATGTTTGCAACTTGGCTCAACGTGAAGATTTCAGTTTTTGGCTATCGACGCCTGAACCTATGCCTATGTCTATGACTCCCATTCGCGCAAATGATGTTGCAAACTATATTTCAAGGTAAACAATTTTCTCTTTTTTAATATATAAAATAAATGCTATTTTAGAAGAATAATGCTTGAAGTGAAGACAACGTTGTCGGCACCTAATAAGCTTATTGTGGATATAACGTACAGAAATAAACAACTTTCAAGCTACGAGCTATCGACTAAGTATTGTTTGAAATTGTAGAAACTCTAGAGCTTTATGTTTTACAGGTGCATGGTATGTGAAGCACCTACCAGAACTATCGCCGTGCATAGCCAGAGTAACATGGTCCCCGAGTGCCCTGCGGGCTGGAGAGAATTGTGGCAAGGTTACAGTTTCCTGATGGTAAGATTTAGATTTCTATAAGTATGTTTTTTGTTCAATCATTCAAATATTAGGAAAAAATAGCGCAAATAAAAAAGAAACTATATGGATCGAATCCATTTTGTTTCTTTTTAACTATACATATAGGTAACCCATTTGCTCATAAAAAAATTCAGTTCACTAATTAATAGTAATGAATGTACTTGTGTTTATTTTTAGCACACTGCTGGAGCGGATGCCACAGGCCAAAGTCTTATATCCCCAGGATCCTGCATGAGGGAATTCCGACCACGTCCATTCATTGAATGTAACGGACTCGGACGCTGCAACTACTTTTCAACTTCAGTTTCTTACTGGCTCTCAGTAATAGATGATAGCAGAATGTTTGACAAACCAGAACAGCAAACCTTGAAAGCCGACCTTGTCTCCAAAGTTAGCCGGTATGTAGAAATTGGAACTCTGATTTATATTTTTTTTCACGGAAAACTAATTTTTGAATAATGTTAATTTCTCTTTTTAGGTGTGCTGTTTGCATGAGAGATTGGCCTGTGCCGCATAAGAGCACAGCTCGCGCACCTACTTCAGTAGGAGACCTGAACTCTGTGCCCAACGCGGCTATACGAAGGCCATATCGCCCGAACTACCCGCGCCGACCCTACTACCGTCGTGGTATACGTGGCAGGCGCCGACAATGAAGAGATTTACACAGTTTTAACGAGATTCAACTAAACCTTTATTCGTAGGACTAAAATATTGTGATGTATTTCTATAAAAGAATAGGATGAAAATGTGGATAGAATTTAATATCACTGCCAAATTATATAGTAACTATTTTTATTTTCGTAACTGCCTAGTATTTAACTAAAGATTTTTTCACATAGGTAGCGATTAATCAAGATATACAAGCCAACATAGAGCACGACCGCACGTCAGTTTTAATTAGTTAAGTACGAAATACGAAAATGAATTTTATCGATTGAATATAGAATATGAATATGAAATATCTGTTACGCAAAAAGCAACTGAATATGCAGTCAACTTTGCCAAACGCTGTCGACTCTCTTACCTTTGGCTACTAGGTACCTACTATTTGAAATGTTTTCACTGCCTCTAATCTACTTAAATAACATCAACTCCGTTTTATTGTATCCCATAAATTATTGTTTAAGATATAAATTTCAAAACCAATATTATATTTCTAATATTAAATGAGAATTTGATGTTACAAACAATAAATAGCACATTATATTATAGTGTTGTAAATATAATTATCGATATTGTTGCGAATAGTCTAATAATAAAACATTTAAATTAACTCAGTGTTTTTGACTAGACACCTCATATTGGATGAAAGCTATATAGTCAAATACCGCGAGTCTTTCCTCTTGCTACTTCGGTGAGTTCGGTTCCAAGACGAAGGCCTCTATCTGTATTCTAATTTCATATGTATGACTGTGACATGCATGTTTTATATGTCAGAAAAACACAGCAAGTATGCACTAGAACTGTGAAAATGTGGCGAAAAAACGCAAAATAAATAAAAAATATTTAATTTTGGCAATCACGAATCTAGGATGCTGTCTGGGGATGTCTTTAGTTTTTGGTCTAAGTTTTCCCTACTCCCACCCTTTCTTCAGAATGGCGCATAGGTGTCGATAATATACATTTTATTTAGGTAAAATATGCTATTATTGCAAGAAATGCCTGATTGTTTGAAGAGGTAGTTGTAAAACAAACTATAGAAAAGATATAAGATATATATTATATTTATATGGTTTTTATAAATACAAGCAAATGAAAACACTTAACATCACTTGATAATTGCATAGATATTACAAGAAGTTATCATAAATAAAGGTCCATTATTCAATATGTCTAGATACAGAATCAGTATTTTTTAATTTATGATCATCAAGGTTTGGTCTAACTTCATATGTACAAATTGTCACACCGTGCCTATGGCCAGGGGTCCATTCCCCTTTCAAACCTATATAGTCAATTTTAGTTTTGTCAGCCCCAAAATTGGCAGGAAAGTGCATAGTTAAGTGAGAAACTGAAGAAAATGTAACAATCCTGAAAATAAAAATTACTCATTAATTTACAGATTACTTTATCAAAAAATAATCAAAATAATAAGTATACTTACTTCGGAGAATATTCTAAAACACCTTCACTGTCTTTTTGCAGTTCAAAGACTTGATCTGGTTCCATTGATACATCATCAAAGGTCATATTTGGTTTGTTTTTGAACCTAAAATATTTTTTAAGAATATATATTCCATTCAGCAACAATAGTAAATACAAATATTTCAAAAACATTATACCCACAATCTTAGCTTAGCCGGATGAGAATCAGAGTCTTCAGAAGAAATTTTAATTCCCTTTAATTTTACATTTCCAGTGAAAGGTATGTTGAACAGCAATTCTTCATCAGCATCACTTTCGACAAACTGTAAATTTTTGTTTATTTATTATTCTGACTTCAAAACCTACACCACATTTGAAAACTTTGTAGGTGTAAGAAGTCATTATTAAATATATACATAAATAAGACCACTTACATGAGTTCTATCGTGTCGTTTATCCCAGGGCTTGAATACAGTTTTACCAGACCCTTCGACACTTTCATTTAAACATTCTAGATTTTCTTTATCAATTTTTTCATAAAGGTTATATTGAATTCCAATTTCTTCGGCGCTACTATGGTCATGGTCATGATGGCCATGGCAGTGATTGTGTGACATGTTAAGTACAGCTAAAATATTAACAGAACGGCATTTACTATAAACGCAAAATAACAATCTGATTACCGGCCACCAGAACTATAATACTGTCAACTCATTGACATTAACGACGTTTCATCCACAGATTCTACATAATGTGGTCCAGTGTATTAGATCTGTTTTAAATATCGTAATCAAAATATAGCTACCAAACTTAAGCCTGCCTACGCTTATACACACACTCAAAATATCAAGGATTTGACCAACTATCATAGTATTATAATTAATTATAACTTAATAAACTTCATTATGGCTTAGATTTTTTTTTTGGCTTAGGTTATGATACAAAACACAATCGTATTTACTTAAAAAAAAGATCTTTTCACAATTGAATACTAAAATTTATTGATGTGAAATTGTTTGAATTTTATCAAATGGTGCCTCTTTACCTTTTTACCAGTTAGTTCAATTGCCAGACCATTGGCACTTTATTAACCTTATGTCCTTGTGCATTATTAAAATCTATTTGAACCGAAATCGAATCAATACACAAACATCAAGGAAATTCAATATGCATTCCATAGACTACTATTTCAACCTCCATACAGTTTGCAATAGAGAATCCAACTCTATCTATTCACTGCCTGACTGATCTCTTCGTCGTTCGACATCGCTTTGTACGTCTACTATCAGTCAGTGTGTTATTGTGCGTACTGATTAATTTATTATTATATTAACATCATCACATACCTAAACTTTGTTATTGTATGTGCTACAATTATTGTTGTGCGAAAGAAATATAATAAGTTTGAATTGTTGTTTTATACTGTGTAGATTCGATGATGATGTCTTTTTCAACTAATTTCTGTATTTCATTAAGTTTTCTTACTATAGTTATTACATGTATTGTTTTATCGAACGATAATTATGCGCAAGCTAGTGAAAATGAAGCCGAGAGCATTACTAAAATTGGACAAGGAGTAGGTCATATTATGAACATTTATTACTGGTAAGGTTAAGACAATTATTTATCACTAAGTTAAGGTTTTATTGTTGTACTTAATAATATTATATTGAATTTGTTTTCAGTTATTCTTGCGGTTATAGAAAAGTATTTGAAGATTATGCAGGAATTATACAACAGAAATACCCAGAGATATCTGTTATTGGAGCAAACTATGATCCACCAGGCCTAAACATGTATTTGTCTAGATTAATCGTAAGTATAATGTTGAAGTGAACATAGCTGAGTAATCTGACATTGTCTGAATAAATATGCCTCTACTCTCTATCTAGAAAGTTCCTAATCTTGTTTCTAATAATTTAATTAATAGTGTATCAAACAAAATGTGTTTCTTGTAGCCAATTTTGAATAATTTAATTATACCTTGTAAAATATAGCTTGATACCTGTGACGTTTGTCGGAATGACATTACTAGGGATGGAGGCGTGTTTCGTAGCTTATCGATGTCTGTGACGTCATGGGTTTTATCAAAAGTGACATTGTAGTCATTGTCATTGAAAAGATGTAAATTAGAAATAAATATATTTGTAGTTGATTTAAATGAAATAAAACAAAAATAATTCAAAATAATCGCGCAGACGGATCACAAATTCGCGACACTCACTATTCAAAACAGTCTTTTTTTGTCTTTTCGGCATTTTGGCAAACAAAAAAAGGTAACACCAAACAAAGTAACACAAATAACACCATAGTAACACAAATATCAACAAAACAATGGTAGCGTATACAAGGCGTCTGCATCGCGTCAGCACTCGTACTGACTCAAAAACGATGGCGCCCGCTTGTTTCCAGCACGCGAAACCATTATTGACAAACTAAATAACTAAATTTTATACCAGTGAAATTTTCATAGTATTATTTTATCGATAATCATCTGTCAGTCACTTGCACGTCCCTAGAGCTCTTCAAAGTGCATTTATAAAGTAAGCTAAGAACCAAAAATTATTAAAGAAATATCAAATATTATTTAAATTACTCATATTTTTACTGGTATCTTTATAATTACATGATTGTTTATAAAAATGCGTTTTATTTTTATACACAAACGTCGTTTCATGTTAAAAAATTTTTACTTTTAAAAATAAAATTTGGGTTGTAGCTGTCTTCATAAAACGTTCGGTAATGTCACAGGTATCAAGCTATATTTTACAAGGTATAAATGCAAATATATTACATTTCCTTTGTAATTATGTGAACAAAATAAATATCACAAGGTCCTTAGTTAATTGTTAGGAAACTAATTAAAAACTTATCTATCAGCCATTGTATTCAGATAGAGTACAATTGAAACTATGCCGTTCATAGATTTGTGAAACTAAAATAAATTAATTGTTCCAGGGTTTTGGCAAGATGATCCTGATCATGTGCATACTCAGTGGAGTGAATATATTTGCATGGCTTAACAAGCCTCAGCCTGCTTGGTGGAGTTGGTGTCTTGAGAACAAACTTTATGCTTGCATGATGATGTTCTTTTTAGCCAATATGATTGAAGGCCAGTTAGTATCATCCGGTGCATTTGAAATATCTCTGAACAACATTCCATTGTGGTCTAAATTAGAGACGGGAAGGATTCCACAGCCACCAGAATTGTTCCAAATTATTGACAACACATTACAGTTCTCAAAAATGGACCTACCTAATAACAATTTTGCACAATAATATTTTTAATGCATTTTGTTGTAATTGTTTTGAATGGGACTGTGGTTTTGATTAATAGGGCGGAATATTTGTACAAATTAAATTCAACTTGTCTAAACATGCCTCATTGTGAGCTACGTATTTTTATAGAGGGATTCTTTTTAGAATTTCAATGAGAAGTAAAGTTAGTATGTTATCTAATGAATTATATATTATGTTGTCAAATACAAAATGTATCTTAAAACAATTTTGTATTGTTGTAATCAACTATTGCATTTCTCCAAATAAATAATGAAATTGTTACTTTCATTTCTGAATAAATAACAATTATGAAGATCAGTAACATATAATAGATAAATAAGGTATGCACTGGAATGTCATATACTTTACTACAAATAATTATCTGTCATGTCATGTTCTAAACGTATGGATGTTCTAAATTACCATACAATCATATGCTTATTTATCTAGTCAGGATGATGATTTTCACAAATAAATAAAGAGTAAACAGGATCTTTATTTGTAAAACCCTATTTAATTAAATAAAGATTTAGGTTACACAAATTTGTGTTTCAGTTTGTATGTAATAAATTATAATAATTAGTCTTATCTTAATTATGTTTGAAGAAATAAGTAAGTACCAAACAATACTTCATTTTCTTGGACGGAGATACAGTTTTATCACAGTAAAATTACATGTATTCAATAACATTACGAGACCTAGTCACAAGTATAACATTTCTCGCCAAAAATATACAATTATATTACTGACATTTGTTGGCTTTGTTACTACGTGCGTAGCCCGGTTCAACAAGTGTTACGAAATGAATTAAGTTTGTCGCCCTTGAAAACGTTTTTTCAGGAATACGTTTTAAAGAGGACTAGCAAAAAAGATCTTACAAGATATGATATCGGTGGGAGTTGTATGTTATCTATGTCGACTGATTACATTGTGTATCATAGTTTTTCATAGCATTGTGATACTCAATGTATATAGGGTAGAGTGAATGTTTGTTAGGGGATTATCCTGATGACTACCACCTACATACAGCAAATTTTATTAGTACCTATTTGATCGTGCGACTGGAATAGGGTCAACTTTGATGATTACGAAAGTTGAGCATGACACATAGGGCACGAATGTCGTAGTACTAATTCGTGCTGTTGCGCGCGAGCTCCACAGGTGCCGCATGTCCAAACGGTGTGCGGGGCCACGAGCGCGCGTCCGGACACCGCGCACTCGGGGAATTGACTTGTGCATCCGGGACAGGTCGTCATCCTAACATCAATAAAGATATCAAATACATGGGGCAGCAAATTAATTTCAACGGTTTTATGTTATTACGTTGTAAGCCATCACGATTTCAGCAATCAAAGCATACTTATTTATATAGATTTATCATTCCACATTTAAATTATTAAAACATTTGAACAGCATCTGTGGGTTATTCCCAATTGTTTCCTTACCATTCAGGCATACTGGCATCGCAATTTGGGCATTCAATCTTGTTCCCTTTTGCATCTTTGGGTTTATACCTCGTAAATATTTCTATGGCTAAATTTTCAAACGTGTCAGGCTGCAAACAAAGTCATAAATCGTATACCTAATTTTATTAAATAGGTACCTATAACTTATATTTTCCAGTTTTTTTTTAACTATTTTATCCAAAGTAATATCATTATATTCATAATTCTTCACAAAAAGACTGAAAGTTAAATAATTAAACTTGTTTCTTACGTCTATTGCTTCTAATTTGATCAAGGCCTTTGAACACAATTCAAATGCACGAGCTTGAATTGCTATTGAGGCTATGGTGCACCAAATCTGCAAATGTTTATAAATATTTTAGATTATTATTTTTAAAATGTACAAATTTTGAACAATCAAGAAAACAGAATTGATAGATACATAGCAGACCGCTACGCCAACATTAGGTTCTTATCTATACGGAGAGAATCCTTAAGACTCGGTTGAATTTTCCACAAAATTCTACACTTATCCTCACGTGTAATCACAAATATAAATAATAGGTCGAGTTTAGAGGATATTTTCAACGCTTTGTTTGTTTTGGTCCTAGTTTAACAGAAGGCAAATGCACTCTGGACGTATATCGGATTTTACTCGACGGGATTCCCATAATCCCATTCCACTGTTTTCGCTGATCGAATCGCCCCAATTGTACAAATATATCATCAATAGCTCATTCATTTGATGTTTTGTATTCGTGACAAAATACAGTGTGTTAGAATCGTCGGAATGTAGTACCTGCGTCTGCTGAGCGTTGTGCAGCATGTGGTGGTGTGCGGCGAGGCGCGCGGCGTGTCGCAGTGCGGCGTGCGCGCGCGGCGGGCGAGCGCGTGCGCCCCCCGCCGCCGCGCCCGCCCAGTGCGCTGCGGCCCCCGCGCGCCAACAGCGCGCCGCCTCGCGCCCCCGACCACCCTCTGACATACACGCTTACATCATAATACAAATAATAAAGAAGATAATAAAAAATACCGTTGTAAGTATTACCTTACTTAAAAAACGTGATTAAAACCCTATTTAATTTTAATGTCTAATTTAATGTAAACCCTATTTTTTATTGTACAAAATTAAATAGGGTTTTAATCACGCTTCGCCACTACTGGCGCATAGTGCTGCAACTGCAGCGCTACTACAAATTAGTAATGGCTTACCGAGAGAGCTTTGAGCATACAAATGACCGGCTAGCATATAGATTTTCTTGATTTTCAGTGGTGATGCCTTCTTAGAAGCTTCTATGTTTGCTAACTGAAATTAAAATATATTGATAAAAAACACAATAAATATAGAAATAATCTGTGTGTCGGTTTGATATAATCAATCGGTCATTAATTATATCAAAGAACTTATCGTCTTGCAAAATGCCACAATCTATTAACATTAAAATTTTGCAACACTTGCCTGAAATGCCATCTCCGCAGCCTGAGTCAGTCTACCGTTTTCTTTCAATTGCATTATCCCATGAATAGATGGCACTAAACTAACACTGTCATTGATGTCCTCTAGAACAGTTTGCTTTGCTATGCCGACCTCCTGCAAATATAACGAGATAAGTATAGCTGGCTTATATGGTACATAGTGTGTTGGTTGGTAATTATTAAGTAATATTCATTTTATTACCTTCCTTGGAGATCCAGCATACAATTTTGATAAAGACTCGTTATCTTCGAGGGCCATATAACATTTCTTCAAACCTTCAGTGTTATTCGACATCGAATAATACTCAACTGCACTAGCCCTATATGTAAATAAACATTAGCGTATTAGCACAGTATTAGACTATCACATGTTATGACAAAGAGGTAAATCAGGCCTGCTTTCAATGGTAGAATTCCACTTAAAGTAATAAATGATTATGCAGAGACTGATTCATATAAATTCTGGGAAATACATTTACGTAGGTCCTATGTACATATTATTTACTTACCAATTTTGTCTATCAATGTAATAGTCACCAATGTTGCTATATGCTTGCTTAACTTGTGCGTCAGTTGTACTTGCCGACATTTTCAACAGTTCTACTACACGGAACCAATGGCCTAACCGTTTACGAAGAGCAATAGCCAAATCACTGAAATATTATTGCAATGTTAGTAAATTTGTATTTACTGGTAATTCAGTTATACCACCAAATTAAGATAAAATTATAAGTTGAGTACCGTCTATCTTCGTTATGATAAATCTTTTCAGCTGCGTCAAAGTCTTTGAAGTAGGCTAATATTTCAGCCTTTTTCAGAGCATTTGAGTGCAGAGCATTCAAACGCGACACAAATTTAATTCCTGCGTAATCATTTCGTCGCACAAATGCAGCTTCAGCAGTTTCTAATGCTGACTCAGATTCAAAGTTTTTTAAAGCTGCCTCCGCAAGCAACAACCTGAAAACAAAATGATAAAAAATCACATTAATTTTGAAGTGACACTAGGAGAAACTATTAACTAGTATGAAATAAACTCAATTTAGAATACTGACTTTAACCGTTTTCGACTCATTGTCCTATTTTTACTGCGCAGGACCAAACACGGCAATATTTACCATACTAATTCGTGACTCTTAATAATTACTTGGTAAATATAGAATGTTATAGCCATGTAAATCAAATAAATAAATATTATACACGATCATACATACATATCGGGTACATAATATGACAATTTTTACAAAGATATAGTCCAACATACCAGAGTTGTGGATGAGGGTTATCTTTTATAAAGTTTTCTGCCTCCTTTAATCCCACTTTTTCAATAAGTTGCCGCGTATCCCTTAAAGACTTGACTTCGACTCTTACGATGTGCTGAGGTGTACACTTATCATCTACATTGTCGAGGAGTGCCGTTGTAATTTCCAATTCCTAAAATGCAGTAGTTTTTAATATATTTTTATCTTAAGTGAGCGAAGCTTATACAATCCACCGTTTATTTAGAATGAAAAAAATCACACGCTATTGTTTTGGTCGTCTCGGAGTTCTATTTAGTTATAAGTGCGGCCGTACGTATGATTCATAAAATGGAATTCGTAGCATGGGATTCGTAGCACGTTTGATTCGTAGCACCATGATTCGTAGCACGTATGATTCGTAGCACCATGATTCGTAGCACGTATGCTTCGTAGCATGGGATTCGTAGCACATATGATTCGTAGCACTATGCTTCGTAGCATGGGATTCGTAGCACGTATGATTCGTAGCATGGGATTCGGAGCGTAGCACATAATTCGTAGCACGTATGATTCGTAGCATGGGATTCGTAGCACATATGATTCGTATCACGTATGATTCGTAGCTTGGGATTCGTAGCACATATGATTCGTAGCACGTATGCTTCGTAGCATGGGATTCGTAGTACATATGATTGGTAGCATGTATGATTCGTAGCATGGGATTCGTAGCACTAAGCTTCGTAGCATGGGATTCGTAGCACGTATGATTCGTAGCACGGGATTCGTAGCATGGGATTCGTAGCATGGGATTCGTAGCATGGTATTTGTAGCACATATGATTCGTAGCATGGGATTCGTAGCACTATGATTCGTAGCATGGGATTCGTAGCACGTATGATTCGTAGCACATGACTCGTAGCACATGATTCGCAGCTCGAATGATTCGCAGCATGGGATCCGTAGCACGTATGATTCGTAGCACATGATCAGTAGCATGGGATTCGTAGCACATGTGATTCGTAGCATGTATGATTCGTAGCACGTATGATTCGTAGCATGGGATTCGTAGCACATACTATTCGTAGCACGTATGATTCGTAATACATATGATTCGTAGCACATGATTCGTAGCATGGGATCCGTAGCACGTATGATTCGTAGCACATGATCAGTAGCATGGGATTCGTACCACGTATGATTCGTGGCACATATGATTCGTAGCATGGGATTCATAGCACGTATGATTCGTAGCATGGGATTCGTAGCACGTATGATTTGTAACATGGGATTCGTAGCGTAGCACATAATTCGTAGCACTATGATTCGTAGCATGGGATTCGTAGCACGTATGATTTGTAACATAGGATTCGTAGCGTAGCACATAATTCGTAGCACGTATGATTCGTGGCACATATGATTCGTAGCATGGAATTCGTAGCACGTATGATTCGTAGCATGGGTTTCGTAGCACGTATGTTTCTTAGCATGGGATTCGTAGCACGTATGATTCGTAGCATGGGATTCGTAGCACGTATGATTTGTAACATGGGATTCGCAGCGTAGCACATAATTCGTAGCACGTATGATTCGTAGCACGTTTGATTCGTAGCATGGGATTCGTAGCACATATGATTCGTCGCACGTATGCTTCGTTGCACGTATGCTTCGTAGCATGGGATTCGTAGCACTTATGATTCGTAGCACGTATGATTCGTGGCACATATGATTCGTAGCAGGGAATTCGTAGCACGTATGATTCGTAGCATGGGATTCATAGCACGTATGATTCGTAGCATGGGATTCGTAGCACGTATGATTCGTAGTACATATGATTCGTAGCACAGGATTCGTAGCACATACGATTCGTAGCACAGGATTCGCAGCTCGAATGATTCGCAGCATGGGATCCGTAGCACGTATGATTCGTAGCACATGATCAGTAGCATGGGATTCGTAGCACATGTGATTCGTAGCATGTATGATTCGTAGCACGTATGATTTTGTCGGTTTTACTAAGATACTTGCCTTAAATCTACACAAGTATCCTTGCATAGTCAAGGGTTCTTCGGGTTCAGTATCCCTCATAACATAGAGCCTGGCTTTCTCAGCGACCGCCAACATTTGGGGATTGTCCGACGCCCACAGTCCACTCCAGACATCTTTCCGTAAAGCTTGGCCTATGCTTATATTATTGGCCATGTCGGTGTCCAACAAATACAGCGAACCGGGCTGATCGATTACGTAGAATTTACTGAAAGGAAAAAAAAAATTATTGTAGTCGGATATACAAATGTACTTAAACGTTTTACACTACTTATATTATTTTATATCAAGATGATGACTTGACAGTTTACCTCGAATTGGAATTGAGTCCTAACTTGTACGGACGGGAATTCATGTTTATGGATGTAATTTTTTTAAGATTTACCAACGAAAACAATAGTATGGAGCCTGAATCTCTTCCTACTAACAAATGACTGTCAGAACTTGCGATACAACATATAGTATCGTCCTGAAAACCTGCGTCAGTGGACGTCACTGGTGATCCATCAGCTTGGTATAAATGTTCGGTAGCTCCTAAAATAAAATTCATTGTAAGTATGAACATTATTTTAAGTTACGTGTTTATATCGAGAAATATAAATGTTTATTATACTTACGAGGCCTTGTTGGCGTAGAGAATTTCCATATTATAAATGATTCCTTCGAGGCTGCGACAACTATCGCTTTGCTGTTAATAGTTACATAAGCTACCGGAATACTGACTGCCTTAGCTGTAATTATGACAACAAGATGTATACGATAAAATAGGATTAGGTAAGTAAAAGTAAAAATAGACCTAATGGTGACTTTGAATAATAATTAGGGTCAAGGCAAGCAGGTATTATCATTTCTTAAGGTTATTTGGTATTCTTACCATCGCATTGAATGCCTTGCTGATTTGAAACAATAACTTGCCCTAGAGTAGCTATCACGCAGTATTCGTCCACAGCGCACATGTCGATAACATCAGGAATATGATTGATCCAGGACTGAAATAGTACGAAATATTGAAAACTTATAAAACAATAGACTAATAATATTCGCAATGCAAAGTGTATCACATTTTATTAGCAAGTTATCAAAAAAGGCCACTAGAAATTTTAAAAATATTTCTACAGAAACGTATAACATAAACGTAAGTTAATAAGTACATACCTGATGTGTAACTGTATCCCAAAAAGTAACAGTTTCACTGCTTGATACATAAGCCAATGTATTCCCGTAGAACGCATATTTATGATCCATTTTGACATTAGCAAAGTATATAAACGAGTCAATAGCGATAGCAAGTCGTAACGACTTCTTTTCCCATGACAACGCTCTCATTGAACCGCCTGGTACGCGTAACGTGCGAATATGCTAAAAACAAACAACATTGTGGGTTGGGTGGTTAAGTCGAAAAAAGTTTACATATTAATGTACTCTTTTTGCGATTTGTACAAGTTTCGTGTATTTAGGTATGTTAATTTAATACGTATTTTCTCTTATTACCTCTCCATAAGCACCAAAGAACTGAACGACATTAGTTTTATCCGTAGTACAGCCTGCTGCTGCCATAATTGTGCCGTTGTGGTTCCAATGGCAGTCAATTATTGTCATGTTTGTTTCAATTATCACGCTATCTGAAAGCAGCCAACATTCAAAATTACCCGCGCCGAAATAGTGCTGGCACCAATGCATGCTGCTCATCTAAACATCAATAATGAAAGTAGCTCAAGAAAACCCGGCTCTCCTCAAGTGGGAAGTGGGATAAATGACTTGTAATGCCGAAAATTGGCGCCCCTACAACTACAAGAGGCAGTACGAACTGAATTTCCAAGGTGTTCAGTTTTTTCAGCTCAGCATTTCAAGTTCTTTTGAGATCACCTTGGAAATTGACAGGGATGAGAGATGGAGCCAATGAAAGGAGTGGGGATGGGGATTTGCCCAGCTGTGGGACAGTAACACTATATCAAATTAGGTTAGATACAACAAAATAATATTAAAGTATCACTACCCAGTATAACACTTATACCAAGTTACCAATATTTTCCATTAGTTTATTTACCTTCCTCATTACAATTTTTCATCAACAATATAACTCCACTTCTGTAACATATGGCCAGGACTGGCCTGTTTGGTGGTACAGTGCCAGAGTACCAATCCATAGTTACTACTTCCATTGAACCTGACACTCCTTGTATGGCAACAGGCATCTAAAAAGAAACCATTTAGTACATATATCTATACAATTCAGATGCACACATCTAAAGATTTTCTTTTTATTCTTTTAAAATTATTGTATTTGGAATTGATTTCCACTTTAATCAGAGGCACTTGAGAAGTAATCTTTTGCCTTTCTTTAATACATACAGTAAAGTTTCCTTGCTCATCATATAGGTGTAGTTCTCCATTGGAAAGTGCAAAAAGTAGTTGCGAGTTATCTGGTGACCACTGTACTGCAGCAAGTCCTGGCCCTTTAATATCCTTGCCCCAAACTCTAGAACCATCTACTGATCCAACAATAACAGCTCCTGTAATAAAAAGAAAAATAAGTATTTAAGGGCACAGCAGTGTCCCCATCAAGTTGAGCGAAAAAAAGCGACATAGCCGTACTATCCTTTTCTCATCACTGTGTATAACAATTATTAAGGCCTATGTTGCACCAATAGATAAATAAAATTAGGTTTTAAGAATATTTTTTACAGAAAGTTTTCTGCTACAATTACCCAAGAAGTTTCAATTAAATAACTCACCATCTTCATAAGCAATGCATATCTTTTGGCCATCAGAGCCCCATGCCATACTTCTCACAGTTGATTTGTTCCTGTTATTTATCATCTCTTCATACCAAGAGCCCTAAGAAACATATTATTTTACTTCAACTGCTTTAAAAATCATTTAGTGTGAAATTTATTCTTAAGCATACCTTATATAGCATCCAAACAATGATAACTCCATGTTCATCACTAGTTGTAAGCTTTTGAAAAACCTCGTTCCAAATGGCCACACATAGCTGTCCTGTGTGTCCTTCTAAACTTAAATTCATTGAAAGGTTTCCCCCACCTCCTGTTATTAAATTATTTAATATTAGACATCATCATCATCTTACTATTTTCTCAGAGCTTATGGTTTTGTTAGTTTTGATTATTATTTTGAGATATAAATAAACTAAGATATTACCATAAAAGAATATAAAAGTAATGACTTGGTAACAAAAAAAAAAATATATATTGTGAAGACTTTTTTAACGTTGATTCAAAGAAATTGACGGCTTACCAGATTCCAACTTGAGCACTTTTAGCATGCCTTCTTCCCCACCGACTGCAATATACCCTGATGAATGATTCCATGATATGCATGACACATTGGATTGTTTGGGTATAGCAATCTAAAATATTTCACATTATAGATATAATAGTTACTATTTGATAATTTACAAAGTATATTTCCATGATTACTATAGAAACACTTGATGACAACAAAACTTAATTACCTTCTTACTCATATAAATGAACATTTTGCAGGATATTTATGTTGTCCTTGGTGAAAGATAACATTAAATCGTGACTACTTAACTTAAAGAAAAAGTTATAACAACTTTTATGTCATGAAGTCATGAACATCAACAACATTCAAAATTCAAATAAATTTGCGTCTCAAGTTTGCATCGTCTCTTCGAACCATTGAACAATAGTTTATAATTAAATTACAGGAATATTTGGGGAATATATAATTAATCTACAAGTATTTTAACAGTTACACCTATACTTTTATTTTGTTTTCAAACAAAAACAACAACAACGGTACTACGACCGGCACGGTGTATTTTGTTTGGCAACTTTCAGTTCAGAAATTACTGGACACCGAGCAAGCGCTTACTTTTGATTCGTTCGTTGACGTTTACCTTTGATTCAGCTGTTTGAAAGTAATCTGAACAATCAAACTCCCTTTTATAAATTATTTCTAAACTACAAACAGGTCATAATATTAGGAAAGGATTATCTGTTTGATGTAAGGTTCGATGTCCATTTAATTTTAATAGCTATCAGATTTTATGTAACAAATTAAAAAATTAGCTTGGCAACCCTGCCCTACATAATCAAAATAATCAATAAAATCAGGCAGTGTTTCAGGCGCACAGTAAAAGTTTTAGTTTTTTCGTAGAGTATTTATTTCCCTCAGCAACAATACTTTCCTTTAAATCTACTTTACAATATTATGTTAACAATCTTAAACTCAAGTGTTAAGTCGGAACTATTACTGGTTTCGAAGTTCGGCTTATAGCCGACGTTTATTCAACGCAAGATTTCAAATAAAATAATTATTAAGTTCATGAAAATGTTGGGTCGAAAACAAAGTCTAAAAGGGGAACCGGTACTAGCAGACTATGGCCCCGAAGAATCCCTAAACGAAAGCGCCGATATAGAATGGGTTAATAAGGTATTTGAAAAAAAAATACGAATCAAAATATTATTTTAATATAATTAAATTTAAATAACTTTAACGTGTTTTATTTCAGTTATGGGTTAGAAGAATATTAAGATTATGTGCATTATTAAGTTTAATGTCAGTATCTTTAAATACTCCAAAGTCATTTGAGAAATATCCTTATTTACAAACTATAACATTTGCGGTGGACTGCTGTGTTACTCTTCTATTTACTGCAGAAATGATAGCTAAAATGCACATAAGAGGTATACTTAAGGTTTGTAATTTGTTGTTTCTATGTCTTGAAGTTATACTGAAAAAAAAACTTATTAATAAATAAATCACTCATGAAATCAGATTACATTTATAAAACACAAGACTTACGAATGCCTTACTATATCTTCTAAGTGCCTAATGTGTCACTCATTTTGTTGCAGGGAGATGTAGCCTATTTAAAAGATCATTGGTGCCAATTTGATGCTTCTATGGTATTTTTCCTATGGGTGTCGGTCTTATTACAAATGTTTGAATTGACTGGTATAGTGCCAAGATATAGTTATTTAAGTATATTACGGGCACCCAGACCTTTAATAATGATTAGGTTTTTGAGAGTATTTTTGAAATTCTCTATGCCAAAGTCTAGAATCAACCAGATATTCAAGTAAGTGGATGTTCAAATTACTTAAATATTTTGAATTTTGTGTTTTACTTACAATAATGCTTTCATTTTATTTTTACAGGCGGTCAAGTCAACAGATCTATAATGTGACCCTGTTCTTCTTGTTCTTCATGTCACTGTATAGCTTGCTAGGAGTACAGTTCTTTGGAGAATTAACACACCATTGTGTCAGAAACTACACAGATCCTTAGTTAGTATTAAATATAAATATATATAATTTTCTTGTGTTGATATATTATACAATTTGTAAATTCCTTTTACAGTCAAATAACTATAAATTCACTGGCCATCCCAGACACATTCTGCTCTCCTGACCCAGGCTCAGGGTACCAGTGTCCTCCAGGCATGAAGTGCATGAAACTACATTTATCAAAATATATAATGGGGTTTAATGGCTTTGAAGAATTTAGTAAGTGGGCTTTATTACTTTAAAAATACATAAAATATTACTCATGAACTTATATAGACTAATGAAAATGATTTCTTTTCTTAGCAACCAGTTTGTTTACTGTGTACCAAGCATCTTCCCAGGAAGGTTGGGTTTTCATAATGTACCGAGCTATTGACTCTTTACCTACTTGGAGATCAGCTTTATACTTCAGGTATTCATCACATCCTGTAAAATTATAATTAGTTTAATATTATGTAAACTTAAGCATAGATCTAATGTCAGGAATAATTTATTACAGTACAATGATATTCTTTCTGGCCTGGCTAGTAAAGAATGTTTTCATAGCTGTGATCACTGAAACATTCAATGAAATCAGAGTGCAGTTTCAACAAATGTGGGGGGTGAGGAATCCCATTACAAAAGGTAGCACCACACAGTTCTTTACTGGAGATGATAATGGATGGAAATTGGTCACCATTGATGAAAATAAACATTCAGGTATCTTATCAATCTTCAAATAATGTTTTTATCATTAAAGTATTTTCATTTAAAGTGTTAATGTTTTTATATATTACAGGAAGTGCCCCAGAAATATTTCACAGATTACTTAGATCTGCATATTTTCGCTTATTAGTTATGGGCGTTGTATTAGCTAATGGAATAATAACAGCAACTATGAATTTCAAACATGATGACAACCCAAGAGAGTTTTTTTACGAAAAATATTATTACATAGAGGTATTTAAAATTGTTCAAATAAATTTATCTGTCTTTTAAATTATAGATTGCGAACTAATATTCACTTATTAAAATTTTCAGATTGCATTTACAATATTTTTGGACTTGGAGGCATTGATAAAGATATGGTGTTTGGGGCTAAAGGGCTACTTCAAGCACTCAGTTCACAAGTTTGAATTGCTTTTAGCTATTGGGACAACTATCCATATTATACCACAGCTTTACATGTCAGGTTTCACATATTTCCAGGTACCTACATTTAAACTGTTGAAAGTTAAGCAAACATTACAGTGTTTCTGAAAATACTTTGTTAATACGATGTTCGACAATTACCTATATCAGGGTTTTGTTTATATTGTTTTCAGGTACTTCGAATAGTGAGATTAATAAAAGCATCGCCACTATTAGAGGGATTTGTGTATAAGATCTTTGGACCCGGAAAGAAATTAGGCAGCTTGATAATTTTCACCATGTGTTTACTCATCATCAGTTCTTCTATATCAATGCAGTTATTTTGTTTCCTATGCGAGTTCACGAAGTTTGAGACTTTCGATGAGGTATGAGTTAACTTTTTTATTATTATTATTATATCTAAATGACGCTCGTTATCATGTGATTTTTATTTCAGGCATTCATGTCTATGTTTCAAATCCTTACTCAAGAAGCTTGGGTTGAAGTCATGGACGAGACTATGGTGCGAACAAGTCAAACGTTGACACCTCTGGTTGCTATCTACTTCATATTATACCACTTGTTTGTCACATTGGTAAGACATTTTAATCTATTAGCCTAAAACTTTTGTTAATTAGTTAAAAAAATATATCGTTCTTACATTTGTGGTCTTTTATTGCAGATAGTGCTGTCACTTTTCGTAGCCGTAATTTTAGACAATTTGGAACTTGATGAAGACATAAAAAAACTGAAACAGCTTAGATATCGCCAGCAAAGTGCCGAAATCAAAGAGAGCCTACCATTCCGACTGAGAATATTCGAGAAGTTTCCGGATAGTCCACAAATGACAAAGCTGCACAAAGTCCCAGGGGATTTCAATCTACCGAAGGTTTGTTATATATTTTATTATTCCCTCGTCAATAATATAGCTGATGTAGGAGTAGACTAATATTAACACATTGAGACTATTGCAAGCGACTTGAGTATGATGGATTATTACAGCTTTAGAGGAAAGAGAAACACTTGAGTTGAATGATACTCTATACATTTAATTATTCTTACAGGTTCGAGAATCATTCATGCGTCAGTTTGTGTGCGAAGTGGACGGCGAGGAAGAGGTGGGCGTGACGGGCGGCGGCGGGGACGTGTCCCGCCGCGCGTTTGAGTACATCGGCGTGGCCAAGATCGCCTTCCCCTACCGCAAGCGCTGCCTCGTCAAGACGCTGGTAGTCGCGCCGCCCTCGCAGCGGCCCAGCTCTGCGCTGCGCAGACATGTCGTCAGCTCTATTATTGAGTAAGCTGATAGCAACAAATAATTATGTAGATCTTTTATTCATTTATTTTTTAAATTGAGTTACTATACACATTACCCCCTCCCCGACTGGCTAGTCATACTAATGGCCATGCCATTTACTTTGTGTTTTATGTCTTTTAAGTTACTGTTTTACTTTTTCAGGTAAAAGTATATTGCAGTTATTCGTCTAGCAATTCAGGTTTATTTCTTATTTTATTTTCTGTTTTACTTTTTATTTTATTCCCAAATTTATCGACAAATATAAGATTGTAATGTGTGATAATGGTGTTACAGAGACTCCAATAACCACAGGCCTTTGCTCGGTGATTCGGCCATGTTAGCAACTGGAGGAAAATCGGGCCTAAAGCCGCAAGGGACGATATCTAGCGCAAAACAACTACGCGTCGATCAAAAGAAGTATGTATTTAAATCGGTATCGGTATTTAGTGTTAATACTGACTGATTAACGTGTGGGCGCTATATGGCTCTCAGGTTCGGCTCGCGCTCTATCCGGCGGTCGGTGCGCAGCGGGTCCATCAAGCTGAAGCAGACGTACGAGCACCTGCTGGAGAACGGCGACATCGGCGCGGCCTCGCGCGTCGTGCCCTCCTCGCGCGCGCGGCCGCCCTACCTCGACATCCGCCTGCTGCAGGCCAAGCGCCAGCAGGCCGAGATGAGGAGGTCAGCTCCTAATACGTTACAACACTTTTAGTCTTTTTGATCTTGCAGCCGTACGCAAGCCTGACCCTTTAGGGAACATGCTATCAGTATCATTGTCAAGTGAAATGTAGAGAGAGACAAATATAGCATTTTGGAACGTCACTTACCCAAATGTCTTTCTTGCATACGGCTTATAGACTATAGACGGTCGGTTAAAAACACATGATAAAAACATTGCTAGCAACAAAAAGATGACGCATTAATCTCACACACAGGAATCAACGAGAAGAGGACTTGCGTGAAAACCATCCACTCTTCGACACCCCACTGCTAATAGTGCCAAGAGAGTCCCGCTTCAGGAAGATATGCCGCGCCATTGTAGACGCGCGATACGACGCTCGACTAAGAGACCCTGTTACTGGCAACGAAAGAAAAGTACATTATAAAAGTTTCCAGTAAGTATTCTTTTTTTTTATAATAACTTTCGTGAGGATGATTCATACTTAAACGAACGTCGAACTGGTCAGTCAGTTCGACTCGCGACCCCACCGCCGCGTCAGCTCATGATTAAGGATTCCGGTTGGGTCCGAAACTAGTCGGGCTATCCCGATAAATGCGCGTGAGTAAACCGTTATAACGTTTAAGTATTCTATTAATGTCACTTCATAATAAACCTTGCTACCTTTTTTGTATACTGCATTTATATTCTCTTTTTGCAGTAATTTTCTTGGGCTAGTGACGTATATGGACTGGGTCATGATCATGGTGACCACCCTATCTTGTTTATCGATGATGTTTGAGACCCCTACGTACAGAGTGATGGAGAACTTCGTGTTACAGGTAATAGTCACACAGCTATTTAGCTCGCCCACACCAAGTAGATAAGAATGATTTCAAAAGCTTGAAATGCATATATTTATGACATGTTTTTATTTCAGATCGCCGAATACGGATTTGTTGTCTTCATGAGTTTGGAACTGGCGCTTAAAATTCTAGCGGATGGATTGTTCTTCACACCGAAAGCCTATCTCAAAGATGCAGCTGCAGTTCTTGATGTTTTTATCTACATTGTAAGTAACTATGAAAAAGAAACATGTTCCAAGCTCAAAAAGCCCATTATGATTCCGTGCTTTTTGTTAGGATGCATTGTTTTTGTAGTAGTAATTAATTGTTGGGACATCGTAAGAAAACATGGTTATTAAATAATTGAATATAAAATCGCCTACCCCTACGCCAGCGTTGCGATCTATGCTGTTAATCCTTATCTGTATGAGAAGAGGCTTTTGCCCAGCTGTAGGACATTCACTAGTGGGTATAAAGGCTCACACACATTTTGTAGAAACCGTTGAATCAGGGCGTTTGGTACATTCACAGGCGGGTATACAGGCCATATTACACATACATTTTGTAGAAACCGTTGAATCAGGCGGTTTGTGTCTAGGTATCGCTGACGTTCCTCTGCTGGATGCCACTGCGCGTGCCGCCGGGCTCGGCCGCGCAGATGTTGATGATCCTGCGCTGCGTGCGCCCGCTAAGGATATTCACGCTCGTACCGCACATGCGGAAGGTCGTCTACGAACTCTGCAGAGGGTTCAAAGAGATTTTACTGGTAAGTATCCTCATACTTTAAAAATATTTTTTCAGATTTCTCAATATGACTGATGAAAAGTTTTAGCCTCAAGAGCTGTAAAAAAATCGCAATGTGATACAGTTTTGAAATTGTATTCAAAACTTAGCTAAACTATTTGTAGCTGTATTCAATCTGCTGAAATAGACTACAAGTATTTAATTAAATTTAAAATAATATTATCCACAGATCTATTTTATATGTTCCCAGGTATCGACACTTTTGATCCTGCTCATGTTTGTGTTTGCAAGCTATGGCGTTCAGTTATATGGTGGCAGGTCAGTAAGAATCATAACTTTTTATTACCAAGAACGCAAGGCTTATTATAATGACATGCCCTTTCTTTTACTTCTTTTCGTGTCAATAGTTTCTACATCAGATTTGAATCAATGAAAATCAAAAGGTTTTTATTTCGTGTAGGCTTACTCAAGTACTTTCAAAACGTTACTAACTAGTTGCGCTAGACTCTAACCCAGAAAATAGACCGATTGTTCGCTTTTTACCCGACTGCCCCAGAAGGAGGGTATTTTTCGAGATTATGTATAATTGTTTGGCACGCTCAGCAGCCTAAGCGGCTTGATGAATTTCAGCTTGATTATACGAATCATGCGTGCTATGAATCCTATGCTACGAATCATGTGATACGAATCTCATGCTACGAATCATACGTTCTACGAATCATACGTGCTACGAAGCATATGTGCTACGAATCATATGCTACGAATCATGTGATACGAATCCCATGCTACGAATCCCATACTACGAATCATATGTGCTACGAATCATACGTGCTACGAATCCCATACTACGAATCATACGTGCTACGAATCCTATGCTACGAATCCCATACTACGAATCATACGTGCTACGAATCCCATGCTACGAATCCCATGTTATGAATCATACGTGTTACGAATCATATGTGCTACGAATCATACGTGCTACGAATCATGTGCTACGAATCCCGTGCTACGAATCATACGTGCTACGAATCATATGTGCTACGAATCATACGTGCTACGAATCATACGTGCTACGAATCCCGTACCACGAATCATACGTGCTACGAATCCCGTACTTCGAATCGTACGTGCTACGAATCCCATACTACGAATCCCGTTCCACGAATCATACGTGCTACGAATCCCGTGCTACGAATCATACGAGCTTCGAATCATACGTGCTACGAATCATACGTGCTACGAATCATATGTGCTACGAATCCCGTACTACGAATCATATTTGCTATGAATCATACGTGCTACGAATCCCATACAACGAATCCCGTACCACGAATCATACGTGCTACGAATCCCGTGCTACGAATCATACGTGCTACGAATCCCGTACCACGAATCATATGTGCTACGAATAATAAGTGCTACGAATCCCATACTACGAATCATACGTAGTACGAATCATACGTGCTACGAATCCCATGCTACGAATCCCGTACTACGAATCATACGTGCTACGAATCCCGTACTACGAATCATACGTGCTACGAATCCCGTACTACGAATCCCGTAATACGAGTCATACGTGCTACGAATCCCTTACTACGAATCATATGTGCTACGAATCATATGTGCTACGAATCCCGTACTTCGAATCATATGTGCTACGTATCCCATGCTACGAATCAGTACTACGAATCCCGCACTACGAATCTGCTACGAATCCCATGCTACGAATCATACGTGCTACGAATCATACGTACTATGAATCATATGTGCTACGAATCCCATGCTACGAATAATGTGCTACGAATCATGTGTTACGAATCCCATCGTACGTGCTACGAAACTTACGTGCTCCGAATCATATGGGCTACGAATCATACGTGCTTCGAATCATACGTGCTACGAATCATACGTGCTACGAATCCCGTACCACGAATCATACGTGATACGAATCCCATGCTACGAATCCCATACTACGAATCATACGTGCTACGAATCCCATGCTACGAATCCCGTACTGCGAATCATACGTGCTACGAATCCCGTACTACGAATCATACGTGCTACGAATCCCATACTACGAATCCCGTTCCACGAATCATACGTGCTACGAATCCCGTGCTACGAATCATACGAGCTACGAATCATACGTGCTACGAATCATACGTGCTACGAATCATATGTGCTACGAATCCCGTACTACGAATCATATTTGCTACGAATCATATGTGCTACGTATCCCATGCTACGAATCAGTGCTACGAATCCCGCACTACGAATCTGCTACGAATCCCATGCTACGAATCATACGTGCTACGAATCCCGTACTATGAATCATATGTGCTACGAATCCCATGCTACGAATAATGTGCTACGAGTCATGTGTTACGAATCCCATCGTACGTGCTACGAAACTTGCGTGCTCCGAATCATATGGGCTACGAATCATACTAGCTATGAACCATGTGCTACGATTCCTAAGTGCTACGAAGCATACGTGCTATGAAGCATACATGCTACGAATCGTACGAGCTATGAATCCCATGCTACTAATCATACGTGCTACGATTTTCATGCTATGAATCCCATGCTAAGAATCATACGTGTTACGAATCATATGTGCTACGAATCATACGTGCTACGAATCATGTGCTACGAATCCCGTGCTACGAATCATACGTGCTACGAATCATATGTGCTAAGAATCATACGTGCTACGAATCCCATACTACGAATCATACGTGCTACGAATCCCGTACTACGAATTATACGTAGTATGAATCATACGTGCTACAAATCATACGTGCTACGAATCCCATACAACGAATCCCGTACCACGAATCATACGTGCTACGAATCCCGTGCTACGAATCATACGTGCTACGAATCATACGTGCTACGAATCCCATGCTACGAATCCCGTACTACGAATCATACGTGCTAAGAATCATACGTGCTACGAATCCCGTACTACGAATCATACGTGCTACGAATCCCGTACTTCGAATCCCGTAATACGAGTCATACGTGCTACGAATCCCTTACTACGAATCATATGTGCTACGAATCATATGTGCTACGAATCATATGTGCTACGAATCCCGTACTACGAATCATATGTGCTACGAATCATATGTGCTACGTATCCCATGCTACGCATCAGTGCTACGAATCCCGCACTACGAATCTGCTACGAATCCCATGCTACGAATCATACGTGCTACGAATACCGTACTATGAATCATATGTGCTACGAATCCCATGCTACGAATAATGTGCTACGAATCATGTGTTACGAATCCCATCGTACGTGCTACGAAACTTACGTGCTCCGAATCATATGGGCTACGAATCATACGTGCTTCGAATCATACGTGCTACGAATCATACGTGCTACGAATCCCGTACCACGAATCATACGTGATACGAATCCCATGCTACGAATCCCATACTACGAATCATACGTGCTACGAATCCCATGCTACGAATCCCGTACTGCGAATCAAACGTGCTACGAATCCCGTGCTACGAATCATATGTGCTACGAATCCCGTACTACGAATCATATTTGCTACGAATCATATGTGCTACGTATCCCATGCTACGAATCAGTGCTACGAATCCCGCACTACGAATCTGCTACGAATCCCATGCTACGAATCATACGTGCTACGAATCCCGTACTATGAATCATATGTGCTACGAATCCCATGCTACGAATAATGTGCTACGAATCATGTGTTACGAATCCCATCGTACGTGCTACGAAACTTGCGTGCTCCGAATCATATGGGCTACGAATCATACTAGCTATGAACCATGTGCTACGATTCCTAAGTGCTACGAAGCATACGTGCTATGAAGCATACATGCTACGAATCGTACGAGCTATGAATCCCATGCTATTAATCATACGTGCTACGATTTTCATGCTATGAATCCCATGCTAAGAATCATACGTGTTACGAATCATATGTGCTACGAATCATACGTGCTACGAATCATGTGCTACGAATCCCGTGCTACGAATCATACGTGCTACGAATCATATGTGCTAAGAATCATACGTGCTACGAATCCCATACTACGAATCATACGTGCTACGAATCCCGTACTACGAATCATACGTAGTATGAATCATGCGTGCTACAAATCATACGTGCTACGAATCCCATACAACGAATCCCGTACCACGAATCATACGTGCTACGAATCCCGTGCTACGAATCATACGTGCTACGAATCCCGTACCACGAATCATATGTGCTACGAATAATACGTGCTACGAATCCCATACTACGAATCATACGTGCTACGAATCATACGTGCTACGAATCCCATGCTACGAATCCCGTACTACGAATCATACGTGCTAAGAATCATACGTGATACGAATCCCGTACTACGAATCATACGTGCTACGAATCCCGTACTTCGAATCCCGTAATACGAGTCATACGTGCTACGAATCCTTTACTACGAATCATATGTGCTACGAATCCCGTACTACGAATCCCGTACTACGAATCATATTTGCTACGAATCATATGTGCTACGTATCCCATGCTACGAATCAGTGCTACGAATCCCGCACTACGAATCTGCTACGAATCCCATGCTACGAATCATACGTGCTACGAATCCCGTACTATGAATCATATGTGCTACGAATCCCATGCTACGAATAATGTGCTACGAATCATGTGTTACGAATCCCATCGTACGTGCTACGAAACTTGCGTGCTCCGAATCATACGTGCTACGAATCCCGTACCACGAATCATACGTGATACGAATCCCATGCTACGAATCCCATACTACGAATCATACGTGCTACGAATCCCATGCTACGAATCCCGTACTGCGAATCATATGTGCTACGAATCCCATGCTACGAATAATGTGCTACGAATCATGTGTTACGAATCCCATCGTACGTGCTACGAAACTTGCGTGCTCCGAATCATATGGGCTACGAATCATACTAGCTATGAACCATGTGCTACGATTCCTAAGTGCTACGAATCGTACGAGCTATGAATCCCATGCTACTAATCATACGTGCTACGATTTTCATGTTATGAATCCCATGCTAAGAATCATACGTGTTACGAATCATATGTGCTACGAATCATACGTGCTACGAATCATGTGCTACGAATCCCGTGCTACGAATCATATGTGCTAAGAATCATACGTGCTACGAATCCCATACTACGAATCATACGTGCTACGAATCCCGTACTACGAATCATACGTGCTATGAATCATACGTGCTACAAATCATACGTGCTACGAATCCCATACAACGAATCCCGTACCACGAATCATACGTGCTACGAATCCCGTGCTACGAATCATACGTGCTACGAATCCCGTACCACGAATCATATGTGCTACGAATTATACGTGCTACGAATCCCGTACTACGAATCATATGTGCTACGAGTCATACGTGCTACGAATCCCATGCTACGAATCCCGTACTACGAATCATACGTGCTTCGAATCATACGTGCTACGAATCCCGTACTACGAATCATACGTGCTACGAATCCCGTACTACGAATCCCGTAATACGAGTCATGCGTGCTACGAATCCCTTACTACGAATCATATGTGCTACGAATCATATGTGCTACGAATCATATGTGCTACGAATCCCTTACTACGAATCATATGTGCTACGTATCCCATGCTACGAATCAGTGCTACGAATCCCGCACTACGAATCTGCTACGAATCATACGTGCTACGAATACCGTACTATGAATCATATGTGCTACGAATCCCATGCTACGAATAATGTGCTACGAATCATGTGTTACGAATCCCATCGTACGTGCTACGAAACTTACGTGCTCCGAATCATATGGGCTACGAATCATACGTGCTTCGAATCATACGTGTTACGAATCATACGTGCTACGAATCATACGTGCTACGAATCCCGTACCACGAATCATACGTGATAAGAATCCCATGCTACGAATCACATACTACGAATCATACGTGCTACGAATCCCATGCTACGAATCCCGTACTGCGAATCATACGTGCTACGAATCCCGTACTACGAATCATACGTGCTACGAATCATACGTGCTACGAATCCCGTACCACGAATCATACGTGCTACGAATCCCGTACTACGAATCGTACGTGCTACGAATCCCGTTCCACGAATCATACGTGCTACGAATCCCGTGCTACGAATCATACGAGCTACGAATCATACGTGCTACGAATCATATGTGCTACGAATCCCGTACTACGAATCATATTTGCTACGAATCATATGTGCTACGTATCCCATGCTACGAATCAGTGCTACGAATCCCGCACTACGAATCTGCTACGAATCCCATGCTACGAATCATACGTGCTACGAATCCCGTACTATGAATCATATGTGCTACGAATCCCATGCTACGAATAATGTGCTACGAATCATGTGTTACGAATCCCATCGTACGTGCTACGAAACTTGCGTGCTCCGAATCATATGGGCTACGAATCATACGAGCTATGAACCATGTGCTACGATTCCTAAGTGCTACGAATCATGTGCTACGAAGCATACGTGCTATGAAGCATACATGCTACGAATCGTACGAGCTATGAATCCCATGCTACTAATCATACGTGCTACGATTTTCATGCTATGAATCCCATGCTAAGAATCATGCGAGCTAGGAATCGTGTGTTAATCGTAGCACATTTTTTTTTGCAGCGGGTTTTTTGTTTTTTTAATAAGTATTATTTTATTTCAAATCTCAATTAATAGGTTATTTTGTGTACTGTTTCAGATTGGCACGATGCAATGATCCTACTATTACGAGGCGTGAAGACTGTGTCGGCGTTTTTATGCGTCGTGTGTTCGTTACAAAGATGAAAATTAGACCAGGACCAAATGAAACATTCCCATCTATGCTCGTACCTAGAGTATGGTAAGTAAAACTCACACTCAAAAACTCTTACAACTATTCTTTGAAAAAGGTTATTGATCATAGAATTTTTGTTCCAGGGCCAATCCTAAACGATTCAACTTTGATAACATAGGAGATGCACTCTTAACATTATTTGAAGTGCTTTCGTTCAAAGGCTGGTTGGACGTCAGAGATGTATTGATCAAAGCCCTGGGACCGGTTAGTATTATTATTATTTATACTATCAGATAACTGAAACCTTCTTAATTGATCACATGCTTAAAATATTTGTTTCTATGTTCAGGTCCATGCTATCTACATACACGTATATATATTTTTGGGCTGTATGATTGGACTAACCTTGTTCGTCGGTGTGGTAATTGCAAACTACTCAGAAAACAAGGGCACTGCTCTGTTGACTGTTGACCAGCGACGTTGGTAAGATCTTTTTTTTATATTTACAGTAAGCTAGAATAAAAACTATCAGCAATTTTCGATTAACCGAGACAATGCAATATTCCTACGTAAATGTCTGTTTTAGGTGTGACCTAAAGAAGAGATTGAAAATCGCTCAGCCCCTGCACTTGCCCCCTCGCCCAAACAAGCGTAAAGTCCGCGCTTTCGCGTATGACGTCACACAGAACTTGAGCTTCAAACGAGTGATTGCCATTGTTGTTTTGATAAACAGTGGGCTTCTAGCAGTCACGGTCAGTGTACATTGCTATGCAATATTTGTTATTTTCAGTAGTCTAAGGCATTCTACTGCAAAGCAAAGGGGAATGAAAGGAATACGGAGCATTGTAATGATGAAGGGTCTATCCATTTATCCTACAATTTCTTAGGGCAAGCTACCTTCGCCAAACTGCGTAGCTGATAACCTAGCACAAACTACTGGCTCCTTTATCTGCTGTCTTATATGTAATCGTGTTTTATGTTGCAGTGGTCTCGCTACTCGCCATACACCGAGCAGCTAGCGCTGACGTCCGCTCTCCTGACGCTAGTGTTTGTAGTAGAAGTGTTGCTCAAGACCATCGCCTTCACGCCGCGCGGCTACTGGCAGAGCCGCCGCAACAGATACGACCTCCTCGTCACCGTCGCCGGCTGTATATGGATATTCATGCATTTTACTCTAATGGTAATACAATCATTACCGTTTTTAGTTGGTAACGTGTATGGCTAATGTATCGTTGACTTTACTATGTATACCTTCATTTAATACTAAAATTCCTGCATTTCAGAACGACTTGTCATATTTCGTGGGATTTATGGTGGTTATACTTCGCTTTTTCACCATCACTGGAAAGCACACTACTCTAAAGATGTTGATGCTGACTGTTGGAGTGAGCGTCTGCAAGAGTTTCTTCATTATATTCGGCATGTTCTTGCTTGTCTTCTTCTACGCACTGGCTGGCACCATAGTGTTTGGCAATGTGAAATACGGCGAGGGGATTGGAAGGTAAAAACCTATAATATTTTACTTTGTTACGAGCAAAACAAAGTATTGACAGTAGAGCTTAAAATTGAACATGATAAAAACTTTTGAAACATAAAAAACATAAAAAAGAAATTGTTATTTGTAAAGAACCACACAGAAACAATTGCATTGAGACTTTAATTTTATTAGGCCTATAATTCAAATCGTGTCACTTAATCCATGCAACATTTTCAGACGAGCAAACTTCAACTCGCCGATCCACAGCGTGGCCATGCTGTTCCGCATCGTGACGGGCGAGGACTGGAACAAGATCATGCACGACTGCATGGTGGCGCCGCCCTACTGCACGCCCGCGGACAACTACTGGGAGACCGACTGCGGGAACTTCACCGCCTCGCTCGCATACTTCTGCACCTTCTACGTTATTATCACGTACATTGTGCTGAATTTACTTGTGGGTCAGTACCTTTAGCCCTAGTTTTCAGAAGGCTGTACAATTAATCGACCTACTTACAATTACTTGATAATCGAGCAGAGTGACTCAAATAGCATTCGAAAGATATTTTTTCTTCATCGTATCTGCATTCAAAGTTACCTTTTTAGGATGACATAAACTGTCTTATATTATATTTCTATAGTGACTGCAACATTAATTTATTTATTTATTTAAGACATTTAACATGTGTCCTGATTTATGTATTAAATGATTATAATCTATGAGCTTTCCTTTATGTTACAGCTATTATCATGGAGAACTTTTCGCTTTTCTATTCAAACGAGGAAGACGCTCTACTATCGTATGCTGATATTAGGAATTTCCAAAACACGTGGAATGTTGTTGATGTACACCAAAAAGGAGTTATACCAGTCCGAAAGGTATGTAGATGACTTAGAACTTTGTTTATCCCTTTATGAATAGATCACAAGGTATTTACCTTGCCTTGAATAGCCTTGTCCTTTCTTGAAGCAAATTTTTAGTTAGTTTAGGTTAGGTTTGGTTTAAAGTTAGGTTAGGTTAGGTTTGGTTTTTAGTTAGGTTAGGTTAAGTTCGGTTTTTAGTAAGGTTAGGTTAAGTTCGGTTTTTAGTTAGGTTAGGTTCGGTTTTTTCTTAGGTTAGCTTAGGTTTGGTTTTTAGTTAGGTTAGGTTAGGTTCGGTTTTTAGTTAGGTTAGGTTAGGTTTGGTTTAAAGTTAGGTTAGGTTAGGTTTGGTTTTCAGTTAGGTTAGGTTAGGTTTGGTTTTAAGTTAGGTTAGCTTAGGTTCGGTTTTTAGTTAGGTTAGGTTTGGTTTTTAGTTAGGTTAGGTTAGGTTCGGTTTTTAGTTAGGTTAGGTTAGGTTCGGTTTTTAGTTAGGTTAGGTTTGGTTTTTAGTTAGGTTAGGTTAGGTTTGGTTTAAAGTTAGGTTAGGTTTGGTTTTAAGTTAGGTTAGGTTAGGTTCGGTTTTTAGTTAGTTTAGCTTAGGTTTGGTTTTTAGTTAGGTTAGGTTAGGTTTGGTTTTTAGTTAGGTTAGGTTAGGTTTTTAATTAGGTTAGGTTAGGTTAAGGGATAACCGGGATAGAGTTCCTGAGGGAGAGCCGGGATAGGGTTCCCGAGGGATAACCGGGATAGAGTTCCCGAGGGATAGACAGGATGGGGTTCCTGAGGGATAACCGGGATAGAGTTCCCGAGGGATAACCGAGATAGAGTTCCCGAGGGATAGCCAGGATAGGATTCCCGAGGGAGAGCCGGGATAGGTTTCCCGAGGGATAACCGGGATAGAGTTCCCGAGGGATAGCCAGGATAGGGTTCCCGAGGGATAACCGGGATAGAGTTCCTGAAGGAAAGCCGGGATAGGGTTGCCGAGGGATAACCGGGATAGAGTTCCCGAGGGATAGCCAGGATAGGGTTCCCGAGGGATAACCGGGATAGAGTTCCTGAAGGAGAGCCGGGATAGGGTTCCCGAGGGATAACCGGGAAAGAGTTCCCGAGGGATAGCCAGGATAGGGTTCCTGAGGGATAACCGGGATAGAGTTCCCGAGGGATAGCCAGGATAGGGTTCCCGAGGGATAACCGGGATAGAGTTCCTGAGGGAGAGCCGGGATAGGGTTCCCGAGGGATAACCGGGAAAGAGTTCCCGAGGGATAGCCAGGATAGGGTTCCTGAGGGATAACCGGGATAGAGTTCCCGAGGGATAGCCAGGATAGGGTTCCCGAGGGATAACCGGGATAGAGTTCCCGAGGGATAGCCAGGATAGGGTTCCCGAGGGATAACCGGGATAGAGTTCCTGAAGGAAAGCCGGGATAGGGTTGCCGAGGGATAACCGGGATAGAGTTCCCGAGGGATAGCCAGGATAGGGTTCCCGAGGGATAACCGGGATAGAGTTCCTGAAGGAGAGCCGGGATAGGGTTCCCGAGGGATAACCGGGAAAGAGTTCCCGAGGGATAGCCAGGATAGGGTTCCTGAGGGATAACCGGGATAGAGTTCCCGAGGGATAGCCAGGATAGGGTTCCCGAGGGATAACCGGGATAGAGTTCCCGAGGGATAGCCAGGATAGGGTTCCCGAGGGATAACCGGGATAGAGTTCCCGAGGGATAGCCAGGATAGGGTTCCCGAGGGATAACCGGGATAGAGTTCCTGAAGGAAAGCCGGGATAGGGTTGCCGAGGGATAACCGGGATAGAGTTCCCGAGGGATAGCCAGGATAGGGTTCCCGAGGGATAACCGGGATAGAGTTCCTGAAGGAGAGCCGGGATAGGGTTCCCGAGGGATAACCGGGAAAGAGTTCCCGAGGGATAGCCAGGATAGGGTTCCTGAGGGATAACCGGGATAGAGTTCCCGAGGGATAGCCAGGATAGGGTTCCCGAGGGATAACCGGGATAGAGTTCCCGAGGGATAGCCAGGATAGGGTTCCCGAGGGATAACCGGGATAGAGTTCCTGAAGGAAAGCCGGGATAGGGTTGCCGAGGGATAACCGGGATAGAGTTCCCGAGGGATAGCCAGGATAGGGTTCCCGAGGGATAACCGGGATAGAGTTCCTGAAGGAGAGCCGGGATAGGGTTCCCGAGGGATAACCGGGAAAGAGTTCCCGAGGGATAGCCAGGATAGGGTTCCTGAGGGATAACCGGGATAGTTCCCGAGGGATAGCCAGGATAGGGTTCCCGAGGGATAACCAGGATAGAGTTCCCGAGGGATAGCCAGGATAGGGTTCCCGAGGGATAACCGGGATAGAGTTCCCGAGGGATAGCCAGGATAGGGTTCCCGAGGGATAACCGGGATAGAGTTCCTGAAGGAAAGCCGGGATAGGGTTGCCGAGGGATAACCGGGATAGAGTTCCCGAGGGATAGCCAGGATAGGGTTCCCGAGGGATAACCGGGATAGAGTTCCTGAAGGAGAGCCGGGATAGGGTTCCCGAGGGATAACCGGGAAAGAGTTCCCGAGGGATAGCCAGGATAGGGTTCCTGAGGGATAACCGGGATAGAGTTCCCGAGGGATAGCCAGGATAGGGTTCCCGAGGGATAACCAGGATAGAGTTCCTGAGGGAGAGCCGGGATAGGGTTCCCGAGGGATAACCGGGAAAGAGTTCCCGAGGGATAGCCAGGATAGGGTTCCTGAGGGATAACCGGGATAGAGTTCCCGAGGGATAGCCAGGATAGGGTTCCCGAGGGATAACCGGGATAGAGTTCCCAAAGGATAGCCAGGTTAGTTTTCCCAAGGGATAGCCGGGATAGAGTTCCCGAGGGATAACCGGGATAGAGTTCCCGAGGGATAGCCAGGATAGTTTTCGAGTTTTAACCTAACCTAACCTAACTAAAACCTAACCCAACTAAAAACCGAACCTAACCTAACCTAACTAAAAACCAAACCTAACCTAACCTAACTAAAAACCGAACCTAACCTAGCCTAACTAAAAACCGAACCTAACCTAACCTAACTAAAAACCAAACCTAACCTAACCTAACTAAAAACCAAACCTAACCTAACCTAACTAAAAACCAAACCTAACCTAACCTAACTAAGAACCCGAGGGATAGCCAGGATAGGGTTCCCGAGGGATAACCGGGATAGAGTTCCTGAAGGAGAGCCGGGATAGGGTTCCCGAGGGATAACCGGGAAAGAGTTCCCGAGGGATAGCCAGGATAGGGTTCCTGAGGGATAACTGGGATAGAGTTCCCGAGGGATAGCCAGGATAGGGTTCCCGAGGGATAGCCAGGATAGGGTTCCTGAGGGATAACCGGGATAGAGTTCCCGAGGGATAGCCAGGATAGGGTTCCCGAGGGATAACCAGGATAGAGTTCCTGAGGGAGAGCCGGGATAGGGTTCCCGAGGGATAACCGGGAAAGAGTTCCCGAGGGATAGCCAGGATAGGGTTCCTGAGGGATAACCGGGATAGAGTTCCCGAGGGATAGCCAGGATAGGGTTCCCGAGGGATAACCGGGATAGAGTTCCCAAAGGATAGCCAGGTTAGTTTTCCCAAGGGATAGCCGGGATAGAGTTCCCGAGGGATAACCGGGATAGAGTTCCCGAGGGATAGCCAGGATAGTTTTCGAGTTTTAACCTAACCTAACCTAACTAAAACCTAACCCAACTAAAAACCGAACCTAACCTAACCTAACTAAAAACCAAACCTAACCTAACCTAACTAAAAACCGAACCTAACCTAGCCTAACTAAAAACCGAACCTAACCTAACCTAACTAAAAACCAAACCTAACCTAACCTAACTAAAAACCAAACCTAACCTAACCTAACTAAAAACCAAACCTAACCTAACCTAACTAAGAACCCGAGGGATAGCCAGGATAGGGTTCCCGAGGGATAACCGGGATAGAGTTCCTGAAGGAGAGCCGGGATAGGGTTCCCGAGGGATAACCGGGAAAGAGTTCCCGAGGGATAGCCAGGATAGGGTTCCTGAGGGATAACCGGGATAGAGTTCCCGAGGGATAGCCAGGATAGGGTTCCCGAGGGATAACCGGGATAGAGTTCCTGAGGGAGAGCCGGGATAGGGTTCCCGAGGGATAACGGGAAAAGAGTTCCCGAGGGATAGCCAGGATAGGGTTCCTGAGGGATAACCGGGATAGAGTTCCCGAGGGATAGCCAGGATAGGGTTCCCGAGGGATAACCGGGATAGAGTTCCCAAAGGATAGCCAGGTTAGTTTTCCCAAGGGATAGCCGGGATAGAGTTCCCGAGGGATAACCGGGATAGAGTTCCCGAGGGATAGCCAGGATAGTTTTCGAGTTTTAACCTAACCTAACCTAACGAAAACCTAACCCAACTAAAAACCGAACCTAACCTAACCTAACTAAAAACCAAATCTAATCTAACCTAACTAAAAACCGAACCTAACCTAACCTAACTAAAAACCAAACCTAACCTAACCTAACTAAAAACCAAACCTAACCTAACCTAACTAAAATCCGAACCTAACCTAACCTAACTAAAAACCAAAAACCTAACCTAACCTAACTAAAAACCGAACCTAACCTAACCTAACTAAAAACCAAACCTAACCTAACTAAAAACCAAACCTAACCTAACCTAACTAAAATCCGAACCTAACCTAACCTAACTAAAAACCAAAAACCTAACCTAACCTAACTAAAAACCGAACCTAACCTAACCTAACTAAAAACCAAACCTAACCTAACCTAACTAAAAACCAAACCTAACTAAAAACCAAACCTAACCTAACCTAACTAAGAACCAAACCTAACCTAACCTAACTAAAAACCAAACCTAACCTAACTAAAAACCAAACCTAACCTAATTTAACTAAAAACCAAACCTAACCTAACTAAAAACCGAACCTAACCTAACCTAACTAAAAACCGAACTTAACCTAACCTTACTAAAAACCGAACTTAACCTAACCTAACTAAAAACCAAACCTAACCTAACCTAACTAAAAACCGAACCTAACCTAACTAAAAACCAAACCTAACCTAACCTAACCTAACTAAAAACCGAACCTAACCTAACCTAACTAAAAACCAAAAACCTAACCTAACCTAACTAAAAACCTAACCTAACCTAACTAAAAACCAAACCTAACCTAACCTAACTACTAACTAAAACGCGAACCTAACCTAACTAAAAACCAAACCTAACCTAACCTAAGTAAAAACCAAACCTAGCCTAACCTTACTAAAAACCAAACCTAACCTAACCTAACTAAAATCCGAACCTAACCTAACTAATAACCTAACCTAACTAAAAATCGAACCTAACCTAACCTAACTAAAAACCAAACCTAACCTAACCTAAGTAAAAACCAAACCTTTTTTTTTTTTTTTTTTTTTTTCGCTGGGGGAAAATGCGTTACGCATCCCCTCTAAATTGGAGGGGTATGTGGGACTCCCCGAGAGCTAGCAGGCTCCCGGTATACCCACTAAAAACCCCCAGCGTCACGCCCGCTTCGCCTTTTTGGAGAGGGCCTGGGAAATTAGCTGAACCCTTACTTCCAGACCCTCTCCGGCGAGTTCCTCTTATTTGGGCGTTTGCGCCCCCGCCGTCCCCCAGGTTAGGGGGAAGGTTCCGGGCGCATCAATGCGCCCCTAGCCCGCCGTCGGGAGGCTGGAGGCGGTCATACATCCGCCTCCGTCGTCCTCTGCGCCGCCTTCGGAGTGCCGGTGCGAGAGGGTCGTCCTCTCGCGCTCGCTCCGCCGCCTCCTTCTGCGACATGACCTGTTCGCAGAAGGAGGCGACAGCCGCCCATGCCTCCTCACTCCCCAACATCGCGCTGATAACGCGGGGGAGCGAGAGGTCCCGCCCGATCGCCGCCGTAAGACTGCGGCGCTGCTCTGACCACGACGGGCACTCTTCAAGAGTATGCTGCGCTGTGTCGTCGGCCGCGCCACAGTCGTGGCATGTTGCGGCCTCCTCCCTTCCGAAGCGATGCAGGTACGATCCGAAACAACCGTGGCCGGACAATACCTGCACCAGGCGGAAAGAGAGGAAGCCGTGGGTCCTTTCGAGCCAGTCTCTTAATACCGGCCCGATGGCATCCAGCGTCCGACGCCCAAAATGGGCGGCGGCCAGGTCCTCCGCCCAGTGGCGCACGATAGCCTCGCGCGCCTCCCGACGGACGGCCTCCCGCTCTTCATCAGCCGGGCGCTCGCCGAGCGCTCTCCGGCCCGCCGTCCATTCATGGACTCTGGCCAGCACCCACGCCTCAAGCTCCCAAGGCGGAGTGCCAACCAGGGCACATGCCGCCGCAAAGCTCACCGAGCGGTAGGCCCTCCCCACCCTCTGGGCGATGGCCCTTTGGGGCGCTCGAAGGGCAGTGACATTCTCCCTTCTGCTAAGGGAGTCTGCCCAAATTGGCGCCCCGTACAGAGCCATGCTCTTGAGGATGCCGGCGTACAGTTGCCGGCACCGCTCTCTGGGCCCACCCAGATTTGGCATCAGCCACGAGAGGGCGCCCGCGGCCTTCAGCAGGCGTGAGGACAGTCCGCTAAAGTGCGGACCGAAGCGCCACCTGCTGTCGAGCATGAGGCCCAGATACCTCATCTGGGCCGCGATTCGGACCGCGATTCGGACGCCCTCGACGTGGATGTGCGCGTCGGGTGGGGGGCGCTGCCTCGGGCCGTGGAAAAACACGGCCTCCGTTTTCGATAACGCCATTTTAAGGCCCATGCGTCGGATCCTAGCCGCGACCAAGGACCCGCCCGCCGAGGCCAGATCGGCCGCCGCCCGGTACCTCCCGCGGGCAGTGAGGAGAGTGTCATCCGCATAGCAGATGACACTCGTGCCTCGCAGGAGCGTCCCTCGTAGTAACCAGTCGAAGCCGACATTCCAAAGGAGGGGCCCTAAGACAGACCCCTGCGGAACGCCGGCCTCGACCGGGTAACGACGGACTCGGCCCACTCTGTCGACGAGGACTACCTCTCGGTCGTGGAGGTAGCAGGCTAGGAGGCGCCGCAGATAGGTAGGCACTCCGTGGTATCTGAGTGCCTCCAGTATGGTGGAGTGAGGAATGGTGTTAAAGGCGTTGGCGATGTCGAAGGACACCGCCAACAATCCATCCCCCTGCTCCATCGCATCCTTGACCTGGCCCTTCAGGCGGGCCAGGGCGTCGACTGTCGAACGCTCAGCGCGAAAACCGAACTGAGCATCCGACAGGTCCGGCCCCACGCACTGCAGGTGGGACTTGAGGCGGCCCGCCACTATCCCTTCGAGCATCTTTCCGACCTCATCGAGCAAGACGATGGGTCGGTATGCCGAGGGGGAGTCCGCCGGACGGCCCTCCTTGCGGAGGAGGCACAGCTGACCCTCCTTCCAAGGTTTCGGAAACCTCCCAGTCGCAAAGCATGCGCTAAAGAGGTCCCGAAACCTTTCCGTCATGATGGTGGCCGCGATGGCAGCCACCTTGGCCGGGACGCCGTCCGGCCCGGGAGCCGTCTTCTTAGCGCGGAGGCGAAGTATCGCCGCGCCAAGCTCGTCTTCGGACACAGGAGGGGCCGCGTCCTCCGACGGAGCTGCTCCCCGCGGGGGGTCCATCGCTGGAGGGATGAAGTCGATGTCCCTGCTTGGAAACAGGGACCGGATCACCCCGTCCAACAACGACGGTTCGAGGGTCTCGGCCACCGGGGGGCCAGACGGGCGCAGCTTCTTTCGTGCCGCCTTATACGGCCTCCCGAATGGGTCCGCGTCGAGACTCTCCAACATTTCCGCGTTCGCCGCGTCTTTGGCGGCACCGATGGCCGCCTTGAGGGCCGCGCGTGCCCGTGCACACGCCTCGAGCAGGCGGTCCTCCTCGGCCTCGTCTCTTCGGCGCCGCCGGTGAGCCCGCAAAAGTTGTCGCTTGGCCGCTACGCAGGCGGCACGCAGCCCCTCCAGCTCTCCTGACCACCAGTAGACGGCGCGTCGGGGAGGCTGTCGGCGAGACCGGGGCATGCTCGAGTTGCACACCTCGGTCAGGAAGCCCCGCAGTTGTGTTGCCGCGACGTCCACGTCCAGGACGTTGACTGCAGGCAATAGCCAGTCCTGGATGAAAGCTGACTCCCGTGCAGCCTCCCGGTCCAGGCGGGTGATTGCCCACCGCGGAAAAGGTGATCGGCGCGATGGCGGGCCCTCCCTCCGCGGGTTTTGGGTGGAGATCTCGAACCGCACGTATCGGTGGTCCGAAATGGTCTCCGCCATATCCACCCGCCAGTTCCTCACGCGTGCGGCTAGCATAGGAGTGGCGAAACTTACGTCCACAATGGACCCACCCTGCTGCCGCACACACGTTTGAACTCTCCCTCGGTTAAGGAGGGAGAGACCGGAGGAGGCCGCCCACAGCTCCACCGCCCGCCCACGTGCGTCGGTGGTCGGGTTACCCCACACCACGGACTTGGCGTTCAGGTCTCCTATAAGTGTGACCTGACGCGGCACCGCCCTGCCGACCACGGCAGAAGTAAAAAAAAAAAAAAAAAAAAAAAAACCAAACCTAACCTAACCTTACTAAAAACCAAACCTAACCTAACCTAACTAAAAACCGAACCTAACCTAACTAATAACCTAACCTAACTAAAAATCGAACCTAACCTAACCTAACTAAAAACCAAACCTAACCTAACTTACAAACCAAACCTAACCTTTTTTTTTTTTTTTGTCAAGCGGGGGAATCCTCATGGACACCCGCGACTCCGGGGGGAGCCGTGGGTAGTGTCAGACTCTTAGTTTAGTTTAGTTTAGTGGTTTTTATATCGTATACTCGTACTATCTATTTTATAGGTCAAGTTTATTCTGCGACTCCTCAAAGGTCGCCTGGAATGCGACACTCACAAGGAACGGCTGTTGTTCAAATACATGTGCTATGAGCTAGAGCGACTACATAACGGGGAAGATGTCACCTTTCACGATGTCATCAAGTATGTACTCAAATATTATCTTCTAGTTCTTCTACGTATATTTTATTTCTCTTGGTTAAAAACGGTTTTGTAGAAAACTTGTATACTTGTTATTGTAAACTAGCTTTACTCCACATGCTCACCCACTTGGATGGTTTTAGCTGCAAAAGGTACTCGAGTGGCAGCTACCTCCATTCAATATTTATCTAAATGTACACTCACACACCCAAACATACACATAAATACAGTTACAAACTGTCGCCTTTATAATGTCAGTGTAATAAATTTTCTTTCTTCTTATATTAACAGTATGCTGTCATACCGTACGGTTGATATTCGCAAGTCGTTACAAATGGAGGAGTTGCTAGCGCGGGAAGAGTTCGAATTTTTGATCGAGGAAGAAGTCGCCAAACAAACTATAAGGACATGGCTTGAAGGGTGTCTCAAAAAGATACGTGCTAACAGCAGCGTAAGTAGAAACAAATCACGATCACAATTTTATTTGCAAGTACTCATTGGTTGCGTGTTTCTGGAAACCCGACAACAAGTTTTACCACATCTTTTCAAACAGGACTGTTGTAGTTCTTGAAACGTGAGGGCACTCTACACCTTGAATAGTGACGTCTCTCTTTTACAACATTCTTACTTTATGGATATATAATTTTGTAATGTTTCAGAAACAACAAACTAGTCTAATAGCTGGCCTAAGGAAGACAAATGAACAGGCAGTTGATATGAGCAACGAAAAGATGGACAAAGAAAAATTGGAAGCAGAAACTCAGGTACACTACCTTTGCTCTCTTAATCTAAATAGTATAAAAATATATAGATGTGGATTATATACTTCGCTTTAAATAATTTATGTATTTAATAGATTGATTATATGCAATAAAATTTTACAGCAAGTGGTCGCGAATATAGGACGTACGGAAATGACAGAATCTACATCACAACCTGTTATTTCAAGTAAGTAGACTTATAACGTTGCATTTCATTTAACTTTTTATATTTGCTGTTTAAAATAACATTATTTACTTTTTCAGATATGTCTTCTTCATTCGAATCACAACCGAAGAGGTCTTCAACAAAAAGTCAATTTAAAAGGCCTGGATTGCCGTCTGTTACAATCCCAAGGTGAGAAAAAATACAAGTGATTATAACTAACTTGATACGACTACTACTTAAATGGAAGATAAAATAATTATTTTTGTGTGTTTTTTTAGACCCGAGAGTCCGATCAAGAAGTACCTCCAACCAACACTAAGTGATCCACATCCGACCCTTATGAAGAAATCGTCTAGTAAGTGTAAGTGACTTATATGTATAATTTGAAATATAGCGTTTCTAGTTTTTTTTATGTTTTTACCATATAATTTACGCACTGGATAGAATAAGCACTCTGATGGATCTATTTGGAAACACGCCAATGCCTTAATTTTCCAGAAAAGCAATTTTACTATTGTAGTAACGAGACTGATTTATTGATTTATCTGGCACGGTTCTTACCTTAGTATATATTTATAATGTAAAAGAAAGACAGCGTGCTGCTGGGGAGTTTGTTGCGCCGTTTCTTCTCCCGTAGCGAAAGCACAGGAAGCGGTGATGCCATCACCGTGATGGGTGGGCGATGGGGTGCTGTCTATTATTAATTTGACGTTCTACATTGCTTGAAAAGTGCTACATTGTAGTGTAATTTGAATAAATGGCTTTTATTTTTTTTCGAGTGTTCTGGTTGTTGTGTACAGCGACAGTGAAGAGTAACAGCCGCGTGTCGCACAACAGCGCGGGCGCGCGCGACCAGCCCGCGCTGCACGACGTGCACGCCTGGTGGGGCGCGCGCGTCGCCGGCCCCGCGCACGACGACTGACACGACGGCATTATTATATAATATTATGACAATGTAGTACATACATAGATAATTAAATTATATTACAGAACTTTCAATTAGTAGCGGTAGGAAGCGGCACTGTGGCTCAAAACTGATTCTCAGATTTTCTAAAAGCGCAGTAGCAGAGCCACTATATTATGTCGGATGAAATTCTGTAATATTATCGCCAAAGACATGTTTTAAATTATTGTTAGGAGTAGATTTGATAAATATATTCTAAAATGTTACACAAAAATGATGTATTATTTTATGCGTTGTTAGTAGAGTTAAGTAATAACAATAAAAAATATTAAAAGTTTAATTGTGTTTTATTGATTGATTTATAATTGTACATATTGTAAAATATTGTTATATTTTTCAAATTAAATGTAAAACTTGAATACTTAAATATTATTGAACATATCACACGGTACATGGAGGCGATTTACATTTGTAAACTAGCCAGTTACTAAACTCAAAATATACAGATCAATATTTGGAACATGTCTAGCTACATCAATTTATTATTGTAATAAATGGCACATACCTAGCGAGAATAGTACAATAACGGTTAGGGTTAGTACCAGGCAGAGGTATCGGCCAGCGATAGGGTAGTGGAATAGTTTAGCGTGGAGCTTCAGCGTGGAGGCGTACATCAGCACCGTGGTAATGTCTTCCTGCGACGTGTCCTGGTGCAGGAAGGGCCGGACACACAACTCGTGACCCACCGACTGTGTCCGCCTACATTCTTTTGACAAGCGGGCCGCCTGGAACACATCACACTAATGTTATAAGTGACGGCCTGTTGGTCTAGTGGTTAGTGACCCTGACTGCTAAGCCGGAGGTCGTGGGTTCGATTCCCACCCAGGACAAATGTTTGTGTGATGAGCACGATCATTTGTTCTGTGTCTGGGTGTAATTTATCTATAATATGTATGTATTTAGAAATATATAAGTATGTTTATCAGTTGTCTAGTACTCATAACACAAGTTACTGTCGTATACTTAATTTGAGACTAGATGGCGTTGTGTGAATGTTGAGGAATATTTATTTATTTTATTTTATTTATAAACGCAAAAGTTTGTTATTTGTGCATGTTTGTTCCTTGGTCAATGTTAATAAAATTGTATATGGAGTACCTAGCTGAAATCTTAGATTAACACAGTGTACTTTTAACTCGTGAGTGAACCGCGGTATGGCTAGTTCATTAAAACCGGGTTCCAAAAGGTCCCATTAACAGAGGTAATGTAACGAAAAAGTACGGGGACCTAATTGTAACCTAAAGAGGTTTCTCATTTATCCGGGTCCCACTTAACCAGGTTTCACTGTAACAGTAAAGGAATGTTGATAGTTTACCTGTACAAATGGTACAACAACCGCCGATATCCATAACAGTTCATTAAGGATGCTGATGCCGACAAGCGGTTCCGTCTCTGTGTCCACTTTATCCAAGTTGAGAAGCCACATAATTCCGGACGTCGCCCACGATATGTTTACTATTGTAAACAAGCAAACAGCGGGTGCCAGGTCGTCGTTTAAATACTTTAATAGTTTGCGAAATTCTGCAATTTCCTACAAAAAAAACAAGTAATAGCAAATTATTTAGTACGACCCTTAAAAAGACAAGTTACGAAGACTGTCCTTGACCGGCAACTTACCCTCATCCAATGTAAAGGAGTTATTGTTCGGTTTAGCAAACGTTCTTTAAGAAACATCAAATGAGCCTGCAACAGCTGGGCTTGAAGGCAATAGCTTGTAATAATTGTGGCTTGCACCATATCATGAATCAGTGTACAAATTATTAGTAATGCCTTTAGTAACATTCTTATTTGGTATGAACTGTAAAATTGGCATAATATTAGTACACATTCTGATCAACAAATCCATAAGTATTCATACCTGTTTGACGTACCTTGTTTCCATCCATCTGAAGATGATATTCCCTCTAGCCAACATTAAATTAACAGAACATAGAGATAAACACATCCACAGAACGCTGAGTATTATGAAGAACCATAACATGCGTAGTAAACGTTTCGGTTTTGTCGTCGGCATCCCTTGGGGCGCATACGAAGAAAGTAGAAATACCTAGAAAAGATGTATGTAATAATTCAAATTTTTATTCCAAAAATCTTTTTTTCGATTTCCATAGATATGCAAACTCGTACATATCATAATACTGCGTACACAGGATGCCCTGGGCGTATTCTTGCTACGCAACATAATTCTAAAATCTTTACGTTTACCTCATTACCGAAATTAGGGACTCGAAGATCATTGGGTAAACAGTATTCTATAATAATAGTAGTAAATATTCACTCACTCTTTCCATAAGATTTTGCAACTGCTCGTTATCTGAGATTCGAAATAGATATAACGCGTACAAAAATCCCACAAAATGTAGTATACTAGGACCGATGTAGGTAAATATAACGTTTCCATAGCACACTTCTTTGTAATTGTCATATTCCAGAGTCGATGTTAGGGCTAAGGGGACCAACTTGTAGCAAAACCCTCTGTCTCTCCTGTAACATAAAACCGCAAACATATTAGTTTACATACAACATATTATTTTATAGTTATTATGTAAGTACGACAGACAGCAGAAACTTTTTAAATTGAATTATGGTCAATATTATATAGGTATAGTTAGGTTTGCTGGAGGCACTTGGACAAGGGGCGCTAAATAGAGAGAAGAATGTCACAAAAGAGGGGCGCCCTATACCCAGCAGTGGATGGTGCTGCTGATGATCAAGAGACAAGAGAATTATCTTACCTGAAACAGGCCATATACTGAAGAACATATCCCAAAAACATAAGCACTGCAACTTGAAGTGAATGGAAATGTGAGCAACATATTGCACATTTTGATGAGTTTGATACATCCAGAACTGGCCGCAATCCCATGATAGTTAATAATTTTAGATATGGGAGGAGTATCTGTACATATAAACATGTTTGTCAAATTAGAGCGCGGTTAATTGCATCGGAAAAAGAAACAACTAACTAGGTTTTTGCAATACCTTTGATTTACAATAATGTAATATAGCTGACGTACTCATGTATTCTGTATCAGGAGACTCCGTTATTTCCCCAATCTGAAAAAACATCAACCATAACATATAGTTAGAAATACACATTTTTTTGCTAACTATAAGTATCTATTCCTTTTTTGTATCTTAGTAGAAATCCTCATAAACTGTCCTCCGTCAGGGGGTTGCTGCACTTTTACCGGCTAAAACTACTGGAGCGTCCTCATCTGCCTATGGCCGATCACGTACCGGGTTTGCTTTCGCAAGCACCGGCCAAGTATTTTTCCCTAAAGGATTTTCTATAGTATCTTAAGTGTATAACTGTAAAGCGTACGTTTTCGTTTACACTATTATATCAACATTTTATCTGGTTTTCTTGAAACCAAAATATGTGAAAAACCGTGTCAAATAAACATGATTTTTTTGCACTCCGACTGTTCCCCTTTCGGAGAGCCTTGGAGTTCCCTTAAGTTACTTATTTTGTTAGATAATCCAAGAGAAAAAAGATACACATATTCGAGACACTCCCACCTTACGATCTAAATCATTCTGCAGCTAGATCTAAATTTCCTCCTCCATTACATACCTACCTATTTCTTTACATTTCACCGATCAGTTTTTTATAAATAGACATGATGTATTTTTTTTCACTGTAACAATAATATTAAACTGTCAAGACGATAACATTTCTTACTCCCTTGCCTCATTTGTATCATGTTTTCATTAAAACTACATTGAACCACAATTACAAATATTGAATTAGGTTTAGGTACTCACGTCTACACTATTGGCGTCGAGATTTGACCTCAAAGATCTCTCCATTGTTGGTTCAGCGAGCTTGTCGTTGCCCAGTACATGGCTGTCCAGTAAATCACTAGCTACATAATCATTTAATTTTTTTACATTATTCAGTTTATTGCCCATATCTACTCATTAATTACCTATACGCACATTATGCAAAATGATAATATAAAAATAATTGAACATTTATGAAGCAAACAATGAAGATCTAAGTAATGACGGTAGGCAGTTAAAAACTTATTATTGTACTCACCGCTGCCGTACGAGCCATTGTCATTGTGCATTTTAATTCCTTCAAAAATAATTGTAGTAACTACGTATATTTAATTTTGGTCTGCACTTACGAGAAAGTTAAAAAAGGATACACTGACAACAACTGATAACGGCCCACTGCAGTGTTTTTTATATGTTTATGTTCATAATAACAAAACATCATTGGGAATGAATGCACTGGTATCGCGTCGAGTCAGTACATGAACTCTGATAAATATCGAACAATGATGTCATTTTATATAGGCTCTAAGAACAGTGCCGTTTAAATAAAAGAGTGTAGCACTTCCACTAGGGTTAACAAAAATGCTACTGTAATAATTTAAAATTTAGTGTTAATCGGTATTTATTCGACTTTTCACACCGTGACTTGCAGAGAGAATGTTGATTAATTGTGGCGTGTTGTGTACATTGCACTTTGATAAACTTGGATTATAAGGTCAATAAAAGTGAACTAAAATTTGTAGGCGGCAGTTATACGAAACAACAAATGAATGTTAAACTAAATATTACTATCGCTATAATTTTCTTTGTATGTGGTGTTTCTATTAGGTATTGAATTAAATATATCTTAAGTAAGTCTTAAATCGAAAGTTTATTTTGTTTAACAATAAATTGAACATGATCATAATGATTTGGGTAATCTTTTCTTCGTCAAGAATCCCGTTCGACGCACGAGCTGTTTCCTTTCTTGGTGATGTTTCTGCATCTTTCTTTTATGTTCAGATTCAGATTTTTTGCCCCTCATACTGAATTTCATCTCTCGATTTCCTCCGGCGTTGGATACCATAGTTGTGAAGCCTTCTTTAGCTAACCTATTACCTAAACTAGCTTTGCTAACTCGAGTTATACTTTTAATAATATTTGTACTTGGTCTAGTATCTTTCTCGTTATGTGACTGTTCTTCTTCTTCATCTTCCCGTCGAGCTTTATTTCTAATGAACTTGTGTTGCTTTTTGACTTCTTTAACCCATGATCGGTCTTCGTCTGAACTTTCGCTCTCACTTGTCTCATAGAGTTCCATGTCAGAATCCTTATCTTCAGTTTCTTCCATCTGGTATAAGAAAAAAAATCAGTAAGTAAGCAATAAAGTTTATATTATACTTTGATATTTTTTTATATAACCCACATTCTATGAGGTCAATGGCATTTTTGTTTACAATAGGAATAGACACAATCCTTTTATTCGTAAAGATAAAGATAAAGATAAAGATAAAGATAATTTTATTTGTTAAACATGAGTGTACATACATACATGTGCATGCAAGGTGTTCAATAATAATAAAAAAAACTGTCATGTTTAGCCATTACAGCATACAAATATTTAAAATAAGAAACATCATAAAACTCCGAAATAAAAATAACACAAATAGTTTCAAACTCTATACAAAAAGAAAAATTAACAAACTCTATTTAAATATTTCTAAAATTAAATCTTAATTCTATTTTTACATTTTTAAACAACCAACATAAAACAAAAAAATATAAATAAAAAATAAAAGAAACAAGTTAAAACAACAATGTAAGTATTATGTAGATTTATGGACATATACAATATTATCATTCAAGTTTAATTATAGTAGTGGCTGTTAATAGAGAGTAATTAAAGGCATTAATAATTACATTATAGAAAAATTAATAGAGCAGTAAATCAGCTATCAATTTTATTTTGCAGAAACTCTTCAATATTATAATAAGCCTTATCTGCTAAGAATTTGCTTAGTTGCCTCTTAAATTTTTCATTTGTTTGTTCTTTCCAGAGTTTAGGAATGTTGTTGTATATTTTTGGGGCCATGCAAAAAATACTGTTACGCATTAAACTAGTTTTTGATGGGTGAATGCATAGTTTACTGTTGTCACGTCTATTACGAACTATTACATCTGACATTCGTGCAAATAAATTAGGGTTTGTTTTTACAAATAGAGCGGCTTCTAAAATGTACAGAGAAGGGAGAGTTAAAATTTTAAATTTTTTAAAATACGGCTTGCAACTATCGGTTATTTTCAGTTTAAACATAGTCCTTAAACATCGTTTTTGGGCTTTAAATACGAGTTCTTTATTGGTAGAGTTGCCCCAGAAGATAACACCGTATCTAAGGTTTGAAGACACTAAACCATGGTATGCTGTAATTACTGTAAAATTTTACAAATACGATAAATATAATTACCTGCATTGGTTCACTTTCCACTTTCTTCTCCTTGCTCTTGTCCAGCCTGGACAACACTGGGTTAAGCAAACGGTATTCTTCAGCTTCTCTATCCACTTCAAAGTCAGGGTTTTCAAACATGGCCTAAAAATAAATACATTGTAATAACTCATTTGTATTATATGAATCAATTATCCAAATGGATCCTTGAGTACACAAAACATACCTTGAATCTGTCATCTTTAAGTAGATTAGTAGTCTGCTTCTTCTTCTTAGTACCACTGTCATCCATAAGCTTGGATGCCAAGTCTCTGTTAACCTTTGGTAAGTTATCTTCAACTTTGAGTCTTGATGGTCGCTCTTGTTCAATCTTTTCTCGTATCTTACGTTTCTTATACTGTTCAAAGGCAAATGGATCGGCAATAGACTTGGCGCGCTTGTAAAGACGCACGTCCACAAAGTATCTGTAATGTGATTTAGAGATTACAGAAACAGTATGTCATTTTACTTCTACCAATACTATAAATGCGAAAGGTTGTGGGGATGTATAAATGTTTGTTACTTTTTCATACTCAAACGGCTGAAGCAATTTTGATGTAATTAAGTATGGAGTTAGTTACCACTTTGTATTAATACATACTTTATTTTGTTAACCGACTGCATCATAGGGAGGTAATCTTTTGCAGCTATAACTGATATGCACGCGAGCAAAGTAGCAGGCCACAGCTAGTATTTAAAAGAAACAAAAAAAATGTTGTCCTTACCCATGCATGTATGCTCTTAATAAATTGGTACCTAACAAATGGTCCAAGCCCAGAGACTCCAACTCCTGCTTAGTGATGAATTTATAATCATCATAAACAGTTTGTGAAGCTGAGCTTTCTAATTCCTCTGTCAAATTATCTAAGAAAGCACACCATCTTGGTGCAGGACCTAAAAACAATAGTAATGTTATAGTGAGCAATTATGTAAATACAATATGTAGTAAATTCTGTACAATGATTGCTATGCACTCTCACCTAATGATGGTACATAATAAATTTGCATCTTTTGATCTTCCACTGCCATGAGATTTAATCCTGTGTTTGGAATAACACATAAATCGTTGAAATCAGCAGATGATTCAATACTTGTGTATTGTTTTCCCTGGAAACAAAATAAAAATAAACTAGTTTTACAAATGTTTAGTATTTAAATATTTATGAATATATTATAAATATGAATAGTGTTTTACTGTGTTACAAAACTTACTGTGTTTTTATCCCATATCTTGACTACAGTTGAGTCCATAGAGTAAACATAATTCATTTGTTTGTGGAATTCTATGACCTTTATTGGTATTTCATTCATGTGGTCTTTTACTAGAAGAGGCTTGCTAGATCTGATATCATACAGTAAGACATGCCCCGTAGATGTGCCCACACCTATTCTTAATGGACCATCAAACTTAGCAGCTGTTATTGCAGGCAATTTGTCATTTCTGAAAGTAAATTAGAGAGAATTACTGAAAATGTAACCAAAATACAGGCTATTAATATTGTTGCAAACTAAGTTGTTTTTACAATCTTGTGCAATAATTCACATGCTATTAGATTATGCATATCAGAAAATCAAAATTTAATGTTACATACTTGTATTCGGAATCTGTACAGTGCAAGGCACAATCTAATACTCCTTGTCTGGACTTGGTGCGTGGGTCCCATGCTTCCACATGTCCAGACTCAGTACCCAATATTAACAAGCCATGTTCTTCATTTACAGCACAACAGTTGATCTCATGTGCTTTTGTTGCATATGGTGCTAAGAATTGTCCTAATTCCAAATTTAGCCTATAAACTTCCTAAAAAGAATAAAAACATTGAAAAAATAATACTAATTTGTAATCAATATTATATTGTGAAATTTCAATACTTACTGATGATGCACCAACAACAAAGAGATCACAAGATGGTTGATGATATGCTATATCTCTTCCAAAGCGTGGTACTCTTAGCCGATAATGACGTCCATGTCCAACATGAAATTCAACATAACGGTCACATTGCAAAAACACAATCTGGAAAGTAAATAAGTCTATTCTTTACTCATGTTGCTAATACTGAATTTAAGTGGTCTACACAGAAAATTCAAGTAGGCTTAAATATTTGAGACATAATAAAATACACAATGTTACCTTTGAATAATCTTCACTCAATATTTCAAATTTTACTACTTCTGAATCAAGGCATCTTTCAAACTTTAATGACAAATTATTCACATCAAAACATTTAACCCTTGGTTTGTAGATGCCTGTTGCCATTATGTACTGCCCATCCTTGGAAACGCGCAAACTGGTGCTCACTCCAGGCATATCAAATTCCTGAATCAACTCAATTCGTCGTCTAATATCAACATTCTTCTTCAAAAGAGCTCGTTTTTTTCTTTCCGTAAGCCACTAAAATGGACAAACAAAGGGTCAGTGGGTCATTTTAGGGTTTTAGTCAATTCTATGAATATTTTATGCGTTATTTTGTTAGATAGGTTATGTTATGGAACAAAATACTTACGTCTGGTAAAGATTTTCCAACGCTGAGATTGTAAATCTTAACATTGTCTATTTCGGAGACCTGCATTGTTACAAGTAAAGTAGTATCACATTAAACAGAATCACATTTCTAGGTGAAACAATATTTTTGAAATCAATCTTGAAATCGTTTCTATTATAACAACAAGCATGCACCCGATCATGTGTTGACTGACGGCTGTCAGTTTGGCATGGTATGGTAAGCATTGACAGAATGACTTTTTTTTTATTCTTTTGTTCCTATCAGGGTTTAGCTCAATGTCATTTCCGATGATAATACAAATAAGTATTAGCTACACATTAAAACATGGAATATAATATTTCATCTCCCTCAGAATACTATGTCTTAACCATTTGCATAGATAGCGTAATTAATTATACATACTAAAACATAATATTTTATTGTAACAAAAGTATATTCCTTAATTCCGTTCCCTCAGACAAACCGTGTAAACGGTTTTATAGGGCATGGATTGAAGATATAGTTTTTAAGAAAACTTGTAATAATAAATAATACTGTTAATTTTTGTATGTATAAAGGCCCTAATAGGCATTTATAGGCCTGTGCCAATCTGACATGACACTTGTATAAAGTTTTGAACTTTTGTGAAGTACACAAGGTTTTGACAGAGACTTTGAGGTTATAATAGAACATCAAAGTGATGTTATAAGTTTCAATTTTATGTAGAATATTATTATTAGGTTTTTGACTACTGCGCTATTTGTTCATAATTAAATTATCTTCGTACTACTTTGTATTTACTTTTAAATTCACAATGGCCGGTAGAACGAAAAAAATAGAACTACCAAAATCTGTTTTAGAAATGAAATTTATGAAGAAAACAAGAGAGAGAATAGAAAAAGAATTGGAAAACACTCAAGATCATAGCAAACTATATTCAGATATCATTACAAATGAAATGAGAAGTGCGTCTGGAAACTTCATATCAGAATCTAGTTTTATATTTTGTGAAACAATGCTGGAAGGAAGACTATCATTTAAAGGTATGAATCCTGAAATAGAACGACTTATGGAGATGGAAAAAGGTGAAACTGAAAAACCTAGTGGTGAAATGGTTAAAGATGTATCTGATGACATTTTAGCCAACAAAATGGCAAAATTAAATAAGATGAAACGGCCAAACGCAAGTCCAGTAGTTAGTGAATTGTCTAAAATAAAGAGAAAGAAATGATTTACAATTATTTAGTAACAATTGAAAATATTATGATGTACACAAAATTTTAGGCTAATTTTGGTAGCACATATAGTTTAAACTTAAGGGAACTTATACTTTTAAGTGAATAGACTGGATTTGATATTGTTACTAATTAATAACTTTACAATGTAGTGACTAACATTGATTTATAAAACGTTGACTTATTTTACATTTCTAAGACTACTAACAAGTGTTAATATGGTGAAGTTACCGGTTGGTATTTGACAAGTATAAGCCCATGCTGTATAAATTGTGGAATAAATGTGATTGCTACGCACATTTAAATACTTTATCCAAAAGAAGTTATTGTAACTTAGGCTTTGAACATTATGTAAATATAAAGTGAACCATGTACCATGTTTTTATTTTTCTATAAGTACTAAGCCTCAGATTAGGTTAATGACCATCAGATATAAATACTCGACAATGCACTAAAGTAAGATTTAAAAAGAAATAATTACTTTGGGATAGTTACAAAAAAAGAAAATAAAATTTGATTATTTCTTTTATTGTTAATAAATATATTTAAGTTGCTGTATGTATGCATTTAAAACATTATGTCTAAGTCAGCCTATGTCAACAGTGAGATACAATTATGAAAATTAATTTTATAAAAGAAAAACATTAATACTTAGGATAAGACTTGTCAGTTCATGTTGATAAAATTGCTTTAATAATCTGACAACACTCGCATAACATTTGGACTGTTCACTTGGACGAACATATAGTGAGCGTCAGATCAGTCGAGGCCTTGTTGCATCAGGTTATGTAGATCTCTGAAGGCAGCTCCGAGACGGCCCTGGAGTGTTTGTCGCTTGAGCAGGAAGGCCCGGACGTCGAGCAGCAGTCGATGTATTTGCATGCACTTGGCGTAACGCTCCTCGCGCGGTATGTCCACGCCCAACGTGCGCACCGGAGCACTTACGTTAGCTCTTACAACAGATGAGAAGTTGCGAACTATCAGTCTCAACGCATTACAACCACACTGCATATATCTATAACAAAAGAAGAGTCCAATGAAATCTTTACTAGCGAAAGATAACTACTTTAATAAAATAAACGGACTTACGATTCATATTTGCTCTGTAGTAATTCATATATCTTGGGTAACATTAACAAGCAAATGTCCAAATTCCACAATGATCTGAAAAAATATTATATTAGATACAGTAACAATAATTATTTTTCTGCACGACTCGGACTTATGACGAAACAAAGATCGTTTAAGTGACGTCTGTGTGCACGCGCTAAAATCAAAATAGAGTGAACAAAACATTTTTAGTTCAATATTTAGTCACAATCACTTCATAAGCATTATATTATAAATGTGGTGTAGACGTGTAGTTTACACGTCGGAAATTATACTTACGGTTTGTGTGCCATAACATTTAGAATGTCTAGTATGACGGACGTATCTTCTAACGCGATAACAGACTCTAAAGCAGATCTTAGACTTTTATTAATTCGGACGGAATGAAAGATCTGAAAAAAGTTATAAATATATATCAATCACGTTAAAGAAAAAAAAACAGAAAATATTACTTTCTGAAAATTTATTATTTTGGTGTGTTGTTAAATGTAGTGAGGAGGTATGTGTACCTGCAGGGCGCGTTGCCTCGCCGTGAGCACGGCCATCATGGAGTCGTGTCCGCGCATCATGACGCCCAGCACCTCCTGCTCGCTGGGCTCCGCGCCCGCGCCGCGCGCCCCGCGCCTCGCGCCCAGCCCCGCTAGGCCTCGCTGCAATACACATCACTTATATGCCAAACCAAATCATATCACCATTATAATACCAGCTCATCATTCACTTCACTATGAACACTACTTTACATATAGACAAAGAATTTTACGCAAAGGGTTTTGAAGAGCTTGACTGCACGGATAGCCGAGTGGTAAGCGGTCACCTCGCCAATGACCATTGTGCTCAATGTGCCGCGGGTTCGATCCTAGTATAGGACAAGCATATTATGTGTGATCCACTAATGCAGCGTGAACTAGTTCTTGGTATCTGTGTGGATATAATTTGAATGTCTGTGATATCCCCGTGACATAAGGATGAATGTCCTTAGTGTTGGAGTCGATTTAAAAGAACAGAAAATGAAAAGCTTGGGGAATATTAATGATGACTATCTAGATGTCTATGAATTCATACTTACGGGCAAGAATTCGTCAAGGTCTAGTCCGACAGGTCTGTCGGTCGTAAACGGTACGAACTCCGGTTCCGGTTCGGCTTCAGGAACCTCAACACTGCGAGATACTGCGACGCTTTCTCTTACGACAGTCTCAACTACTCTTCTCCTGAAACACGAATAAAAAATCACTTAAAATAAGCATGTCGCATGTAAACGAACTAACAAAATCAAAACTATCTTATTTACCTTGTAGCGTCTGTCGCAGTTCTGGTGAAGGATAATGATCTAGGGCCTAATGTTGGAGGACCCAAAGATATTTCACTATTGCTTGGCCGGAGGTTGGTGGATGCTAAAACACAAAACTCATTAATATTAAAATATTTGTTTTGATTACACATATTCAATTTAGTTTAAACTTACATAAGTCTGTGGTAGATTTGGTTTCTTTATAGGAGTTATGTCGATTAAGCGAGTTTGCTGTGAGCGGGCTGGCGGCATAATCTCTTAATGTATGCGATGTCGCGAACGAATTATTTTCTTTAGTGTTGTCCATCACCCCTAGTTAAGCAGATAGCATAAATAGGTTAATTAAATAAACCCTTCAAGCACATCGTAACCTACAAGTAGGTCTAAGGAGAAAATATTCAACATTGTTGAAGTTGTAAGGCAGTGTATATCCCAAGTTATTAATTAGGTTATGTTAATATGTAATTGCCTTGTTCCATGAGACAGTTATGAATTCAATTTATGCATGTCTTGGTAAGGATCCTAAAGACTAAATGAATTTGAAAGTGTATTCACAAACAACAAGTCATCATTCATCTATTTAAATTTAGGTATCTTTTGCAAACTTATATAAACATATATCTGTCAAATTATAAGCAAGCTTATTTCCATTTAAAAGATAGAAATGAATAATAACTAAATTAAAAAGCACCACTAAGCAAGAAAACTGTATTTTTGATAAACTTACGAGGTTGGAAGTTTTCAACTTTCTTCTGTTCGTTAACATTGTAATGTTCTTTGGTGGATGTGGGGATCCGGGAGTAGTGTTCGGAGCGCTGGCGCTGCGGTGGCGAGGGCTGCGGCAGCGGGCGCGTCAGGGGCACCGGCTCGTCCAGCATCAGGTCCCGGAGCGCCGTGCTCACCGTCGGCTCTGCCTTCTCCAAAGGCTCTTGCGCTATAATGCATGAATAATATCATTTTCATCATATCTAATATATAAAATTCTCGTGTCACAGTTTTCGTTGCCCTACTCCTCCGAAACGGCTTGACCGATTCTCTTGAAATTTTGTATAAGTATTCAATACATCTGAGAATCGGCCAACATCTATTTTTCATCCCTATTTTTTTTTCGCGAACGAAGTCGCGGGCAACATCTAGTTTTCTATAAAACCGAGGGCATGCATGTTATGAATACATAATCGACTCTGGCTAATATTTAAAAAAACTTATAATGTTTAACTACATTAAGTGGTTACTTTAAGTATGCATAATTTTATATCATGTATTGTCATTTTGACTTATAAAGAATAGGAAATTGCCATATATAAGAAATAAATACATACGTATCTCACACGGTATCGAGTAATCTTCCGATGATAAACTTGTAGCTGGCGGAGGCGTACGTGTCACTGAAAAAGAAGAAAATCGCAGGTTATTATAATTTACAAAAATACTAAGTTTTTCATGTATTTGTGGATCGTTGTGTTGTGTTGGGGATCGTGTAATCTACTCACATGCTCTAGAAGGACGGAATATCTCAGTGTAGTCATTAAAATTTGATATAACAGCACCTGAATCCTCATCTGCCTCAGTCCCTGATGTTGATTCTTCAGCTGTTTTTTCATCAAGAAGAGATGGTCTATGCATAACTGAAACGAAGAAACAAAAAAGGATTTAACACCAAGATTATAAAAAACAACAACAATATATTTTCAAATCTAATTTCTAACCTTCCTTGGGCGGTTTTTCCTTTGAGAAACTTTTGCGTACTGAATGCCCCTTTTGGAATGGCGAGAGGTCCCTAACAACTGATGGTGATGCTGGAGGTGGTCCTCCAAACGGATGAACTTTATTGAGATCGACAACCGATAACACCACGTAGGTTGAGTGGAATGAACCAGCTATCTGTAAAAAGGCAAAAGGTCATTTATTATTTATTTTTACTATGTCATGCACAAATGTATGACACTACATGCAGAAGGCACCCCAAAAGCTGTATGGCCTTGACTTAAAAAAGGGCATTTTTCTTACAACTGTATAATACTGATGTAGATATTAATAAAAACAAAATGAAAATGTAAACTTACTAATTGTGTCTGTGCAACAGTTATATCATGAATTTGGCCCCAATGACCATGAACAGTGTCAAACACTCTGGCAGGCTCCCAGCCAATGACATGCAAGCCATCATTAGCACAACCAAGCAAAGTTGCACCATCATCACTGAACACCATGTGTCTGGATAAAGGAGATTAGCTAATACAGTATTCATTCACACAAACATCAATGAGATCTGATTGTGACTTAAAATTACATAAATGAAGTAACAAGCAAATACTTCCATAGAATGAGTGAATGAAGCTTCTTATTAAATGCTCATGATTTGTGATAAATTATTCAAGTTCATGATAATTGCGAATGGCAAACAAACGGAGTCAGGAAAAAAAACAAACCTGATGGATGTATTGTCTTTTTCAAACTTAGATACCAATTGGAACTTCTCCATGTCCCAGAAATTAACAGTTCTGTCAGTACCGCAGCTGGCAAGCAGAAACTCATGAGGGTGGAACTTCACACAGGTTACTGCTGCAGTGTGTTCCACAAACTCTTGTAGTACTTTGCCAACTCGTACATCCCACACCTTAACTAAACCTGAATGTCAATCATAATGAAAATATCATAAACTACATAATAATTACTCCACACAACCTTACAAAATTGTAAAGCCATCATATTTGGTACAGCACATTAAAAGAGGCCATATTACTAAGCTAAACAGGATCTGTTTGTGGTTTTAAGAATTCTAAAAATTCCATCAAAATGAAGAAACAAATTCTAAGTTGCATGCATGCATACATAGATCATACTTTTTCATAAGCAGTTGTGTAAAAGGCCATTCTTATCACTATTTGCCAAGAACTGGCCTTCTATGACACTTGTTTCATGTTTACACACAAAAATCATTTAATCTACCTTAAAATGGTATGTTTTGCAATATAATTTATTTAGCAATGGTGTTATTAGTTATTATAGCTTACCATCTTCACAAGCAGAAGCAATCCATTGTCCATCAGGGCTAAACTGCAGACTATTCACGGCAAGGCGGTGGCTTGAATAAGTAACAATACATCCTCTTTTCCTAGTGTCCCATAACTTTACATTGCTATCACAAGAGCCAGTAGTCAAGTAGTCACCATATGGATGAAAGTCCATACATTTGATAGCCCCTTTGTGTCCTGTGAATGTCCTTAACAATTTAGCTGCTTCTAAGTCCCATATCTTTAAGGCACCGGTTTGTGATCCTGCACAAACTAGGTCTTCAGAATGTCCGAAACAAACACATTCAACAGGAGTTGTGTGCCCACTCAAACTCTGGAATTAATTTACATACATTACAAGTCAATTGGTTGAAATATTTAGCAACACTTGCAACTAAGTTGAGAATAAATTCAAACCATCAAGCAACTTTGTCTTCCAATGGCCCATAAGTTAACTTTTTTATCATCGCCACCAGTCGCCAACACCTGGTTCGACTTGTGACCCATGGCTAAGCAGTTGACATTTGCTTTGTGAGCCACAAACTCCTCTGAAAATGAAAGGAAACCATATGAAATGTATTAAATATACAATCTATAGAGTTGATGATTTAATAATAAAAAGAGCGGTAAGAACAATACATACGCAATTTCCATGATCGTCGAATACTGTCCATCGTGATTTAGATTCATGTGAATTCCATGTACGGGAAAGGCAACCTTGTAGAATGACAAAATAATCACTCTCAGATAAATTTTGATTCGAACAACAACAACGTATAAATTTAGTTTAATTTCGTTAGAACATAATACTATTACAGTTTACATATTTGTTTTACGTAGATTTATTTGTATACTTTTGATTTCTACTGTAGACACTGTAGTTTGGTCAACAGACAACCAATGGGGTCCAATTTGGATTTGGCATTAGCATTTTGGTTCAGTAATGTCATCTGTGAACAAATGTCATGTCATGAACGTCAGATAGTGCTGCACTTATGGATATGTCGAAACCGATAATTTAAAAAATGAATGTATCGACTTGTATTCATATTTACCATATATTCAATAATTAGTAAAACTCTACATTACGCTGTAAATTATAATTTACAGTGTGTCGAATACTTCTTGATTTACTTTAAGGTAAATTGTAAAGTTTTTATTTTTAAACATTTCTAGTTAAATTATGAACACATTCGAATCACGAAAAAAAATTATAGGTACAATTATTTTACCAATTTGGGAATCAAACCCATGACATAGGTAGTTTTTATGCCAGTTCAGTTTTGAAAAATATTTATTGCAATCTAGGTACTTACGGAAAAATATATGTAACCTCAGTCAGTGCCTACTCTGCCTGCACTTTTATGCCAACAGAAGTTACAAATATAGTTCTGTAGGTATATATTTACAATTTTTCATTATTTTGGTTGGCAGACTTATACTCGTTGATTAACCCCTGAATGAATAGTAGTAATCAGTTGTCAATTTCTACGATTTATTATTTCTATTTTCACGTTTAGTGTCATAATCAAAAATCACATAAAATGTTAACATTACAATAGAAAAGTTGCAACAACAAATCATAAGTTCTCGTGTTGAACGTATTTAAAGCTAACAATAATCATGTTTCAAAGACTATTTATACCCATTATTGTGCCAAAAAAAGTATTCATACCAAAATATCAAATACGAAGTGTTAGTTATGTTCAAGGACAGGAACCAGAACCGAAAATAAGAGAATATTTTTATTATATTGATCATCAAGGGATGGTAAGTTTGGTAACCTTTGATCTTCAAAAAGCAAAACCACCAATTATTTATAAAAATTGTAAATAACAATATTATTATCATATGGTCAGCTAATACCATAATTAATTCGCTCTATGACAAAGGTCATGTCATATCGAAGTTCAAATTTATTCTAGTCTAAAAAGTTAGTTTTTAACTTGGACGTTTCGTACCTACTTGTAATTCATATAAATATTTTTTGTTTAAGCTATTTTTAGATGATTCAAAAATGAAGAACTTCACGTCGTGTTTTAAAGAAAAAAAGTTCCTCGAGTTCTTTTTTAAGAGAATCCGCATGAATACGACCGGAAGATATCAAGAAGAGTTTCCTTTCCTTTCATTGTGTGGCAGAGAGCGAAATTTTATTCGCTGTGACGACGTCCCTATTGTTTACACAAACGTAGTTAAGATCGACAACACAGATTTCCTAAGTTTTGGATATGCGGGAGATTTGTTAAAAGCTAAATTTATGCCAGAAAAAATATACATGTTGCCCAGCACAGGTAGAGTTTATCACCCTGCTGAAGACAAATATGGTGGAGTTGGATTGGTCAAATCAAAGCTAGCCATAGAGTTTAGTAAAAACTTTGAATTCAATAACGAAAGTTTGCAAGGACCGAGTCACTTTAAGTGGGAAAATAATACTTATGAACTGGACCAGAATTGGTTTCAGGAGCAAGTCACAAAACACAATTTAGTAATAAGGTCGGAAATGGACTGATTAAATGATACTTTGCGACAGATTAGGAATAAGAATAACAAATAAAGAACTGCTAGTTTCTTTCTAGTTGTAGAATTTAGATATACCCAGACTGCTAGTCATTACAAAAATAACTTTTATTTAAATTAAACATGTCTACATTGTGATATATTGCATGGATTTTAAAATGGAATAATTTTCAAGCATCTAAACTATGTAAATACATAAAAAGGTAAAAAAAAAACAAAGCAATAATAATACAATCAAATTTAATTGGTGGTTCAAACAATAAATAACAGAACAATATTGATATTATCACAGGATGTGGTTATGGCTAATCAAAATGAATTTGTAAGATTGTATATTATACATGTTACATGTAAATATGTAGATTTATGTAAATAAATAATTTTCTTATACTTATGTTGTTTCTTCTTTTGAGAAAGCTTGAAATGATCCCGGCTGGACCCAGGATATACCTTGGTTAGCACCTTCACTGGATGTAGGGGTCTTAAGCATAATATTTTTGACAGTGTCATGGACATCTGGGTCATAAGGCTTGAATGTAATGAAATGCTTGTCTTCAGTAGGCGGGTCATCGTAAATATGGTCTATACTTATCACAACACATTCTCTTACTTTTTCCAAAAATGTCTTTTTATTGCTTTTGTAGCTGAAAGAACATCATAATATGTGAGGTTTATGATAGCAGACAATATATCACATTAAAACAGATAGTGTACATGGTTGCATTAAAATTTTTACAACACATTCTGAATACATTGCAGTCATTACAAAAATTAAATGCATGTAAAAACATTACTGTAACATAAATTATACAACACTTACGCAACTGATGCCTCAACATTGGAGGGTGCTTTAACATTTAAGTTGTGAAATATTGAGTAAACATATTTCAATATTTGCCATATGTGGTTTTGTTTCCGGTCCCATTGGGGGAACACTTCACTTAAATTCAGCACTCCAGTGTTAGCATCTACTGCTGGGTGGTACAAGTTTGATGTGAATGTCAAAACCTGGAAACACATACTTATTAATTTGTTATCTTATATCCTGAAAGAGTAAATGTTTTGTTACTTACGGGAACTTCTTCATCAGGAAATTTGTCTGGCAATGATAATGTAAATCTGAATATTCCCCCTTCGTAATATCCAGCCCTCACAAAAATTACTCCAAACCATACTGAAATACCAATTTATGAGAAGACAAGTTTATATTAAACAGAGATAATATTGTACTCAGTGACAATTACACAGTTTTGTACTTACAAAATGAGTTCTCGTAGGAGGGAATCACATAAATTCCTTGTAAATTTTCAGTTTGTAACATACGGCTAAAAATAAAATAGTAATTAGGATCACGATCACAATAATAATTACAAATTGTAGAATGTTCAGTTTTTTGCCGACAACCACTACTTAAGGAAAAAATAACATTGTTTATTAGCCCCACAAGTTTAATATTCTCATTTATAGAAACTTTATAACTCCTATCACCAATAGTTACAATTTAATATACTTACTACTCTGCCATGATAACATATTCTTGATGAAACATTGAATATAATTCTCTCGTTTCTTTAACATTATTCTTTGTTTCGTCATTCATTATAACAATTAATACTTAAATCTTCTCTATCTATGTGCCTATATATAACCTATAGCTAATAATCAGGTTGAACAATAAACTTAAAAATAAGTAAATAAAAATTGTAACTCTCTCTGACTGTGATGTCAGAAAAGTACTGTCAGGCTATTGTTTTGACAAGTTATAGAGTTGTCTTCCATGTTGTACCATAACAATCTAACTTGTCGGAAGAGTCCGGTTTTTATCATATACATAATCGACTAATGTTAAAACGAAACGTGTTGCGCTCTTTGACACTAGATGTCTCTCACAATGGTATTTAATATTTTTAAAATTTCGCATAGCCTTAATATATAGTTGGTAACTACCAAAGCCTTAGGAATACATGTACTTATTCCAACTAGAGTAAATTATCAATAAGTCTAGATATATGTTTCATTCTTATTAGTTTCGGTCTTACAAGATTACAAATTAGTATCCTATTGCGATACATTTGATTTTCTTTTAAGGCTAGGCGCAAACAGGCCACCAACCACCGCCACCGGTGGCCAGCGACAGCCACTTAACACGCTTTTTCATATATTTTGTATAGACACGCCGCACACGTGTAGCCGATGGCGGCCACTCGCTACTGAAGTGTCCGCGACTCGCTACTTGTGGTCGCTACGGGCCACACAAGACGCCGACACTCACCACTGTCGCATTGCTCCACCCCCCGCGCAATTAAATGTAAGACTGCGCAGCAGAGAGCGGGTTATAAAATGTGGCGGCTTCCGAACACCAGTGGCTGTCGCTCGCTTCTGACACTGTTACAAAAGTGGCGGAAGCGCGCGACAGCTGACGGTGGTCGTGGTCGGTGGCCCGTTTGCGCCAAGCCTTAGGTAAGTATAGACGGTAAAATGTTTTGTCATCAAACGTGTTTATCGTTTGACACCATCTTTTTAAGACAATAGTTTGTGAGTAGGTATTTGTGTTTTTTATCTTTTAACCACAAAATTTGAATCATAATTATTTTTTCATAAAATTTGGTATGTCGGTGGCTGACACCTTTTTGTTTTTTACTTTTACTGACTAAAACTCACTATGTTCCTTCTGGAGCCCTTTGGGTGCCGGGGTCGCGGTAACTGTCAAGAACATCCCGGCAGGGGTAGCTGACACCTTAAATATAGATATTGGTTCTGCTATAATTGGCATTTGCATGGGCGAAATCGGGCGAAAAAGCTTGTACATTTAAAGTAGCTTTAGCAATATGATTGATATTTCATATTTTATTCAACCACATAGATTCTATACTCGATTTTGGTCTAATAGGAAATTATATTGCATGGTTTTCTATTACTGTTTGCCTTAATAAAACTGTTAGCCAGCATTAAGTTGAGGCCCGAATCCTACAAGAAATCTTGAAGTAAGAAATGTTCCAAAACTACCTTTTTTTTTAGGGTTCCCTAACCAAAGGGTAAAACGGAACCCTATTACTAAGCCTCCGCTGTCTGTCTGTCTCCAGACTGTATCATATAAACATAAAAAAAATATTGTGGTAGCTAGACTAAAGCTGAAAAAAATAAAAATATTCTTGCGCGAGTCCGACTCGCACTTGGCCGGTTTTTTACTTTGCTTTGGTTTTAGATTCATTAAGTAAAGCCAAAAAGTCCAGTAGACCATCAAAGCCTGTGCTCAGACCGACTGCATAATCCATAAAATAAAGCTCAGATTTCGGTTTAATTATCGTCTTGTAGACTAACAGTGAGGCTCTGTCGCGGTGTATTTCATTTCTAATCTCGTTTGAGTTTCAACGTGTTGCCCATGCCTATGATTGACATTTTGATAAATCTAAACAAGTGATGAAATAGTAGATGAGATTATCAGATCGGTAATTTATCGACTATATTGTTTTAAATATTACCTTATAACGTGCCTATGTTATAGCTACAACATTGTTAGTAAGTAGTAATTGAACTTAATACGGGACTGAATAGGTGGCTCTATACAGGGCAATTAAAATTCATGAATGTTAAACGTAGCAGATTTTCCCATGCGCACATGCGGATTGCGTCGCCAATCAATATCTGTAGAGTGGCGATTAATACGTGCGTGCGCTGAGAGCCGGCCCCCGCGAGATGAGCACCTGACGATGATCCCGGGATCAGTGCCGCGCGCCCTCAATTAGCCGGGATTATCCGGCACGTGTCACGGGATTAGTTTTTACAATTCTTACGCACTATTGAGATACCTGCGTTAATTACATTTTATTCACTGATCTATATTAGGTGGTATGATCAGATGAACAGGCGCAAATTTGCGAATTACCGAAAATGTTTGAATACATCTTGGTTTTGGTTTTTAGTAGTTCTGATGCATTTTGAGTCTTAGTCCCAAAACGAAATTATTTAATTTGTTGTATTGAGGCGCTTTGTCTATCAGGTGGTTTTGTCGCTGACTGAAGAGCTTGTAGGTATATTAATCCTAATTTTATCACAATTATCTGGTTACCTGGCTGTTCATAAATCAAAACGTATAAATAATATAAACACACTAATCCTATCCGCCTGTCTTTATTCTTTTATTATAAACTAAACAGTTAATATCGTTTTATGTAGTTACACTAAATCTATAACGAGGTTTATGACAGCCGTTTTGTTCGAAGAAAACAGACGTTATTTCGAGGAAACATATGGGTGAAATGGCAGTACTCGGTTTCAAAGTGCCGCTGGCGGCTCCTCGACTATAAAACTCTGAACATTTGATGTACACGCTCGCAGCCCCGTCATTTAGACGTCGTATAAATAAACAGCTTTAGATATATGTTTTACAACATAATTAAAATGTTGAGAAACGTAAATAAATAATGTCTCTATCTGACAACGCCGGTGGAAAATAGTATCTAATTAGATAAAGTCACTATTTCTTAAACTGCTTCATATATTTTTTTGAAATAGTTGCTTGGCTGCATTTCTGAAACTAATTTTTACTTATGAGTAAAATCTAATTTATGCAGCAAAATCCCACGAATTAGAACGAATATTTATATTCAACTTTTAACAATGTTTTTACATATTCCGACAACCGTGTTGATGCCGGCTATCGGGCAAAAAAGTATAGAAACAACGCGACGGGCACAACTCCGTCTTATTTTCGCCGTCACGGGTACCGACTACCCAGTTACCGGATCGTATGAAAAAGGCCTAAGGATAGTTGTGAGAGAGATCGTACCGAAAACAAAAGGGTTGGGAAGCCTGACATATTCGTGTGCACTCGCGTCGCTCAAGTGTGAGACGAGACTGGTCGGCCGACGGCTCACGTGTCCTAGGGAAACCCTACAAGGCTCGTTTAGCATCGGTGTCGCATTCTGAGTACTTTATGTTCATCTCAAATACTCTTAAGTATCTGCCAATAAGTGCCAGCTACTAAATTAGTGCCGAATCTTTGGCTTGAGCGATCAATTTAGTCTGAGTAAATAATTTGATTGTGATTCAGATTGTATCATTATTGTCCTTTCTCTTTCTGTGGTGCTAGGTAGGTAGTACCTATATTCAGTATACAATTGTGTTAAATAGCAAAATAATTTACCTGTTAAATTAGGCCATTCAATAAAAAAAGTAGTCAATGCCGAAATTCTAGCAAAAGTGCATTGAAAAAAACCACACTTGAGAGTTAATTCACTACAATTGAGTTATAGTTAATTTAGGTACTATCTGTGATTGACAAAAATCACACTCATCAAAATTTTAAGTAGATACACTTAGGTATTTTGCGATTGCTACCATGTTATTTATATTACCATCTTATCTTTACATTGTGGATTTGCAATAAAGAATTATGATTATGTATTATTTCTACGTACGTTTTAGTCAGTATACTGTAAATCAAATATGTCTAACAATAAACTTTTATCCTTATAACAGACATAACTTTAAAAAGTACGGTCTATATTTTTAAATAAATTTGAACACATCTAGTCTATGCTCAACTCTGTTCAGATGTGGGTATGAAATACCATTGAATAATATAATAACTGTGGATAATTTCAGAATTAATCTCAAAAAATGTTTTTGCAACAAGGGATTAAAAACTCATTCATATCTATAACAACAAGCACACAATGTAAAACGGATTGAATACCCTTAAAAAGCATCAAAGAAGGAAGCAACGTATAAACTACAAAACATGATATAGACACTACACAAATATTTTCCTCTTTTTACCAAAAATCTGAGTCCACATCATATCGGCATAGAAATCTTGATGTGTTCTAAGATTATTGCAAAATTATACGCGGAACTGAGCATTATCCGGAGGACACCATTGATGTTATCGCAGGCTTTTATTGTGACGTACGGCACCTTGACCGTCAAAATTGAGCAGGTACCTTTATTGGACATGATCTCTGATCGATGCCACAAAAAACTTGGTATTTTACAATGCATAAATCGGAGAAGGCTATCCAGAGCCGGCACACAATGAACCCGTGATTTATCGGAGCATTCTTTTTGCGCAAAAAGCTCAGGTCAGTGTCGGAGCGAAGCACCAAAAGGGCATTTCGTGTAATCCGCGCGCAAACCGTGGGAACGAGACGCAGCGCTATATGGCTATTTGATTATCCTACACCTTATCTTATAAACAATATTACTGTAATCACTTCAGATATGTGTCATCAATAAAACAAATCTGTGTCATTTTGTATTTGCCTGCCAAGATGTATATTTTCGTTTACTATGTTGATAGAGTAAATATACCCTTCAAGTATCATTAAGCATCCTAGTCTACCTACTTACTATTTTTTTTACTGCAGGGTAAAGTTAATCAAAGGTAACTCAACTCTTATTTCCGAATAAGTACTCACTTAATAGTTCGAACCAGTTTATGTGTTTCAAATGACTGGCAAACACTATCATTAAGTTTAACAACGGCGTTTAAAACAAGCATCAAATGTGTGTTGTGTTTAACGAGCATGAATATGAACATTTCCTTAGTCGGTCCAAATTGCGTATAATGAGCGAGGGCGGGGAAGGGCGGCGCGGCGCAGGCGCAGGCGGCAGGTGCGCGGCGCGCGCGGCCTCGCATACGGTGTCACTGGGCCCAGTACCACGTAGTAACACTACCAACAATACTGCAGACATCGATACGAACTAATTATGTATAATTTCACTAGCGTGTAACTTTCGAGGGATCCACCCTCATTTCATTAAACGCCATCGAATCCCCCGTAGTGCTTACGACAGGTAGTTATCGATTATAATTAAATGATATTTAATTTCAAACGTTCCTGTCGCAAGGTTTCAGCGATGTGGAACGAGTGGGGATTAAAAAGGTGGTACTAGAGGGTATCTAGTGTTACAAATTATGTTGGATCTACCCACATAAAAATATATATTTTATCTTTAGTTAAAATTATATACATTTTCTAGAACTCTATAGCAAGTTTTAGCTTTTGTGTTTTAAGTAGATCCAAAATATACAACAGTGCCTACTTGAATTACTTTTTCTCTGAAAACATACTTTGCGCTAAGTTGTAAAGACCCCTACTAAATTTTGTTCATGCGTATTAAGTTATTGGGGCTATTTATATTGATGTCTTTGTTGAATTTATTCGCCTGAGGATAAAGGTGAACGCACACTTACCTGAGTGTGAATTCTGTATATATGATGTCTCATTAAACCGCGCACACTTATCCGATCACCCGAATTCGAAGTGGGTAGACAGTACAGAATTCTAAAATTCGTTTTTTTCAACTACTTCAACTCGTTCAACGCAGATTGTGTGATGTTTATTACCATTACTGAAAAGACTGCAGAAATCAAGGTATGTATAAAAAATATTTCGACAAGGCAGCAAATAAAATAGGAACGTTTCATTAAAATTCAGTAAAGATTTATTTACATTACTATCACAATACTTTATATTTTGTTACAATTTATAAAATCAACTTAAAAATAAATAACATGTAAGTAAGTACCACAAACTGAACAAGAATTTTAATCAATAATAATTACAATTAATGAGTAAGAATATTAGTATTTAACGATTGGATGAATCAAAAATAATCAGAGGGCCTTCTACCAACACCTTTTAAAGTAACATTGTTGTTTGTGGAAAAGAGACGCCGCACTACGCCTTGTAGTGCGCTGTCACACTTCCACAACTGCAGTGATATTATTTGAGGTCGTGGTGGGCCCTCAGAATACAATAATTTCGAATGATTGCTATACTAGACATAACTGTGATTAGGTACATTTATTCTTAGGTATTCTTTTCAGTATTACTAAACGTGATTCAAGACTGATGGCAGCTATAGCTATAGCAACACTGAATTACTACAAATGAATCTGTGTCTAATAATTACGAGTACGTTAAGTACATCATTTACTAAATGATTATTTTCTAGATATTGAATTGATTGAATATTACACAACTATTATAATTCAGCGGCTACAGAAGTCACTTTGTGTGAACACTTACCGAAATCTACAATTGTGCTAATCGATAAATGTAAATACAAACCTTGTGTGATATTTGATGATATTTTCTAATATAGTATATCAAGAATGTAATGTTTTTGGTGTTGATTTTAGGAGTATATATAAAACAAATTGTTTCGGAAAAGCCTGGCAATACTTTAGTGTTTCTGTATACGGAAATGTGCAACTTTTTCAAGAAACCAATATTCTGAATAGATTTTAAGACTCTTTTGCTTTTACATATTTTGATTATTTAAATAGTTGCTGATTATTTGGTGCGGTAGGGCCAAATTTGTTTGAGAGAATATATGTAGTAAAACTTAACTTAGTAACCAGAAGCAGTTGACCGGGCATTTCGGAAACACGTTGCAAGTATAGCAATTTTTCTGCAAAACGGTTGCGGAGCTAAAGTTCACTTACAAGTAAAGAGATCAAATAGACGAATTTACTTTTAATTGAGGTTGAATGGTTATCTTTAGCTCCTTAACGATGAAATTAGAATTTATAACTTTAGTTCGACATAATTACATTTACTTAAAACTAATTACTTAACTAGCATTGCAGTTTACGTCACTGTATCATTATGACGAGTTTTCATTACTTAAGTAATAAATGCTGACGAAGTACGCATCCACCGTTTTAGGATAGGTTGAGAGGCTGAAAGTCTGACAGGATCAATAAAGTCATTGGTTGGAATAAGTTGAAAGTTTTAAACCCCCAAATATCTATGGAAGCCTATGTAGTACCCAAAAATCTTTATTGACCGTGTAAGACTTTGTACCGTTCCTGCTGATAGTCTGATATTACCTAAGCGTCGCAGCCTGATCTAAATGCCCAAGCTGCATTCAATGAAAGATCATACCAGATATTGATTACAATTTTCTATATCTACTGTAATAGTTGATGAGATTCGAGTAGAGAGTAAAATAAGCTATTTGTATTCTATTATGCGATACACAGATTAAGTTCCCATACGATACGTAAGTATTTGGTTTGTCACTATTTCTAAGCTGCGTCACTCCAGCCGTAAGTAGGTGATAATTATGACCTACTTTATGATGGTTCGTGTTTTACACCACATGATGACAAGCATTTTAACAGAGTAAGTTGGACGTCTGATTTGCGTTCTGTCTAGGACTACTTGCTTACGGCTGGAGCGACTTGTCGGAGAGGGCTTAAGAAATGAGCGCTCCTTGTGAGTGTGGCTTGATGTGCACGGGATGTGCGGGGTGCGGGTGCGAGGGGTGCGCGGGGTGCGAGCCGTGCGGCGCCTGGCGCGGCTGGTGGCAGCGCTGGTGCACGTGCGAGTGCGCGCGCAGCTCCTCGCCGTGCTCGCGGTACGCGCGCTGCTTGTCCTCGAAGTCCCGCAGCCTCTGGTTGTACCGCTCGATTTGATCACGCAACGCCGCATCCTCGATAGCTGCTCGCTCTTCGTCTAATTCCAAGCATCCGACGCCGTCCAGTCGCTCTAAATCAATCCATCCTCGCCACCTCACGCACACGCCGTTCATGATAAATCGGGACACAATGTGGGCCTGTAGACAAAAAGTAAAATATAAAAAATGTTGCACAAAAAATATCCAAGACAAAAACTTGGTCGTTGTTGGGTGGCAAAAGTTAAAATGCATTTATCAGTCACATGTGCCTCGGAAGTGATCCTTCAAAAAAGTATACAGGTAGATGTCCGCTCTGGAGAGTGGACTTCTCTTCGAAATTTGATCTATATTCACGTTTGTTTAGAATAATTAAACGTTTGTTGTATAATGTACCCGTTTCTTTCATAATTTGAAATGTAACTCTAATTTGTTAGGCGGAATTTTGCTATCTTTGAAGCATATACAATTGAAGTCCTTACAACATCTGATGGCTAGGTCATACTGGTCATATTATATCTAACTATCGAAATGAATATTAAAAACGCAGTTTGAGTGAAACCAAAATTGTGTGTATCGTTTACAAAGTAAAGGACAAAACAACAGAAGGTAGACGTGTCGATCCAGATCGCGTGCTGGCTTTGTTCCGGCATCCGCTGCCAACCAACCTTTAATTGTGCCAGACATTCGCCCAGGATGCAATTTAACTAATAACGAGTATTCTCTGGGCTCTTTTAAAACTTTTCAGAAAAACGACGCCTGCCGTATGTTTATAATTGACATTATGTCTTAAGAGTTGAAATGTTTGCGCAATAGTAACAGGAGGACTACATTTGCTGTTTTACGATAATTTTTGATGCACTAATACGTCTGTATTTTAACTTTTAAGATAGTAATAAGATGTTGTATACGATGATGGCTTTCAACATAAACCTTTTGAAAAGGTTCATTAGTAAAAAGCTGGTGAATTTTGTTCAGTTTGGAATAATGAACTTTACGAGATAAAAGCTACCATGGAAACGTAGAATGAATACGGAGACCCAATTAGTGGATATAAGTAGTATACGTCGGTATAATGAAGAGGGAACGGACCGACGCCACGCAGCGGCCATGTTGGTAGGGCGGGCGCGGCGTCGGGACGCCTACCAATCGCAACGCTTTCCCACTATTGATTTCAGGGGAAATGTTTTTCTCCCTTTCCCCTAGGACTGTTACTGATGGCAATTTTCCCGATCGCATCTCCCTTAGCCTACCTCCTTGAAATTGCATTACAAGTGATTTAATGCGACACGAAGTCTACGATTCAATTAAACTTTTAAAAGAGATGCTCAGATTTGATGAAAACGTCTCATAAACCACATGGAAATTCTAGTATTTGCTAACTAATACCTCCTACTAATATTAATTTGAAAGTTTGTGAGTATATGTATGTTTGTTACTCTTTCACATTCAAACAGCTGGATCAATTTTGATGAAATTTGGTATGGAGTTAGCTGACATAGATTAACACATAGACTAATTTTTAACCGACTGCATTGGAAGGAGTAATGTTTTTGCAGTTATAACTGGCATTCGTGCTTGCGAAGTTACGAGTAACAACTAGTCCTACATGTAAACAGTAGATCATTATTATGAAACGACATTTTCCATTCTTATTTCGAGTTATCGAGTATTTCATCTTTTGAAGTCCTTCCACTTACAACTTTACCACTTATCTACAAATAGAAATGCTATGAAGATTAGCATTGGCCTTATTCCTCAGTTAATCCCAATCAAATTTAAATCCGTTTCAATGATTCAAATCCATTTTGGACCATCTATTAGAATGTGAAAATTACGAGTGCTTTGAAGTACGTTATAATAAAACATCGTTACGTTACAAGATGAGGGCTCGTGCACTCGAGCGCTTTGTTAAATGAACCGAGTGTAAATAAATATAAGTATTCATACAGAAGCGCAGCGGGCGGCCGCGCTCTGAGGGGGCTACATTCAATAAAACGGGCACCAAATGGACTCAATTCTATGCTATCAGAAAATTATACGTGTATACAGATGTAAAAAAGTGTTAAAGTATATAACAACGAATTGTTCGTGCTCGAAAGCATTCGCTGTAACAGAAGAATGGGTGGTAGAATTTTATTTCAGTTAGCCCTTCCTATTGTAAGGCTTTGTAGGATAAAAATGCACAGGATCAAAAATTTGAAGCCTTACATTTTTGCTGGTAGCTTAGTGTGAAACTGATATAATGTTAAAACTTTTTCTCGACCATAGGACGGGAAGTATAATTTCCTAATATGTCCGTAGTGAAAGTTTGATTAGTGTTAGCCATAGTTTACTGAAGCATTTTCGAAGCCAAATACAGGTAACGAAGAATGAAAAAATAAAAAGTCGATTTTGAGGTGAGTTAGTCTGAAACTGAGAATTTTAAATGTTTCTCCACGTCGATAAGGCGGGGGCTTACTATTTTTTTCAGTTATCCGCATCTAGGGAAACCTAGCGAAAATGGTATTCGATTTTTTTTTTAAATAAAGAGGCAAAATTCAATGTGAAAAAAAAACCTGGCCAGGACTCAATTGAGAAAATGAAAGGGGGATTAAGTGTAATGGCGCAATATAGGCTACAATATTTGAATTAAATTTAACTAATACAAGTACAGTCATACTGTAACTATGACGTCAATGTCTTAGAGGTTTGTTAGAATAAATTGTTACGTAAATTGCTACCTACTGCGTCAGTTTGTCTGATTGTGACGTATTTGATTGTATGCAGAGAGAATTTTAATAGTTAAATGCTAGAGGAAAATTGGAAGTTCTCGACTTCTGTTAAACTGCAAAAAGTTCGAGTACGTATGTTAGTTTTTGCTTTTCATTCTCGGAATTAATTTGTACCTAATGTAATTTTAATTGTAATTTTGTTGAATGAGTTTAAGAAAAGGCAACGCAAAAATCGTGTACCTACCTAGGTTTGTCGAACTCATTAATGTATTGATGATGGTATGGTGTCTTACTGTAGTAGATTCTGTGTTATTGAGCCATCTGTTAAATCCTCTTTTATACAAAGGAAGCGTTAATGACAATTAGCTTCGAAACGAATGCGTCTGTATGTCCCAGCATCTTAATTCATGTTCAGCGTTACAAAGTAGAAAGATGTCATTCACTCATCTCCGACATTGTATTAGGCTACGTCCGAGCGTGACTGACTCTTAATGTGCGGTGTTACGCCTTATCATTACCAGCTTCAAAGTTATTCAGAGGTCTACCTCCACCTCTTAATGTAAGACTATTGCATTTGTGGAAGAGAGACACCGCTATATGTCGAGTAGTGCGCTATCACGCTTCCACAACTGCAATAATATCACATTAAGGAGAGGCAGTAGGTTGTATACGTCTTAATTTGAGTTACGAAAATGTTGGAACTCCAAGCGCTGATGACGCGTCTCGAATAGCGGCGAACAAATGAAGTTATTAGTCGTTACCCACTACTAACTGATACAAATAAAACTAGTTGCTAAATGACCTGCGTAAGTACCTTATCATTATGATTCACTCGTTGTTGTTTTGTTTTAAACGCTAGTAGTGTGTACAGTTTGTTTACTATAGCTTAGAACTTGCTTCACGTACTTTTGTTAGTTTTTTTTTTTAATTACGGACCGTAAGTTTCATGTGTTTTCTACCACGTCAATGACGTAACATACATTTAGAGATTCTCTAATTTATTAATTATAATTTAATGGTTATACATAAATAGATTAATTGATTATTATTACTGTTTCTTGTATTAAGAGATAATTTTTAATTATGCATATTAAGCATATAATGGGAGACGGATCAAAACTTATTACAATATTATTTTTTATTAAGTAACCTATTAATCTAGTTATTGACACATGTTAACGAACCATGTTTATTTAGTTTTTATTCACCGATTAAACACAAAAAAAACCGCTTCGGTCACCCGTGACCGACGCATCTTTGTCAGTGACCGATGGTCTGAGAACTTCCAAAATTCGCAATGGAATGCTGTCAATGTCAAAGTGTGAGGATTCGAGTGCTGTGCGCTCGACTGTACGGCCAGTGCCATCGCTATGTGATGCGTGTTTCTCTGGCCATTTACTTTCACCTGCTATTTATTTCATAGTTTTCCTTGTTTGTGAATACGTAATCGCTGTACATACTTTATAGCGTGAGAAATGAGAAATAATTTGAGTGTGACAGTTTGTGGTGTAAATTAAAACTTAGTTAGTATCCAAATAATTTTAAAGGGGAAATTACCGTTTGACAGATTTGTAATGAAACGAACTTTATCGTGGCCTAGTTATGATAATGTAGATAGTTAAGTATCGAGAAATGCCCTTGTTATAGAAATTAAATGAATTTTAGTCTATTTTCTGGAACTTCTTCAGTATTTTTAACTTATTTGACGTTTATTACTTAACTTTTTTGAGGTTGATAAGTTTACGAGAACTAGGCAAGGCAAGGCAGAACTGGATGTCCTCAATAATTGGACATTATATCGTAATCCATAAAGGAGTTTAGTTCTAGTTTCATTCTATCCTTATGAACTTTAAATGAGCTACAAAGTAGAAGCACCTACCTACATTCAACAATTATTAAGTAATGAGGTAATTAAGTAATTTGATGTAATGTAATGATGAATGTATTGTGTTCTTATAACAACCTGCTTATAAATTAATCCAGAATCGCCTTATTTTACAGGCAGCTTATGTTTTTAATTACTGTCCCCCATTTGAAGCACAATCCTTGTACATTGAAGCATAAACCTATTGGCATAGTTATATTATTCTTTAGTCTTGCATTTAAACGGTGTCCTTGTTTAATAATTGCATTCTTACCTTGCCGCTCTCTTTCTGGAAGTCACAGCCCCGGTTATTGTACGGCGAGTGATCGAAGACGAGCTGCAGGTTGGTGCCGGTGGCGGTGAAGGCGATCTCGGTGTGGCCTTCGCGGCAACCGCTCTGGAAGCGCATCTGGCGCTCCTCCGGCGGCCTGTCCCGGTAGCCTGTGTACCGGACCTGAAAACAACCAGACCTTCAAGACAACCGCATAATTGGAACATCTAACAGCTTTTCAAGACCCTTGACAACTGGGTGTGGCTCAGCAACTATATACAAACAATCAAACGTTTTTACTAGTTGGTAGGTAGGTTTTTTCGTGACCTACCTAAATAAGAATTAATGTTGTTGCTGGATGTAATTTAAGCGCTAATAAAGTAGAATTAAACAGTAATCAATAATGTATCGTTTTAATAAAAGGAAAACAATCGTAACATGATGTTCCAGAACGAGTGACTTCATAATTTATACAATTTTCCTGTTCATGGACTATTGAATTGTTTAACGTTAACAATTAGGCACACACTAAATTAACTATTGTATAATCATTTAAGCGAAGTAATTAATGCTAATTTAGATACGTACCTCACTTTCTCGGCTCAGCCTTTTAAAGAGATCATCAGATTCAAATTTGGCTTTCTGGTCAGGAACTACCCGAGGCATTTTGAAAATGAAACGTGGTTTAGGCTGTTCATACAGTCCGATGGAGTCAAAAGGCAACATGCCTGCCAAAGCAGCTGGGTCACTCATGGCGTGCATTACACGTCGACTAGGAATGCACTGAGATACTGTTCACCATCACACTGAACACGCGCGCCACACTGACTCAGACAACTATGATTCAAGTCCGTTCGCAACTCGGCGCTAGCGACGTGCTACACGACAGCGGACCGCACGACTACCTGCTTCTGCGACAATCACGCACTGAATGATCGCCCGCTCCCAGCTTCGGGTAGAATTTCCACCAGGGCGGAGTCTCGGCCGGGTGGGGAGCTCCGGGCCAATGACTGAGCCCTGCGGCACCGCCCGACGCCTTCTCTGAGCGCTTTCGGGAGCTTTCAAGCGAAAAGAGGGTTTTCCCCCCTCGACTCTGTTCAAAATAAATACTGTACACGACAAAACACATGAATTTATAATGATGGGCATTATCCGCTTTCGACGTTTGGAGTGTTTTATGTATTTGTATCAAATCCTTTGTTCCTTTGTGATGAGATAAATGTACGATATGTACAGTATTTGAAAGGGGAGCAGGATCCCAGGATGCGATAGAGTGTATGAAACGTGATATTTTTGTAAGGCAGGAAAGCTGCATTTATTGGACGCCCGGTAGCCTAATTGTATTCCATCATGGCATAAATCCAATGAAAGGGGCTCGAACAGACCTACCTAATAATTATTATTAACACTCATTTGCAATTGATATGGAGTCAGGACGTAATGTAAGAGTGGACGGTTAACGTATTTTTGAAACACAAATTAAGTAGTAACTTTCTGAAGTAGTTCAGTTATTAATGTTCCTAGATATGATTTCTTTATAAAATAACGTCATTTTATGTGATTTAAAATTTAAGTCGGATTTATTTCCTTATACTTCAAACAATGGGTGAATATTATCTATTGCAAAAAAAAATAAAAATATTTTTCGCGTTTATTCTCCTGAGTGTCTGTATTAGGTGCTGTGCAGTGTTGAAGACAAAATGCAGCTGTTTGACAATTAAACTGCATTTCCAATGTAGTACAAGAAGCCTATATGCAATTGAGATTCTAGCGGCAAATATTAAAAAAGAACACGGCAATTTAGTAATTAAAAATGTCCACAGCCACACACATAATCCTCCAATAAACTATGACGCCGCTTCACAGTCGTTTAAAAACATGCATTGAAACGATACGCCCATGATGTTTCCGAAATCTGTGAGTATCCGAAATATGTCGCCATTAGAAAATTCAAACTCATATAAATTTATCTTACAATTATTATTTATTTAACCATAAAGCTTCCATTACTATTGCATTTTATGGTATCGTTTACATCCAAGTTACAGCTAAAATGAAAACGATATACCGCACTTTACTTATCGCATTGGATTATACCTATCGTTTCCCAGTCGTCTTTCTGTCCTCACAGTGGTGGATTAGACAAATATAGTGTCAATTAGTAGATACAGATCTAAACATTTGGACAGGAGTGATGCAGGCGATGCGTTTAATGCGTCTGTTGTGTTAGCAAGCGGCAAGCTCTGTGAAACGAAGACAGATAGCGCCAGATAATGATCGTTAAGTGTCGGGATTGTTACTGTTTTTTATATTGTTACTGTTTGTTGTTACTGCTTAGCGTCCCGACAAACGTCTTGAAACCATTGAACAATAAGTTGAAGTATTTAATGAGATATTGCACTTATCTGATTTGCAATATTGCCCTAGCTAGACATCCTTTTGAAATGTGTTACTTCAAAACTTCCAACCTCAAAAGTGTTTTTTTTTTCGTCATATTTTGAGAACCAGAAAGTCAACTAACTTAGTTTATCGGCTTATCAGTGGCACACGCATGTAATAGTCCTATTTCATAAAATGATCGACTCATGAAGGATTGATTGAATGGCTAGATGATTAATAGCTAAACCCGCGCCCAATTTATGGAGCTACGTATGGTATTCCGAAATACCGCTCACCGAAAGGACGGTTTTCCGATAACACTCTACTCCGACGGTTAGTTGAACGAAAAAATTATTGGCCGATGAAACGTTTCGCCGAAAATATTATTTATCGACGGTTGGTAGTCCGAATGAATCCTTCGCCGATATAACGGTTCACCGAAAACACTCTTCAACGACGATTGGTTAAACGAACGAATCTTTCGCCGATAGCATTCAATTTACGCTAGCTATTATATTGATAGCATTCAATTTACGCTAGCTATCATATTTTATAATTATGGGCAATGGAGTCCGGTCAGGAATGCAGTCCGTCACAAATTGTAAATCGTTGTTTAAAAGACGTAGCTTTAGGGTTGTTGAAGGTTGTTATTTAGGGACGTATCTTTAATACGGAAGCTCCCGGTATTTATTTATTCATCTATGCTGATAAAATTAAACATGGTACTCGAGTATTGTTTAGCTCCATTGCCCATAATTATAAAATATAATAGCTAGCGTAAATTGAATGCTATCGGCGAAAGATTCGTTCGTTTAACCAATCGTCGTTGAAGAGTGTTTTCGGTGAACCGTTACATCGGCGAAGGATTCATTCGGACTACCAACCGTCGATAATTAATATTTTCGGCGAAACGTTTCATCGGCCAATAATTTTTTCGTTCAACTAACCGTCGGAGTAGAGTGTTATCGGAAAACCGTCCTTTCGGTGAGCGGTATTTCGGAATACCATACGTAGCTCATTTATGGAGCTACGTATGGTATTCCGAAATACCGCTCACCGAAAGGACGGTTTTCCGATAACACTCTACTCCGACGGTTAGTTGAACGAAAAAATTATTGGCCGATGAAACGTTTCGCCGAAAATATTATTTATCGACGGTTGGTAGTCCGAATGAATCCTTCGCCGATATAACGGTTCACCGAAAACACTCTTCAACGACGATTGGTTAAACGAACGAATCTTTCGCCGATAGCATTCAATTTACGCTAGCTATTATATTGATAGCATTCAATTTACGCTAGCTATCATATTTTATAATTATGGGCAATGGAGTCCGGTCAGGAATGCAGTCCGTCACAAATTGTAAATCGTTGTTTAAAAGACGTAGCTTTAGGGTTGTTGAAGGTTGTTATTTAGGGACGTATCTTTAATACGGAAGCTCCCGGTATTTATTTATTCATCTATGCTGATAAAATTAAACATGGTACTCGAGTATTGTTTAGCTCCATTGCCCATAATTATAAAATATAATAGCTAGCGTAAATTGAATGCTATCGGCGAAAGATTCGTTCGTTTAACCAATCGTCGTTGAAGAGTGTTTTCGGTGAACCGTTACATCGGCGAAGGATTCATTCGGACTACCAACCGTCGATAATTAATATTTTCGGCGAAACGTTTCATCGGCCAATAATTTTTTCGTTCAACTAACCGTCGGAGTAGAGTGTTATCGGAAAACCGTCCTTTCGGTGAGCGGTATTTCGGAATACCATACGTAGCTCCAATTTATGATATGCTCAAAATCAGTGATCAAATCACAGAGGCGCCAGCGAAATTTGTTTATTAATTTTATAAAAAAGTAATAATAACGCACCAATGTAGGTAAGTTTTAAATTAAAGTAAGTCGTATACCTATACTGCCCAATATTATATCTAGTCGTTAAAACTATTCATCTTAGGATTCAAAAAGATTAGACTGATACTTACGGAAATTTCTTCAAAGTAGGCTTCAGGAAAAGGGGTGTTATATTCGATAATTTAGAAAAACAGAGGTTTTTTTTATCAGAACGGAAAATAATTATAGGTATCATTTGTCTCAAATAAAATATCATAAGATATCACGTTTGTCGTTTGCAATAAATGAGCTGATTCAAAAAACGCCAAGCATCAAACAGCAAGTTTATAAATTATTCTAATAAATGTTGTGCAAATATTCCAATTCGTCACGTAGCACTATGTAGGGCGGGAGGGCCACGTGGCCACGTTTGATCTCTATGCAAGCTTTGACGAGAGGCTCGACCCCTGCGCTTGTTAATAACATCCATATCTCGATGTCTGTCAATCTGCATTCTTCCTGCCTCATATGTTTTAACATGTTTTTTTCTTTTAACGATGTTTTCTTTTTTTTCTTTTCATGTAAAAAATCGGTTCATTCGGTTCTCTTAATCGTCTTGCACTATGACTATAACGGCTTGTATTGCATGGTAATTTTCCTGCATATGTCTTTTTTGTGTAATCAACCTTTTTTGTCTTACCGAAACATAAATATACTTAACCAAAGAATATTTTTTTTTTAATTTCAGTTCCTTGTTCAATTTTTCATTTTAGTGTATTTTATTGCTTGCATTCGAAATAATGGCTGTACTAAGAAACAGCTTTATAGCCCAGTCAAATTAGGGGTTTCACCTCGGAATCAAAGATAATAAGCTGAAAATTGGTGAGAACCTTTGTTTGTTTGCCCTAAATATTGTCTCAAAAGTCACAACTTCTATCGTGTCCGCGTCTTAAGATATTCAAGGTCAAAGGTCACGAAAAACAATTTTTCGCGAATATCTCGGTTCCTATTGCTTAAATGATATTTTCACCTATATCAAAGTTGTAGAGTATAAAATTCTCTACAACTTTTGTCTAAACTTTTTTTTTATACGATCAACCGTTTTTGAGGTAGAGCGCGACGAGTGCGCAGCGTACAGTCATATAATATATGAGGTAATGCACGGTCAATCGTGAGTTTCGGTTATCAGTACGTTGTATAAATTTAATTATTGACAAAAAAAAATATAATTATTAAGCAATGCCCATTATTTCTGTACATAGTAGGTCGGGGAAAAAGTTTTTTCGCATTTTAGTATGTATGAACTTGTAACAAAAATTTTTTGGCTATAGTATTTGTATCTGGCTGGTTTTGGTACAATTTAAGGGTTAAAATTTTAAAGAACATAATTCCAAATTCTAATTTTATTAGAGAGAGAAAGATTTTACTACAAGTTCATACATAATATAATGCGAAAAGATTTTTTCCCCGACCTATTATGTACAGAAATAATGGGCATTGCTTAATAATTATATTTTTTTTGTCAATACTTGACTTTATACAACGTACTGATAACCGAAACTCACGCTTGACCCTGCATTACCTCATATATTATACGACTGTAAACTGCGCACTCGTCGCGCTCTACCTCAAAAACGGTTGATCGTATAAAAAAAAAGTTTAGACAAAAGTTGTAGAGAATTTTATACTCTACAACTTTGATATAGGTGAAAATATCATTTAAGCAATAGGAACCGAGATATTCGCGATAAATTGATTTTCGTGACCTTTGACCTTGAATATCTTAAGACGCGGACACGATAGAAGTTGTGACTTTTGAGACAATATTAAGGGCGACCAAATAAAGGTTCTCACCAATTTTCAGCTTATTATCTTTCATTCCGAGGTTGACCCCTTATTTTATCTAATTTGACTTGGCTATTACCTCTTTATGATAGTGGCCCGAAAATGCAAGGAAGAAAATATACAATAGAAACGCTAAGACTTTTTTGTTAATATTCCAGTTAAGTAGGCTTGAGTCATCAGCATACAGGATAACTTGTACGTAATAGTGGTATCGAATGATAAGGCTGCAAAAGTTAAGGAGGAAAAATCGTGATTGCTAAATTCTAAACGGTAATAAAAAGCGTAACACATGTAAAAAATTGTCGTTACGCACACACAATACAGTCGCCTATCTTAGGTTGGAATAGGATAGATTATTTTTGCTTTTTAAGGTTTTTTTGTATGTCCTCTGTAATTCCGGAGGCCTGCTCTCATTGCGTTCTGCCGTCTTGGAGAAAAGATGATTAAAGGCGCTGATGCGTGCAGTGTAAGCAGTCGCCTGTATTAGGAGCAAGTGGTAGACCCAATCAAAGCATGATGAGGAACTTACATGAGAAGTGAAAAATCTCGTAATCGTGACCAACCCTCGTAAACTAAGCATGTCTCACAAACTCTCAAGTTCTCTCGGATTATTCTAGCTCTTGATGAGAGCACAAAATAAAGTGTACATTGCATTAGCAACTTTAATCTCATTTGTGAAATGCTATAAATAAATAAATAAATAAATAATAATAATTTATTTGCATAAAAACATGGTATAACATTGGTGTAAAATATTATTAAAGTAGCTCAACATGCTACACTAGATACACTATAACTTTTTTGAAATATTCAGCTAGAGGTAGATTGTTTTAGATATTATGTTTTGTCATATCGATCAAGTGCAAGGTTAATAGGCGAGAACTCATCAAAAATGTGCCATTGATAAGGATATTCCCACAAAAATATTCTCACGCCCACCAGTGTTAGTGTCGTCGTAATATAGATAGAATAAACTATAATTAATTCCGTAGTAAAGCAAGTTAGAAATTACACCAGGCAAGTTTGTAAGTAGTTTTTGAATCATTTGACAAGCAAATTAAAAAAATGCATTTGGATAAAAGACATATTGTAATGTCTTTTATCCAAATTTATTTTTTTAGCTATTTTTCAAACCTATAGGATTATAAATATGGTTAGTAGACAGTTCACAATTTGATCGTGAGGACGCAAGCGAATCCCAAAATATTTAAAATCTAAATAGCTAACCGTATACCGTCGATTTCTATGCCGATGGTTGAAGGAGAGCTAATTGTTAAATTAACCAAGGTTTCATAGACCAAGGAATAGAAGATAACAAACATGATTTATAAGCAACCTAAAGTAAACTTTTTAGGTGAAGCTTGACAGCATTGACTAGATGCTACGAAAGATGTTTTAGTTAAGTTACTTTAAGCCGAAAACATACTGCTGTATCGTATCGTCTTGTATCGGGTCATAAAAACAACTCGAAGTCCATGATTGTCCACACGGGACTAGCTACAAATATGTTTCTAACCATATTATTTGAATGTATCATAAAATGCTTAACCACTGGCGCGTCAGTACCTGCCACGACACACACAGTATGCTCCATGTATGACTCTTTGGATCCTTGCAGCCCTCGACATTAGGTACTTTGCCTACCTTTAGTTTATCCACGATTTAATTTGGCCAATCATAAATTAAGTATCCCGTCCACTTAATTATTTTTATATTCGTAAAAGTTTTTTATCCAAAGATATATGTATCATATGATTTTTATAAACGCGTTTAACGCATCTAAATTTCTGAAGTCTATAAGTCATCATTTTTGATATCCAGAAATCGGTTTATTAAGTAGTGTTTTTTAGACATGTTCGTAAAACTTTTAGACCAAAATGTCCTTAGACTAATGTTAATGAATGTTTTGTTAACTGACACTTAGTTTTAAGTAACTTGTTAACTAAGAACTTATTTGGTACCTATCTGTACCTTTATTTCAGACTTAGAATGTTTTTTTTTTGGATGGCAAAACATACGAATTGAACTTTAATAAATAACAGTAGCCAGAGACTACTTAACATTAGCCAAATGGCGTTACTACTCTTTTGTGATGTAGTTATTTGATAACGCAACGTAAACCACATCCTTTTAGATAAGTGACTGTGTGTGAATATTTCGTTATAGTCCTGGGGAAACGAGCTGAATTAGGATATCTGAATTTATTTCCCGCATAAAGAAATGACGGTTTTTTTCAGTGATAAGGTGAAAGAAAGAACATTAATTAACTAAACAACCTTACGTACTCTGAATTTTCTGGTGATGATCTTGGGCCTAAATTTAACTCGAGCATAGAAGACATCATAAAACAAAGTCAGAAATTTAAGGAACAAGGAACGAACTTTGTTTTTTATTCTTTTCATCATAAATTCGATCTACTCATTGCATTGCAGTAATTGTTTCTCATAACAAAGATTACTTGTTAACAGCGGCAGTTAGCAATCCGGTATGATCCAGTTTTGCCCTTGTAAACATATCATTTGTATTGTCTATAAGGAGAATTGTACACGGAACAAATGTGCCGCATTTCTCACCTCCAGTGAGTACCGGCTTTTTACAGCCATGACCAATAAATCAAAGCTTTGTTACTTAGTCACTCATTTACATATTTACACAGTGACAATGACCGTGGAGACATTTAATTAATTGATTCATAAACCTTTTCATAGTTGTAGAGCAAAAAGTATGCTTTGACCCCTGAATAAAACAAAAAGTACACAATAAAGAAAAGGGTTACAACGTGTTCCCATTAACATGTATTTTAATGTGAGGCGCGTTCGGGCAGTTGAGTCATTTGTTACAATCTTTTATTTTATTGCCACCCCTCCAAATAACTTTTTTGTTCTTTAATTTCTACTTTAATTTGGTTTTGGAACGTAGATATTTTGACTAGTAGATTAGAAGTAATAAAACTTTTTGATTAGATACTGTGTTAGTGCTTCCTTCTTCCTGTTATTAATTTATTTGTGCTCAAAATTTAAACGAAGTTGTGACGAATGAGGAATATTCAGTAGTTCTTGCCGAACAAGTTGTAAATCAAGTATGAAGAGATATAACATGAGTAGTATCAAATTCTACCAAAGGACTGGACAGTTTAAGATGGATAGACTTACAAATTTAAACCCGTATTTTTATTGAAGGAATTACTTGCTATTTAGCATTCCTAATTATCCGAAGTTTCCTGATTATTTGTCTTTGTACCACCACTCTGTTCTAAACTTTTATTCATCCAATACTTTATGATTCCTGCATGCTTTTAAAACTTGATAGGCACATATGACAGAGCGACGCACGGCCTGCTGCAGAGCTCAGGCATAGGGGACGCTCGTAAACCGTCAAAGAAGCCGTCAGACGTTGTTTATGCGAGCAATTCCGGTCAACGCTTTGTCTTTTGCCGCGCGGCCTTCGGACGACACCCTAATAAAAGGCGTGGCAAAAACTGCCCTAATGGGTGCTGATCCTATTTCAAAGTTATAAAATGCAACAAAATTAGCCTTTGTTAAATTTAGAACTGTAAACGTGCAAACTGCAGACATAGTACGGATGGGTCGGACCGGCTCGTCTCTTCCACTATTGTTTTATGGGAGTGTAACTTTCAACTATTGTTAAATTATTTTATTTTATAATAAGGGTTCGACTCATAGCGGTATTTTATGAATTGTTTTCACTTTTGGGATACCTGCCAGCAGTGCCGACACGTATGAGGATAATGGCCATTGGAACAATATTTGCTTACAGGTAACTTTCTCCTTTGTTTTACCCCGGAATGTTCTCCAATATCCTCTTTGGATAATAGACTCCCGATGAAAGAAAAAATCTATTTCATCTGCAACCTCTCGCCGCTTGGAAAATCACTACAATCAACTTTGTTTAGTTGCGTTAGAGTGGAGATGACCTATACGTGAATCATAATCGAGAAGCGTCGGTATCGAATACTAATGTGTACGATCAAACCGGTTTGGCAAGTTCCGGATACGTCAGCGCCGCGCCGTCATCGATTGTGTCCGATATGACGTGAGGTGGCCGCGGGAAGTTCCTGCGATTTCTTTAATCATTTAAGAGTAAATAACCGACGTCGATAGACGAGATTGTTACAGCAAATATTTGTATAGAATGATGAGTCAGGTTGTATGATATTTATGGACAACCTTGTAATCCCTTCGAATTGGTTTGATTCTGCGTATGGTGGGCCCATATCGTGCTATGAGGAAAATCTTTGGTTATTTGTTGATCAAACCGTGAAAGTGTTACGTTCTCCACGGGTTTAGCAGTGAGCGGTATCGGCAGTTCGCATGTCGACCTCGTTCGTGGGCTCCTCGTGCCGGAGCGGTGCGGTGCGGTGGCGGTGGCCCAGCCATATTCGCGTTTTGGAATTCCCTGCGTGGCGTGTGCCGGTGTGCGTGTCCTTGTAATAAGTAGGTAACGTTTATTCATTGTGCCATTGACATGAGGTATTGTGTGTCAATGATCTTAGGTACAATCACAACACACCTTATAAGACAACAATAATTATCAATCTGAATAAAATCGTAATACAACTGCCTGCCTGCTCATTAATTTTGGGAACGATTGAACCTTGAGCTAATATAACACAAAACAAATATTTAGAAGTTAAAAGGTGGTTTCCGTTATCTCATAATGATGTCAATCCGAATACATTTAACTTCTTTTATATAAGAAGAAGACATCATTTTGTTTACTATGTTAGTAAATATTCATTGGGTTTCATTAGTTTGAAAGTAGAGCAGACATAACGTCGTCATAAATGTTTTATTTAATATATTATTATAAAAGTAATGTAACACACAGTACAGTATGGGGAGCAATGAGTGCATATTCGTAAGATTATGTAGAGTCGAGTACAAAAAGTCATTCTGAAATTCCAGTTTTACAAAGTCAAGAAAGATCTTATTTAGATAAATTAACATTAAGTAACATGTTAATACCAATACGGTAATACCTATTAATAGAAGTAAGTTAGTCTTTAACGCCGGAAATACCTGTATCGGGGGAATACCGTGAGTACCTACTATCTACGTATCTCTATAACTGTTGATAGACACGAGTATGTAAATCGTATCCAGATCAAACTGGCTCTCGCGAAGATGGTTACACGTGTAGCCCAAAATCCCAAATTATGATCAAGTTATAATGGACTTTTTTATTGCGTGCCAAAAAAAGTCATGCAAGATTTGACATCAATTTTTTTTGCACAACTTTTTTGAATTCCGAATGGAAAAGTTCAATGAACAGCATTGTTTTTTTTTACATTTAATTTTATTAAATGAGGTTATGTGTAGTATGTAGCCTATAGATTTGAAGAAACTGTTAGACGCGTACGTATAATTAATGATTTTACGATATCGCTAAATTAGTTTTCTGACTTTTTTAAAAATAATTATATTCCTCCGCGTCAGCTCATGATTAAGGACTCCGTTTGGGTCTGAAACTGGTCGGGATATCCCGATGAATACATGAATCGTTAACATATTTATAATAAATATTGATGAATTTATATATTTGCCGTTAGAATTTAAAAATGTAGAAAGTGATCAGCATAAGCTACAGCCAAGGGTTTGCAGTTCAGTCTCCCAAGGCTCGTATAATAAAAAAAAAACATTACAAAACCCAAATGGGGTAAACCTTGTTTTAGTTCGAGAGTAAACAAAATTTCCATTCATTTTATAAGTAAACTAAATAAGGAAAATTGTTTGTCATTTATGGACATTCTGGACTTTACGTCGTTCTTAGAAGCAAGACGGTTGTCGCGGCGAGCCTCCGGCGGGCGACAGACCTCGGCCCACGGTTACGTCAAGATCGGAAATTCCTCAACGTGACTGTCTATTTCGGCGCCGCGCAGACATCTATGTCGTGAGCTCCGCGCTCCGTGCGCCGAGCGCAGAGTAAACACAACCTGTTTCTAGCGGCAACTAGTCTTACGGGAATTACCGCATATACCTCTTATTATAAATATTAATGGTTATAAAAGTAATAAATACTCTTTTATACATCTTTTTTTCTATTTTTAATATTCAATAAACTAGGACCGTACTTTACAAGGTTAATCGGATTTGTTACTCGCAAAATACTTGATATCATTAATCAAAGGTTTTTTAAAGCGAGTCTGTAGCCAAGGCGGGTCGCTTACACGTTATTACATAAAGCTTATTTTGTTGTGAACGGACGGCACCGTTTATAAAACGTTATCTTCAAATGAACACAATAACAAGTTTAATAATAGGAGTGATTAATGTGCTAGCAGGATGACGCGCACTTTGCGCGAGGGTTAAGGGAGGCGCGAACACGACACTGCGCAACACGGCGCGAGTTCCATCGGCGCTGCTCCCGCCCAGCACAAATGACCAGACATTATTTAATTGAAATAGAAGTGAAAGGGTGACAATTGTAATAGAAAACAAAAAAAGGGTTTCGTTTTTGCCGGAACGACGCGATGAAATATTGCGCCAGCCGTGCATTGTAACATTTGTTGCCAACACCTATTTAGATGATCTATTAAAATAACTGCGAGATTCATAAAATTAATGTTAATAAACTTTGTCATACATATCATTTCACTTGCAGGGATTTAAACGTGGGATATTAAGTAGGTATAAGAAGATTTTAAAATATGAAGGTTACATTTTCTAAGCAGTCTTAAATGAGATGAAAAAACGCTTTGGGACGTAATCACTTCTCAGTATAAACAGTAACAAGTGAAAAATACAAATAAAGTTCGGAATTCTACTAAGCCATAAATCACGGCCTAAGTAGCGCCTTGTTTACCTACTTGTTTGAGCAAACTTCTTGTAAGGCTGTTTGTGTTATGAAAGGAACGGAATCGGGCTTGACATTTGCTAACTAATGATTCCGTGTGACAAAGCTGCAGCTCGCTCCCTGTCAGCCGACTTTAAAAGCCCTTTGTAATCAGACATTTTTAACACTTCGATGTTTGATTTGTGCGAATTTGCGACATCGATAGAAAAAAGCGATTGATATGTCACGTTTTTATTGTTGTTTGTATTGCTACCTGGACTTATACGGCAAAAAATAAGGGTAGTGAGTATTGATATCACGTCGACAGTTTGGAGTCTTTCACGCCGCGGAACGAAAAAATATGACAGTTTCATGGAGGAGTCGTTGACTTTATTGTGTACAAACTAAAGTATCATGTCGGCGGGTAATTGATGTTCATTCGCAGAATCCTTATTTATGTTAAATTTTGTAAGTTATCTGCTCACGCGTTGCATACAAAATTTTCTAGAGACACTTTTGCGTTGCCATATTTCTGTACTGAATATTTTTAACAATTTTATTTGTCAAACGAAGACAATAGCCGAGAAACATTGTATTAATATTCAATATCAGCGCGTTGCAGGGTAGCGAGGGCACAAGGCGTGAAATCAAATTGTCAACGCGGCCTCCAGTGAACATATTGATATTTTAATTAGATTTACAAAGTCGGTGCTCGCAGTTCCGTGGGCACACCCAACTCTTTGAGCCGCTCTAATGGCACCCCGCGGACTATAGTTAAGGGTTGTCGGACCCCGCTTTGTGCTTCCTCAATATTTACTCCCAAATGCATTAATGCAACAATACTTACTTGGTTTTTTAAGTTTTCGTAGCAGCTTCCGCGTTATCGTTTACAAAAGCTTTAGAAATGTCACTCACGGCGTAATTATAGAGCAGCGCAGCAGGTAGCTTCCAAACTAATAGTAGCGAGTGTAGCGACTATGAACGGCAGAGTAATTGCTTTCCGTCTATACGCGTAAACTATAAAAACGTTTTTGTGAACACCTTTTGTTGTTATAGTAATAAAATTCACAGAATAAATAATTACTCGTCGACACGTTAAAGAGTAATTATTAAAAACTGTTTGAGTTAAGATTTTATGATGTTGTTTGACAATATTTGGTACATGGTCCAGTTTCAAGGGTGAGAAATGTAAGTCTTTTGTTTTTTAATTGATGAAATGATTTTGGCTTATTTAATTTTTTTGTACTGTGTCCTACCAACACCAAGCTCAGGAACTGTGGGTAAACAATGCCAAATAAAAACTAGTAGAAATATGGAATCCCCACATTTGTCTAAGAAGTTTGACCTATGTTTACCTAATCATAATACAACTTCTAAAAACTTTATAACTCACGTGATTTTTATATGCTACCAGTTTTTTTTTTTTGAGAAGGACTGCCACAGCGTAACCTCGAGGGAGGTTCTACGTCTGCTTCACCGGTCTATGTTGGTGAGACATGAATTTACGCCTCCAGCCTGTTTTGTTCTATTGGAAAGCTAATAAAGATAATGTGTCAACTAAATTAGACAAACAAAATACAAGATAGACAGGAAACTATAAATCAGTCTCAAAGCAAGCCAAACAAGAGTCAATCCAAAAAAATGTATAGAAGCGAAAACAAACGAAGTAAACATCTGCAAAATGATTTTTGTTCGAAAACAACACGATCAATTTGTCCGAATATGCAATGAGTTCAGGGCAGGGGGCGGCGGAGCCCCACTGCGTCCCGGCGCGCGCCGTCATTTCCCGCTGCGCCGTCGGTACACAGAACTCTAATTGACACACTAAAGTACGTCATGGAATATAAAAGCATTGATTCCCGTGAGCTATTCTATCCAAAGTACATTTTATGACAAACTAAAGGGTAATTTATTTTCTATTAATGTTTTAGAATATTGTCGCTAATGACATTTGCTGATGAAACGATGAGTCTGTTTGTTTGGTTGGTGACTCTTTCTTGTATTTCTCTTACAAACTATTAAACTTCTGGTAACACTTAAAAACCAAATACCCAAATATTTGTGTTCTTTTATGCGCTATGTTAAACGTACTTCAGATACTACAACTTCATTATTCTGCAACCTATGCAAAAATCATGCCACTTTAAAAAGAACTTACTTTTTAGTAGCATACTTCCAGACTGTAAAATAGTTCTTTTTATTTAAGCTTCCACCTAGCGTAAGTCGGCAGTCAGCTCTACTTAACAAGCCCCATTTCTTGCGAGACGCGATAAAGTTCAGCAGCACACGCTACTGAACAGTGCATTCCTGAATGTTCCTGAGCCAAAACTTGTTTCTTCAAAATAGTTGTCTTGAGATTAGACGTAGTGGAGACCGATATTCCTGGAATATCGGTCTCCAGTACGAAAATGAGTCGCGCTTTCTGATTGGCTTCAAGTTAAAATAAGTTTTGGAATTGCACAAATAGCAGAGAAATCGCAATAATAGACTTCCGAAAAATATTACGCAAGCTTTCATTAATATTTTTTTCAATAGAATTCTTTGAATTTTTATGTAACGAGATTTTTACGGAGCCCCTTGCTATAGAGTTGAGTTCCGCGCCCCACGGCCGCCCGGCGCCCGAGGCAAATATCTGCAGAATGCGTGTAATTATTTATTTGCCCTCCTAGCCCTCGCTGCCCTTGCACCCACTCAGCCTTTCAACAGTCAGACAAATAACAAGGGAACGCAATAGTAAAGCGAAATTTAAGGAATGTAGAGTGCCAACAACGTGCTAATCATATTTTTATAGAATTTTCTTCATTATATTTTGGTATCTGCAATTTTGCGTAGTGCGTTCATAGTTGGCTGTCTTTTTCACGTAGCACGTTGAAAGAGCACGATCATGATCTAGTTTACGGCAATATAATAAATCAATATAAATAAACCAGCCCACATACATCTCACTGCTGGGAACAGGCCTCTTCTGATATTGGGTTGGTTTTGAGTATTGATCACCTCGCTAGTTCACTGCGGATTGGCAATTTCAGTTTCCATTATTTGAAACCCAGGTTTCCTTACGATCGTCTTCTTCCGATTTATCTTTAATAATCAAAGCCACCATTTTTCTCACTTTATTGTCCGTCTATCTGTCAAGACCCTTAATATCGGAAATGCGTTTAGGTATGCGTCGCGGCTGCAACGCTCGTTGAACGTTTGCGCTGGAGATATCCTAGAGTGATAGAGCACTTATGTAGTAGTACATACAGTAGTGCGTTAGGAAAGATCAACTACTGAGATCATTTTCATCAGTTACAGCTGGTTTATACTATTGTAAAGATAAGTCGTACTGGCCGGTATAGAAACACAGTAGGAGTATGTTAGAAAATAGGTATTGTCATATGAAAATTGTGAAAAAGAGATGGCGCTATACGACGTTTAGTGCGCTGTCACGCTTCTACTACTGTAATCATATTACTTTAAGACGTGGTACCACCACGTCTTAAAGTAATGTGCCTCCTGAATGTATGTCTATAAAATAAGAAACAAGATTTATTTTTATCATAGAACTCCTTACTGCATTGTCTTATTAAAAATGTAAATAACGCTGTCACATAAACATTAGATCGTATTAAAACAAAGCAATCTGAAAGTTTATTAACAGGCGGCGCACATTAAATTTACGATTTCAGACAGGAATGTACTGGAAAGTAATTAATTCAGTATGTTGATGTTGTGAGCATTGATGTATCCGGCAGGACCGTTTGTTTATAAAATATGGCGCATTTTATTACCGTCTTAGAACTTAAGGATACACGAATCACTGAGTATTGTAGTGTTTTATAACTTTATTACACCGAGTACAATAATAGCGGCAGGTAGGTGCCGCGTTCTTTAACGTTTTACAGATAATAAATGGCTTAAACGGTATCGTTTTTCATGCAAGCTTTAGAGAATGAAAAATACACAATAGCGTCTGATAAAGCCGAAGACAAATACAGCCCGGCCGGGTCGCTACTATTTTGACATTTTAATTTCACCCTTGTTCAAATTCCTTTTTGAATGGCGATAGATGGGGGCGCGACGTGCTGAGCTCTCGTGATACACGTATCACAGTCGCAGGAGAGACTTGATTGACGTTTATCGCCCGGATTAAAATACAATTAAATTTAATTTTAAATTGAGCACAACATTCTGTTCAACCCTTTACGAGACCCGGACGTGTGAGTAAATACTCGGCTCTGCCTAAGTATCCGTCGTTTTCTATAACGGTTCGTGTTTCCTTCAACAAAAAATATTTAAGTATTGTAAATTGCGCAAAACTATCGACAATGGCTTGAATTTATGGTTCGGAACGAGCATTTGGTCCGATGTTCTCGATTAGAGGTAATTTGTGTCAATCACTCGTGCATTGTGGCATCACGTCCGCCTGCGCGAGGACGGCCATTCGCTCTAATTAAAAGCCGAGCCCCCATTCACAAAAGTCAATCTCGGGATTAAAGTTTGACGTGAACGGACCGTTCATGCTATTTCTATGATCTTTTGTAGTTTCTGCTATTACAACGTCAATCTTTAAGAGATTAATTTTTATAGTAGTTTAGTATTAATTGGTTTAAATATCACGAGTTTGTAATACATAACATAACATGTTCTACATCTAAGTAACTTGTCCAAAATTCCCACAACCCGCGCTTAACTTAAAATCGAAACATTATTGCTTTCCGCATCTAAGCCCGTGACGTAACGTTATTATCGAAAATAATAACTTATTTTATCGCCTACACAAAACCGATTTCATGTCCGAATTTGTTTGCATTTTAGATTTGCACCATTCTTGATTTGCGGTCTACTGTGGGCTTCGCGTAAAATTGAATATCCTTGCCTGCTCACACAAACTAAAAACCTACGAGCTAGGGTGAGACAGAATTACTTGTACAATAGGGTTTGTATCAAAGTGTGCAGTGACGGCAACCCTTTCATTTAGTGTGTAACTGGTAAACGGTAATTTGATTTCACGCTAGTCTCATGATTAATGCTGTTGCCTTATCGCTCCATATTTTACCGATTTAGACCAATATCGGTTTCTATTTTATCTTTTTTGTGTGTGAGAAAGTAGCTAAGTAAAAAAATTACGAAAAAAATATTTATTTCAAGTGGTAGAGTCTAGGCCCTTACAAGAAGTTTCCTAATATCGTACCTATATTAAGCAAAATGGATAATCAAACCACTATGGTCAAAAGAGGCTCGATACTTTTAAGCTTATTATTGTAATGGATGAAAAGAATGAATAAGACATCTCAGTTATCACTCCATTTAAATGAATTAGTTATGAATGTTAATTGAAAGGCGCCACGCGTCGCGCCGCCTGCGCCGTCCGCGCGCTTGCTGCTGTTTAAGAAAACAAAACACTATCTACATTATAATCACCCCTATTTAAATCATAATGGTCTTATTCATTTCATCACGTTCTTCAATTAAAGTTAATCAAACATCACTAGGAGTAAAGCGTTACGATTTCCGCAATTTGTTGAAACTCTACATTTTCATCAGTGAGTGTAACACGGCGTAGAGCGGTATTTCTCTTCTACAACTGCCAAAATCTGTCTTTAGGAAGTGGCGGTAGGTTCATCAGACATATGAAACAGGTTATCTTATGTTTCTTAATGACAATAAGCTGGTGAGAACAAACTAAATTGGTGCTTAGAGTCCAGCGACTCCAACTGCTCGTAGAGTAATATACTTAAAACCCCTACATATAGGTCGGTATGTTAACGTACTTAAGAAAAACAATCATTTTTATTTTCCTGCTTGAGACAACATAACAGAACTTTTTACTTAAAACTATCTTGGTGTATCGATTGCTGCGAGCTCCGTAGCTACGCTGGCGCGGAGTGGCGGCGGCCGGCGGCGTAGCCCGTCTGTCCCGCGCAGGCGCTACAAACTGATACCCTAAGAAGCAGACTATTACATGGATTAATTACCATCTGGTATTCGATACATGCACATCTCAGTTAATATATGGTATTTGTTTCCTATTAATCTTCATTTTATTGATTCTCTTGGTATGGATGACTGTAAATGATTTCATCATAAATTTTTTGGGATATGGTAGTGGGTACCGTGTAATGAAATACATTTTTCATTACACTGCGTTTAAATTTGTCTAATTAAGTTATTATGTAGTGTTAAACATATGCTCAACATAAAAAAAGTTATAAGATTAATAAAAGGTTTCCGTAGGTACACGTAGCTCTAGCTACGAAATAATATTTTAAACTTTTAGATAGACCAAAAAAAGATATTTAGTAATCGATTTTATGTTGTGTACTTGTTTAAAGTTCTTTACCACACAAATCCTCTTATCTGAACAACATAGAATATTTTTACAGATTAAGAAGCTCTTGTGATATTCTCATACTCTTGTGTATGTCTAAGTAATCAAATAACGTTAATGCCGATCCTAATCCTGGGATAATGCCTTTGTTCGTCAGTTTCATGCTCCGTTACGCCCTCGCTCAAATATTTGTTCATCTTTATTCGCCAACTTTTTATCGCGAACTAAGCTTTTGTTAAATTTCGAATGATTTTTTGGATAAAATAGCTTTTTTACCAAAAAACATGCGAACAAGCACGTGTCGGGTGATTGATCACAGAGCAACGTCGATTACACTCCGGCGGCCGAAACGTCGCAAATTATATTCCTCGTAATTTTACACACCCGATAATATGCACGTCTCATATCAAAGTAATTTTTTATTCCATTAGTTTCAATTCAAAGCTTACGAGCTTACATCGATCTGTACCTATGCACATTCGCGTGATCCCTAAGTGTGAACATCTGTATTTGCGTATGGCGCTCCCACTCTTACACGTATTGATATAAAGCCGTATTCAAATAACTTTAATCGCTTAAGTACACAAATCCCTTCTCGCGACTAACGAATTATAATTATTCATAGGCGTTGTCGACAGCAATCCTTTCCATCTACATACAGTGTTTGCATAATGTTCGCGTATCGCTGGCCTGAGCTTTGTAAGTATAAAATATGGTAAAGTTACCCAGTATCCTTTTAGCCATAACATCGTCATTATTGCCAACTGTAAGCTGTGTCATATCAGTTACATTCTGTCACGGATCATAATATAAATGTAACAATGGCGACGTTACTACCATTAAACCCTTTTACATCGTTTTTATTGAATTCACTCGATCGTACGGATTGGGTAATTAATAAAATTATCTGAACTCACGCTTCTCGGACGCAATCGGTTGTAAATGTTAAAGCGGGGCTCTTCATTTCATGCATGGCGGAGCCGGGCGCCGCGGCCGTGACACGGTCTCATGTGACAAGATAATGTGAACTTTGACACACACTACTACACACGTTACTGCAATTTGTTGTTAACTATGTTTGAAGTACATTTTTTCAACAAATGTATTTTTTACTAATAATTATTATATTAAATTAATAAAACAATTGATAAACCATTAACGTCTATATAACAATGGAGTTCTCTCTTTCACCAGATGTGCGATAAACGTTATCAAGAGGGTAAACCGTGACCTCATAAAAAGCAGAATTTATTGCATCTCACGACCCTTGCCCTGATACTAAGACAGCGCAGAAAATAATAGAAAAATATCGTAATTAAATCCAACCCTTCTGTTGCTGTGCCTTTTTTGTGGAGGGCTAAAATGGAGCGAGCGAGGCGCGCGTGACCGATGCGATGATATAGTGCGGGCACCGAGGCCCGAGTGCCCGACCTCGGCGAGGGCGGGCCGCCCGCGCCGGCACCGGCCCGCGCTTGAGCGCTCTTTAATGACTCTCCTATATCTTGTTTATGATAATGTTAACATATGACGTCTATGATTAACTCTAAAACATAAACGCTTGTTTCCGCCTATTTTTGTTAATGAAGTAAAATCGTTTTGTATGTTTATTTTGATGATAATTGTAATCATCTGCTGCGATAAGTTGTTTAGCTCTACTAAGCACAATGTATTATTGGAAACTTTATTATCGGTTTGAAAAATTTCAATATCAGTCTGTTGATATTACAATTGTACTTGGATAACATGATGATACCTGCTGCAAATAACAGAAGCTTAGTCCGCAGCCGGCGCGGACGTGACGAGGCGGGGTCGCAGGCGCTTGCTCCATCACGTTTTATATTGCTCACTAACATCCAGCGTAAACTGGCAGCCGATTACCATTGCCGTAATCATTGCCTTTACACAGACGCACATAATTGTCTTTGTCGATACAAAATTCAATCTACCTGTAATTTTAAAACAATCGGACTCGGAATAACTTATTATTTTTTTAAACGTACAAAAACGCGCATGCTAATCATATAAATGCTGTCTGTAATGCCTTCATACTGCGAAGTCCGAAGTAAAACTGTACCAAACAAATATCACACTGATCGATAGAAAAAAAATATCTGATTCTCAATTATGTTTCAAAGGGACTATTGTGCTCTGTAAATGTATTCAGAGATGGATTTTCTTTTATCGAATTACTAACATAGAGCCAAACATTTCAATAAAACTTTTTATAAAAACTAAGAGTTGTACAATGGATTATTGAATAAAAGGTAACATACCTTGTGTCATGATATGCCGCCTCCCTTTTGCACCGGTAATATTGTATAACCGACTCTATTTTCCTTCGCATTAAATCCAAATTGTGTTGTAAAAGTTGAAGTGCAGCAACAGAGGTGCGATGAGCAAGTTGCAATATTGTTTGTTGTTTGTTAAAGTATGCGTGAATAAGAGGTCTTCAGACAAGTATTGATTGGTATTCAATGGCAGTACGATGAATGGCTGCTTGACAATGCGATCATTCGGCTACTTATACGTAGATACATTTACTTTATTGTGAAGCGTAATAAGTGCAAAATAAAGGAATACGTCAACGATACGTTTACTTAAATGTTCATTTATTTTATCTACAAACTAAACAGTTTTCAGTAATATATTATTACGCCTGTAAGGACGTTAAGTTTTTGTAGCTTACGTTTTGATTTTTATTATGACAACTGACACTCGTAATATAAAGAAGTACCCTTTTTAAACATTAATTATACTAACAAGGATCTGAAATCAAAACATAGAGCACGAAAATGTTGTATATGACGGCTATTTTACATGTAGTTGAGTTTAAAATGTTTGTATGATCGCTTGATCGCAGCTAGAGTGGTGTGCAGTGAAGAGTGCTATGGAGCAGCACGCTCCGTCGCGCGGCTTGCGAAGCGCCGCCGCCGCCGCCGGTGGTCTCCTGCCCATCACTGTCCACCATCCCCTTCTACAAAGCTATACTTTCCAAAACTTAAGAATCAATGAAAAGTGCTCTGTACTTCATTGTGCTGACGTTATCCGGCTCTCAATCGAGTGCATTCTACCGGACGGCTTCACTCATTGAGTTTGCTAGACACAGCGTCGTCACTCCTTTGTTGGATATTGTTAGCTTTGTATCTACATTTAGATACGTTTATAATACAGACCTAAGAAATGCTCCATTTTAACGAAATCCCTTTAGTATTGCTTCTTTAGTCGGAGTTCTATTTTTCTCTTTTATATTGATTCTATTTAAAATATATTGGACCTTTCATTTAGAGTCAACGCAGTAAATTACTTATCCTCAAGTGAATTCATCAAAGCTTGGTCTCAGGCTAACTGCATAGATCTATTCAAATAAAATTATAAGACCAACTGCTTCAAACTGTGATACCATTTAATTTTTTTGTGTAAAACTTTGAGAAAATTTCGTAAAATGAATATTTAGCTACCCCGAACGACCTCCTTAGCTTAGATAAGGCTAAACCAGTACACAATGTGTATATATCGATTGTTGTTTCTTTTCTCTCTAAAGTTACTACATCAGTACATCCATTAGTTGTTAGAATACTATTTTGGAAGAGGGTTGAGTGATTGGAACAAAGGGTTTAGCGTAACTACCGCCGTGTAGAGCGCACGCGCCACTTGAAGCTCGTTAGCACCCGCTCTACAATGCACTAAAACAATACGTTGCCATTACGCTAATTGCACAAACAACAAGTTTTGTTTGACATTCCCTTTTTTGACATCGAATACAAATACTAAAGCATATTGATTCGAAATGACGTTGGTTTTGGGGCTCGGTTAGTCGTTAAAGTTTTCTGCAAAAAAGATCTAGAAGAGACAACTGATTTCTAATATTTTGAAATTTTGTATCAATCGTAATGATTGTTATCGGTTAGTTAGAGTTGTTTACGTGAATTGGAATGGAATTAATTAAACAATAATCTTGCATTTGTTGTTACAATTTCAATTGAGTACGTACCTACAATCATGTGTTTTACTGTTATCTTGCACGCATTTTACGATTTAAATAAATGTTGTATTCTTTGAATGTACTTACAGAATCTGTAGATATAATACCTATTCTGTCTATGGTTATGAACATTTATTAATGGAAAACATTTAGAAATAACATTGACCTTTTTATATTATTCTTTGCATTATTCAATAGGTATGATTGAACCTCCGCGCCCGCTAGGTTAAACAACATTTTGGCCTAAACCCTCCTGCGACGGGGAATAGCCTGTAATTGACTAAAGTATTATGTGAAATACTCTTTCTAGTCTAGATGTTAAATCCAAAACAGGTATAAAATATTAAAAATATTTCTCGTTTTCATTTACAATGCGCGTACCTTTTGGAAACGAATTTATAACCAATTTGCTATCGAGTATTCACTTAATTTGTATCGAGTAACATCAATAGGCTTACAGTTAACACACGACAAGCGACACACGCCAATGTGTAGGCAATTAACAACCGGCGCAGGAGCATTTAACTGCTAATGTGTCTATTAACAAATGTATTTGCCGTGTTGAAGCGCGCTCGTAAATTCCACAGACAACAGAGCAGTTGGCTCGTGTCACCGTTACACATATATCATTCTCTCTTAAATTGTCTAAACATTATGTTTTTGTTTTATTTAGAAAGATATCAGTTTTAAACTGATGACAATTAGAGTTTATCTTTAGTAGAGTTAAATTGGCCTAAGTATATGTATAAGATAACTTTGAAACATGTTTTAGTTCAATATGTTACTGCTAATACCGCTTATTACTGTTAATAGCTATTTTATACTTATGTAAACTCCTATTTTTTCCCAAATGAATAAACCTATGCAAGACACAAGTGGAAAAACTTTATAGGCCCGATTTTCCTGCATAAATTGGATTTAACAAGATTATCCAAAAATATAGATTGCAGGCTCAATACAAAAGCTTTCTAACTTTAAAATGCTTTAAATATGTTAGGTTCGTTGAAGGGTTACTTAGCAAATGAAAAACGGGCTGAGCAGATGTCACGGCAAAGTCTCAGAGAAGTGACATCAATAGCTACAGAAGGTATTAAAACAATATTCTTCGTTTGCATCATCTGTCTCTAAAAGCAATATATTAGTTGTCGGCCGCCCGCGCCACCCGCGCGTCGCCGTCGCCCGCCACGCGCGCCCTTCCTACGTCTACGAGACTAATAACTTAACCCCCTTTTGTTTTTCTATACAAAGCGCTCAGTTTATTTATGAGATCTTCTGATTATGCTCCGACACGCGTCGAGGGCCTAATCGCTCTCAACTAAATAAAATCTCTTAAATACGAGAGCTTTGTCTATAATTGAGCAAAATAATTTGGAATGACGAAAATCGAATGGTGTTGAATTAGATTTTGTTTTTTTTTACATCAACAGGCTTTTTATTACTATGAAAGCTTTAATGAAGAAGTCTACTTGCTAATTGACATGACTGAAATGTCACCCTATCTGCATAGGGATGTAAGATCTGGTGACCAACATAAATGACTGATTACTAAAAAACACTTATTGCCTGTAAGTGTCGCATTTCGATAGTTCGAAGATTCCTAAAGTTAAGTTACGCTGTTCGGAAAAATACTCGTAATTATGAAACGTAACTAAGTAAAATGTTCGTTTACCTGCGACTTCACTCACGTGAATCAATGCTGGCTACAGTAGCAAAAACATTACCCACTCTGACGTAAACAGTTAAAAAATAGCCCTAGTAAGTTAGTAAGTAGTAGTCTTACTAAGGGTTAACGGTTAAAACACCCTTAACTAACTCCATCCATACCAATTTTTATAAGTTATAAACATCCATTAAATGAAACTCCACAATATCCTTACAAACTTTGGCGTTTATAATTTGTGGTACAAGGATCTTTTGGCATGCAGCCAAAATCGGAACTAAAAACCACCATTACTGGAAAACCATCAACTTTGACAGAAAGTTGAGTTGGTTCTTGTTGCGAATATGGACACCAGCCCCCTCATGGCAAAAATCTTTGTAGTAACAGTAAAAAAAATTGATATGACACTCTCTATTACCAATAGGAATTTATTGACATTTCTTTTTTCAAAATCGACAAGGCTACGGCTACGAAATCCGTAGGACTAAAAGCTTTTGAGCTAGACAGCTAAATTTAATTAATAACAACTCCAAAATAAAATAATGCAGATTCTTGCACTAGTTTAATATTACTTTGCGACCCTTATTTTAAACCCCAGTAATGAGATGCTACGAGCTTCGATTTGAAGTGGCATTCATTGAATTGTCGAAAATATTATGCCTTTCACGTCGATCGCATACGAGTGTCGCGTTGCTGACATTTAAATATGCAATACAATGTAGGGTGACACATCGCTAGTGCGTGATGGACCATTGTCATTGTCAAGTCAAAACAAAGCTCTCCCCGCATCGACTGAGCGCAAGCAGTATTTTATATTATTATTTAAATAATATTTCTGTGGTCTAAAGTCATAAAACACGACAACAACGCAGTTTCTAAAGATAATTCAGTTTCTTAGGAATGACGGAGGAGCGCGGTTTGGACGACGAAGAGTTTGCGGTTTGCTCGGCTGTCGGCTCTCGGCCGTCATCGAAGACTACGTTCACTTGTAATTTCGCGGTTTCTTTCGAATATGCGGACATTATTATGCTCAAGCGAAAGCGGTTGTAAATCAAAAATCTCATTAGACCATCGGCATTCGGCCTTAATAGCGCAGTTTTATAAAGGTATATAAGTTCTGGCAGTACGTCGTCATGTTTAAAAGGCGTAATTAAAAATGCCTGGCTGTACAATCACTATCGCTTTAAATTAATTAAACTGACAAAAGTATAACTGCATCGGAGCGTTGTTGTCAAGAAACGTCGTTGTAATTATAATAATCACAGAAGCGTTCTCGATGATATGGTCAGAGCGTAACCTGACGCCTGTCGGTCCACATCGGCCGGTGACTAGCTGACAGATTGGAGACCACACGTGTTGCGGCTGGATCATATTGATACTCTTAACTACAGACCCACGACTTGTATACACACGTTTAATAGACACATCAATAATATGTAGAGACATTAGCCACAAAAAAAAAAATACAATGCGAGTCCTTAATTAAGTAAGTAGTTTTTCAAACTATGTAGGTTGTAGATACGTAATCAGTGAATGAACTTTATTTTTTACACTAAACGCAGAATAAGCTATTGAATTCTATGCTGAATATAGGTGACGACAACAAGAAACTCAAACTCATGAAAAATATTCTATAAAATGCTACTGGTGCACTACACCTCAACCAGGTGCAGCAGTTTTGCTACTACAGCTGGTTGATAGGCATGCTTAGCTGATTAAAAAAGAAAAATCTAATCAGCTTGCTTAATTAAAGCTAATTAGACATAAAGACGAATTTAAGGCAGCGATAGAACCATATCGGCGGCTTGCCTGTGGATTATAAACTATTTTTTTACTCTTTTCGCCATACTTTCGTTCCTCGAACAAATTTAATATTCTATCCAAATAAAATAAGTCAATGATAGGTATCTTAAATATCAAAAACTCCACAATATTTATTCTGTCCTGTAGAGAAAGGTTCAGAACAGCAGGTTCAGAAGGGCAGAATTCTAGCGCCTGAAAAGTCATTCATGCCTTGTGTAAAATCTTACTGATGATTTCAAAATTTACTTTTCTTTGTAAAACATACTTATTAATAAACATGTTCGGTACCTACTTTTAATATTATTATTACCTCAAGCGCTGTATGTGTTTTATTTTCAAAGCAAATGAGCGTAACATAAGCTCATGAAATCGAGGTCGATGCAGTCGCGGTTGGCACAGGAAACCGCAAACTATCCATCTAAATAACTACAGTGTGCCAGAGGTACGTTATTTTTTACTAAGTTGAACAACCATCTCGGTTTAAAATATACAAGGTTTGCCTCTGGATGTTCTTAAGTTTTTTTTTAAAGTACGAAGATTTGGTGTTGTGTTATGACACAATTGTCGGAAAATTAAGTGTAATATTTCCAGGGGTTACATATGTACCCGAATCTCTTTTTTAATAACTTTATGATCGATGCTTGAACCAATTTTGAGAATCTTTAACACAATACTGAGGCTTACTGTCTGGGAGAGAGATATTGGCTTTAAGTACTACAAGCCTAGTATGTAAATAAAGGACTATACCTACCTAGTCCTACTTATTAAATAAAACTTATCACTTTACAAAGGTAGGGAAACTGAATAGTTTTTAGATTTTTTTTATAAAATTGTGACCTTTCGAAATTAGCTCAGTTTGATTAAATCAATTATTTTATAAACAACTTATAATTCTAAAGTGTTTTATATGAGTCTAGCAAGTAATTAAGTAAGTAAGTACCTACCTACTTTTGTCAAGATCTGTGTCTTAATGATTCGTAGAGGATGATAACCTACTTCTATTTACTAGGTCTATGCTGTTGACTTAGAGCTGGCTTTGAGTACCTACTTCGGAGTACCTACTGTAGTTGTTTTTGGTTCATTGTAGTAGCAGCAGTTTGTTGCATTTAGTTAGTACTACTTCGTTACTTGAAATTATAAACAATTATCTTCCTAACAGCATTCTTTGGTTATTCTATACACTGAAAGTTGTCCAGTAAACGTTAGCATTTAAGGTTATTGAAATTTAGCTACATACTCGTTTTCCAGCTACATTCGGAGAGCATCAAAAGGTTACACAGGCTTGAATTCGCACACGCACAAATGTCTTTTTATATTCACGTAAGCATAAAAAGCTACCTAAATATCATTTTAAGGAAACAGCACACCACAGCAACCACGTTGGAAATCAACCGAACGATAAGAAGATGATGATCATTCGGGACCTAAGAATTTAGCAACTTGTATCTTGAGATATAAATTTATTAAGTCAAGGAGAAATTCATTACGTGTGCGTGGGTATTAGCCGACAAAATTGGTACTCGCGGTTTTGCCCACATGGATTTCGATTGCAATTTTTATTCTGGCACAATCTGACTGTTCTGACGATTAACAAAATATTAATGAAGGCTTTACATTACTCGACCTTAGTTATTTAAAAAAATCTAAATACTCTTAATTTGATTTGAATAGTCATTTGCGATAGAAAACGCCATCTATGGTTTAAAGATTCCAATGTTTTATAGCAGGATCATTTCTAAAAATGATTTAAGTGGCATTCAACAGATGGCGTTAGAGTTCATTTTAATTTCTTTATAATTATAAATTTTAAAAATAAGCGGTGTAGTTGACTGAAGTGAATCGGGCGATGCGCTGGCGGGTAAAAGAGGTGTCGGCGACTTGAATCAAACTAAAATTTCTTCAGAGGAATGTTTCCTTTTATTTCTTCCTTTTGCTACTTCTTCTTCATACCACTGCTGGAACTGGACTGCCTGACCACCGAAAACTGCGCGGTATTTATAGTTTTTGCTGACCAATCAGCTTACTTAAGTTTTGCACCCGGCACTACTCTGACCAATCAAATTACCCTAACTTTGCACACGGCACTACTCGGACCAATCAGAACACTTCGACCAAATGTATGGGAATTTAATATTCACGTTTTTCGGTAATCAGGCAAACCTTACAATGTTATATATTATTTTATAATCTAGATAACCTTTTTCTCTATCTATATACAAAAAACCTTATCAAAAAACACTTATTTTACACTTAAAATTAACAAAAATAAATATCGGGTCTCGGCACGGTAAAGTTGTGTCGTACTTAAGCTTTTTACAAGTATGGTACAAGTGGCGCCCCTAGCGGCAAATGAAACGAACTCAAAACAAAATATTTATTCTTAATACCGTCATTTTCCTTAACAATTTTAATATTCTTAGGACAAATTAAGTCAGTGAAATAATTTAGTATTGTTTACATCTTATATCTTGCTCATAACTAATTGCTGATAATTGTATATTTATGTGTCGTCGCTAACATCCTCCCCCACGGTGCGCAGCACATCATCCTGTTGAGGCGACGATGCAGCAGGAACCAGAACGATGATCCTCCTCGTCGAGCGTCGGAGCACACCTCCTGATGTTCGTACGTCCAGTACTCTTGTCTTTCCATCTGGACCAGGATACGTCTTGATTACTTCTCCGCGGGGCCATGAGTTTCGTGGCAATGTAGAGTCCACTATAAGTACGATATCTCCTTCTCTGGGATCACTGGTATCTTTTCCATCGATTTTCCTCGGCATCAAAAGAGGTAAGTATTCTTTGATCCATCTTCTCCAGAAGTGATCTGCTAGTCTCTGGGTAGTTCTCCAGTTTGCTTTCCCGATCAGATCTGTGTCGCTAAACTCCCCTGGCGCCATGGCTCCGCACGATCTTCCCAACAGGAAATGGTTTGGCGTCAAGCTTTCTTCATCTTCTGGATCCATACTGACTGGAGTGAGAGGTCTCGAATTTACTATGTGTTCTACTTCGGTCATCAGCGTATGAAGCACTTCTTCCGGTGGACTTCTTTCGTTCAAGACCGCCGCTAACGCTGTTTTGACTGTGCGGACTAGTCTTTCCCAGGCGCCTCCCATGTTCGGAGTTCCTGGGGGAATGAATTTCCACACGATTCCTTTTTCCTGCGCAGCCTCTTCAAGCTCTTTATTCGCTCCGACAAAATTGGTCCCGTTGTCACTGAAGATAACTTTCGGCGTTCCTCTTCTTGCTGCCATTCGTCGAAGTGCCATAATCATTGAGCTGGTACTAAGAGAGGGCACCAGCTCCAAGTGCACGGCCCTGGTGGTTAGACAAGTGAATAATGCTCCCCAGCGCTTCTCAACTCTTCTTCCGATGGTAACTTGCATTGGCCCAAAGTAGTCGACGGCTGTGCAAGAGAACGGGAACTGGTGATGTTGCAGTCTCTCGCTCGGTAAATCTCCCATCGGCGGTGTTTCCGGTGAACTCTTCCTTGTCTTGCACCATTGACAACTATGTGAGATTGCCTTCAAGGTTGTGCGTAAGCCCAGGATCCAATATTTCTGACGAATTTCATTCATGACCGTAGCAGTGTTCCCATGTAGAAACTTCTGGTGATAATGTTGTATTATGAGACGAACGATCCTTTGTTTCCCATCCAAGATGATGGGATTCATTTTCCTCCTGTTGTCATCGCGAAACTTCATAGTTCTACTTCTTAGCTTGATAATTTCATCGTCATCTATGTAGGTGTCGATTTTCTTGAGCCGACTTGTGTTTTCCAAGGGTTTCCCTGCCTTCAATTTTCTCATTTCTGACGCAAAACTGTCATTTTGACTTATTTTAACTAACAAAACTTCAGCCTTCTTTAGATGTTCTTCTGCTAGAGGTAGATACAGTCGCTTCTTCTCTTTGCATGGGGTGGTGGATGTTCGCGCCTTCTCTTTGGGAGGTTTCCTTTGAGGTTTCCAAGGCTCCTCTTTTTGGCGGGCGGCGGCGGTGGTCGCTTTACGGGTCTTCTTCAATAAGAGGCATGCGAAAGCGACCACTCTTGCCGTAGTGCGCAGTAGCCGCTCCCAGCTGGAAAACCTCTCCAAATTCAATAAGCCCTCTTTCGCGACTTTCATCATCATCACCTTTTGTTTACTCTTTTCTTCTGATGCAACACTTTCTGCTGGCTTGAAGTCTCGGAATGGCCATTCTTCTTCTGGTTGACGAAGGAATTTCGGCCCCTGGAACCACCTCGCGTTGTGATCGAATTCAAATGGAGTTCCCCTAGTAGCGTCATCTGCTGGGTTTTCTTTAGTTGGTACCCATCTCCAGTCTTCAGGTTTAGACCTTTCTTCGATTTCCGCTAGCCGGTTAGCTACAAAAGTTTTAAATTTCCGCGGTTCCGACCTTATCCACTGGAGTACAGTGCTGGAGTCTGTCCAATATGTCTTCTTCGTCACTTCGAGATCCGTCTCCTCTTCTACAGCCGCTGTCAATCGGCTACCGAGTAGGGCCGCCTGTAACTCCAACCTTGGGATTGACACCGGTTTCGTGGGTGCCACTCTTGCCTTGCCGGTGATCATGGAGATGTGGATCTTTCCATCAGGTTCGATTGTCCTCCAGTACACTACCGCTGCGTAGGCTTCTTCGCTTGCATCTGAGAATGTGTGTAGTTGTCCTGTTCTACTGTATGGTGAAAAACATCTTGGAATTTTCAGTTTTGATATCGCCGACACCTCTTTTACGTATTTCCGCCAAGCTTCTCTTTGATCCTCATTAATTTCTTCGTCCCAGCTTATTCTTGTACGCCAAATATCTTGAATCAGTTTCTTCCCTTGTATTAAGACTGGTGCTGCGAAACCCATTGGATCAAATGTTGACATTACGGCGCTTGTAACTTCTCTTTTTGTTGGAGTCTTCTTTCCTTCTAGCAACTCCTTTGATGTGTTGCGTAGACCAATGTTGAAAGCTAGTGCATCTTCCTTCACCAGCCATCTTAGCCCCAGAGTCTTCTCTTCTTTCATTAATTGCACAGAGTCTTCTTTATTAGTGTCTTCCACTTCTGCCAATATGCCCGGATCATTGCTGGCCCATCCTTTGAGCTGAAAGCTTGCTGTCGCGTGAATTTCTTTAACTTCTTTTGAAACCTTTTTTGCTTCAGAAGCCGACGAGAAACTTTGCAGATAATCGTCCATGTAGTGATTTCTGCTTATTGCCTTTACTGCTTCGGGATGAATCTTTTTAAAATCTTCTGCGTTCTTGTTCATTACATATATCGCTGTTGCTGGAGACGACGCTGCACCGAAGATGATTGACGACATCCTATATTCTTCCGGTTTCCCCGTTCTTCGACTTCCACGCCACAAGAATCTCAAACTGTCACGGTCGTCTTCTTTCACTTTAATGCGAAGAAACATGTCTTGAATGTCGGCCATGACAGCGATTGGTCCTTCCCTGAATCGTAGAAGCACGCCGAATAATGACTGCAATAAGTCTGGACCTGATAGCAACGCGTCGTTGAGACTCTTCCCTTCATACTTGGCAGCTGCATCGAAAACAATCCTTGGTTTCTTCTTGACTGGATGCACGACAGCAAAGTGGGGTAAGTAGAATATTCTTCCTGTGTTCGCAGCTGACGGGGCCTTCTCTGCGTAGTTTTTGTCGATTAGATTCTGGATTTGCATCTCGTAAGCCTTTTTAATTTCTTTGTCTTTATCCAATTTTCTCTCGATGCCTGCTAAGCGCCGGTATGCTTGTCCGTAGTTGTTGGGTAAGTTTTCGTCTTCCCTTTTCCACAATAGACCTGTTTCGAATTGACCACTTTCTAGTCTTCTAGTATTCTTGTCGAGAATGTCTAGGGCTCTTCTGTCGCTGTCGTTCTTCGGTAACCGGTCTTGAATTCCGATAGACTCCAATTGAAAATGGTGTCGGACAACTTCTTCTATATCTTCTTCATCTGCTGGGGTTCCGCCATAACGAATGAAGTTTACTACGGCGTTTGTTCCTGTGTCACATCCGTGCAACACCCACCCAAGGTTAGTGAGGGAGGCTACAGGATCACTTGGCTTGCCCTTCTTCAGTCTTCTTGTTACTATAAGTCCCCAGTTATCTTGACCAATCAACAACTTCGGTCGTTCCTTGACATAAAGAAGTTGCTCTTCAATTCCCTTCAGGTGTTGACAGTTCTTCAACGTAGCTTTACTTATGCTTTGTTCCGATAACTTCAGGTCGTCGATGGTTCTTGCTTCGATAGTCTTCTTGTCTCTTCTATGAGCCCCTTTTATCTTTAGCTTGATCTTCTGTGAGCTATCCTTTTTCAATATTTTTCCACCGACTGTTTCGATTGTAAGTGTTTCTGGGCGTCCTTCAGCTCCGATCTTCTCTGCTATTGATGCGTCTAAAAGCGTGACTGTTGACCCTTCATCTAGGAGCGCTAGCACGCGAACGTGACCCTTAGGTCCATAAAGATCTACTGGAGTAATCTTCAGATAGGCCCTTTCTTCTCCTTTGGCGTCGTAGACCGAAGCAACTTGTTCCGGAGGCTCTTCTTTATGTTCTTTGTTCGGTTTCTTCTCAACTGGCATTGGCGGTTTGTCTGAATGCAACATGGTGTGATGCCATCTTCTGCACTGCTTGCAAACTGGAGCTCTGCAGTTGACTCTTGAATGCTTGAATCGAAGACACTTAAAGCAAATTTTCGCTTTCTTGACCATTTCCCACTTCTCGTCTATGTTAGCTTCTTTGAATTCCTTACATTCTAACAAGTAATGCTCTTCTTGACAGTTCGGGCATGTCTTCTTATATTTTTCTTGTGACTCTTCTTGAACCGCATGTACAGATTTTCTTATTCCCTTCTTTTGCTCCGAAGGCGCTTCGAGCGGAGCAAAGTCTCCGCACATGTCGGCTTCTATTTCCAAAAATGCTTCAATGAGTAGTAATTCTTGAAGATCTTCATCTCTTCGGCTTCTATAATAGGCGAACCAACGGAACTTCATGGTCGGCGGCATCTTGTCTACCACAACTTTTAGTGTTTCAGGTGAACTGAGATATTGCGGTTTCTTCAGGGCCTTGATTGTTGCGATCGCGTTTTTCACTTTGCTGGCGAATATACAGATGTCACTTGGGTTTTCTCCGACCTTGAACAAGTTCTTCAGTTTTTCTAATTCAGCTAGTGCCAGAGCGCCGGGCCTTCCGAATCTGGTTTCTAGTCCCTTCATGATTTCGCGCGGGTCTTCAGCGGTGAACAGTAGGCTTTGAACTGCTTCTCTGGCCTTCCCCTGTATCGCTCTTCGCAGGCGCGCTAAGTTCTGCGTGTCGTTGAAGGAGGCGGACATATCTTCATATGATCTCTTGAAAGCCAACCATTCTTCACAGGCTCCGTTGAAGTGAGGCAGTTCTAGGTGCTTCGGGGTGATGATGTCACGTGACTTGTCGGACAGCTTGAGTATCACTTGTGCTAGCTCTTGAATATCACTCTTCTTCTCTTCTGTTCCGATCGGCTTCCGTTCTTTATTCGGTTTGTTGCTAGCTTGGATGAACCAATTCTCTACTTCATGAGACCGCTCGAATAACTCTTCTCCAGCACCATCTTCCTCTTCTGAATCCAGGGCTACCAGTTCTAGTTCAGCTTGAGCTAGTCTTGACCGCGCTTCTGCTACTTCTAGTTCCCTTAGTGCCAGTGTCATCCTCGCTTGCGCTTCCGCTTTCTTCTTCTGCGATGAACGGACAGACCGTGTGTCTTCTTCTTGGATGGGCTTCACTGGTTGAGGCCGCTGCAGGCTCCCTTCCCTTGACGTCGGCGGCGAGCTTCTTATGTTCCGGCGAGTCATCACAGCTATACTTTTATTATCGCTCTGCAGCGTTGGTCCGCTTCTTTCTTGATGTATGGATTCCGTGGCTTCACTTCGCTCCTTGATGGTGGCAGTCGGAGGCGCTGATCGGGCAGCATCCCCCTGTGTTGAGTCTTTCCCAACAGCATCCTTCGGCTGGGGCGCAGGTGACTGACGTGCTCGTACGCTGGGCGGCGGAGTCCTCCTCGTAAGTGTCGAGCGACTTGCAACAGACGTCGAGCCACTGGCAGTATCACTGGGCGTATTCATACTCCAATCTGAAGATGTAGCACTTTCCTCTGTAGACTTTGAACGCGCTGAACTTGCTCTTGTTGACGGCATCTTGAATAATTAAACCCGATCCGGCACTCGAAGGACCATTTGTAGTTGACTGAAGTGAATCGGGCGATGCGCTGGCGGGTAAAAGAGGTGTCGGCGACTTGAATCAAACTAAAATTTCTTCAGAGGAATGTTTCCTTTTATTTCTTCCTTTTGCTACTTCTTCTTCATACCACTGCTGGAACTGGACTGCCTGACCACCGAAAACTGCGCGGTATTTATAGTTTTTGCTGACCAATCAGCTTACTTAAGTTTTGCACCCGGCACTACTCTGACCAATCAAATTACCCTAACTTTGCACACGGCACTACTCGGACCAATCAGAACACTTCGACCAAATGTATGGGAATTTAATATTCACGTTTTTCGGTAATCAGGCAAACCTTACAATGTTATATATTATTTTATAATCTAGATAACCTTTTTCTCTATCTATATACAAAAAACCTTATCAAAAAACACTTATTTTACACTTAAAATTAACAAAAATAAATATCGGGTCTCGGCACGGTAAAGTTGTGTCGTACTTAAGCTTTTTACAAGTATGGTACAAGTGGCGCCCCTAGCGGCAAATGAAACGAACTCAAAACAAAATATTTATTCTTAATACCGTCATTTTCCTTAACAATTTTAATATTCTTAGGACAAATTAAGTCAGTGAAATAATTTAGTATTGTTTACATCTTATATCTTGCTCATAACTAATTGCTGATAATTGTATATTTATGTGTCGTCGCTAACAAGCGGGGTTACTATAAAACACCGTGGAAGTTTTAGGCACATGATATAAGATTTGTAATTACCCTGGAGTGTATTGCTTGAAATCGACTAAATGAATCTGAAATAACCGTAATTATGTAAGGCGTGAGGAACATCTCTAACCAATATTGACGCGTCAAAGTCAAATTATTTGCGTTACTGTCAAACTGCATTTTGTATTGTATGTGTATTGTCTCATGTCTGCGAATAGTACTCAGAATTATTTGTTATCAAAATAACAATATAAAATTGAAGTATAATTGTTATTAAAGAAATTACTGCTACGAGGTAGCTGTAATCTTACTTAGGTAACGGTTTTCAGTTCAACACTAACATTAATTTTATATTTTGTAGATAAACAGTGATTCTAGCAAGACCAATAAAAACATTAGCATATAAGCCCCGCACGTTGATATTGCGACTGGCGGCCATCTTAGTGACGTAGTCGAACTGTCAGTACCGTTCGCAAGTTAAGGCAGCGCTTACGTGTATTGAGTACGTCTACCGAGTGTTTTTTAAGTTTCTTTAGTTTCGTCATTCTGTTTGTTATTTTGTTAAGTTTTTGTTTTGTTATTGTTATATTCTGTTAAAATGAGTAAGAAAATTATTAACAGCCGTGCTCGTGAAATGGTAATTAAAGTGGACAAATACTTTTTAAAGGAGAAAGAGGACTCTATTTTACTTATTCAAAATATAAACCGTTCCCTTAAAAATGCTTCGGACACTGCTGAGGACATGTTAATTTCCAAGCAACTTGTGACGGACATTTTAAATGTGTTACAAAAAACTACCAAAGTGACGGAACGAGTAGTGTGTGCTACGGGCATTGCAAAAAATACAGTAACAAAAATACGACGAGAGCATGAGTCTGCAACAGCTAGTGGCAGCAAAATGAAAACCCCTCAAAAAGCAAAGAGACGAAGAAAGGAATATTTCGACGAATTTTCCTTAACTGCATTAAGAAATATAATTCACAGTATGTATACAGTGAGAAAAGAAATACCAACTATGCGCAAGATCTTGGCAGCTGCAAAAACAGACTTAAATTACACAGGCAGTGAAACCACACTACGAAAAATAATCAAAAGTGATTTAGGATACCAATTTAAAAGGTGCTTCCAAAAAAGAAAGAAAGAACCTAATAGAAAGGCCACAAATTCAGGCATGGAGGGCTAGATATGAGAAGATGGAGAAAAAAGAAGTGAACCATGTGAAGAGACTCGAAGAAGAATACTGGCGTAAAGATCGCATAACTGATGAACTGTTTATTCTAAATACGGCAGACGACAGTGAATCGTCAGATTCTAATTCTGAATCTGATTACGACGATGATATGACTGGGATTGAAGAATTAGTATAGAATTATTAAATAAACATTAATTTCTTAATACTTGGTTTTATTTATAATACCTACTTAAATGCAAGGGTTCCGTATCTATGAAAAATGAACGTATCTTTTACCTAGAAATAGCCAAAATAAAATCATTTTCAGCAAAAATTAACTTTGTTTTTGATAAAAATATTTTTTCTATCTGTACTTTTATGTCGAGGATGACGTCACGCAGCTGTTAATGCTGTTATTGTGAAAAGGTTCCATCGCAATACCAACGTGCGGGGCTTATACTCAGTTTATTTTGCTTACATATATATTTCTTTTACAGTATCTTTTAAGTCATAGAGGCTTACACTCAATAAATAATGGAGAAGCATGCTGTGCCCAATATTCCCAACACACAACATGTATTGGAAGACATATTAAACAATGAAGTTGAAGAATTTTCGGAAGATTTAAATATATTTCCTGATGATCACTCTGACTTGGGAAATGCCTATGCGTGTTACCGAAATTTCAAACAACTACAAGCAAATGTCATAGAACAGGATGGACTGAACTCTAAAATAATAAAACTAAATGAAAAGTTAGCTGAAAATGTAGCAAACATGAAAAATCAAAAATAGATGTTAAAAGAAATATAGTTTTTGTGTTAGTTAATTTTTATCAATGTAATGTGCTAGTAAATCACCTAACAAGGAGTGTCTTATTAAGTCACAATGAATGTAAGAATGATGATACCTAGAACATATCAAATGCATCCGTTCTAAATGAAGTTGAGAAGCACAATACCCAACTATTTATTTGTAATTAAAATTAAGTATTGTATTATTTCTGTTCTGCTGTGTCCAGTGATTTACAGTCTCCTAAATAGGATTCCTAAGTTGTCTATAAGTTCACATACAATAAAAATAAAGTTATTATGTACTAAAAAATAATTTATTCTTATGTAAATATAATATATGTAACAAATAAGTTATTTTATTTTAATTAAGCATTTTTCATACTTAATTTAAAAATTAGATTTAACACAAGTTACAAACAACAAAAATGATTAAATCTCACTTTATTATACTACCAAATTTGATTAAATCTTCTTCTGTGAATAATCCCAAATGGAATAAACATACTAGAGCTGCACCTTGTTCAGCAAATTTCTTATTTTTCTCCCAAAATGTTGAAGTGTACTTCTTGTTGTCAAAAGTAATTATTGTACGGAATAGTTTCTCCACTTGTTGTGTTTGATAAGTAGGTAAACTAATACCATTCTTTCCTGCCCATGCATGAAGTTTCGTTTTGGGTAAATTTGTGTCAGAAAAGCTAGCTCGGATGAAACATACCTAAAACAAAAGTGGGATTGAATAATTACTTTAAGATAGTTTTTTTATTCAAGACTACCAGTAAATTACATATATTATTTAGTTGCATACATACTTTCTTCTGTATAACATCGGCAGTACAAATATCCGATTTTGCCTTCTTCTGTGGAGGCTCAAGATCTTCAGGAGACACTTGCCATCTCCCTTGAATACCCTGCTTTTGATAACTTGACTGTTTCTCATGACAGTACTCTCCTAATCCCCAAATGGCACTACAAAAAGACATATACTAATATATTTTCTGTTATTTGATTATACATTACATGCAATCATAGCAATAAACTTACCATATTTGTTCAAGAGTTTGACAATCTAAAAATTGGCGACCTCTTGGGGTATCTTGTAATTCTCTTAAAATGTTTTGTACACAATACTTTGTGTTTGCTGGTGCATTGTCATATTCCACTGCTAATTTAAGATACTCTTCTATAACTGTGTCCATTGGGAGTAAGCCTTGTTTCCGGAATATGGAACAGTTCCATTCAGCAGCTCGTGCAAGCATTACACTACTACATCCCGTCATTTCTTTAAATTTATAAATGTCACTATGCTTTTCAATTTCTTTTGATCCACCACTGAAAATCATTAAAGATTAAATAATTAAATTACAGAAACAAGATTATCATTATGTGAAGTATTTTTAATTTAACGTACTTGGCTATAACCGGTATAGAAATCCTTTGTGCAACATATTTAATGATGTCCGGATGAACTGCATGCTGAGGTCTTTCATCTTTCGTTCTGCCATGGATTGCTATTGCCTTGATTCCTGAACTCACTAGCTTTTCAACTAGTTTCAGTGTCTCTTCTGGAGTGTCCTTTATCCTTATTTTACAGGTCACTGGTATAGATATATTGTTAACTAAAGTAGATAAGATGTTGTATGCTTTGTCTGGCTGAGCCAGCAATGCAACTCCCATGCCTCCTTTTATGGAAAATTCTTTGGGACATCCCATATTGATATCTATAGCAGCTACATCATTTTCCCTAAAAACAAAAACAGTCTGTTATGTATCTGTTATTACATGAATACAAGTAACATGTTAATGACATTATCTTACACAAGTTTTGCAACTTTTAAAGCTCTTTCTGCATCACATGTCCCTAGCTGCAATATAACCTTCTCTTTTTCTTCATCGCAGGTGCGAAAAACGATTGTGCCATCAGTTTGATCCACGAAATCCACAGTTTTTAGTATTTCTAAAAAGGTGTAAATATTTAGCTTATAATTATAAATAACTCCTGTGTTAGTGAAATAAATTATGATTGTGTTCCAATTTATTAGTATATTTTACTAGCTATGACTACAACAAATATGAAATTTGAGACCTCCAGACAAAGGTTATGTGTATATTTACTTTATTAAATATTATTTTATAAGACTTAGGATTATTGTTTTGATAAATTGATTTAGTAATAATTAAAAACCTGTAATTGAAATGGTTAAATATGCTATCCTTACCATTGTATTTACGTTTGGACCTTAGAAATTTCCAATCAATTAGTTCTTCCGTATAAACCAAATCCGCACCGTATCGCAGTGCTAACAGACGCATAGGTAAAGTACCTATACGCACCATTGGTGCAAGTATTATTTTATTTTCGTACGTTAGCATTTTTATTTATAAATATTGAAAAATGTGAAAAATATAATAACGTGTACTTTGCAGAGATATCACTTTGACGTTAGATGATTTGACCTTGACCGATAAGATAGTGTTGCCATAAAAGAAGACTTAAATGCAATAAAATGCCTATAACAACATTTTAATTTCTTGTAACAGTATGGCAAAAGGTGTTTGTATACAATAATGTTACAGTTCAATATCACTTTAACTAAAGTAATCGAAGTTATATTTATACATAGCCTCAAGACGAGGCGTCAGAAAAAAACTATGGTGAAGTCCATAGTTTTTGTTTTTCTGTGCGTGAAAGTGAATGACAGATGGGAATTGACATTGACAGTTAGCCCTCGAATATCTTGACTGCGAACATTGTAAATAATTTAAAAACAATTCATATTATTTGAGCTTTTAAGGTGAGTAAGGCATAAACGTGATAATTGTCGTAAATAAATACTGTTTCTATGTTACTTTAATATAAAAAAAAGTGCTTACAGTAGAACCTCAATAAAGATGAAACCAACCGTAGCAGCTGACGAAATGTTTCCTGAAGGTGTTGGACCCTACATGGATTTAGAAGAAGTATGTGTTTAGTATTTACTAAAAAGTAATGTAAATATATAAAAGTTTAAAATATTTAAAATAAACTTTAGTTCTAAACGATTAGCATTAAATCGTAATATTCTCCTTTGAACTGTAACCTCCAGTAATAATCCAATTTTTATTTTAACAGGCTGGTGGACCATCTAATTTATTGATGGATTTGGCTGCTAATGAAAAGGCTGTGCATTCAGATTTTTTCAATGGTACGTTAGATTTTTAATTTTGCTAAACCAGTTACCCTCAATATAGCACTTTTGTTCATGTTAAATGGCTATACATTGGTGGTTGTTGTGTGCTAAAAGAACCTAACCAATTCCTTTCATAGAGGCATTCTTCACATTTGATATTACATATTATTTATAATGACTGTTGGTGAAACCAAGTGGTGTCTGGTATCCATTTAAGATCACATCAAGCACTATTCTAACCATTTCTGCCAGATAGCAATTCTTTTTTTGCACCAAGTCTTATTTTTATGTGTGTTTAACCCTGTTATAAGTTTGTTTACAAATTATAGCAGGTGACTGAGCACCCCAGTGGTAATGGTGCTTTTGTTTATATAAGTATTTTTTTTGTAGTCATTTTAACAATTATTATTATTAATATGATTTAAGTCTTGTAATTTAGCTGTCTTTATGAATGCAATATTTTAATCATTTGAGATAGGAAGTATGTCTAATTTTGAGTTATATATTTTTTCATGTAATTTTTATATGTATTAACCTTTTTTCTAGGTTCATGTAATGAACATTTATTTTTCGTTCTTTTCAGATTTTGAAGACTTGTTTGATGATGACGACTTAAAGTGATTTCATAAAAATAGGTCTATTAGCTATAAATTACTTGTATATGGATTTTGATAAATAAAATTAAGTTTAAAATTTTATTGACATTTATTCACTTATCATTAAAACAATTCCATGTCTGAATAAAAATCTCTTTTTGTTGACACATTGTGATAGTACCATTTTCTTATAATGTAAGTCATAGGCACATACTTTATTTGGAGAATCATTTGTATAAGATATCAACATTTGATTCAATGATGTAGCTGTAACCACTGAGCAGTTTTTTTAGACTAGCACACCATACAACAATGATAATTGATGTCAGTGCTAGATATTGCACAATAAAATAATAGCTGAGTACATCAAGGGGTTGATACAGAAATTTGTCATGTTTGACCCAATTATTAAGGTCTTCTAATGACATACGCTTTTAGCTATTATATTGATTTTTTTATAGTATATGTAACACTATATCCATTGATATAATTATATCACATAAGATACTGAAATAAATTAACAAAAATGACCATCATGCAACAGAATATAACACTTTGCAAAGTTAGTTATTCAGGTTAATTTTAATGGTCTCTTGTCAAACATCATCCAATCATATGCAGTTGTAGTTCATATTAAAATATTAGCTTGATTGAAGATACCATGAAATGTTATGTTAAATTAGTACCAAAATAGTAGTATCATTGGAATTGTTTTAAATATAATATTAAATCATTACATTGTGTCAAAATATGTTTTAAGCTAACATAATGTTTGAACTTGTGTGGCATATTACATAAACTTAGCCCACATGCAACAGTAACACCTAGTTAATATAAACAAAATAATTAAAAATGTTGCGCACGAGTGCGCGGGCGCTGTCGCTAGACATCGACGTCGCTGCTATCGTCGCTGTACTCGTTGCCCTCAGCCTCCTCCTGTTCCTCCTCTGCCTCTCCTTCCACTTCTAACGCTTCTTCCTCTTCACCCACTTCTTCCTCGTCTTCTTCAAGCATGGTTGATAGTTTGGTTATCACACCTCTACCCATTTCTGCAATCAATAAATACAATTTGTTTTTAGGCCTATTAGATGTGGTGGCCTTGCCATTGTGCATACAGATGGATATACACAAGGTGCAGATTCAATCCCCAGACCAGACAAAGTACCAATATCTTTTTCAAAGTTATAAATAATCTCTTAAAAATTCTCAGACACCATTGACAAATGGTGAAAGAATTATTGTGAGGAAACCCAGATTCCAAATATTGAAATCTGAAATTGCCAATCTGCAGTGATCTAGAGTGGTGATTAATGTTCAAACCTTCCTATACAGGAAAAAGCCTGTATGTAGTATGTCATCTAAAGACTGCTATTATACTATTATTTGGGCCAATTGTAATGAAGTTATATTTTAAGCAGTGGTTCTTTGACATAACTATCAAAAACAGTTAACCCTTTTATAAGATAGGAAGTAAAGACGAAATATCTTGCAGACATAGGTAAAGCTGAATCAACTCTTAGTTTTATCAGATCTGAATACAAATCAGAGTTTTTGACTTTAATTATTTAAAGTATTTTTAAACATGTTCACTTACGTTCTACATATGTCCTTAATGATTTTGGAACCATATTTTTTGCTCTCTCAATATCTTCTTCAGAACATTCACCTTTATCTAAACCTTAAAAAAAATCGCCATGTTAATTTTTAAATTTGTATTTCAGAATATAATACTCGATGTATATTAGATACTTACCAAATAGAAGGCCCATTCGTTTTAAAATATCGATGTCGTCATGAATTTGAAACCTTTTGTTAAAATTGAACATATACTCTGTCCTGAAAAAATAAATAACAAACTTTAATATTAATCACTTATAAGAGCTTTAAAATTATTATTTGTCTTATTATAGGGCCTAATTTCAAAATCAGAGTTGAACACATTTCTTAAATAGGTGGTAAGTAAAAAAGAAGACATATTGATTTACTTAATTTGAAAGCTAAATAGACATATTTTTTGTAATATAAAGAGGTATTACGAATAAATCTATCGCGACACTTACTTATCATTAGAAATACTGCAGTCAATTAAAGCTTTATCACTAGTATTAACAACAATGAATGGCAAATGTATAGCCGACGATGGAGACGGCTTTACTCCTTTGACCTCTGCTTCTTTATTTCTTTCTACCAAACTCTTAAATGAAATATGCTGGAAAAAAAATGATTTAGTAAGCCATGTTTTAAAAGTTCAGAAATAACTACGACACAGACTTTCAGGTATAAACTTCTACTTTCAAGTATCCCCTTTTGGAGAATTTTGTTGCATGTATTGTTAACAATAAATATTCTGCAGCAGAAGTATTAACCTTTTGAACGCCACGCTAATAACGAAGAACCGTGCTCCCGACGCCAAGCAATAAATAGATAGAATTGTATGCTTATTTCAGACACTAATTGTTACGTTACTACATACATTTTTTACCACAAAAAGTATTCTAAAAGTTATGTTCATCTTCTAAGAACATTTTGAAAGTCCATTAACACTCAGTACAGGGTGCTTAGTACGTAAAAATAGTGTTTTAAAAATACGAAATTGAGACAACTTTAGTTGTCGTGGCGTCTCAGGCACGAGATCGTTGAGCAACTATAGTTGTCATTGGCGTGCAAAAGGTTAATATATTCTTAGATCAAATTGAAACTTTAAATATTCAGGCAGAGCCAGACAAGCAGGCTTTTTGATACCCTCAGTGTGAACATGAAGCTATACAGTATTGTTTTTCGCCAGTGAATATAGCGTTTTGTCTGATAGAATAAAACGATAACCATCGACGCGGTGTCATGTTACCGCTATAACTATCTATCATTTGTAAACTCGCAACAAGACTAAAAAGTGACCATATGTGGAAATTCAATTAACAGTAACACACACAGTCGGCGGCTGACTATACATTTGCATAGAATTAGATTACCTGTAAAATAAGGTCTTGCAAATGTTGTGTCTTTTTTTGTATCTGTTCTAACTTCAACTGTTTTTCTTTTTCTAAGGCTGTACATTCTTGTATGCTATTTGTGGGTAATCCGAGCCATCGAATTTCTTTCTTTTCTTTAGATATTATGTTCATTGCCATTAAAACATTCAAGGCGTCATACACTCTTCTACGAATATTCTTTTGGTCATATTGCTGTAACATAAAAATAACATTAGCATTATTATTGTTGATTAGTTTACACAAACAAATAAATTTATCTATTCACGTGTTGCTCTCTATAAAAATAACTTCGGTATAACCCTCTAATTAAAATCAATTTACTGGTCTATTTTTATTATGGATTAAAATTAATCATTGTATTGATAAATTAATCCTGTTAAAAAGAACAACTTTCCAGAACATTATAACACAATTAGTATACACTTTATTATGATCTACAATACTCACTTGGCTATCTGCTGAACCATGCATTCCAGCTGCAAATTCCAGCACCAATTCATCGGCGACCTCATTATATGAAGTAAAACCTTTATTTCTGACCTTTTCACATACTTTCATAGAGAAATGCCTTAACCCTTTGCCAACTTTATCAGCATGCTTACGTCTCTTTGTAGTACTGAAAAATAAGATAAATTCTTTTTTTAATACAACGTTGAACAAAAATTTAAAAGTCAATTTTCTTTCTTTAATCTCAAATGCATGCTACTGGAGATGGGTCTATTTTATTATTACGTTTGAATATTATTCACTCTTACACTACAGACCTGTCTTGGACTAGTTCTAAATAAAAGTGAATACGCACTATTCTGCAGGGGGATCGTTGTCTGAATCGTGCCTTCTTCTCGACGCGTGTGACATTGTTGTCGAATAGACGTTCGCCGTACTAGTACTTGTTACTTGGTTTTCAGACTTGGCTGGTATTGTCACAAGCTGGGAATGTGGCACAGCTTGTATAAATTTGAATTCCGTTAGTGGCTCGTGATTTACCTGTAATGTCATTTTATAGCATTAAATAATTTTAAAACGGTTAGTAAATAAACTGCGCGAGTAAATCGCCTCAAAAAAATATTAATAATATAGGTGTTAATTTTGTTATTAAATCGTTTTTGTGACTTAATTACCTGAGTCTCTTCAACGTCCTGAGGTTCGACCTTAAGTTTTTGTAGAGTTGCTAAATTGTCAACCTGCAACAATTCTGAAATAGAATTTCATTGGGGTGTAAAACTTGAATGTGCAGATCCTACTTAGTAAATGAATGATTGTACAATCAAACATTTCAGCAGGACACAAAATTAAAATAGCGGTTTCACATTACTGGAATTTATTAACATTAGGTTCTAAATAAATTGATATTAAGACATTCCCTAATTATGTATATAAAAACGTTTAAGTCGTCAAATGGTAATGAAGCGAAATGTATTCACATCGTGTGATTTTTTTCACTAGCTTCTCACGTACGCCCCTGGCGACGTCGTCCGTAATAAAGCTTAGACGACGAGATCTTAGCAAAGAATGAACTCGAAAGGCTTGGAAGCAGTAGGCGAGTGACGATCGTGAAACATTTGAGGCAAACTCAGATTGCTGTGTGACTCTATACTAAGACTGAATGTTTATAAATATTTTACAGACGTCTAATTGTGCTTGTTAGACTATTGGTTGGAAAAAATCTTTAATTTTCGTTGCTAGCCTGGACTACTACAGACTTTAGTAGAGTGCCCTTATGTTAAATAACAAGCTTCGATAATGGGTTTTACTTACTTGATGCGCATTTGATATTAGTTAACTTTACTGCTCTGTATACTGGTGCCTGGAAACAAAATCATTTTTTTTTATTATAGGTTATCCGTTTATTGTTTAAACAATAACTGTACGTTTTACAGAAAAAAATGGAATAGGTGCAAAATCCTTGAACATTTGTAAATAGGTAGCTTACAATTCATTAAAAATAACATCGTTACGCAGTAAGTGCACTGTGAGGTTAAAATCTATATATAGAATATCTCTTCTTAGAACGTTCTCCGGCAATAAGTATGTGCACCAATCTCTTTTTAAAATACCAAAGGATAACGATAAGTACTTAGGCGTTAACATAAACAAAACGCCTCTTGGTAAAACTAAACAGATGCGCATTGAAATGAGAAACAGGATCACAAACAAATCTCGCCCAACGAGCAAGAAGCCATGGGTCATAATATGAGAGGGTAACAAATGAAACCTTCTCTTAAAGCCACGTGTTTTTTACGGTACCTAGCTAAGCTTTGCACTTTATCAAGTGATTTACGGTGAGTATTAGGAATGGAAATTATTGAAACCTAAACATAATTCAGTACACTAAATAGTGCTCGTCCTTTCGAGATGAACTTATACATAGACAACAAAATATCAACAACTATTAAGTCAATTTTAGTCTGCAAAGGTACATACAGTAAGTACATTTAGTCTGGAAAGTACTGAAACTTAGATTCAAGTGACCACAAGCGTCTAGTCGTATTAAATTAACAGTCAATGATAACCGTATTTTACAACTATATCGTTCAAAGCAAGCACAGTATTCAGCATAGTAGATGTAGGTTGTAAATTATTCGATGAAGTATATAGCAGCATCAATTAACGTAATAAGCAATGCCTAGAATGGTTTTGGGTGTAGCACAATAGTCATTTAGTGATGTTATCTCTCTAATTAACGAAATAATTAATGAATATAGCCATCGATAAATGTATAGATAGTTCAAACAAAGTAAACACGGCTTTAATGGTTTTAAGGGACGACGATTTTTTACCCCTGATGCCAATTTATACATTAACTAGCTGTGCCCGCGACTTCGGCCGCGTGGAATAATTATTTTGGGCATCATTTATTTTTGTGGACAACCGCCTTAGTTTTATAAATTATAGCTGTTACCCACGACTTTGTCCTCGTCATTTTCTGATATTATTTTAGACAATTTAGTTTTTAAATTTTTATAAGAACATAATTATTTTAAAGTAGGTACCTACTTCTGCGTAAATTATATTTTTAGTTTTATTTTCTTGTGGCAGAAGAACATATTGATTTTCTCCACAACCTGATACGTTGATACAACTGGCATTAATTTCGACCAAATTTGACTACCATAAAAACGGTTCTAGTGAGTTAATCTTAAAAGATAGACATATACTGTCGTTGACATTTTTTTTAAACATTTCAATAGGAATAATTCTTTTATACATATATTTTTGGTATCTTGAACCGTTTTCGAAGCGCACGCAACGGAAGCCCTCAAGGATGAATAATTATCCCCGTTTTTTTCACATTTTCTATTATTTCTTCGCTCCTAATAGTTGCAACGTGATGTTATATAGCCTAAAGCCTTCCTCAATAAATGGTCTATTCAACACAAAAATAATTTTTCGATTCGACTCAGTAGTTCCTGAGATTAGCGCGTTCAAACAAACAAACAAACAAACTCTTCAGCTTTATAATATTAGTATAGATAACAGGACAAGTTTGATAAATGTTAAGGCTGGCTAACAGTAATATAATTAATTTTTCAAGGAAATCAACCAACATAGTTTCAATATAGTATGGTACCCCTTATCAACTTGCACTATTTTTTCCATCTTCATAATTAATTAATGTTAATACAATCACTGTCTTATGCCAGTGAAGATCTAGCTGAGTGAAGATCTCCTTCTGTTTAAACTAACATTAAAATACAGGTAAGGAATTTATATTTATAGTTTGCTTTAATCTCTTATCATAACTAAGCACCAGCTTACAAATAGAGCAGTTATAAACCTATGTTAGAGAGGGTCTATCTATCTTAGGGAGGGAAAACCAGCAGAGTTATTCTTAAATAGAATCACTTCAGAACTGGAAACCTAACAATATAGTACCTAGTAATGCCAACAACTAATTAGGAAACCCAGTAACATGTCTTAAAACAGTACTGTTGCAGTTTGGGAATGGATATACCTACACAGCAGGTAGTTATACCACCAGGTAGTTTAGCTTCCACAATTCCAACAGCATGGCATTAAAAAGAAGTAGAAAGCCCCTATCCTACTATAAAATTTGGAAGACTTCTCATACAGGGACAAGCATAGGTAAATAACAATAAATATCTTGGGACAATATCCACACACAGCCATCTGATCCCAAGCTAAGCAGAGCTTGTGTTATGGTAATCAGACAGCTGATAAACATACTTATTTATTTTTAAAGTCATACTTATAGATAAATTACACCCAGACACAGAACAAATGATCATGCTCATCACACAAACATTTGTCCTGGGTGGGAATGGAACCCATGACCTCCGGCTTAGCAGTCAGGGACACCACCCACAGCCAACAAGCCTGTCAAGGTAACCGGCTTTCATCATTATTATGAAAGTTCATTACCTATGCTTTCATATTATTTATTGGGCACAATGGTTATGGAATTATGAAGTCTTAAAGCTTATCAGAATTACATTCAGTAATCAGTATCAGTGAATAAGTAGCTTATGAGATATCATTATTAAATTGTGCAATCAGAAAACAACAGAAATTGTATACACTAAAACTTGGATAAGATCCTTCTTTATATGTCTATAGGCTACTGTCTTATACAATTTTTTTGTTGCCAATAATAAGACTTTTCTTCATATTCCCCAAACTACTATTTTCATCAATCAATTACGTCAGAGGACCATGAAAAGCTTTAAAGGTGACCTTAACTCAGTTGAAGGGTATAATAAAGTCAATATGGAGTTGTTTCTAATACAACCAATGAATTCATAAAATTTTGTTACACATGGTACAACTAAGGATTAAAAAGATAGAGGCCTGAAATGCTGAAGATGAGCTGCATCAAATGAAGATTTAAAGCATTGTATTTTGCAAGAAACATGTGGGTTAAAGTAATAGATCAGAAAACATTGACTTGATAACTGATAGATATGGATGCAAGAGAAACTCATTGCAACCAGCCCCAGTTAGATAACATAATGGTAATAAAAATACAAGAAACACTATTCAAACAACAGGACCATGTATAAATTCAGACAGGAACAGTAGCAAAATAATGGATATTGCTTTTTAAATTTGATTGATACACTTCAAAGGACATCAAAACAAATTGCAGACCACCAAAGTAAAAAATCTTCAGTTACTTTCGTGTAAATCTATTTCTCATACTGACTTACATAACATCTAAGTATTCAAATACTTTTTCTATGTATAAAGTGAGTTTTTTCAATCTAACTAAGTGTGGTCTTTTTTATACAATCATAGGGTTCGAAATAAAAGAGCTACTAATATGAAGAGACTGGGGAAATAAGTATGATATGCATACTTATTTAACACATGATAAATACTATTGTATGACACACAGGAATTTCTTGTGGCTGTTACTGGATACCACTTTCAAAAGGGATTTAAATAATCATGAAGATCAGAAGCTGGGTAAACCAAGACGAAAAATAATACAATTCTAAAAATAAACATTTCATAGCTTTGTTGGCCCCCTATCCCTTATGCAGTGAGGGTTATGTTTAGCCCAAACTTAAGGGATAAGTGTTATTTAAGATTAACTAGTATGTATAATAGAAGAAGATCCATTAATATTCTACAAACTAGTGCTTATTACTTTTAGCAAACAATTATACAACATACCTTAATGTTTCCTTCAGCTGTAGTTGGCAGTTTTATTACTTTAACAGGATTAGGTTTAATTTTGATTTGAGCAACTGACTGATTATTTGTGTTTTGAACCACTTTTACCATTTGTGGTTGGCCTAAAATAAAAGATGAATATATTAGGAATGATTTCTGTAGTCTATAGTGATGCAGGTGAAATATTCTATCGTCTACTATATATCACTACACTACCATGAGTTATCTACTAGTCTACGGTGATTTACATTTATGACAAAAACTAATATTTAGCAAAATGGTTAAGGACTAGTGGTGCTCTAACAAAATCCACATCTAAACTGACAATGCCGGGAAACGCTACACCGTCGGGCGTCGTCACTCAAATTATACGAAACGCATATTTATTAAACAGCATGATCACAGCAAGCTTTTCGCACTACACAATACAATATAAATGAAAGAATAACGTTAAAATAAGGCTCGGAAATATAACAGCTTTACTAACCATTAGCGTCATGTATGAGAAAATTTACAGCAGTACTATTCGTCTGAGACATTTTCTCCGAATTCTTCGAAAATATACATCCATTTACGCAATTCACTAATGCAGCATTTAAACATTTGTTGTTGCCCAAACAAATAAAATACCTACTAAACTCGATTTGTATGGTCAAAATGGCGACATTAGTTTTGGGTTAACTTCGAAGGTCAGAAAAATCAAATTAAGCTATTTATTCTATCACTTTGTAATTATCATAACACTAAGCCCATAATATCAGTCTTACAAAAAGCAATCATATAGTTATAAACAACGCACATAAAAGTGTATTTTAAACAACGGAAGGGTAAATAGAAAGAGGCGGGCGGGCGGTTTCAAGATTTACCAGCTGATTGGACACTGCTGTTGTGTTCACGTGGTAATCGCGGTGGCATCCACCGGGAATTTTGTATTCCGGAAAAGGCGCCAAATAAAGTACTGACATCTGTTGTAGAAAATAGGATCTACGATTTTTCTGTTGGCAACAGGGTGCTCGTTTTTTTCTCTCGAGTATTTTGATACAAGGTCTTTAGATCAAAACACGGCAGAGACAACAAACACTTTTCAACTTAACTCAACTTTTCATTCGGCTATTACTTTAATTCGTTTTTGTTGTTTCGGCCCAAAATTAACTTATTTCCTCCGTGCTTCCCACTTATGGAAGCACCCTAATCTTTTGGTAAAATTGGACCAAATTATTAAACACACCCTTTCTTTGGTTTTAAATATTATTATGATCTTGGATGACCGGGCTTGGACTCAAGCTACTCTTCCCATTCGCATGGGGGAGCTCGGCATCCGCAAAATTTCGAGTTTCAGCCTCCCTGCATTCATATCCTCTGTGTGCGGCACTGATAAATTAACCAGGAATATTCTAGCTTCCACACTGGTTGATTTTGATGTGCCGTGCTTTACTGAGGCTGTGGATGCCTGGAGACTTGCTTGTCCAAGTTCAAATATTCCTGACTACCCATCATCACAGAGACAGTGGGACGAGCCGCTTTGCAGAATCACTCAAGAAAATCTAATTTCTTCTTCTACCTCTCCTGCGGAGCGTGCACGCCTCCTGGCTGTTGGTGAATGGGAGTCAGGTCTTTGAGAGAGGCTCCATGCTCTTCCGCAGAGGATAAGCATTGCCATCCAACGTGGCAATGCCGCCAGCCTTTTGGGCACACTCCCGGCCGGCAATGATGCGGACGAATTTTTTGATGCGATTTTTTAAGCCTTGTATATAATATCTTTGTATATATATGTTTGTAAATATTTCAATTTTAGTTTTATAAGTTTGTGAATATTTTGCATTTAATTTGTCAGCATATTGAATAAAATAAAGCTCTTCATACCTTTTAGTGGCTAGTGGAATAAAACATCTTTTCAACTAATATCTTGTTTATTTCAAGAATTTGTATTAATTAGCAACCATTTTGTGTTTACTAAATAAATAACTTATTAAAAAAGTAAAGTGTAAATCAATCAGATCAGATCAATATAAACCACCTTTTTTGTAATCACTTTACCATATTCTTACAACTAAAGTGAGTCTTTTTGTGTATGTTCATTTGAATAAATGAACATACCTATTTGATTGAATAATTCCATTCTTTAATAAAATTGTACACCTACCGTTGTTTCTGATTTATGTCTCCTTTTGCAGGTCTGCTGGAAGAGATTTCTTGTAGAAATAAGCAGTACCTTTGTACACCTCATTCGTAATTAAGTGTTTCTATATTATATATTTGTGTACATAAATTGTTAAATAAATAAATTAAATCCCATGTTCAGCAGTGAAGCACGATAGGCTAAATGGTTCGATAAATATTAAATAAAAAATCGCCTACCCAAATGCTGTAATGCTTTTTAAAATTTGTTTGTAAAATAATTTTAACATCAAATAGAAATTTAAAAATTCACAGGCTGCTTGTAGGAGTCTATAATATCTGTGACAGCATTTAAATAAACTGGTCCATTTAGTAGTCTCATTTATTTTAATTAAGATATTCAATAGTACTATTTGAACGTCAAAATAATAATTATTATTCACAAATTACCAATTTTGCCCACTTTTTACCGCCTCCTTAGAAATCTTACACAATAGAAAAGATTATCCCAGAGTTGAAAATAAAAATATTCAAAATTAGTAATATTATTTATGTTATTCACGGGATAACTTGATGGGAAGAAATCTGGTCCTCCTTAAAGGCTTACACAGGGACACATGTTCAACATGCATAGGATTTGTAGAGAAATTTAATTTAAAATGTAATGGGATATTTATCACGGGGCCACCCACCCCAGCTTTATGGAAGTCACAATACTATTGTAAATTGTGGATATATGACTATTTACTGATTAGGGCTATTGATTTCTGGATTATATTTGATGAATCTGTTTCCTTACCTAACTACTTAGAACTATTGCACCTGCCTTTCATTACATGGTAATGCCATTAAATTGGCAGGCGGTGACTCACCGGCTGAAAGATAGATGGATTAATAATTTATTATGTTACAGTTATTGAACTTATAAATGCTTTATATAGCCATAGTCATCGACACGCAAATTGAGCTCAATTAACTTGGTCCCAAAAAGGTGCTAAGGTAAACAAAAACTGAAATGTCAAATGTCAATGCCATCTAGCCGTCGCCTGTCACTGTTAAAGTGATCAACTTGAAACTTTAGAACTTGAAAGCTTTGAACTTTTAATAAATTTAACTGTTCAAGTTAGATTTTTGTTTATCGCCTGTTAATATTATTGCAACTGCAGCAGTTTCTTTTGGACTATATGAAAAATACAGTTACATTGTTAATATGTTACTACTACTGTACTTGTGTTACTTTTTAATATCATTTAATAGCACTTCTTCGATAGATATTGATGATCTCAATGTGCCACCAGAACATGTTCAATATGTTATTAATGCGTTTCCTAGTGTCGCTGAGTCATGTTCAATAAATCCACAATGTAAATACAACCACTTACTAGATACTAAAGCCTGTTGGGGTTATGAATACGATTGCCTTAAAAACAACTCGTACAAAGTGCGGCCTTTTTGCCCCGGTGATCACCGAGGCTGGGTTAAGTCAAAGGAGGCGCAATATGATACATTTTACACTCAAGCTGACTTTGGTGAGCATCTTTGAAACAATAATAAATTTATTCTTTTAAATTAATAAGACAAAGACTTTATTAAAATTATAACCAAGAAAATTATAACTTTATAAAATATTTTTCTACTTTACATTACAGGTTATGTTAAGGAGCAAATAGATGACTTGATGGTTATGTGTGAAGCTTCATATCCTGATGATACATCTTTGGAATGCTCAAAATATTTAAGGTACCTATACAAACAAGTTTTTTCATCACCATCATCAGCCTATTGCAGTCCACTGCTGGACATAGGTCTCTCCAGTGCATGTCACTGAGATCCGACAAGTCTTTTAACTACTTACTAGTAAATAAAGAAATTTTTATGTTGTTATAATTATTCACATGTAACTAAATTACATATTCATTTAAAAAAAGTATATAAACATTAGTATAAAATAAATTTTATCAAATTTCAGGTTCTGCCGTGGTCGAAACATGATGTTAAATTTCACTGGCTTGGTAGGACGAGGAGACAATTTGCGATATAAGATGGACATTCTAGGCCCTGGCCAAATAGGTATGAAGGAATTATTAAAATAGGCCAAGACAGTTTGGTTCACAATTTATTGATGGTTTAGTGAATTCATTAGCTATTACTGATAGATTTGATTTAAACAGCACTTTAACGATAGAAAAGCTTGGACTGAAAATGATTAAAATGCAATATTAACATATAGTGTACATGTTTATTTGCATTGCTTAATTACTTTCTGGCATACTTACCCTAAAAACAAAACTACTCCAATTAACATTAAAACCTAGTTTATATCCTTATAATTATTTTTTTCATGGAGTCTGTAATTAATGCCATAAAAATTCCATATTTTCAGGTGGATACTGCAACTTTTATCCAGAGCGGCTTAAGAAGGAATCTGAGCACATGAGTGCACTGCAGTCTTGGGCACCAGAACTTATACATTTTGTGAAGACTCCTCAGAAGCCTATTGTCAGTGGAATGTGTGATGTGGTTATACATAAACCAACATATATTATGAAATTAGATGCAAGTAAGTATATTATGGCCTAACTTTCATTGATAAATTAGTAGAAATATTTATTGTACAGGCTCAACTTTGATATTTAATGTAGCACAATTAAATATTGAAGTTGAGCCTGTTCAGAGTCTGTGTTCAAATAATATGAACTTGCTTTCAATCACCAGTTTTTTATATTTCAAAAAACATAATAACTACTCCATAAAAACAGTATATTATTACACACTAACCACTAGACCAAGACAGGCCTGATGGTCTAGTGGTCAGTGCTTTGACTGCTATACTAGAGATTGTGGATTGATCTAGGACAAATGTTCGTGTGATGAGCACAAACATTTGTCCCTATGTCTGGGTGTTATTTATGTATAGTATGTATGTGTTTAGCAGTATATAAGGATGTATATCAATTGTCTAGTACTTATAATACAAGGTCTGCTTAGTTAAAAACTAAGATTTAAAGAGTCATGAAATCTAAATATTTTCGTTTGTTTCAGCTGTCAACATGTACCACCACTTCTGTGATTTCTTCAATTTGTATGCATCATTACATGTAAATTCCACACACCCTACCACATTTTCAAAAGATAATCATATACTTGTATGGGAAACATTTACATATGAATCAGCCTTCAAAGATGCTTTTAAAGCTTTTACTGATAATCCTATCTGGGATCTTAAGACATTCAGAGGAAAAGTTGTTTGCTTTAAAAATGTTGTTCTACCACTTGTGCCTAGAATGATATTTGGACTATATTATAATACTCCATTGGTAAGTTCATATCAATACATGGTATAATACAAAGTCGCTTCCCGCGTCTGACGGTCTATGTATGCTTAGTTCTTTACAACAACGCAAAAAACGTAATGCATTATGATGCAGTTTTATTTCATAGATAGAATGTTTCATACATTATTATGCAAAGCTGGCGGGTTGCTACTTATAGTATAACTATAAAAATCCCTAGCTTGATCCCTAGATTGTCAAACATATGACGTCATTATATCATTGCAGATTTATGGCTGTGAGAGAAGCGGCCTGTTTCACGCTTTCTCAAAACATATCATCCATTCTTTGGATATAAAACTACAGCCGAGGACCAGTGACAAAGTGAGAGTGACTCTATTGTCGAGAGGCACAACCTATCGGTCCATTTTGAATGAGAAGGCCATAGTTGACGCTCTGAACAAGGTTGAAGGGTATGAAGTTCAGAGAGTGGTGTATGATAAGACTGTGCCATTTTTAAGGCAGCTGGAAATAACTCATAACACTGATGTGCTTATTGGCATGCATGGTGCTGGTTTAACGCATCTCCTGTTCTTACCCGATTGGGCGGCTGTGTTTGAAGTGTAAGTAGACGAAAGTATGTTCTTATTGTATATCTACATGCGAGCATTATGCTACAGTTCTATGAAGTCCTAAAGGCGTACGATCAGATATTATGACGCAATTGATTCTTCCAAAACATCATAGAATAGTGAGATAATCGAATCGATCGATTAAATATACAGATCTGTTAAAAATCTTAGGTGGTCCTGTCAAAAGTTCTCCTGGTTTGCTTCGAAAGTGGACCGTGACTGATTTAATTGGTTTTGATTATTTTGCATTGTTAATGTTACAATTTCTTCTTTCAGGTATAATTGCGAAGATCCCAATTGTTATTTAGACCTTACGCGGCTACGGGGACTTAAGTATGTGACATGGGAAGATAAAACAAAACTAGTGCAACAGGATCAGGTAAAGCAACCCTTTTCTTTTCATAAGTACTAAAGGTCATAGTTTTGGTGTAATTTTAAGGTGTTAACAAGACGTTGACCTCTTTGTTTGTTTTTCAGGGCCACGGACCAGGTGGTGGTTCCCATGCAAAATTCACGAACTACTCTTTTGACGTACAAGAATTTCTAAGATTGGTAGAAAAATGCGCGAAACACGTGCGGGAACAAAAAGATTTCATTGATTTCCTCGAAGCGTCCGGCGTGCGACAACCTCGTGAGGAGTTGTAAGGGAGTAATGGTATTACTTTAATCTTGTGATATTCTTTTGTTTATTCTTTTTACGATCTATACACACGACGTATTTTATACCGATGACACCCGTTTTATTGTAGCGTGTGTATCGCCCTTGTTTTATAGGGACTTATAAAATACGCTGTCTAAAAGTTTTAAGAACTTTTCACGTCTTTACAATTTGATTTGAATAATTGATCTGATGAATTTTGCTAAGTAAATAATTGTGACATTCCAGTTTTAGTGAAATTAGGTTTTAAGTATAATTTTGTTACGTTTTTGACAATCGCATAATATGTAGGTTAATTTTTATGTTAATATTTTTCTCATGAAACATCGTATTATATGTTTTTAGTTCTCGGGTTTATTCTTAAGCATTATAAGGCGTTTTGATTACTTATCGTTATACCTGAGGCTCATAATTAATTTCTATAAACGACGGTCTTTATGAAAAAAATCAGAGATATGATGTACAAAAAACTTTAAGCTTGCTTGAACGACGAATCTTTCTTCCCATTTACTGATTTTGACAATTATTATAGTGTATCTGGCATTTCTATCACGGAATCTATTTTACTTCCTAAGTGATAATTATATTTTTTGTATATTTCGTCATTTTGATGAGTTTAATCTTTATACGAGATAGCCTGTTCCCAGCATAAAACACAATCAATTACTAATTTAGATGAATCGAATACCTTTCTACATTTGGATTAAGTAACATTCCAAGCTGCTGCTGATGATTGCGTACAAGCTCCACTTGTGTACTCAGATTCTTCAAGTTCTGTTTTTCTTTCGTACATTTTAGGTCCAAACCAATTTGTATCGCACAAATCCGGTGCTGCCTGATTGATTGTTATTTAGATAGCGATGATATAAAAACGCCCCGAACATAGCTTCTTTGTCGGTGGCTAAAATTCCCCGGATCGTATAAGGAAACGGTAACCTTGCGCGGACGCTTACGTATTCGAGATTTGTTTTTCAAAATAAAGTCTGCCAGTCCTCGTTTTATTAGGAATTATTTGTTTATCTTTTTTTTAGTAACCTGACTTATACTTACTCACTTTTAATGATAATTTTCACAAGTTGCATAAAATAAGTATTTTCGGCAAGTGACTTCTCATTGTTGCGAATTTGATAAGTAAGTTAATGTTTTATTTTTATTCTGTATAGTTGTTTGGGTACAGTTATGAGCAAAAACATGTATACACGATCAAACTGTTGCAGTAGATTTTTTATGCGAAATTTCTGAAGTTGTTATGGAATATTCCTGATATTGTAAGCTAAACATAAAATGTTTAATTTGAAAGAAAATTTTAACGTTTTCATAAATAATTTGACATCGTTTAAATCGCGTACTTCTCGTGGCATTGTTTGAACTCCAAACTCCACAATTGTTCGAATGGATTATAAATATACAGCGCCAGTGAAGGTCGACATATCAACAGTTACTTAAGCACTTATAAATCGCTGAAGAATAAAAACGACTGTTATTGATGCAATCTTTTGTTATTTATTATTTGGCGAAGGCACCGCTAGTTTAATTGTATCAGGGCGCGTCGAACGTTAAGTTCCATAATTACAGTTCGCGATATTCAGATAAATGTTTACCGGATCCCATGAGCGCATGAGTCTGTCTGCAGTTGAATTACAACTACACATACATACATACCGTGGTAACAGTTATTAATATTTTTTCAAGTAATTGTTATTGTGTTGTAAATGAAAATGTCGTCTTAAGATGCGTTAGTAATAAGTCAACTATTGTACAATTGCCAGTAACATCGGTGTACAAAAAAGCTTTTTTTTACCATCCAATAAATAACGAATCCTTCACTTTAGTTTCAGTGATACATGATTAGATTTTTTTTAAGCATAAATAAATAAAGCTTTTATCGATATAAAAAGAAGGAGTTTCTCAATACGTCGGGTCTTAATTTTGTTATAAGAAGTTCTTTGTTTACTCCAAGACACCTTAGCCGATTTGAAAATATGTATGTTTTTATTTTGAGAATTGTATATTAAACGTCTAAAATATAAAGCGAAACAAGGCTCTTTTTAAGGATAAACAATAATTATAATTCGAAATCGAAAAAAAATGTAATGTAAATATTAATTTCAATTTGTCTTACGATCTGTACGGATCCCTAAATTGAAAAGAGGTCGGAGGAGAGAGCATTAAATCGTAAAACAATCGCATAATGTGGAGGCAATATTTACAGAGGGAAATTAATGAGCGATGCGGGCGCGCGCCCTCGGGCCCTCGCGCTCATAACTTTTTGGCTTAACCAGATCGTATCGCGAAATAAAAATCAAGAATTTATCAGAACTTAATTGAAATAATGTAAGAATTCTAAATTAATAAAATAACAACTTTGTTTCATATGTTATAATACGTTTAATAAAATTAACGTGTCTGTGATCTGTAGTAACTATTTAGGTGATTAAACAATGTACCTATTAATTTTGGCTAATATTTTGTGATGTACTTACTTGTTTTGATAAAATTTGTTAATGTTGTTTAGTGCAAATAGTGATATTTAACTAATTCATTTAGGTTTGTTAAGTATTTACAGTGACGTTACTAATTCGGTAACAAGTATTTTTTTGTATTATTTTACTTAAAATGAAACGATAATTTATATGATATGATATCGTGAATCAAACACGTTGGTATCATTGGGACTTTTGTCAGTCCTCGTCAGAAAAAGTATTTTGTGTTATAATAAACGGATTTTAACGCAGAAAGTGTTGTATTATATTCCTAGTCAAAAAACTGTCTTATGATATGTAATTATTACCTACTATTTTGCATTTACTCATCACATCATTGGCTAATGTTAGCATTTTATCAAAAATCAAAACCTTTTGACTTTGATTTTTGATAAATACCAAATTCATATTTTAAAGTCCAATAAATGTACCAAAACAGTACTTCATATTTTATAGGAAGATACAACGTTGTATTCGTAAAGCTTTAGTTCGCGCACTGAGATTCTCTTCCTTTCCTGTTTTTATCCCATATTACGTGCTGTCGAGTTGAAAAAAAAAATATGGTTTAAATCTGAAGATGAGTATCATAGTGCTGATCAGTCGACATCTCCAGATTCACTTTCTCGTTGACAATATCATTCAAACCGTATCAAATTTTTGTTTGTCTATGTGGCTTCTAATTTAGAATTATCTTAAATTATGGTGATCATTCCTTCTCTTGTCGTGCCCATATCACGCAAAACGTATTATTTCTGAGATTGGCGCTACTTTTAAACTTCCTCTGACATACACGTTCTTAATCTTTAATCATGGTGTCACTCAATACATTCCTCTTAGCATTCTCATCTTACACAAGTGCGCAGCGAATATACAAGGAAAAATCATTATAAAATACCTAGTAACACATCAATAAGAGAGGTAACTTTATTCGTATGTAGGAATACCTTAAAAAAAGAGAATAGCTTAAACTTTAAAAGGTGCAACCTTGACGTAAATATGCGAATAGAGTGTTGGTATTATGGTTGGAACATCGTTTTTTTATTAGAACTGGCTTAGGTTTTTAAAACTTAAAAATGTTTATGGGAGGTTTTGTTTGTAAATAGAAGAGGTCTTAGCGTAGTTAAGGGCGTGTTAGATTTTCGAAACTTTAGGGCAGACTTGGACTTGGTGCGGGTCGGGCGCGGGCCGGCCGCGGGCAGGCGCGGCGCGGTGGCGCACTGCCGGGTGGTCGGCGATGCGACGACGCTGATTCATGTCGCTGATAGCTATCGCAGGCGCCGGCGCCCAGTGCTATTTTCTAAATTTATCACCATTCGTATTCGCCTACCACGCGTACTATTGAATAAAGGCATCTATAATTCTAGGCAAAGAAAAGATCATGCCCGATCCGGGCTTGACTCTGATTTATTAATCCATAATGTTATTTAATAAAGTTCTCAAGAATAACATCGGATACAGGTTAACTCCCATAGAATAAAATAACGCATTGAGCAAGGGTATTACTCATCATAATGTAGGTTTGGTTAGGGCAACTTCTGCGATCTATACTATACTATCTGCTGGAGTATACTAAATGGTATTTTGTCATTTTTGTTGTTTTAAAACCTCAACCTAAAACACATTTTGCTTAGGTACATGTAATTGTTAGGCATTCGTGTAAGTTGATTATTTGAGAAACTCGACTGCATAGAAAGTCGAGGCTTTCTTGGGTTAAAACAATATAATTCCAGGAGTATTTAAAACGAAACATCTTTCAAAAGAACTAGTATTGTAATTAGTTTTTCTACCTACTCGGAGCTAGAGTTTCAACATTACATCTCTCCTAGGCATGGGTACAATACTTTGAGTTATCTGCAAGTATCCTCGATGGTTACACAACAAATAGATGGACCTATTAAGCATGTCAAGTGGGTTAACGGCACCTGACAATGCAAATTGTATTTCCTTGCAAGAAAGAATAAAGTAATCTAAGCTCGACAAACAGTTATTTATTTAATAGCAGCGCGAATTAAGGTAACAAATTTCAGATTAACAATAGTAACAAACAAACAGAAGGTAACAGAACGAAGACAAACATTCGTGGCTCTTTCAAAGGCACACAATAGTCGTCATCAATTACAGGCAATAGATCGGCCAACATCATTTGTCCGTCCGTCCGTTACTCGACTGGGGCATTCCCACGGCTCTCGGGACGATCGTGTTTGTTGTCGGAATATGTCCAACGAGAAATACTAATAGAAAATTGTTTCTGATTGCCCCGCTCTCTACCTACTTTGATCGCCTACTCGACATCCACCTTCCTACTTTTATTAGGTACTTATGAAACTAAATTATATTCATTCGTTTTATCGCATCACAACTAGCTGACTAAGTACCGTTCATTCACGAAAATGTCATTCATAAGTTGAATGTAGATCAACATTATGTATGGCAGGGCGGGCCGATCTCACCGGAGCGTCTGATCACATTGGAATCTGACGTAGCTGTATAGCTACAAGTACAACAGCAACACATCAAAAATATTAATGAATGCCACGGGTATGTACTGACATGGTAAAATCACGGAGTAAATTCCAGGTTTATAATTATGCAGAACGATGCAAACCGTTGTTCTCCAGATGTTATCAGACACAAGACCGAAGAGAAATTGCTCCGATCAAAAGATAATCTCGCCGGAACCAAAATTGATCATTGATAGGAGGCGCGCGCGCGTCCTGCCGCTTGCCACCAGCCCACGCCCACGCCAATGTTAAGTCTTTTTTAATTTCAAGAAGTTTGTATCTTAAGATTGCCAATTTATTTTAATAACCACAAAATATGTAGATATCAATATGATAACTTACTCTAGGTACCTATTTGGTGTGGAGTAGTTTCAGCAAGTTAACTTGAAAATTGTCGCCTAACATCATTACAGGTTACAGTGTGTCTCTTAGTTGGTATCTAAGAGCTACACATATTATTAGCTTGCATATTTAGGTCACCTCTCAGAACAGCCAGCTTCATTCGATCTCTCGGTCAATAAATATCAGATTAAAGTGCCGCTATTGTAGCCTTCACGCACAAACTAGTACCGTGGCTTTCAATAACGGTTCGCACTATGCAGATTATCACTGGGGCGATAACCACGACGTGAAAGCGATAGCGGCGACACGATGCAGTGGAGCGGGTGGCGGCGCTGTCCCGTGGCGCGGGCGCAAGTGCTGCGCGGCGCATGCGCGAGGGACGCGTGACGTGCCGTGACGTGACGCCTCAGCCGCTTCACCCGCCCGACCCCGGGCGGCGCTAATAACTCATACCTGCTGCTAGGCTCCTGTATTCTGAACATGTCACACCGTGCACGATCTAGGTTATATCTAATTAATTCATCTGACAGGTTAGCATTAAAATGTTCCTATGCACTGTTTCGTATTATTTTTCGCGTGAATTAATAGTCGAAAATAAATAACATAGTACAATACAGTCATGTGCTTGTGTATAGGTATCTAAAGATGGATTTTTACAGAGATCAATATCATTAAACATAACTTAAATTGTCGAGTGTTCGTTATTTGTCACGCGTCATCCTTGCTAATTAGTTATCTCATTGTTTGGGCCCCTAATGACAGCTATGTATGAATATGATCTTGGTACTGCAAGTTCGTATTCATCCTCAAAGAAACTAAAATCATTTTAGACAGTAGTTAAAAAGGTAGCCAAGAGGTAATGTCGCATCACAATTTCACAAGAGTTTAATGTGATCGACGTTTGGCCTCGAACTTGTCTGCTGGTGTTAAGCAGTAAATGATGTTTATTGAAAGCTCGTCTTGCAACTGATACGACTCGACTATTGCCAAACCAAATGTTATTATTTTTAGGCGCCAGCGCCGATTTTATTAAAAAGTGAAGAACCAACCTCGACCGCATTTGTTGTATAGAACTGATTATATTATATTTAGGATCAATAACCATATTTTATATAATAATACGTGTATTGTATTAAAAATATTTTAGAATATTAATTTTGCAATATACCGAATCGAAAACAACAATCATAAAATAATAACATTTTCTACAAAATTTTGTGGGTTTCACTCTGGGTAAAAAACTTTAACGTTGAAAGACAAAAAGTAATTATTTAAAATGTTTGAAATAATCAAGCTCTATCAACCTCTACTTTTACAAAGTTAGGCTTACCTATCGTATTTTTAAGGTACATGACGGACATACACAAACTCGTACATGTGTTCTTAATAAGTATTCTTTTGGTCAACTAACAGAGATTTAGAATTTTTACAAAACGTTAGAATTAGCTTCGTCTAGCGAATCGTGAAAACGTATCGCTCTAGTTACCCCTGTAGGTTATAAAGGCGTGAGGGTGTTTATGGTAGCACAGCAGCAGAATTGGTGCAAGTGAAGCGCTAATTTTCTTCAGAATAATTAAACTTCATATATGAGGATGACAACTAATTTCAACTATTAGGCTTGTGTATTTTCGCCTAATTTATGTCAAAATAACTGTTACTTTTGCTCCCGATTTATCGCAAAATATATGTTATCTTGAGACTGAGCACGAGCAATGCTCTACAAAACGAAATCTGTAGTCTATACCTAAGGACTGTGTAACTGGGTAACCTCCTAGAAGTTATCAAGATGGTTTAAAGTGGTATTCTTATAAGTTCATAGGTGAGATGTGCTTAGATTTTGCATTAACCAAGAATAGTTTAACACCTACGCATAAAAGGAAAAAAACTGAGTGAATGACCTCACATGTCGAGGTATTGACATATCTAACCAATAAGCATCTGTTGGGAAGTGGCACCTACTCAATTAAACAAGCAAGGTTACCTTCTGTCAATCGCTTCGAGAGTTTCACACATATTGCAAGGTGCTCTATTATCAACTATTGTGAAGATTTGAATGAGTAATCTTCTTGAGTGTGATGAAATTTATCTTCGGTAAATTGAGGAGCATCGATAATATTTATCACAGTTGTCAATGTCTAATAGATTTATAGTGGGTATGTACCCGTTGTGGGTTTGCAATCGTTCCATGGGATATGGCGTGTGCAATTGAATTGAGACATCAAACTTGTTTCTCACTAAGGCAATAAAGGATTTAAAGCGCGAAGGGTTCAAATTTCAATTGGACGTAATGCTGAGTATTGAATGTCTGCACTAGTTCAAAGCGTTAAGTGCTGCGTGGGTGCTATCCGTAAACAAAATATAATGATCTGAGTAAAGATTTCAATGGCACTTAACCTTTTGTCCACGTGCGAGACTCCAACAAGCTATTGTAGTCTCAGACTGCTCGTTCTTTTACTACTTTCAAGTGTTTTCTTGGTACACCAGGCATTGTTAGTCTGGAATCTATCGGGGCCACGAACTGATGTGTGATATGTTTATGTGGTTTCGATCTATGTGATTTATTGTTGATTGTCAGTCAGGTGTTATCGATTTTAGTATCTTGATCGAAATTTGTTCGCCGCTTTCACTCAAGTAGATGACTCAGTCACACCGTAGGTTGTTGTTCAGAGTTATTATAGAACGACTGTGTTAATTAGAAGCAGTGTAGTAGCTCAGAATAAATTACGCACGATATATTAGGCGTAATTTTCTGAATCTAACTTATGTTCTAGTGAATAAATACTTATTGCCTGTTTATATTTTAGTAGAGTGGAAATAATATTTACCTCAAATAATTTGGGATGAGAGAAAAAAAAAGTAGACCATTATACGGTGTTACAAACGAACTTATTTATTCTCATTGTTTTGGTAAGATACCTTAACTTTTATATGCAAAAAGCTAGCGCTCTGGCTAGGCTTTGATTACTTCACCAAACTATAAATCAATGAAACCTGTATACCTTTTAAACCTACTACATGGCAGGTGAAAAATCACTGTTCAATAAACCATTTTCAAGCACATTCTTCATATAATTCATAAATAAAAATTAGTTGTTTGTGAAATGACGGCTTGTGTGTGAATCGGCAGCAGTGCTGAGACAGCGAGTGTGTGGCGTTTTGCTGTGGACACGTCTGATGCACAAGATAAGGCGGGAGGCAGCGCGTGTCCTGCGAACCGCCTAATGGCCGACATCGCCGCGGGCGCAACGTGCCTCACAGTTTAAATTGAACGTCAAGCTATCGATTTGCATAAATCACACCGTTACCATTTTCAATTATTTGACTGGCAACATTTGACTCAGACGATCAAAGCTACTTTGATTGTAAGTGACGTCGGTGATCAGTACCCGCAGCAGCCGGTGCAAGATCTCTGATAAGCTGAATTACTGCGTTATACAACGTTGATAAAAGCGAGAGGCATTAAATGAAACCACATATTCTGTATATCATTATAAGGCTACACAACAATAAAAAATTTTAAGTAAAAAAACTTTTTAAGAAAAAGCTTTTATTTAAACGCTCTAAAAAGAAGAAAATAAAATATTCCTTTTGGATTATACTAACAACTCCTCATTATATACAATTTATATATAATAATAAAAGCTTGTCGCGAGGTTTACATACCTATCAACATTCCTTTATATCATAATAATTAATTGTGGTAAATCGAGCGACAAACTTTTATTATTATATATGAATTGTGTATAATGAGGAGTTGTTAGTATAATCCAAAAGGAATATTTTATTTTCTTCTTTTTAGAGCGTTTAAATAAAAGCTTTTTCTTAAAAAGTTTTTTTACTTAAAATTTTTTATTTTTTACTTTTTAGTTATCAAGTTATTATTACTCTCAAAATGCCCTCTCATTTGATACCCATATTGTAGAAGTAGACTAAAGGTAACTATTCCGCCATCCTGCATGGTCCGCCATATTGAATTCAGAATGACGTCATATTCTTTTTCTAGTCACTCTTAACAAGCCCTTTCATTTGATACCCATATTGTAGAAGTAGACTAAAGGTAACTATTCCGCCATCCTGCATGGTCCGCCATATTGGATTCAGAATGACGTCATATCCTTTTTCTAGTCACTCTTAACAAGCCCTTTCATTTGATACCCATATTGTATAAGTGGGTTAAATATAACTGTTCTGACATCTTGTATGATCCGCCATATTGAATTTAGAATGACGTCACATATCTTATCATATATTGTCATCCAAACAAAATGCGTCCACAAAATTTCAGCAGAAACGGTTGAATATATCTACTTCAAAATTGAGTTCAAAGATTTCACCCGAACACACAAATATCCATACATTGCAAGTTAAATAAAAGCTTTTAAAAATCAAATCAATGTAAGCAATAGTTTAGTCACAGGATATTTTTTTAGTTTTTTTTTAGTTTGAACATGCTGTATCTTCCTGATTAGGTGACTAAGTTTTATAGGCATAGTTATCTAGTTGGCTCCGGTTGGGTCCGAAACCAGTCGGGCTATCCCGATAAATACGCGTGAGTAAACCGTTATAACGTTTTAAGTATGAATCATCCTCACGAAAGTTATTATAAAAATATTGCTTACATTGATTTGATTTTTGTTGTGTAGCCTTATAATGATATACAGAATATGTGGTTTCATTTAATGCCTCTCGCTTTTATCAACGTTGTATAACAATTGTTATTGAATGGTCTATTTCGAAAAAACAAAAGTGACATAAATGCAAGTTGATAAAAATGATAAATTGCATCGCTTTTCAGAAAGTACCGTGTTTAAGCAAAATTCATATTGTTAAATATGTATGACATGAGTATTAAGGGAAAGCTGGCGATGTGAATAATTTTTTATTGCGTCGATTCATTTATTATTCGAAGTTCGACTTCCATAAATTACGTCCTTTTATTTTGACAATATACGTTGTAAGCAGTATCTTTTGAGTAATACTTACTTTCAATTACTTTGATACTCGCGCTTCATTTCCGTCGGCGTGTAACAAGTTAATGTGTTTATTTTTACGATCGGAAGTTAGGCAAGCGAGGGCGAAGATAGGTAGTATTACTTAAATGAGTACTCAACAGTGGAGCTTATGATTTTTTGTATGTTTCAAAGATAATGTGTGAATCGTCGTTAGCAGTGAATGCAGTGCCGATCCTGTGCGCGCGGGAACAATGGCCTCAGTATAATAGTGTCTCGCGAGCCGCACCGAGCTGCGGAGCCGGCGACCACGCCTGCCGCTTTCCGCGAACAACTTGACGGCTCTGATAAACGTGTACCTTATTTAAATATTTATGAATGCGACCCATTCGGTACCGCGTCATTGAATGATAACATAATTAAGACACAAATACTTATTATTATGCAGGGAGGGTCTAGAGAATGTTTTGTACGATGACGGTGCAATATGTATGCTGTTGTAAGAGTTGCCGTGTTTCTACAGGACATATAGGTACCACTATGTACCCGTATACATATCTATTGGTAGATAGATACGGACCTACCAAAAGATGTTTATTAATAACTTGTATGGCACTAAATAAAGTGCATAGGTTTGTTACCCTGTATCTACCAGTGGACTAACGATTTACAATTTCCGGGGTTTTTGGTGGCACTGTCAATATAAATGTTGAACATCCTGCTATGAATCGCTCCCAGTCACTCCGTGGGCGATGTGAGATGACCCCACAGGATAGCAGTAGCATCTAGCCGTCTACACATTATCTATAAGCCACATTTACTCTTCAAAACTACCTGTTGTTTTAGATTTACCATAAGGCATTAAAAAAACCTTTGCTTAAAATAGGAGTTCTCTGAAGATATGTCCGTACATAGGGACTTAAGCAAAGTTATCTTTTTTCTCTTTAGACGTCTTTGCCTACCATACCTAAACTAATATCAAAATCTAAAGTTTTTGTTTCGACTAGGCATTTTTAGGCACATTCTGATGTCCAATAACTTATATGTTCCCAAGTACACATTCCGCAGATGAAGAGTAACGGATGAATTGCAGAATGGTTTGATTTATTATTTCAAATTCGTATGTGAACAAAACTATTCACTTAATAGAATATTTTACTAAAATCGATGTAGAGTTTGTTATTCATTTATTAATTTACTTTACGCGTGTAAATTGGCCAATTAAATGGTAATAAATTTTCCTGACCGGGGTTTATCCAATTAGCTCTACAGAGAAAGTATGATTCATAAACAATTTGGAAAAATGAAAAATATTGTTTGCATCTTATAAAAACACGAAGCGAAATTATATGTAGGAGTTTCCTACATAACGACATAAATTTTCCTTAGATTGCAAAACAGCACCTCAATAATTTACTTTTACATATATCTATGTAGTTCCAAGTTATCTCCAAGCTTTTAAAATAGTCGAAAGTAGACACCTACATATATTACGAAATGAAACGTTTATTTTAGGGCAAACATTTTAATTTTTGAAGTTTCTTGCGCGGTTAGTCCAGTAATAGGTGCAGGGCACGCGACAGTCGCCCTGCCCGCGCGCCGCCGCCCGCCAGTGTCCGGCCGCTAGAGCGCGATAGAGCCGCGCAAGTAATTGACATTTTATGACTCGTTAACTTTGATAATCCGTTTTATCTTTTTATAAGATCTGCGTGTTACAAAGATGAACTGTGTAGCTATTATATTTATTACTCAATGTTTGTTTTACGCTTTTCTTAAGAGCTAAGCTGATATATTATAGCTGTTGTTGTACAAAATAATCTTTTTTATATTTGAATAATGTGTGTAAATAAACAGATATTTCGATGTTGAACATTTATTTCGCTTTTTTTCCGAGTATATTTAACTAAATGAAATTGTATAAAATATTGTATTCATCATTTCCACTGCATCAAAACAAGGACAGGTTTCAAGTATTGCAAATCAAGTTTCACAATTAAAAGATACAAAAGTTTTAAGACATATAAAACGTGAACCAGCACCACTAAATAAAAACATTATGAACACCTCGCGGCCGACGAGAGAACATTATTGTAATCAATAGCTTCATTTAATTTCACATTATAATATTCACTTAAAGGCTTTACCGCAACAACATGCTAGCGATACTTATAGCATCGTTTGCGGTTCTCTTTTATTTTTGTTTGCGCACAATACGCGTGCATCTCTATTCCATAACTGCGGCGAGACCTGTTCACTGTTGCATTCTCAGTTAATCAAGCACTATTAGCGTACTTGGGAAATTAGCTAAGAAACATGCGCTAACCGGCTGGTAGCTCAGAGTCGACAATTAAAGCAATCATAATTCTTAAACAAAACAAGAATAATGTCTACTTAAACTTAAGTACCCTGTTTTAAACGCTTTAACAATAATCACTTGACATTTCCGTAAATATACACACTGCGATATTACCACTAAACTGTGGTTAAACAAATGTACCTATGTAATGAATTTAATCCTCAAACATGTTAAACTTTATAAATAAATTAGTTACTTTAGATTAAAAAGCTTTTTTTATGGTATATATACTGTATTTTGTAACCGTGCTCGTAACGTGTTACATTTGCCTACTTTAATCTATTAAACGTAGATGTTATCAATTGATACTTAATGCTCTACGCCGCGCGCTATGACTAATTGACAGTGATGCAATGCTTTGCACTGTCTCGTTGGTATCTAATACGCATACAATTATTGTTCACAACGGTGTACTACATTGTGTCGTGTGTACCGTATTTATTGTATGACAAAAACATTTAATGAGAAGAAACTTCTATGATAGAGACTATAGAGAGTCTATCACTAACTTTGACAAAACAAGATTTATATCAACGAGATAGATAAGGCGTAAAGGATAATTTATCTTGAGCTCGTCATTTCTTATTTTATGTCGACTTCGGTAGTGTTTTCTACAAAATGGGTCGCGGTGATGCTGGCAGGTCAAGTTCTAGTGACCTGCTATTACTTATGCGCTATTGTGATCTGTACTAACAACGCGTCATTATTGTGTAGAGGTAGGCCATAAATATAGCCTCTAGTATGTATAGTTAATAAAGATAAACCGACTGCATTAGAATTAGTAACGCGTCTTTAAGTACATCAAACTCGTAGGTGCGCAGAAACTTTCTTCGATCAAATTAAACGAATCAAACTTGATGATTCATATTCTACTTACTCTCGTGTCATTGTTGATTGCAATTCCTTACAATACCATATTGGTATCGGAAATATTCAGTTGACAATTAAATAGAAATCTGCTACCTACACACTACCTAAAATAGGTGTACGATATATTCTCTCGTTAAACAACGGTCTTGCAGACGTTTGGTAGGAGAGCCAACGAATTTGAGCATGTTTAAATAAAGAATAGTTATGATTTGAATTTCTGTTAAGGCTCGAGTCCCAGCCGCGCCGAGCATTGTTTGAGACATTATGGCCCAAATACGGCGCGCACACCTGTTAGTGTTGCCCGATACCTTACTAACTTAACCTACTTTATTAACTTAGCCGTCTAATAAATGTATTACCAGTTTACTTAGTTAAGTTAGAAAGTCCGCACGGTATGGTAATTCCATTACTGATTTTAACGAATATGGCAGGATGAAAGTTGTGATCGGACATTAAATTAATAATCGCAATTCGTAGTAGGCAGATACGTACCTCTCTTAACGTATAGGTACTGCCTTGATTACATTTTGAAACTCAGTCGTCGATTTCAGTAGTTTCATTGATTTCGTGTGGTTATTTGTAAGATTGTGAGTTTGATCACACACTACAGTTGCATCCGTTGCTGTAGGTAGTCGATACACGATCGGCTGCAAAAGGAGCGTTTACACTTGCGATAGGGTTTCTAAATTGGTTGTGCGTGAAGAGTAGTATTGTGTATTGTAGGGATGTAGATTTGGATGCCGTTATAATATATATCGGAGTATGTCGCGGGACAGCGATGGCCGCTGCCGCGCCGTGGCCGAGGTGCGACAAGGGCGTGCGACGGACCGTTCCAATTTACGGGTCACGAGCGGACCACTCGCGCGCCGACCTATCTGCCTTTCCTCCATAATTGAATCCAATGGCGTGGGAGACTCGATACAACTAAATAAAATAATCCATACAATACTACTGATTGTTGTATCAACTTTTTTAACGATGATAACTTATCGATATTAGCTTTCAGTCTATATCTTCAAATTACTTCCTGTACAATAAAATATTGATCGTAAAAACTATAGGAAAGCTATCGTCTTAAAAATATTATATTACCATTGTTAAAGTAGTAGAATATCTATAGTTCTAGTTTTACACCTGTTTATTTGATTTGTGAATAATAGCCACAATCGTCTAGTGTTAAGTTACTATGTCCGTACGTAAGCCTTTTTTGAAAGTGCGTCGGCGTCGGCGCCGGCGCGGCGCGGCGCAGGTGCGCGATTGTCGCGGATCGGTCTCAGATAACGCTATAGCATTAAACTTAAATACGAGATCAAACTTTGAACACTTGTGCACTACGCTATTGCAATTGATTGCTTGTAAAATTACCTGGTGATTTATCAATAAGTGTCCTAGGTTCAACACTTAAGTTTCCTATTACGCTCTATCTGATATTATCTTTTAAACATTTGATTAGTTTAAATGTCAAAGTTCATAATTAGTAGAATTCATGCAAATTTCTTTAACCCTTATCTCTTTTACAGTTGTTGGTTATTACTTAGATTTAAGATCTCATAGCTACGTTGTTTAATCAAAAGATACACAGTAGCAATTAAAGGGTTACTAAAGTTAATCCGCTTGTAGGTAAATAAATTGCGAATTCTGTGCTGTTAGGATATTGCTTACCTATATGCTTATGATAAATTATTCTTAAAACTTGCTTATTAATTTTTAGTAAGTAATGTCATTTTGTTCTGCCAAGCAGCATTTTGCAGCGTCAGTAAGAGCAACGATTTTTCCTTAATTGTGTAGTTGTAGGTTTGCTCCAAATTTAGACAAAACTCGCAACCGTATAAGCCTGTAAGGAGAGCGCATTATAAGGCGCATAAACCGCGATACGGCCGTTGCAAAGGTTAAGGGCACAAGACACCACGTGGGAGGTGCCAGTTTAAGAAATCCGAGATCCTGTCTTGTTCACAAATGGCGTCCATTTTCACTGCAACTTTGTCCTGGAAATGCATTAAACAGGTACTATAGTTTACCATGTGGAAATATGGATACAATAAAATGTTCCAGAGATAGTTGTCCGAGTAAATTGTGGAATGGGCTATTACATTATTAACAATATTTCTGGGTAATATTAAAACACTACTATTAGTTGGGGCGGTAGCTAAAGCGTGATAGAGTAATGTAGTATTCGCCATGTTTGGCAACTGTTCTGTTTAACTTAGCGTATTTTTACAATAACCGGATAATTATAACGCTACATGCAATTATTTTAATAAACCTGGAAATTTTGATCTCTAAGTAAACAACGTGTTTGTTGTAATTACAAGCCGATCACCTAATATCAGAGTATAGCAAATAACCGCGGATAGTGTGTACGTACACTAGTACAGTGTAGTTCACACAGCCAAATATCAGAGGGTTGTTTTATAAGGTAACGCTGCAACGGTGAGTTGCACGACTGCGGGCTGAGGATAGTGCATTACGTGTGAGTGCGCGAGCGCAGTCGTGCACACGAGTTGGTTCATTATCGCGCGTGATGCATTTGCGCCTGCCGCCCACCGCCGCCGCGCCGCCTGCGTCGCGTCGCCGTCTGTCCCATAACGTCCGCTCTCCATCTACCTTTAAGTAGTAATCATCGATGATTTCTTATGCCTTCAGATATTGAAATTATACATGTATTTTTTTATAGAAAGAAAAAAATATAAGAAACTGAAGTAAATACCTGTACCTAGTTTTATAAATAGTTTAGTGGTTCAGGCACTTTCTCGCTAAAAACTTCACAACATAACACACACCTGATTTGAGTCACTTCCTGGAATTCATATTAGGTATGAATTCATGACCTTACAGTGGGCATAGATCAATAACATCCATATTGCATAATATTGTTTACGGACGAACAGGTTCTTTGGATTTTTAATTTGATCAGGGCTGACCACACTATGATACCTTCTAAATACAACAATTTTATAAATAAATGAATCTTTCTGGTAATTTGTGCAGCAACAACACTAAATTACTTCAAGTAAAATCATGAGAGTGCAATACCATTAACATGAGTTTCGTGAATTCTATAACGGTCAGGCGTAACGGTCAAACTACGAATAAATTCAAGATTTGTATTTATTCGTAGTCTTATTTATAGAGTTTCTAAACAAAAACATTAAATACTGATCCATATAGATACTACCTATGCAAAAAAATAACATTTAATTTTCTAGTTAGGCACCCCTATAGTTATTATTTCCTTTGTTGATTTTGATGAATGGCAATGGATAAGGAAAACGGGCTTTCGAAATTTAAAATATTATTTGCATAATAAAGCGTGTAGTGATCTTTCCGACAACATGCGCGTACGTCAACAACACCGTCTCCGAAAAACAATATGTGACGACGAGGAATCCGTAAGTGTGTTGTTCTCAAACTCGAAACTAGCAATCTTACTCCCGCTCAGACTTTACACTTAATACCGTTTGCAAGTTAGTCACACATTTCAGTCATTATAATCTACTTCGTCAACAAATCCTGCGCAGTCAGTTGAACGTGGTCTTAATTCCGATCAATGATTTACAACTTGTTAATAATACCGCAGGTTTAAGCCGCACATCCATAAATCAAGATCCGAACTGTAGCTTAAACGAAAATATTGATTGTAATGCTCCGGTTTACGTGGTTCGATGTTTATATGTAAGAGATTTTTGCTCGAAGTAAAGGAATTTATGATGTAACGGTTGAATCGGCCCTCACTCCTTCATTTTCCCGTAAGTAATGATAAGTAACAATTTTTTTATTAAAATTTAGCGAAAGTTATGTTTCACAGGTAACATTCGTTACCGAAATCGTTACGTTGGAGTTTTTTAAACAGGTTAATTGATTAGTTGATGCGGCGAGCAGGTATCACGCCGCAGTCATTACCGCAGAGACAGATGATGGCAATAAATACAATTTGAACACGGTTAGGAGTAAAGAATGGCTCTGGGAAGATACATCCGCGCCAGACGTATTACTTGCAGGTGTAATGGCCGCCGTGATGGGCGTTCTGCCCTATTGCTGTTTCTAATTACTGAACGTAATTTAACCGCCTTATATCGTGCGATCTCTGTGTTCTCTGACAAACATCTAATCGGTTTCTTATATTTATTGTATTTCTATGACCAACAAATAAAAGGCGATATGAGACTGCATAAATATGAATGTTTCTGTTTGCATGAGTCGTGTGTATGAGCGCTAGGATTCTAATGTTGCAATATCCAATCTGTTAACCCGACGCCCGACGTGGACGGACATTGTACAACTGATTTACTCAACGACTTATGAATATGGAATGACTGGGACGAACGTAGATGAGAGTGCGAACCACCGAATAACTCATGACAATAAATGTGTACTTATGGCTCTTAGTTCAGTTCATTTGCTACAAGAGAAATTTATTTGGCTTGTTAATAACTCAACTGAATATTCTATTATCCATTAGAATAAATACCCATATTACTTAAATAACATTTTTGTGCTTTTGTAAAGTCAGTAATCTAACTATATTAAAATCATTTAAATAATATGGAGGTCTTTACAGTTTTATGACTCCTCGTATATTATATTTAAACGTTATGGTATATTAGCTACTTAATGTGTGCGTAATGGTCGCATTCATTATGGCTAAGTGTTCTAAGCCTCACATATTTATTGTGCGGCATTCTCTAAACTAGACACGTAATAAGCAGCTCGCGTCATAGCTCGGGAGGAGGAACAATGAGGCTGGGTGCAGGCGGGCGCTCCACAGCCGCGCGACGGCCGCGCCACCGCCGCGCCACCGCCGCGCCGCGCGCTGCCGGTGCCGAGGTGAGCTCCGGGGTCACTGCTCTGACCTGCGCGTGGGCGCGCCCGTTTCCGCCCGCGAAACCGAATCATTGCGCCCCACACTCCTAATCTTTAACGATATAGCACATACACACACGACTTACAACACTTGCTGTTATGCTTTTATGACGGACATAAAAAGTTATTCAACCGCCACAATTCTTTCAAAAAGGATGTTTAAGTAGAGTGACTTGTTGCCGTGAAAGTTAGGTATTATCTGCGTTAACTTTATTAAATGATTTTTATTTTGGTATTTTATTCAGACAGGTGAATTGATCTACTTTTAATCTATTACTGCTATTCGGAACCACAAATCCACTTGTGGTGCTAGTGACGTTAAGTATGCATTGTAATTTTAGAACGCTACGAAGAACGTTATGTTGATTACCCATACAAAATGGTTCAACCACTGCTTGTAAATGAAATATACTTTAATAACTAGGTACGTAGCGAGAGACAAGAAGCGTGGCTATAATTTATCGTTTAGTGAGATGTGTAAGAGGCCTCGAACCTTACATCAGTGCCAAAGATTTTTCCGGTTTCATTGTTACTTAGTGAGTGTATTGTTCGCGGCACTATCGTTACAATTAATAGTTTAAAACAATTGCGTTTACAAAGCTCCGTTAGTTCACTCTATCTGCGTCAAGAGAGCTGTGCCGAAATATGTTTATCGACCATCACCACATCGGACGCTCGAAAGTCCTACGAGAGCGCGCGCTAACTATGGAGTAGGCTTGCATCCATAGTTACTGACTATATTTTAAATTATTTATTGAATCAGTGGCACTCTTTTAATAAATACTCATTAAGATGGTATGGGAATAAATACTTTACACAATTATTTTTTTGTTCAAAACAATTTACTTTTGTGACTTGGATAACTTAAAAACTTCGACAATGACACTATTCTCTTTTCTTAATTAAAAGAAAAGAAAGTCTACGGAGTAAAAATGTTTTGTCGTAGACTAATAGTAATGAAGCCTATTACTAGTAGTACTACTAGTAGTAGGCTTTATTACCTTCGGATAATTACATGTACGGAAGTTGTAATGGATCTGTTTCCATGTTGTTGCATCTCAACTAAATAATAAAAACTACATTTGCATACACTCGTAGGAATTACAATGGCCGATTTAATTACGGTTTATTTTTTATATGAATTAATAGCAGGTCCAAATGTAAACGCGCTATCTATTCAGATCAGCTGTATTGTCAATGCGTAAGTTACAGTCGAGAGCTTTGTACCATTGAAAAATGATATCTATGAACTTTAGTGATAAATTACTCACTACCATTATATAATTACTTTGTAAATTCATATATTGATAACATTCAATTTGATTTTAACAAAGGACTAGATGCATAACATTTACCACTGCAATGCCGATTGCGTATTATAAAATGACCTATTATAAAACAAATCATACCTAGTCGTAAATCTCTTCTTGCAGTAATATTAAATCATTTCAACATTCGTTAAAAATGTCGAGATTGGAAAAAGCTTGTTCGGCTGAAAGAGATGTCCATCTTTAGAATATAAATTCAATATTATTCGCTAACTACAGTTACAAACACCCTAGTATTGTTGTCACACTATAAACACAGGTACAGATAGACATACGGATACGTCCACATTATTATAAAAGATCTAAAGAGAACTTTCATAAAAGCGTTCATGGCAAGCGTTTACACTCCAATATTTTTTGGCACCAAGCCATTGTATGCAAATGAAGTAATGAATGTTTTCACTGCAACAAAACACGAGTAACGGTTCCCTTAAGTGAAGATTTGTCGGCCAATAATAATTATCACCGGCTTGTAACAAATCCACGCGCGTGTTGGTACCTACGTCTCTACTTATCAAGTCAATGATGTGTAGGTTTGTATGCTAATGTTGCTTTCGAAAAGTGACAGAAAACACATTGTTAAATGATTGTTCGTACATATATGATTTAAAATTATGTTTTCCCAAACTATTTGTGATACACAGTACCTATGCATGTAATACACGTGGTAAAATGACCCAGTAAAAACTTGTTTCAGAATTTTCAGATAGCTCTGAAAGTGATCAATAATGGAGAGCAATGTCTGTAACCAAAGGAAATGGTATTTATTTAACTTTCTTCATCCCCAGACTAACTTTAGTGTCTTTTAATTTGTGATTTTACTTTATGTTCCCATCGTACGAGATTCTAAAGATTTAAAGCTTAAAAGCTCTAAAGCTCAGTTGCTGGTTATGTGCGACTACTGGAGCACTCACAGCCGTATTGTCGGCGCTATAGCGATTGCATCAGGGATTCTTCTAAATCTGTTGATGCGATAACGCGGAAGAAATCATAATTTCGTCAACTGAAAGTGATGTCAAACTACGAGCGGGAAACCACGCGATATCTTTTATACGGACATAGTTTTTAACTTTAAAGATCAATGTAGATATTGAAATGCAGTTCGAAAATAAATTTTAAAGATTATTTTTTTCTAAGCCATACTTTTACGTCATAAAAAAGACAGAGGTCGTAACTTAGTATCCGGATGTGCATTGTGCATATGCAAACTTAAGTTTGACAAGTTGCCATTAGGAGAGTTACAATTAAAGAACCTTCGCTTTTTTGATAATTATAATTGTTTTTAATTAAGAAATTTATAAGACGTGGTCCCCACATAGTGCATGCCGGTGGCGATGACTAGCGACTGATTCAATTAGAGATTGCGTTCACTTGTCGGCGGACGCGGACGCGGGCGCGGGCGCGCCGGGCACTGCGCATGCGCGGGACCCGCACTCCGCACCACTCACTGATCTTACGATACGATCTACTTTTCAAACGAGACAATGTCGTGATGTTTTAAGCTGTGATCTAAAAAGTAAATGGCCGGTGTTTTTAGGTTGCCATTAGTCGATCTTTATTGTTAGGGTTGTTATTAAAAATAAAAGATCTAAATGGTCTAAACGTTTGATGGTTTACTACTTACTTTAAATGCCACTTACATTGTATTCTAAACAAATACTTATTTTTCTTTCAAAGCGATTGAATGTTTTTACAAAAAAGACGAATCTGAGTGTGGTCATTGCTGATTTAACATTGCTTAGGTTAGCCTCTGTTATTTATTACTTTAATTTTTCTTATTATTCAGGATCTGCAAGCATGAACTTACATTTAAGTAATTTCTTAATGAAGCCTCCATAACGAATCGTGTTTAATAATCTATATCTTGTAATATACAACAGTACAGTGAAGTTAATTTACAAAGGTAAAAGTGGCTAAACCTTGCAGGTGACGATCACCAACTTTTATAATCAGGATGCAGCCATAAATTACAAATACTTTATGTTCTTGTTTTACTTTCCACCAGACATTTACTTCTTAAGCAAATCGTCATAAAAATAATACTTTCGAATATTATATAGTTGAGTTGACGCTCCGTGAAACGAGAAGATTAAACAGACGTAAAGTATTATAGTTAATAATAATTCACGTCTAGCAGAGACTAATGTCAGCCATTATTATTTTAAAACGCTTAAAATATTTAACGGTCTCGAGATTATTAGGTATCTGTCATCATTATCCGATTAAATGCTCACTCTAATTGATGGAACTGACTGGAGCGGGCGCCGAATCAAACAATGTCAAACTATATCGCCGAGTGCAATGACTGTTTGTATAGCAGAACATGTTTGCTATAAATGCGCGACACAATTGCTCCAGTAATTAATCATTCGGCTAGAGTAGTCAAGATACTTTAGTACTTAAATTAAACATCTTTAGTACTTAATCGGCCGCTCCACTTGATACATATCTCGCTGAGCTCCTGTTTTATCTTCTCTATCGCTATAATCTATCTAAGTACTTAGAAATTAATGTGATAGTATTTCGACAAATGAAGTTTTATTACAGAATTCCAAGTGCAATGAATAGCAAGGTTTGCGGTTGAATTGTTTGTCTATCATCGGCGCAAACGTAAATTTGTCTCGGTAGATATACGCGGAGCGTCGTACACTGGCCCACTACAATTATTGTCTTGTCACTCCGCCGGAGTTACGCGCTCCATCCACTCTGTACATTTGCTTTATGTGAGATCACCCATTCTGGAAATGTGTGCATGCTAATCTTGGGCTAGACAACACTCACGAAATACACACATCAACATTGTCTAGGGATATTTTGTACTTCTCCAATTTACTTGAAATTTATTGAAATTAACCTACAACATGTATATATTTTTATAAAGCCTATTTATCGATCTACACTCTAGAATAAAAGAAAATTATTTTTTTTGATTACACAAGTTTTTATTCAAATAAAGAAAAAGACGTGAAATAATGTTAAAACTAACAATTAATGTTTTTATCGAGAAAAAGTGAAAATTAAGCAAAATTATTATGTTTCTAACTGTAATGTGAAAGATTAGTGGTCATTAAAACGACCCATGACGTTAATGGCGGTCCTACAACGGATTTTTATGCTTAGGATTAAGTTGTCGAAGTCCGGCTGCGGTCTATGTCCCAGGTCCGACTAAGATGCAAAAAAGTTGTTCTTCCGTCGCAATGTTAGCAGGAAAATTCCTCAAAGCCCTTCTTTGGAGTATGTCCCACGCGTGTTCTATGGGATTTAGGTCGGACGATTAAGTGGGCCAGTTTAAGACCGATGGATCGTGCTCCTGCAACCAGATCGTCACCATTCTCGCTATGTGCGGGTGGACGTTATCGTGCATGAGCGTGATTTTTTGGGCCTATTTGTAATCGATGGGGTTAGATTATCGATACTAGCACCTCGTTACGCAATTTTTCAGCCGTCATGGTGTTTCTGATTCAAACGAGATCTGTTTTTCCACCAACACGAATTCCAGCCCAAACCATAATTGTCCCCCTGAGGTATGAATGGACTTCCTGAGGATGTTGCAGACGGGTCTCACGACCAAGAACTCGCCAAACACGTCCTCTACGTATATCACTGTGGAAACTGAACCGGGACTCATCGGTAATCAGCACTACAGACCACTGGTTAGCTTTACAGGGCAAAACTTCATGAACCCACTCTAGTCGTCGTCCACGATTTCCTCAACTTCATGCTGGAGTACGAAGCGGTCTGCGAGCATAAAGATTAGCTTCATGCGGCCTCCTCCTCACAATTTGGTCACTCACAAGCAATTGGTGCTCCGACTGGAGCCTCTGAACCAACTGCATGGCCGTAACATTTGGTTGTCTTCTCGCGGCAACATGCAGAAATCAGTCTCGTTGTTCACTGGTTTTGCGCTTACCGCCTGAGTGTCTTTCAGCCACTTCTGCAGTAGCACGATAACGTAATCATAATCTTGATATCACGTTTTTTCGTGTCCCTATCTCCTCAGCAATACTTCGTTAAGTAGCCCCAGTTTGGAGCATTCCTACTGCCCTTAAAATTTCCCCCTTCGATAAATGGCGCCGCAGCGTGATGCGCACAATAACAATAATTCGATATTAAGAGATAAATTGTTATAAAACTTAAATTTGCTACAAAAAAATAGCCAAAAACCACTGTAGATAAATGACACCTTTCGGACTTCGATACCATTATGGCGCGTATATCTTTTAATTCTAAATATATTTTTTAAATTCAAATATGGAATCATTAAAAAACGTTTAAAAAATAAGTTTTCTTCAAAAAAAATAATAACTAGTCAGTATTTTTTGAGTTTATGAATTTTATACAAAATATCCCTAGACTTTGTTGATGTGTGTACATTAATGATATCAATATTCATAATTTATATTGTCTACTTTAAATTGAAATATAGAATTGATAAATTATTCAAAATATCGTGCTAACAATAGTCTTGACTGTAATAAAACAACTTATTGAGAATGAAAGCAAAAAGTTAAATGTTTCAAAAGACGGAAACACAGTACAAAGCTCGTGTAATGGCACATGTTAGCGAGACCGTTACAAACCAATCGATGTATCACAACTGTACGTGTAGATTGCCAATACCAACAAAAATTAGCTTTAAGTTTCAAACATATAATAAAGATAATAGTCAAAAAGCGGTCCACAGTCCACTAAATATAGTGGTGTAATTTGGTTTTGTGAGCAGGTTGTCAGTGGAGGTGACCTCACGGCGCGGGAGAGCACTCGTGGGTGGGGCCATTTTGACTTTTGGTAATTACATTCGGACACCTTAGACGGACATTTGGATGAAATAGGCAATTATGTTTCATCATAATGCTGTACTTACGTTTTACCTGTACGTACAACTGGCGCCTTGTGTTTCCATAATTCAATGTCAAGCGACTAGTGTGTCAGAGATTTATTGGCGTCAACTTAATGTAAAAGCTGATTTGTAATATCCAACGCATTGAAATGTTAACAGGCGTCGCTTATATTTGTATACAACAATTTCTTAATAAGATATGATATATGTACGTGCTGCTGTTAATTATACTCATATAGATATCTAATTTAATGTGTTGACTATTCAGTAGTTATTAGTTGTAAATTCTAATTCCATGAAGCCAACTTGATAGCATCGTAAAACTATGTGATTTAAAAGCTGCGGATTTGGATAACGAGACGCTTGCCACTTCGGAACATAAATTATTATTTTAGAAATCATTAATTGCGTGTTTATGTAGCGATTACTTCGATCTCCTTTGTTTCTCGCCAAACAATAGGAAAGGTCAGTGGGAAATCGTTTTATTTTCTGTTCTTAAAATACACTTTCACCAATAAAATGTGTTGTCCAAAAGCGCCAATTTGAGAAATGGTGGGCCATTAAAGGCAAAAACATATGTTTTAGTTAAAGGAAAGTGAGTTTATAAAGTAGTTCATCTTCGAAACGAAGCTCTTTGTGAACTTTTGATGTGAGCGCTTTTGTTGTGCTTTATTTTCAAACTTTGATGTTCGACATTGATTACCTTTTATTACGTAATATGTGGTTTGTAAGGGGTAAGTTAAACAAAATATGAAAATCATTCATTGTTACTGGTAATTTTTAATAATAAATACCCGTGTAAAAAATTTAGATATACGTACAATAGATAATTTAAAACATTTTCATCCAGTTTCACAAATTTTTTTTAGTTCACTGTAGCAATTTCGTCCACACTCCAAAAAACTATAACTCATCAAATACCTAGCAAAGTTGATAACTGGACAAATATTTTTTGCTGAACTTTAGCAGAATAGTGAGGAATGTACGGCGAGTGTCGCCGGGGGCCGCGGCCGGTGCGCGGATCGTGCGCGTGCGCTCGTGGACCGATGATCATGCCCCGAAGCCTCCCGATCGCTGACACACGATCTATTTTCAATCGATCTACAATTCACTTCATTGGCAAGCTTTACCCACATTGTTTGGTTTTTAGGAATTAGCCTTGACTACAAATGTGTTCTGTGGCTATTTATGGTAATGTTACGACTCTTGCGCAATATTGTATGTATTGTCTTAAAATGGGCAATGATAATAGAGGCTGGCTTGATGAAAACGAACTAAAATTCCCATGTTCAAAAATATTTATAGCATTATATTGTTTAACCTACAGCCGAGTCTAGTTCCTTGAGTAGAGCTTTCGAATAGTTTTTTGGTGGGTCTACACTGTATTTGATAATTATCATTAGAATGCTATAACAATAGTAATTCCATTTTAACAGAAAACAACAAAATAGAATTAACATTATATTTAATAACACCTATTAATTTTGGGACGTTGACAGGCGAATAAGCTAGTATAAAGCAACATTGTAAAAAACATGGTATTCAGATTTTATTTCGTTAGAGTTTCTTAGAAACGAGACAAAGAGTCGTGTTGTTTATACTCACCGATAGCCTACATTCACAGTCTCGTTTTGATCTCCAAACACCTCCACATACCTACGACCTGTTATATAAAGAATTGCCAGTATTTATAGAAAACATGTAACGTATGTTCATTATAAAAATATTTGTTCCAAGTATTTGTGGAACGGAGTCTCAAAAGCGCCGATGTTCGATTGTTGTGCCGGCGCAACGTAATTTTTCGATACATATCTATCTAACGTAGGATTTATCACCTTGTTCAATGTGTAGATATCGTGTTGCTACAGATTTAAATGTTGTACACTTTATATTATCAGATGATTTTTATTATATTGTGAAAATACGTTGTGGTTTATTGCATTGCAAAACATGTTTAAACTCTGTTTATTTGTTATGTGTTCATCCTTGAGTATTTAAAAATATTCACTGTGTTGGCATGTCTTTAATTGAATATCTGATTGTGGAATTAATTATCATTCATAGATGAATTCGTAGAAATGTTTGTATATCCGCCTCCAATATGTAACCTGCACGTAATGTCCGATATTTTTGACTATAGTTATCGGAGAAATTAAGAACATTTTAATTGATAGTGGATTATCACGTAGTAGTGGGTTGTAAGTAGCGGGCGGTGTGGTGCTCAGCTCAGGTGCACAGAACAGTTAAGTGAGACGTTCACCCCGGCGGCGGCGGCGCGGGCGCAGCAACACGCGCCGACCCGATCCCGCGCCTGCTAACTATGTAGATCTTCCCACGATTTATGCCGAACCACCTTCGATTTCTTCTAGTACGGACCTCCAACTATGTGGGAAATGGACTAGCATCGTTAAACGGATTGGACTAGATACTTTTTATAACAATTACGAACAAATTGCTATTACGATACGAATATTTTGTTTGTGATCTCGTTGATGTCTTTTCTTCTAGGTACTTGATTTGAAAGGAATAAAAATTGTGTTAAGGATAAAGATGAAGTTTAAATAAAATTGTTGGTGGCGGTGTGTTTGGTTTAATTAATATGTTGCGATGCTCTTTTTTTGGTACATTTATCCTCAGCTCAGGTACCTAATTACCTAAACCATAGACCTCAGATTAGACGTAAAATAAGTTATAATAAATATTCTAATAACTTCCCGCTTATTGCTTGCTAAAATATTTGCTTCTTTAATTTTAGATTAACCAGTGATATCTATATAAGATAATGTAAGTTTTCGATATGGTTACGTACTTGACAGAGCTTTTACTAGTGGAGTACTTAAGCAAAAATAACAAAGGGTACGACTTTGAATGAGCGTACAAACGAATATTGAAAGAGTCTGATTAGTAAACATCGCTATTATTCAATGAAACAGACACAAGTAAACAGCGTGAGTGACTCCGTTCGTCTTCTTTACAATCGGAACATGATTGTTTTGTTGTTGCGTAATTTTTGCGATGCCGTATCGATAAGTTAAACGTGACTTAGCCAACTTTGTTACTTAACACGATACACGCTTTTAACACAAAAGAAGTTATAGATATCTAATCGTAACTCATTTGTGTATACCTATCATTAATTTTAAATTATGCGTCGATGAAAATTAACAAAGATTAGATGAGCTGACGCAACCGTGAACGAAGTTTAGAATATTATATTTTTGTGATTTTGAACTAGAATGGATTTATTTTTACTGATTCATTAAGATTTTTGTAGCGTAGGTAGTAGCGTGCCTTTCTTAAAACAGCTTTAATCTTTGTTATTACTTACTTGGAAAAGTTATTAGTTATTTATTACCGATTAAATATTTAATCTCTATGCCGACGGATTTGGCTATTAGAGATAAAATAATTACAAGTTTCGTAGGATACAATTATCATTCATAATGTATAAAAATCCTATCTCTCGCATCCAGCGATAGATTAAATAAAATATCTAGCCTTAAGGAAAACAACATTCTTGTAGTCACGTCAATGTAGTTCCAGACGTTCTAGGCTTCTGGAAGATCAGTATTAAATTTAAGAAATAGGAAATGTCTCTATTAATTAGAAAAGAGGAAAAGTTTCAGGAAGCGTAGCAGCATAGTTGCCTCGGTGCGGGCCTGCGGGGTGTTGCGTTACGCTCCGCGGCCGCAGGTTACCGTACGGAGGCCGCGCGCGGTCCGCGGTCGCCCCGACACCCTACACTAGCTAATTAACAACAAGCGACAAGACTTCGGTCTGCGGCTGACACTATGCGCTGCTTTCTCCTGACATCCGAGTAGCGCCACTCTGATATCTTAGCAGAGAAAATGTAACAGTACTTATTTTATTTTCATAATTATTTATGAGGCTGCCGGTGATTGGTTGAAAATTATTTCGCGGTTCTAAAGAAGTCTTTTTCGTAATATACAAGCTAGCTAGCTACAACGAGCTTTTTGATGACAAGAACATGAATGCGTTGGTGTGCATATTCAAAACAAGAATCAACTCAACTTCTTACAAGTGATGGCTTTTGACATATGACAACATTAGTCCCGGTTTCGGCCACTTGCCAAAAGATCCTTGTATCATCATAGCTTGCTTGTCATGGATATGAGACACGATTGTTTCGCTCCCGAAAACCAAAAAAAGTGTTTTTAAGGCTTACTTTTAAGTAAAAGTTCTAAATCCTAAAATATATTTTCTTTTTAGTTTCAACATTTTCACCTTAAGAACTCTTATTTTTTCAGTTAATGCAGGTAGTGAGTCTCCAGCCTGAATAAACTAGATAATTTACAAAATAAATTTAGCGATATAAAAAGCCATTATCAATTGCTCGATAAGAACCGGTCTCATGAGCTATTATCGTTGTAATGTTGTTTGCTATGGATGCTAATGATACGGAGCGTACGAGCCGCGTCCAGGCCCGCTCTTTACTAATGGCACCTAATCTGAATCTACGGCTCTATAAACATGGCGGCGCGCACTTAATGCCTATTGACACTCGTAAAAATCATCCCTTCGTCATTTTAATGGTGACAATGGTACTAACACTTCAAACCACGTTTAAGGTAGTGGACCTATAATCCTTACGTATTGCTTGTACCTGTCGAGGAATGTTTTGCATGCTCCTGAGATGTTGCGAATAATTTGATTCAAGTGGTATTTGAAAATATTTTAGCGTTAGGTACCTATAGGCAAGTACTTGTTTAATCTCACAGATTATTCATTCTTAAAGGTTGTAAAAATTCGCAGGTAATCATTGCGATGCGGTAGGTATTGTAATTGTGTGGGTAATAAAATTAGAGATGGGTTTATCTTCCAGTATCTTATTGGTGAACATGAGAAGTCAATAGTGTACAATATTTAGAAAGGCACACATAATGTTGTATAAAGCCATTCTTTGTAGGACAATTGACCGTGATCTTTATAACGGTTTTAACTAAACTACGATGGACAGAGTTCACGACTCGTTTTTATTACACGCTAATATAATAATGGGTGTTTACTCTGTTCTTAAGTTGGAAACCCAAATAGATGTCGATCAATAGCGCTATAACTGAATTCCTCAAGCAACTGGCAATAATAGCTCACGCCGCCGCAACAGTCAATAACGAGGGCGAATATTTTTGAATAACTAACAAATATTGTAATATCGAACGAAGCCATCGACAGAAACTAACGAATGTCTAAGTTCAGAGTCCTTCACCATTGGTATTTATATCACACATCGCCGTTGTTCATTACGGCTTGTTATAATTTGTGCGGCGCACAGATTTCCACAGACGTATTAGTCACACCGTAATGACTTAACTGTCTGATTTCATCTGAATAATTACAGGCGTTTGTGATATAAGACGATCATCGATCACAATGCATCGCACAGTTATTAAAGGGAAAATATGTATATTAATTTATTTATGCTCATATTTTTATTCGTGGAAGAGATAAAACTACGCATCCATTGATATTTAACGTGAGATGGTTGCGTCACGTCACATGTGGATATTGAGTTGCAACGGTGCACAAAGAGAAAACATTGCATAATTCACGAGGTTATTTTAGGTATGGTAATGTTGTTGTACGTAGATTGTTGACTAGATTTCACGAACTATAGTAAAATGTTATGATGTGAGGAACAGCGCGGGTACTCACGGCGGTCTTCAGTTGTGCTATACAGTTCACGAAAACGAAAGTTATTTTAACATGATAATATAAACATGCCGGTTACTTACGTACGGTAGTAAATGCTGTGATAGGCACGTAAACATGTTACTTTTGTATTTCATTATAATCCCATAAATCAGTGTTAAAACAAAATTTAAGAGAGCGTTCGTAGCATTAATTACTTGTCGAGCACGCCGTGCTGTCTCTCAGAGCCTAGTAGACACTTTAACTAAGACTGATTTATAACGTCGTATAAAGTGGTATACATTACCTACAAAAGATGAGTAAACGGTCATGGAAACTGTACACACTTACAGCAGAGCCCTTTCTACTATCAAGTTACAGCTTCGTAATCCATCCAATTTAATACAATTTGATTAGATTTTCTTGTAGTCGTTCAGATCAATCTTATTAACAAACGATCTAATGTGTTCTAGTCTTTATTTGTAACGAAGCATGTTTAGGTGTAAATTAGTTTTGATGTAATTAACTATTACAAGAAAAATGATATCGTACGAATGATAAGCGCACTCTGGCACCGGTCATATTGTATGATCATAGTCCCATTACATAGTATGCATTTACAATCGCTGATTTGCGGCTTGCCCTTTAATAGTAATAAAATTAATATGAGTCCAATTCAACGTGCGAGCTTTTAGGGTTGATCTCTCGCAGAATATTTTTGCATGCAGTTACCATTTATATTTTGTAGTCAATGTGTTAATTCCTATATACCGGATAGAGATCATTTTATTTTCCTGCTTTAGCTATTTCAGTTTTAATGATTTATTTAAATTATATTTTTTGATTTTATATATGGACAGGAATATGGTAATACAGCATTGGTTCGTTTTATTGTTTGTTGTAATATGTATGTAGGTTCTACCACCTGTGTATAATATCTTGTAAACGATTCCAAGCATGGAGTGTAAAACCATTTACGATGGATTACACAAAAATACGACACGTAAAAATATATCAACAATAAATCATGGCCATAAATATTGTCGCTTTTATAGATGTATTACCTACTCGCATTCGTTTTTCAATGAGATAATAAAGATAAGATTTTTATGTTGGACAGTCGCTCGTGCCACCCGTGACTTAACGATTGGATTCGTTCGTCGTATCAAACATGACGCGATGCGTTGGTGTGGGGAGTGCGAGCTGCGCACGCGCCCCGGCTCGGCTGTCGGCACTGGGACCAACGCTGATCGAGTGCAAACATTCAAGATGTTGCGGTTCAATTATATCTTCCGGCCAGCGACATAGGAATTAATGCACTACAAATCTCCGGTGTGTTCAGTAAATCAAGGTGTTTATGAGTCATTCAAGTCAACAGCTCGAGACCGCGCGACCTCTGAACAGATTTGCAATCTTGAGTGCTATTTCTTGGCCCACCTCAGCTCTGAAACCTATTGAAACTTTAATATATTTCGTTGACAGAGAAAGCCAACTTTTAGGTATAATTTACTGGACTCGTTATAATAAATGTATCGGTCTTCAAATAAACAACTTTGTTCTACATTCAATATTCTGTTTGAAAAGGCTTTTGTTTATCTAAAAATATCGAAAAAAAAAATATATACGAACAATATTTCAGATACATTACAAACCTCAGCTTCTGCTTAGACTACTAAGTCTGAAAAGTGGTCTACAATGTGTACCGTGGCTTCATTAAATATTCCTAATAAATCATTTAAAATAAAAAGGTATAATTAACGCATCTTGTAATTGTCCGTGCCTAACAGCGACCAATACATTTAACCATTATCGAGCACCTTAAAAAGTCCTGGCAATTAAGTGTTGGTTGTTTCTGTCATGTCATGTGTAGGCATTTGTTAGATGCATCCTCGTCCTTTTGTAGCGAGTACTACGTGCATTAATGTTAACTTCCAGTTTTGGGAGCGAGTAGATGACTGGGAGCCCACCAACACCTTATAAAGGAGGACTGCTGATGTTGTGGAAGAGAGACGCCGCACTACGCTGCCGTATGGAGCACCGCACTCTTACTCGTTTACACAACTGCTACAGATTAACTTTAAGAGGTAGTAGTAGGCCCCTTGGTTTCATGAATATTTAGCTGGGCTTCATTAGCGCACTCACTTGTTCGGCGAAGGAAACGGGCGTGGTGAGATGTGCTCGCACCGTGTCATGTATCGTGACCGGCACTCCAACAGATTTTAATGATCAACGTTTCATTATTCTAATTCCATTGTTTCGGCTACATTATTATAATGTTTTCGTAACCTCTTTGTATTGTTAACCTTTTACTTTAAACATAGATTCAGCTACTTATATGCTAAAGGTATGTTTGAAGATAGGAAGCGATTTGCAAGGTTGACTGATACACTTTGCTAGTCGAAGAGGCATTTTAAGAATAAGATGATGTATCTTTTCTAAGGTAGGAATTTTTTACGTTTTTAATCATACATTAACGTTATTTGTGTTATACAGTAGATTATCACAGTAATAGTTCATAATTATACACAATACACATTAGGTCTGACAGTTATTGCAGGCAGTTCCAAGATTCAGAGCAAATTTTTATTATTCGCTTGCAAATAATCAATTCTCATTTTCATATATCACTGATAATAAAGCTCAAGTGTAAAATTACTGTGCTTTCACACCATTATTATTCATCGCATTATTATCTCCACTGTCAACTAGACAAACCCCCGCGAATACATCACCATTGTTCCGACATCGAAATGAAAGTTCTTTATTTGCATATCTTAAACGCTATAGTTATCATGCCAGCCATCAAAATTATAATATAATAATATCTCTGCAGTGAATGTATTCTAAGTACATGTCTAATTGAGAAAGTTTGTGGAAGTATTGAAAAATGTTTCTATTACTTACATAGTAGGTACCTAACGTGTGCATCTACCTAAGGTATTCAACGTGGTTAGTATATGTATGCTACGACAATTCATAGGCAGTCTATTATGGCCAAATAGATATTTTATATGATCACTACGATTTGTGATTCCTATCCATGTATTTTTTCAGAGACTGCAAAAAAGATGGAGGATGTTTCCAACTTTTAAGTCCGAACACGTGGTCGACAATGCCGCGTGCCTTATTGTTTTCAACGTGATGAGTTCTTGACGTCCGCTTATTACAATTGTGAAAGTAAGATATTTAAGCGGTTGAGCATCGTATCGTTGACACGGACAAGGCGCTGTTCCTGGCGGCGCGGCGCGGCGCGTGGGCGCGCGGCTCCCGAGCACCGCCCCGACAATATGCCGCCAGCACGCGCCGGCCGCCTCAGCCGCGCTCGCTCGCTAAAACTAACAAACCCATTGTTCTTTCTAAACATTCATGTCAACCACCGAAAATCACCCATGTCTCTACAACATTGTCATGACAAGCAACAGTAGTAAGCTGACACTGTATTTGCGCATCGATCATCTATTTTATCACCATACTAGCTACGCCTACTTCGTCATTGATACTCAACAAGCTTTGAGCACCTACAAATATTGTGGTTAAAAATGCGCAGTAGCATTGACAAGAACACGAAAAGCCAAGCATTGTACGATGCCAGCGGTCAACATTCGTATTCGTGAAGTCAAAACAAGAAATAAAAGAGGATGTTCATCAGACACAAGACCATAAAACGAGCCCTAAAATGTTAAACGACTGCTCAAAATTGGTGGTAAGAAGAAATTACAAAATAAAAGGACGAGATTACGGTACTTTGAATGAATTTTTGAGAGAGACCGTCTTAACCTATATTTCACTTTATGGGTGAACGATTTTTACAGCCTTCTCGCGGACAATCCGAATGACTACGGCTTGGTAGAAAGTTTCTGAAATGGTTTCGAAATAACCATTCAGCTCAGTTTTCCTTATTGTTCCGTAAGTTCACATCTAACTGTCTTCTGATTGGATGAATAAATTTGGCGAAAACAATTCAGCCGCCACCTAGGGCGATGTAGAGTTCTGTTGCCTTGTGGGTAGTTTTATAGCAAATGTAGATGTTATAGTTATCGGGTGAAATATTTACGCACGCTTGTCAGTGTTCGGGTTTCGAGTTGTCGGGTCTCGCGGCAGTTAACAAATCGGAGCAGGCTGACAAAGCGTGTCGGCCGGTGATCGACGCGTCGTTGTCGCGCTCGCTCTCTATGACAAACGCAACGCTATGAGTGATTGTGTCCGTCCGTCGCTCGGCACTCGATCTCTTTGTGTTCTCAAATAATCCGCCGCGTCGTGATCTGGAGTCTAACGGTGCAGGTCTGCGAGCCTATTGAGAGCGCTCGCTGTAATAGGCACAATTTTTCAAGCTTTCACATAAGTCCACACTAATACAGGTTAAGCCCAAAACCATGGATGATGGATGATCCGACATCGCTGATTATTGAACTGTTAATTTTCTGAACTACAAACAAGTTCGTCAGGATTAGTGTACAATAGACTAAGTACATAAATCAGTGAGTACTACACTTGCTGGATAATATATATAATAAAAGTTTTGATTTCAAAATACCGACGTGGCTAATTATTTTGTTTAACATGTTGCCATGGCTACTGGCAATTGCCTTGCAGAGTAATCGGTACTAACAGGTTAGATTATACTTTACTACCTAGAAAAAAGCTCTCATTTTCCAATTTAAAAGCAATTCCAAGTTTTATAGAACGCCTAGCACCCTTAATTACATGTAGAACTTTAAGTTCTCGTAGTTTGGTACTTTGTTTACAAACATTCGGACACATATCTACAGGGGATCTTCTATCCCGTGGCCCCGGCTATAGACAGATGAGGATTCTCCAGGGGTTTTAGCCGGTAAGAGTCCGGCACGCCTTCTCGGCGACCTCCGATGGCGCTCAACTGAGATATCGCTTCTAAAAAGATTATTGCTGTTCTGAAAGAAAGTCTCTGCTTTACGTCGAGTTCCACAACTATAACTATGACAGTATCTTTAGAGGAGGTGGTGCACCCCAAAACACTGATTTGACTTCTAACGGGCTTTTATAGGAAAATGAATGAGGTACTCCTGCTATCAATAAAAAAAGTGTAGTAATATTCTGTAACTATATACATATACGTGCAGGGCAATATTGCAGGCAATGACTTTTAAGTCACATTAGGTTTTATGTGTCTAAACATTTGTGGGCTTCGAACAAGTAAAGGTTTTAACAATTAATTGAATGTAGACTTATAATGACTGATATAACATTTGTCTTAAATCTTAAAAATGTCATAATTACAATTAGTACAAGGAATTAAAATTATATCTTGGCAGAAAGGTAAATTAAAGAATAGTTTCAGATTTATTTTTAATTGTTTAAAGATATTAATAATGTCAACAATGATTTTCAATTTTCGTATACAGTAGTAACAGTACATAGTGTTAATATGATTTGCGGTACACTGTTGAATACACGTACCTTTTTTCATTGGTTCAGATGTGTCAAAGTTGAAAAAAAGCGTTAGAGTTTATACTCATTCCAAGGATTTTAAATCTGGTTAAAAGAAAAAAATGTGTAATTTGATTACCCTTATGTAAATAAAAAATGGAACATGTTAATTGGACTGGTAGCACGCGTAATTTTTCACACTCAGGTGAACCTGACGCGAGTTAAAATCTCAGGTCTCACCTGCACACAGCCAGCCACCTGTTAACTGCAACTCAGCAATATAAAAAAAGAAAAGGAGCGAGCGCCAGCCAGTGCAAAAAACGAGAATCCAAGACGACACGTTTGGAAAATAAAAAAAGCTCTCGCCCACCAGATGGTCGCCTCAACGCGTCGAGAAACCCGCTTTTGAGCAGGTTGTGACTTACCACGCATATTTATTCGCGCTTTTGAATACGGGGAAAATTGAATAACAAATACGATTAATCGTTGCGAACTGTGTGAACAGCCAAATGTGTCTTGCACTGTAGGTGGAGAAATTTATTCAAGGTCGTAACTTCTCTTGCGGTCTAAAATGCTTACCTGTGCACACAGAAATACAATTATAATTGCTATAGTTAACCGTGCATCCATATGACGAGAACTTTATTGTGTTATCAAACACACGCCTAATATTTATTGCACGTTTTAAATTCGTTCCAAATGTGTTCATTTAAAAAAGCTAGCAGAAATTAATTGGCCACATGTTTTCGGTGTTCATTAAACAGCCTATTTTAGAGACGATAATACTCCATATGGTGCAATCTTTTTTGTGTCCCTGTGCAAAAACAGGATGGAACTACGCCGACAAAACAATCAAATAAGGAATAAAAAAATCGGACGTATGGACCTGTTTCAAGTTTAAATAACGTGTCAAGTCATCTTATCACCTTAGTTCCTGTTCGTTCTTTTGTATCGTTGAACAGTTACGTTTTTTCACTGCCAGTTAATTAGGTGTGTTAGCGAAGTTTATAATCGTACTTTCTATACAAAATGGCCTGTTGGTCTAGTGGTCTGTGGCTCTGACTGCTACATCAGAGGTCGCAGGTTCGATACTTAGTCACGACAAATGGTTTGTGTGATGAGCACGATCATTAGTTCTGTATGGATGGAATTTATCTATAATAAGTATGTTGTATTTAGAAATATGTAACTATGTGTATCAGCTGTTAAGTATTCATAATAAAAGCTTTGCTTAGTTTGAGACTGTTTGTGTTGTGTAGAAGTCGTAGAATATTATTATTATTATAAAAGAAAGGATAATTTGATGTAGTTGTGAACATAAATAATTCAGTTATTTGTATATTGTGACGTCTCTGTGCATCGAAGAGCGCGCCGACTGTTGATCACGTTGCGAGTATTAATTGCTTCGGCACTAGCTAGGAAATCGGCCCGCCTCCGCAATTACTCCCTAGTTTACTAATGTTCGTGTAACTTATTGTCGACGATAGCAGCCGTCTCATGTCGCTCATTAATGGATAGTTTCCATTACTAATCGGCTTCAAACAACATTTCTCATTGTTATTTAAGAGGCTGGTAGGCACCTAATTATCCCATTCGACTATTATTAAATAACTATTGGAAATAAAGGGAGATTAAGTTGCACTTATGTTTTAATTATGGCCAAACAGTGTTAAATTAAACTAATAAGGCACGGTGCGGGGCCGTAACATTAAAAGATAAAATCGCTATTTTTTGGGACCCTCAGGTTAAAAGTGTTAATCAGTAACATCTGTGAAAGCAATTATTTTTTGTTCATCCTAAGTTTTAGTGATATCGGTCAACGTTTAGAACACAGGTGGACAGAAGCTGTGAGGTGTGAGGCGCAAAGGCTACCTGTGCAAAGTCGGCGCGTGCGCACCTGTGCCCGCATACCCGCTTCAGTATAAATGATGATCACATAAACACGCAGCGTGATACATTCGACCACTCGCGACGTACTTATGTTAATAGTTAGTAGGTGGGATTGACCGATATCGGGCGTGCACACATGCGCGCCGCGGCTCACACCACGTAATGAACCTATTCATCACCATATCAGGTGAGGAGCCTGTTACTTCCAACTCTGACTTTGTCACGAACACTGACATCTCGCAATATATTGTGCTGATATAGAAAGTCAAAATACTCAAGCACTTTTTTTATTGGTATATATGTTCGTGATTGATGGAGACATGATTTATTGTAATAAATCATATCGTTTGCAGAATAAGCGAAATTACATTTAAAAATTTATACACGTATTTAATTCGAAGAACATGCATGTGTACCGTTGCATTTTAAACGTCTCAAAAGGATAAGTCTGTATATAAATTGAATCAGTGTAGTTTCAAGAATATCAGAGATATGTCTGTCTGCAACATGAATTGAATCAAAAACAAGATTCAATCATACGATAAAATAATAAATGATCCCACTCCCGCACATCAACACTTAAGTCGTTAAGGGCACTTCACATCACACTGCGCACGCGCTACTGCCATGCACTTACGTCGTATTACGGTGGATTCCATTTTTTTGTACAACTGTTGAGTCACGATAATTGGAAAATTTTAGGAACGTGATGTTCTGAGGTGATCTTAATACTCTTAATATTATCTCATGTAAGTAAGTAGTTAACTGCAGCTGGAACTTGTCTCTAAATTGTTTGATAGTGGTGGATGCGTCTTGCGAAATGTAACCAACACTGTGTCTATTAGTGTGTGACAGTGACTACTAGTAAACATTTCAAGAATCGTGACACTGCAAATATTCGTCCCTAACTGCAGACTTGCAAACAAACACTTACGTATCAAGTGAACAGATACTCATTCAATTGTTGCATAGCGCCGATGCAACGAAGTGCTGAGTGCACATAGTGAGAGGTTTGTGAGATGAAGATGTCTTTGCGCTAGTTGAGGCGGGCGGGGGATGCGCGAGGATGTGCGCGGCGCGGGAGGGGGGAGGGGGAGGGGGCGCTGCAAAACGACGACGACGGCCGCGAGGTTGCGTCGGATCTTATCGCACTTATCTGCTATATTGATTGCGCCCGTGTCGAAAGCCTCGCCTGGCCAAAAGCGGCGCAAAGCAGATTGAAACCTGAACGTACACGATGATTGATTATAACGTAATGGACACCGACGCCTGCCAGCGACTCACTCAATACGGTATTTTAAATACCAATGCGAGTACTCTAAGGAATTCGTAATGCGAGCGCAGATATTTCGCTTGGTCGTACGTGTTGTAGAAACATTTAGTTTCTTATCGCGACTATAACATTTAATTGGCCTGATGAGCAATCTTCCATGATGACTTTTTTAATAGGTCCATAAAATTACTGAGATAGACATGTTATAGTAGAACTTTATAAGCAACGGATTTCATCCTCAATTTTATCGAGCAAAATCACTGACACTTACCCGTAGTATTTGAACATAATAGAGTTCTTACAAATAGATTAAGAAGTTTACTCGTAACACGAATAAAGATTTTAAAATGTTTAAGTTATTATTAAGCTTTAAATGCTAAGTGTCACAACAAAAACTCCTCAGCATATCGTAAAATAATTATAATGCGATATACCATCGCATACATTTCAGCATATGAACATCAGACGCGAACCTGCGCAGGCATCTACATTACCAATTACCAAAATTTCACGCTGTTATCGGCCCATAACGGCGATGTAATGAGTTTTAAACAGTTTTTTTTTTCGATCCAAGGAATTCAAAATCTTTGTAAACAGGCAGGATCTTAATCTGAAGATGCGAGATGTAAAGACAACGCGCTGAACTTGTTTATCGTGAGGCTCATGTTCCCCGAATCATTCTTCACGGCATGTGATTTATGTCCTTATTCGGAAAACTATTAAGTTGGACTCACGCTTCGGACTTCGCACAGGACTTACCTAGATATTTATTTAGAATGCTGCGTTTAGTGGTCTGGAAGCTATAGCATAAGGTTAATAAACCAGAAATACTTCAAACATTTATTTACGTGTTGTCTGGCGCTGTCGTTGTTCGTTCTTGCAACATGTTATTAAGAATAATAACGGAGGATAAAGCTGTAAATTGCGAGTTCGAAGCACTCAGACAGGCATCCTCGTCCCTCGAACCGCGTGTCCACTCCACTCTCAAAAGTAAGGATCGGTGACCTTCAGAAACCCGCCAAACATTCGACTCATTTGTACTTGTCATGACATCACGATTGATCCACTTTTGTAACATTTAAAATTGGTATTAAAAAATGACATTAACATTAAATGTCTCATTTGTTATACATATAGATAACGTAACGGGTTGCGGTCATTTCTCAAGGAGGGCTCTCTAAGTTGTAGTAGTAGTAGCATTGACATTAGTAGATCTATTGGAATTCACAATAAATACCTATAAAAAAAATAGCAAACGTAGCAGTCAGCGTCTCTTGCGACCAGGAAAGTATTAATTGAAACGAAGGGGTACTAGCTTAGCCGTTAGTTGGTGCTCATATTGTCATGGTGCCGGTCGAAACTGCAAACTACTTAAAGTCAAATTAGTATATTTAGAGTTAGTAGGTGTAGGCAGGTAGTGTGACAGAGCAGTTCGCAGGTCTAGTGCATGGGTGTAAGGTAACGGCGCGTGACGTCCACCTGTCGCGTGCGCGGCGCGTGCCAACTGCCGGCGACGCTCAACCGTGGCCGCGGCGGGCACTTGCTGGACTCACCTACCGTGGACACACCTGACGCGCCTCCATAGCGTCACCCATGTTGCTATGACAATCCAAATACCACCGAACGGCAAAACCAACGGCTTTACCTCCTTCCTGCTTTATTGACAGACATTGTTTTCAAGTCACCTGTTTTGTTGCTGTTACCTCACCCATCTTGCGGGTAATTCAATACCAACAGTATACAACATTGCTTTTTGGTCATAGGTTCACACGTTTTAAGTTCAACTATTTTCTAGATATCTTAAGAAGCTGAACAAAACTTACAATACAGACATAAACGCATATGCCATTGATGTATTCTGCAATTTGGAACTTTTTTGGTTATTGGGACTTATGTCGTCTTAAGGATTCGGTATGCTCTTCTTATCATTTACCAGGTGTGACACTATTTCCGTCAAATCAGGCATTCTAAAATCTTACTATAGTGAATGGTAAACTAGAATTCTCCATGTTTATTGGTGCAAGGTACTTCAAGTGTAGTTTTTCTACTCTGCGATTTTATTCCAAGTTATCTACATGTGTTCTGGAAATGATGCGGGTGCCCGCTTAACTACATTTTCACCTGTTTCTAACAGAAATAGACAAGATGTGAAGATACTGATGTATTTAATTTATTACATAGTAGAATGTCAAAGCATAATATTCCTATTATCATTTGTTAAAGAAGCTGCTTCCACTGTACTTGACTGAACTTAACATACTTGACACTTGTAAGTACGATTCCCATTCTACAATGAAAAGTGCTATTTTTGGCCAACAGCGTAGGCGTTATAATTGATATATTTGTAAAGATCATAAAAGACACTAATAAAACAAGAAAACATGTAAAAATATGAAGGATAATATCTGCACACTGGGTGGCCGGTGAACAAACAACTAGATCGCCTACGCTAACTTCATCGAGGCAAGCGCCAAAGGTTATCAGAGACCGTGCCAAAGAGTTTACGCAACGTACGGCTAAGTTGGCAAACGTTAGCTCTACAGTGTTTTTAACGTCTAACGGAAAGTGAGTGGAAAAAATGATGTATTCAGCACGTGCTAAGCGTGTGTCGGCGCGCAGGCCGCGCACGCGCTCGCCGCCGCCCGCCACGCTCCGCCGCTCCACACCCTCTACCCCTATCCTCCACATTACCACTTTTTACATTTCGTACAAACACTCTTCTAACCGTCATGTGCACGACAGTTGGAGTTAGACTTGATAACTGATAACGCTGTTATAACATTAACAAGGACGTGTAATTAAAACAACGAGCGATGCGTTCGCCTCACATAAGTAATGACTGCGCATATTCAAATGCATCAACTGGTACGACACATGTTTATGTGGTCACGCCTTATAACGCATCTAGGCTAGAGGATACCAACTCTAATAAATTAATTTTGAGTTTTTGATGGGTGATTTTAAACATTTTATATAGGTTCACCAAATCCTTCACAATATCAAATAAATAAAATAAAATATCTGTTACGTAAGCTTCTTAAAGAAGTTTAGTAATAAAGCATCAAAGGTACAGTGGGTAGTACGAAAATTTAAATCTTCAGTCCAAACTTTAAATTAGAACCATTCGTTCCTTATAAATAAAATCTCTTGTGACAATGTTATCATGTACATGCTGCCATAAAATGAAATCAACAAAATGCTTTATATTAAACAACACAAGGTCCAAATAACGCCCGCATCCTTGAATTAGTGGGTAAGCTTGTATTCGTAACAAAATTTGGAATGAGTGTGTAAACTCCATATAGGGCCAATAATGCACTATTGTGCTCTGAAAACAGTAAAGTGATACAGGTTAGGTGTCGGGTCGTGGGCGACGCGGCGCGATGCGGCGCGGCGTACGGCGTGCGGCGGTGCGGTGCGATGCGGTGCGGTGCGACATGCGGGGGCGGCGGCGGCGGCGCGGCGGCGGCGGTTCCAGCGCACGGTTGCCGTATTTTATTTATAATTACGGACGACGACCCGAGACCCGGACCTGTCGCGATTTCACCTGCTATTATTGCCATTTTATTCATTGTTATTGCATTTATTACGTTGCTTGTTACAGATTTTACTGTCTGTAGGTTTTAACGAATGGCTTTTAATGATGAGACTATATATCCGTGCTGATTTCTCCTTGTAAACGTGCACGTGTAACGATCTCATCTTATAGTGAGCGGTGCCGATTTAATTGATATGATTAAGTTTTTAATGTTCCACAAGTCCTGATACACAATGTAAAAAGAAAGTAAAAGAGAATTTACCATTAATGTTTAACTTTCATGTAATAAATGAACAAGATCATTTTTATTTCTTTGGTAAGAATTTATTATATTGCCATTAATTAAGAACTCATTATGTTTTATAGGTAGAACACACGGTGAAATAATTATTTACTATAGTAAAACTATTTTGCAACCTTCCGATTTAAGTTAACGTTTTAAGAAAAATAAACAGTCAATATGAAATTCTAGCACCTACTCATACAGGTTTACCCTACAAATTAACATTACCATACATTCACTTGTACACGTGACATATTAATTGATCTATTGATGTATAGTTGTTATAACACAACATCATTCTGCGTACGTTGGCCACACAAACCATATTTGCTCATTGACATAAAACAACTGTATTACTTGTGTCAAAAAACCAGCTTGTAGCAATTAAGTAATAATGTGTTCATTACATAATGTCCCGAAGAAGCGTAATACCGGTGTGACATAACTAGGAGCGCGTTAACCTGACGGGACGCTGGCGCACGCGGGTCGGAGGTGAGGCGAGGTGCGCGCCTCCTACGCGCGGTACCGTTACACACCGGTTAATTTTTATGCAGACACCAGATTATTGTATTAACGCCCGCGCCCTCTAGCGTACAAGGAAACCAACCGAGAACAAAAGACCGCTTCGATTTGATCCGAGTAACTGTCTCGATGTGAAATGTAAAAAATAACTCATGCCCCGAGCGCTTTGTAGTAATCATATTAAATTCGTATCACAGTTTTACATATAATAAATGTCACGTCACTCAAGACATATTGATAACGGATTCGATGTTCTCGTGATTTTATTTTCTTTACGACAGGTTACATTGTGTTATTGTGGGACAATGCAATCATTAAAATAACTTTTTAAAGGTGTTCGTTTAAGAAAGCGATTTGTGTTGGGAGTTTTGGGTATTGGATTATTCTTGACCTAAGTGACCTTTTTCAGTATAATCCGTAATACCTAAAAAATAGGGAAACTGAGTTACGTCTAGTACTAGGAAGTAGTCAGACAGATACCCACACTTATTTTACAGATCGTAATTCGCAGCCTTAAAAATTGAGGGTAGATTGAGTAATATTTAGAAATGGAATTTATGCACTGTTTTGAAATCGCCGACGATGCATATGACTAAAATGGTTGGTAAAAAGTTGTCTGCATATTTTATTATCTGGTTCGCATAACTACGGTGAGAGACGGCGATTCGTAATTAACATTGGATGCTAATGTTTGCAGCGGGTGCTGAACTGCCGAGTATTATGCTTAAGTATGTTTTTATTGCGAGCTCCGACATGCTAAAGACGTGAGTCATGCGGCCTACACACTTCCATAATCTTTGTTTATTTATTAGTATCAAATAAAAAATCACAATGAAAGTTACAAATACCAGATTATACTTCCGATTTTACATAATAAATGATTATATTACGGATTCTTGTGTCGAAAACTGTTCGTGTCAATATAAAGAAATCTCGAATGTTTTGTGTTTGCATAAACGCAGCAATCCCGTTGATGTCTTTTGTTAGCAAGAATGACCGCCGTGACCGCTCGGTCTACACGACCGAAAAAATACGTTGGGCATGGACACTCGGTACTTGTGTAATATTGAACTAAGTACCTATATTTCCATATAATTTCTAGATACATTTCGATAGTGTACTAATAAAACGATATTTGTTCTTGCATTTCTCGTTAGATACAAAGGAGTAGGTCTAGGTTGGGCATTCCATTTTGAATCTATCTTTCACTATCAGATCCGCATTGAATTCCTGGGCGATAAATTATTATTGTCAGTATTATATCTACGACAATGGAATATAGACATCAGCGCTATAAATATTTACTTTTATTTCACTCCTGTTTATCGAGTTGATACAAAACCAAGATTACGCAATCACAGCCTCGAAGCTTAAGGAAATAAAGCATCAGAATCCATTTACGCGAATCCACAAAGCATCGCTACCGGTGAATAATCTTTTCAGAGTCGTTGAAGCGCGACGTCGCCGCCCACGCGGGTGTGGAGAGCGCTATCCATAGCTCACGGCCGCTGTGTCGTGCTTATTGGCACAGGATCGCGGGATTTATCGCGGCGGGCCGCGTCGCCGCCGCCGTCACACCTCCGCAGCGCCGCCGCCGCGACACACGGGACCCGCACCACTAATGTGCTACAAGGATCTTTTGGAACTTAACAAAAATTGGAATTAAAAAAAACCCTATCACTTTTGACAATATACAGTTGTCATCCATGTAAAAAGAGCCTTTTAGCTCTATAGTGCTCTAATTACACTATCTACCCGCTTAATTACAATCAAAGCAGGTGACACGACTATCAAGTATTAAGATTTTCCGTAATCGGATATATTCGAAAAATACAATATCCAAAGCTCGGGTAAAATCTCTTCGTTTCTGTAAACCATAAAGACAAGTACTTCACTGTAACATAACATCGTGATAATGATAATTAACATTTTATGTGCACAATCTGAAACCAAGCAATTTATTAGTAATTATGAAACTGGGACCAAAGGATATCAAACTCAATTAACAAAGCTATAAATTACTGGCATTGATATCGTAATGTGTTTGTGACCCGAGATCGCTGTCATATTGTAGATTGGTTACTTAACACTTGTAACCAGAATTATACCTAATTATGATTGGAGGTTCATCAAATAGGTTTGTTTTTTTTTATAAAAACAAATTAATTGCAAGATAAGTTAATTAAGTAATTTCATACGGAATTGAGTAAAAGATCTTTTTTGCTCGTATTTTATGAAAGTAATTAAAAGTTAATATTGAATTCGATCCATGACTTCTGCTATAAATCGTTATAACCAAATCTAAAATATATAATCTCAGTAAGAACCACTTAATAAGTTTCCTTGCACTAACTATTGCTTATTGCACATGGCAATACTAAAAGTGATTAGTGTATGTAACTGTTAGTTACTTTATTGGCCGTGTACGTATTATTGATTAATCGTGCTACGATTATTGTATTGTGTAACAGCAATACGCTTTAAGGACACTCGCGGGCATACAACACACATCTATGATTATTTATTAGCTAATAATTATTGACTCAACACCATTATGAGTAGTTACTAAATAGCTTTTATGAACTATACCTAATAGATAACAAAATACCAATACACTGAAACAGTACATCACACAGACCCAGAAGATGGATGGGATAGTGTAGACACAACATGTTCGAAACAAAGGTTTGCAGGCGGAAATCCTCAACATCTAAATGTATCGAGTGTGTGAGGAGATTATAAATCGTTACAATGTCATATCAAGAGTGGGTTAGGTAATTTATTGAGAGGTGCGCATTGAAATCACATTTATTTGTGCGCACGCGCCGACGCGCGACGTTACAAATCATGCTTATCGCTGCAGCTTGACTTGGTCCATTGCCGCCGCCAGCCCTAAATCTAGACGGATCTAGATATTTACGTGCGACGCGACGGCCGCGGCCTCATCCGCGCGGCCGCTTCACACAGCACGGTAACGCCGCGACGAGCCTCTTTGCGCAACGCTGTAAATTGGTTTAAGCATTTCACGAACAAGTACCTACGAGCACACGTTCGCATTATTATCTACTACGAATCTCCGAACTACATTAATAATGTTCCTAGTTAAAAAGATATAAATAATTAAACATAACAATACCAAAGCTCTTCTCGAACGAGGTCAAATTAGTGTTGAAACCCGTTTGCGTTATCTTTAAGGCGATCACTTATAACTTATAACTAATAGAAAAGTTCAAAGTTCTATTAGACTATTAGGTGTGAACTCTAATTGGTACCGCATATCAGCGATCGATATCGGATTAGATAATCACGATGCAAATAGGAACAGAATTAATTAATGAGAATGCATTGGATTGGCCGCAGTGCGGGTACGCGGAGCACGCGCCGCTCGCCGCGCGCGCGGTGGTCGCGGCACTCGGCGGCGACCAATCACCGCGCCTCGCACACGCATTCGCGCTCGAGAACAACACGTCTTCACTGACTACCACTAATTGGCATTCGTATAAGATAATGTGGATTTTCTCTTAAATTGCAACCGCATGTCCTCGTGCAATCATTAACGTACCTCTAACTAGCCTCCTTAGATTAGGCTTAGGAGTACTCATCAATGAAATAATGATCACTTGCTACTGCGATATTTCTCATTGATCTATTGTACTTTGTGTTGTATAAAATTGAAAATAATTAAAGATACCAACACAGATAAATTCTAATGAATAGAACCGCACGCAATGCACACTTTCAATCGAACTTGAACTTAATTATTTTTTGTACTGAATCTGTCACTATTCGTCAATAGATGTCGCTACGATTTAAGAATGTCGTGTTACTTAATTGTAACAATATTAGTTGCAAAACCTTAGCACGATAACATCTCAATTTGAAACAATTCGATAGAAAAGTGCCAATAGTGAGTATTTGACGTTTGAGAAACGTGAACTTGCCTGACAGGGTCAGAGGTCAGCCGAGAGATCATTATCTTATTGGACAACTTTCGTACTGTAAGCGACATGATCTGCGTTACGTTTCGATAAACTTATTGGATTATGTTGTCAATTAAACTTTAAATGTTTGTTCATTGTATGAGTCAGTGCTTTACATGCCGCATTACAAGCACTGTTTCGTGTTATATTGGAACGGCTGCGTTTTACTTCTGACTAAAGCCTACTGGGAATTCAGCGGTCAGATCTTATCTCTTAGTTTACAAACTGAGTTTTAGGGCATCCTGATATCGCTAAGAATATGCTGCCAAAAGAAAATACTCTATGCTAATTGATTTATTTAAGTATTTTTTAATTATTTTTAAACTTTAACTCTTGCAGTAAAAGAACTCTTATAGTAAGGTGACTGGATGTTGTCAATAGCAATCTAATAGTCTACATAGTTTGAACACTTCCTTGTGTTTACCGATATCATAACGGTACCAAAAATGACATTAATTAATTCAAAGGAGACACAAGTCTAAGTAGAAAGATAATAAGACTTAGTAGGTTCTTAATCATAGATCTGAATGTGGCAGTCTACAAAAATGTAAGACTATTAAACTGGCTCCTTAGATATTAAGAACGTCAGAGAGACTCTGGTATCCAGAACCGCTGCCTCATTATGTGAACTGTAAGTTGTATTTTCTTCTAACTGCCTGCATCTAGGAAAGTTACGTAGTTATAACGGTAGCCATAATTTTTGAACATTACTGTTTTGCCTCCACATAGGTGCGTAATTGTAAGTAATCTACTAATCCCCGTCTGAAAAGCTCTGAACATGAAATATTCTAGGATGCAGTTATGATGACTTGTACAGAGTGTTGGATTGTCATTAATTAGGGATAGGGAGGCTTTGGCTGCGGCGGCGGAGCGGGCCGGGTGGTGACCTCGTGGCCGGGTGACCGGCGGCGGCGTGGCGCCCACCGTCTAATGCTCGACCCACATCAGACCGGTGCTTTGCGCTATTGTTTCGATAAACTCGCTGCCGCTAAATAACCACTTACCGAACCACAAATTGCGTCTTAAGTAGACGCGACGCGGACTTTGTTGCCTATTAAAACATTGCTTATAGTTTGGGTTTTGATGCGCCATTGTTTATTTTGCTAGAACTAATACAAGGTTACACTTTCTATAACGATAACATGATTAATACAAGGGAAGTTTAAATATAGTTTTGCTAACGACAACCCTGTGACGTTAGGTACGGTTGTGGTATTAACTGGCATAAAAGTTGGTCAGTTTTCTATTGTACGAATCCTGAGCTCCAACAAAAGATGAATAAATCTATCGGTGTAACTACTATCTTGTTACTCGGTCCTAGCGGATATGTGAATGGTGCGAGAATTCGAGTTTTTTTCAGCATCATAGATTATATTCCAGGTCAGTTCGGTATTTCAACTTTGTCTTTCCGTTTGGATAGGATAATCGATTGAAGTCATATTTTTTATGTAGAAAAGGTAATGGTCTGATTTTCAAAGACAAGTTCATTAACCCTGTAGTTTTGTCCCATATTCAGAAATCATTTGAAATTAATATTTTTTGAGGAAAATCCTTTATTCTATTTGTTTTATTCCCTTAGGAAATACTATGGCTATGTTAAAATTCTGCTGTAGATATGAGATTATTTCGAATATCTTTATGCTTCCTTATCGAACGCTTATAATTACTAGGGCTGAGAATTCGGGAGAATCGGGGGAAAGAGGAATCGTAAAAAATACAATTACATCAGTTTATGACATGTTTAATTTTCTGTATATAGAGGTAACAGAAAGGAACGCAATTCGACATACGGCTTAACTATAGCCTCATTGATAAGTATTATTTTAATACAATACATTAAAATAACAGCATAATGTTTTACTTTCTTCAGAATATATTAATCATTTATACTTAAGGCACTTTGTACATGGCTTAGGATACGAATATATTTTTAAAAAGTGTATGACACTCGGCAAATGCCATATGACTAGCGAAGCCACGATCGACGTGACTAAATATTACCTTACGATAACTTAGGTCTAACTAATTTTAGAAAGTCTAAATTTACATTGGTCCCCTATACCTACTTGAAACGTAGAAATATAAATTTACACACAATGAGATTTAAAGGATTTACAAAAATAATTTAATTTTAAATACTATAACTAGAGCGTCTTTAAGCTAGAGGCGTCGTCGCTTACATTTAGAGAATGTACTAAATACGAGATCGAGGATCCTGCGGGGCTCAGTCTTTTCAATAGGCGTGCACGGGAGCGGGCGGCGGCAGCGCCTGGTGCGAGTGCTGCGCGGGCAGACCCTCCGGCCGGTACTCGTAGGGCGCCGCGCCGGGCACTCCGCACCCGCCCTCCAGGTGCTTGCTCAGCAGGGACATGCGCGAGAACGTCTTCCCGCACCCTGAGCACGAGTACTTCTTTACGTCTGAGTGGGTTTGCAGATGTGCGCGCAAATTCGACCTGTCGGCGAAAGCGCGGCGACAATGATGGCAAGAGAATGGTTTCTCTCCGGTGTGAGTGCGGATGTGTCCCTGCAGCAGCCACGGCCGCGAGAAGGCCTTGCCGCAGAGGTGGCACTTGCACGGCAATGTGTGAGTACGAATGTGCATCTTGAGAGCTCCGAGCGACGTATAAACCTTAGCGCAGTACTTGCAGCTGAAAGATTTTCGTGCTAGACTGCCTTCAGCCGCGGCGCAGTGGTATTGTTGGTGTTTTGATAGTCCAGAATAAGTTGAATAGGACTTTGCGCAATCCGGGCATTGGTAACGAGGTCGTCGCGGTGCTGACACGGATATTCCCGAATCAGAGGAGACTGATCCAGGTGAGCGTAAGTCTTCAGGGCAAGGTGGCGGCGAGACGGAGGAGGGTGGTGAAGCCGGCGAGTAGTGCGCATAGAGTTGCGGGTGCGCAGGTGGTGACAGTGAAGGCGCTGCCGGGTACAGCTCCTCTAGGGGATAAGGAGCGTACAGTGTGGGCAGGTACGCGTACTGCGGCGTGGGGCGCGCGAGCTCTGCGGGAGCGGGCTCCAGTCGTGTGCGACATGCGGCCAAGTACTCCAATTGTTGTTGAGGCCATTCGCGAGGTTCCATCTTAACTGCAGCAGTTGAAACGGGTGATGAAGCCTTGCTAGGATAGTTGCCAGTTTTCGATAGGTCTTCGGGTTTAGTACTAAGATTTTCGGGTTCATCATTTTCCGTATCACCTGTAGACAATAGAAATAAAAATTTAATAAAAGGTTTGTATTTATTTTCTGACGATTTTAATTATTACCTAATTAAAATCAACCATCAACAATGTCTTGTACTATTAATTCATGTTAAAAAATAACAGCGCTTTTTTATTTTTGTTATTTCACAAAGTTTTTTAAGACTGGTGTCAACAATGAAGGTTAATAAATTTAGAAACAGACTGTTTACTAGACACAAATGTGTCAATATTTTTGGGAGTGCACTAAGATGATTTTAAAAACTAAGTTTTCACATAAACACGATACTTACAGTGATAATCGTAGTAAAGTCGCGTGGCGAGGTGGGCGGGGTGAGGCGGCGTAGTGGGCGGCGTCGCCGGCCGCTCCTCCCGCACCAGCACTGGCCGCTTCTTCAGCGGACAATGCGCGTACTTCTTCGTCATCAGAGCCCGAGTGGTCTGTGAGTCCTCCACCAGCATCTTGCACAATATTCACTAACACTTAATAAAGTTCTTTGAAAAATATGTTTACAAAACTTTTCACGAAATCACTATAATCGTAACAGTCCAAACATCACAAGTTGTCGTCGTAGTCGCGTAGACGGCGTAGTGTTCGGGGCGCGACAGACGTGTACGTGCACTCGTCGGCGTCCTGAGCTCGAGTGGTGCGGTGAGGGAAGGCCTCGCGCTTATAAAGCGCTCCCCGTCAGCGGCGCGGCCAGGTGGCGGCGGGTAGGCCTCGCACGTGCGCCATACCCAATCGGCGGAGGGCGCGGGGCCGCGGCCAATGGCGGCGCGGCGCGGCGCGGGGCGGCCGGCACCTGCGCCTCCGCACCCGGCGCGCCGGAACCGCTGCCTTCAGTGCGATATGCCCAGCTTCTCCATCGCGCCGGTATCAACGCTCTCGCTGCAAATCAAACCATTTTTTGCACTAAACTTGGGGTTAAGCACCTTTGAACTGAACCAATGTCGTTTTTTGAAATGCTTCTGATACCTTTGTTCGGTTCCTTCTATTGTAAATTCAACTTGACGACATCAGCGGCAGCTGAACGACGTTTCTCGTACCAAATCGGTAATGCAAATAAAAGCTGACAAATTAAGGACTCATAATAATTTGAAATACCGATGAACTTGTAACAAATTTGGCTGCATATTAGCGATCAAAATAGTAGGTATTATTCTGCTATGGATAGCTATTGATATCTAATAGATAAATTCTACTAGTAATAAATTTAAGGTAAAAACAGTTTTTTTTTATTTAAATAAGCGTCCAGAACCCTATACCTACTCTTTATCAATTTCCCGAGAAAAACATTAATCAACCGCAAGCCTGAAGTTTAGCTTCCTTCAGTAAACTTTTGAGCATGCAGCAGATAGGTAGAATATGATATGTATTACAAGTTGTCGTTAAGATAAGATATAAGTTATTCAGAATTCAATGTAAGTACCAAAATAAACATTTCCATCTCCGCAAGCCGCTGGAGATACGATCAGTTTCCGTTAATACAGAGTGAGTTTCAATACAAGACTGTCAAATCAAATACCTATAGGAATATTGAATGAATTCGATTGTACAAGTAAACGAATAAGCCGTTTAAGTATCCACGGACAGCATATAATATTACAAGTAATTAGCAGTAGTAATTAAAATGTATTTTTTGCCTACCTGACATAACATTGCACTTTACACTAGGTGTATCTACGTACTGAATAGGTATATTAAGTTCTTTCTAAACATAGTAAAATGAAAGCGACGTTAAGGAAGTAGATCTTAACTTGTATTGTAAGTTGTTGGTAGAGTACCTACCGTAGATTATGACGAATACTGAAATACGACGAAATGCAACAAAGAACGCATCGATACTTCGCATTTAGGATACGTAGATAATGAAACCTGATCAGAAAGCAACAGTAGTCAGAATAATTTAGACGCATATGTACGACCTAGTTAGCGAAAAAGGCATGTTACTTGAGACCGCGATGACACACGACGATTTATTATTAATTGTTTGACACTGGGCTAAGTTATCGGCATCATGACCTTGTCCTCCTTCCTGTTACGAAGCGTTTCCTTTTATATTTTTTGCCACTCAACCAATGTTACATAAGAATAAAGCCTTATCATATCTAACTACAAGTATACGGCAAGAATTTTATTTGCATATCTCACACACACTTCATACACTTGCCTTATAGAACGATCGGCACTGAAGCATTGATAGTCACACTCGAACATGCTATAAATTTAATAGCTCCGTGTTGTATTGAAAGTATCGCTGATTCTGCTTTCATGTATTTACAGGTATTTGAACAAGTAAAAACGAGTCTCTTCAATTCCCATCAAAGTTAAACTGGTAGTGCGTACCGATAGGAACCGTATGTTATCAGTGGTGATAAATGCAATTCACATGGATCTGGAGCTTTATTTTTACTTACGACTTACCTCTACATTGTAGAGAGCAGACAATAGGAAACTACTACCGGAAGATTCGAGATACAGAATCAAGATGTCCACTGCGAAAATCACACGATCCGTTGGGATTAGCAACGTAATAATAATATTCGGCAACCGGAAAGGCTGAGAACCAGTTTATATTGCAGATCGTTAACAAAAACATTTCCTTGTGTGTATCAAACCAAACAAGATATTTTTACAACCCCTTCCCAACGCGGAAACATAAAGTCCACAAAGTCTTTGTGATATTTTTTATGCCCCCAGTGTTAATTCCCACAGGTCAGACTGTTCGCTGGGCAATTTGGGTTTCTCACAGGAACAAGTTCACAGGCACAAAAGTAAGGTGCTATCTGCATGAACCGGTTGACTGAGCTAATATGCACTAATACAGAGCATCTCGTGCTGCGGCTAAGATTCATCCGAATAACGTCTGCTTAGGTACGAGATAAATCACAATACGTGAACCTTGACCGTGACGTTGCCGATTGTCACGACGACATAATAAGCAACTCTTTCTTTTGTTCTACTTTTTATGAGTTTGAGGAAAGAATCTTCTTAAAATGGGACTGACAACGTGTTGGAAAGTTGCTGCAATAACACAGATTCGAGGAATAAATGATGTAGATTCGGTATGTATATAATTATTGGTAGCTCTGCGTTTAGGAAATATCCTCTTAACTAACTAAGGAAACAGAGAAAATAATTATAATTTGACTTCAAATACTATATGTTATTACATAGGTCTTTATACAAAGGTATTTCATAAAACAAAGGAATACGAATTGGTATGAATAAGCAAGGCAAGGCCATCAATGATTTCACCGTGAATACTGCTGTGCTTGCAAGTTCAACGTTCAAGTTGGTCATCGTATCATGATGACGAGGAGCATGGCGCGAGGTGAAATGCACCTCGTGACTCAGCCTACATATGTGTCAAGGGATCGACGTGTAATTGACATCAACATCTCGATTGTATTTAATAAATCTGTGACTAATCACTGCGATCGATCGTCAATAATAATACCCGGTAAGGCGAAGCGATACCTCTTCATTATCGTGTCATTACTTGCTTTCGGCACTGTAAGTACGTGGCTCCAAGTGTCTACCACAAACAGATCGTCACTCATTAACTAATTATTTTGGGACCCTGTGAATGAAACGTTATCACCATTCACGCCTGGGAAACGTAAACAAAACTGCGGAAGATGGTTGATGGTAAACAACATTAGACATATCATTTTATTGAAATAAATAGAGTATTGATAATGGACAAGTACTTAATGAGAACTCATTATTATATTAAAGCTTCCTTGCTCGTTTAATTATCGGCTATTTATCACCTTGTTTACATCATTTATTAAGTTAACAAAATATTCTAAGAATAAGTTGAACGTAAAATGTGATTAAATTGATATTATTCCTTCTACTGGTTTGTTTACAATTTCAGCAATCGCATTGGTATATGAAATCTGTAGTATCTAAGTAATGAGGTATCATGTAATAAATGCTAACTATCTACATGGGTGTGATGATATGTTCGTTGTGAACAAGTGTGATGTGTGTGTGGTGTCGGGGCGGCTGCGCGGTGGCTCGGCGCGGCCAGGTGCTCGGTCGCGGGGGCAGGGGCGCGTGCGTAACGGTCGCGGCACGAGCGCAGGGGCCGCGCCGGCCGCCGTGCGCTATGCCGCCCGGAGTATGGCGGAAATAGCGATGGACAGGGGCGCCGGGGCAGGTGGTGCCTTACAGCGCTCTCAATGTCACACAATTGGCGGTTAATTTCTCGCATACATTACATACAAATGAATTTTATATAGGCATGAACTATTTCTAACTGGGACAGGATTCTGATTAATGAATTTGATCATATTTTATCTTTTCTGTTACAGAGTAAAGAGTTAAAACTATAAGTTACTAATTTATTTATAGTTGGACGTAAATAACTAACAATCACTTATTTAGTTCCAATTAAGACATAAATCTTAATTTTCTGCTAAAGACAATAGTTTAATAAGACATAAAGTTTTATCTATTCTATCCAGCCATTATCTGTATTATTATTATGACGAACTAACGACCGAGACCCATGGCACACCTGAGCGATACCTACCATTGTTGTTGTGTGGATTTGTATCATTGTTTGTAGAGCTTGCCTACACATAAAATGTTATACAAAGCGTAGGCACCCACGAGCCGAGTCCGACCCTGCATTGTATTGAATCAGTGCACAGCTATGCCAGCAGCTGGCTGCGCGTGCAGAATCACATGTCTGTACCCGAATCGCACATCTGCATGGAGCCGGCGTCCCGCAACCAAACGCCCTAAACGCCAGAGCAACCCCTGCTAAACGCATATAGAACAACAACACCTAGTCCCTTTTGGAAATACGACCGACACGATTAGGGTCTCCCCCATTCATTGTTAGCTTCATCAAAAGCAAAAAGGTCATAAGTAGAGTTTCGTTCGTAGCAAAGCTGACATTTTGGAAATGAGACTTCTGTATTTCAGTTATTACGTCGTGGTATGAAATAAAGCAAAGATCAACTTTAAGTCCCTTGATATATGGTTGTAAATCGGTATACTAAAGGTACTTTGGTAAAAATAAATAGTCGTTTTTAAAGTTCAAAATTGAACCGAAAAAAGGTTCAGCCCTTAGTTCATTTTGTACCCGATAGCTTTGCCTGCAGGTAGGTGAGTAGTTTAATTTTAAATAATGGCATAGCTGTAGAGTTTTCTATATAAAGCGCACAGGGCCATTCAACGCTTTTATAAACACTTTTAATACAGATGGATTGAGCGTTATACAGGGTGTTTTATTTCTGAGTGGTATTATTATTTATTGCATTAAAGTTGTGATTAACGACTGATTAAGGAAGCGTTATTCAATTTGAATAATTTTAATTAGAATTAATGTCATAACTAATTTATGAAATAACAGTTCCATCAAACAACAAAATTACCTAAAATAAAAATAACATTGCAGTCGGCTCTTCAATAACATAAAATAAACTACTTAAACTATTTCCTGAAACATTTATCGCTACTATATTAATATAAGTAAATCATTGTGAAAATTTACTTTTGATTAAAAGTAGTATAAAACTTAGGTTTCCTGCAATTTAATATATTAATAATATAAGATAAATTGCCAAAAACCTTAATAAATATTCACCCACATAATAACCCACGCAGATTTAACAGAATTAAGGTAGAGTAAGCTATTAAACAAATCTAACTTGAAAACAAGATATTTTTAAAATTTTAAAACACGTCTAGAAAAGCAACACCCTGTACAGTCTGTCGCAGCAACAGCTGAGATTTCGGCACACGCTACGCGGCCGGTGCGTCACCGCGCACCGACCACCTTTCACCCCTCGCGCATTCCCGCGCGACGAGCGACTTGCGACCTTATTGACTGCATACTATTTATATCGGCAAAGGTACTTAGGTAGGTGTGTGCATAACGAACATTTATTAATAATAATAATTATTTACCTAATTGTTAAAAAAAATATACAGATTTTAAGACAAGCGACTTGTAACCTTCTTGTATGCAAACTATTTATATCGGTAAAGGTATGTACATAGAAGTACTAAGGTAGGTAGGCTTGTAATACATGTTTAGGTTGCTCTTGATCTTATATATGTCGCGTTACGTGCCTTCATGTGCATAACGAACTTTTATGAATAACAATTATTTACATAATTGTTAAAAATATGATACATATTTTAAGAATCAAGCGATTAACGACCTTATTAATTGTATGCATGCTAGTTACATCAGAGAATGTACGTATATAAAGATAGGTATGTACTGTAACGTTTATATACTTCTACCTATTAATTTGACTGATGTAGAGAAATTATGAATAATTCATTGACAAAAAGGAAATCAGGTTTTTAGTGAAGCAACTTACGGCCTTCTTGTATGCTAATAAACATTGTCAATTAAGAACAAAAAGAAGCAGTCTTAGAAATGTAAAACATAAATAATACTGAATAATTTGGCATTCATGATAAAAAAAATACAAACAAATAAATAATGTGGTTTTCAGTTCTTGTGTTATGATTGCAAATGGGATTTTTTCTCCTACCACAATATATTATTTTATTTTTTTTAATTTACGTTCCACGCCTTTATATTGTGATAATAAGTTCACGAAATAGGCTTCTACTAAAATAGGCGACGATTGCTTGATACCTAATCGATTCCTTTTGGACATAATCGATAGCAAAACTCGTTTAATTATTACTTACAAAACAAACAATATCCAAATATGAAAAAATGGCCGGCAATTACAAAGTGTCGCTAATTGCGGTGTATAGTAAGCATCGTAATGAGGCAGTAGGTACCTAAATATTAGTAAATATTTACGGAAAATAAAATCTGCAAGTTACTCTGTAAACATCTTAATAGCCTTTTAAAATCGTTATGTAAATAGTGACAAGTATTCAGTAATACGTTGGTAATTAGTAAAGTTTATATCTAATAGAGACTATTAGAGACAAAGTGTAATAAAATTGGACTATAGTCACCGATTCCTGCTGGCTATTAGATATTTGATACAATATGTACTCTACCTTTGATCGATCATAAAGTTTTTATGTCCTTTTATCAAATTATGCAATACCTTATTTTATGAAATGTCTCAATCGGTATCTTTATTTTCCCACATTTTTAAAATTCCGACCTTCAAATATAGTGTAATCGCTACGAGAATAGAGCCTAATACAATACTTCGTATAAGGAGAAAAAGTATCTAAATCTCCTAAATAGGATGACGTCACGCCTCTGACATGTGCATCTCGTGTAACTATAAAACTCTGTGATTCCGTTATAACGTGTAGGAACAATAATATTTCAATCTAGGGAAACAGGAATAGTCAGTTTCCCACATTCGATATTTTTTTTCCAAAATCTCACCGTTATAGAATTTTTTGCATTTCTTAGGCCGATGGTATTTATAGTGTTACGGTACGAAGGGGCAGAGGAGACCTGGGGTCGCGCAGACAGCTGCATCCATGCGCCGGCGCAGGCACGAACAAGTAGATCATTCGGTACAGGATTAACAGAACCGTAAGTGACGAATAACGGTTACATTGTTATTTTTTATCTGCCATAAAACGGGGCAGTATTATTACTCGGTGTATAATTTCTTTAAGGTGTGTATGTAGTTCCGTATTGACAAAAGCAAATCTACACCGTGATTTTTAGGTCGTTTTAAAAAAGTCGTCCACACAATGTATCCGTCATAAAATACCTCTAGGCGCGAATATAATTTTTTTATCATTAATTAAAATAATATGCATGAAAAAAATAAATAATACATTGGAAATATGAAACATCCTGTTAAAAATGTTTACGTATCAAACTGTTGAAGATACATGCTACATACTTACTGCGAACATTATGATTGCAATAGTAAGACAGCTGTTTTACGCTAAGGTGAATGACCTGTGATAAGACGCCGCCGCGCCGCCCGCGCGGCCCCTTTGGCACAAGGTTCGGACCGCGCTCACTACAGAGTGTTCGTAAAACTGCCTTGTGTCATAATAATGAATAATATTTTTATTCATTCAAATCTTAAAAAAAACATATTTTTTTATTATAAACGTTTACTAGTCATTGGATACATGAACTGGGCTGCTTTTTTAAAACGACCTAAAAGTCACGGTGTATATGCATGGAAATTTATTTAAATTAGTTTTTGTTTTGATTTACATTACCTATACCTACGTGTAATAATTCAATTCATATTTTATTCTTGAACTACTTATTAAGGTACTAATATACTAGACCCTTCTGTGGACCTACCTAAATATTATGCTATAGATTCTAAATGCGGATATGATAATAACGAAACTCATATTTCTTTTTCCTTTATGAGCTTTTGGCCATGAAACTTAATTAGGTAACTGTTCTATTGAGCCGACAGTTTGTATGCATTTAGACACAAATATCAAATGAAATGTAATTACTTTGAGCAAACGACGGACACACCCGTTCCGGGACACCTTTTCATTTAATCAGAACTTGTTTGCACACCTAACAAACGGTGTTTTGTTCGCGGAGGGCGAGCGATCCGCGCCCGCCGAGCGCCGCTGCATAGCTGCACCCGAACACCGGTTGATTTAGCGTCGCCATCTTTTGATAGATCCTTTTTTATAGGTACTGAAATTTATTAAAAGCGCACCGAGGGTGCGCGTGCGCAGCGACAACTGCCGAGATTGTTGCGCACACCTGGCCCACGCGCGCTCTACTTGCACACACACACACATACTAATGTTGTAGTTAGATGTTCTTTTGCATATCGTCATAATTATCAAGTTTGACAATAACACATGATTACGTTCTTTTCTCATTTAAAGCGTAAATATTTCTTCTCATAGCTATTCGGTTTTCCAAGAAATTTTCGAAAATGGTTTTAAAACGATAAAAGATATGAAAACAAGTGTGAATCCTGAGATCATTACGTTCTAGAGCCAATTACCTCAGCGCAATAAACTTACTTTGATGTAATAATGCAATCTGTAGCACCAAAAATAAAAACAAGAGTTGCGGAGTTCGCAATATTGTAGTGAATTTAATACCGATGTTGTCATATTAGTTAGTGGCAGGGCTCACTGCTGAGCACAGCGTTAAGCGCAGGACCACACGGCCAGTGCTCTTATGCTCATAGCGCCAGCCACACTACGTCACTTTGTTCAGAGAACATTGCGTGCGCTGGACGGTGAGCGCGACGCTGCGGTCCTCGTGTAAGCTAATGTTGATACGTGTCATGTTATCGACCGCCCACCGAGCTCAGCTATGTGGTCTCATACCCTATCAAACTGTACTTTACCTAGCATACGTACTACGTGTATACAATTACTAAGAGGATATTTCGCTGACCCACAATGATCCTTTACCACAACGTCATTAATGAAGAAAGTTACAAGAAAACAGAAAGTTTATGTCTCAATTTAAAGCTATAATCGTTTACACGAATATAGTTCGAGTAAAATCATCCAATTTTGTGGCTGTGTAAGTATTTATTTACAGCTTCATCATCCCGGACGTAGAGTCGCTATCGAGAACTGGGTTGAACGGTACCAAAACTTATTTTTTACAATATGAAGTCTTTGCTGTGTGGTTTCGCGACCACGAACCAGAACGATTATCTCCTGTATGAGTAAAAGAAAATATTTTAAGAACCTTCAATATTTTTGGTACACCTACGAAATGTTTAATATACTATAGCTTCCTCAAATGTATCTACCTGTAAATAATTATGTTATATCGCATATCTGATTCAAAATTAATGATAGAGAAATAAACAATAAGCTAGGTAAGTAATAAGTACAAAAATACAATCACACTTATTGTTACACGCGTTATCTAAGCCTAGTTATAAATGCGCAAAGACGTCACTATAATAGATTACCCACACATTAACCCGTCACTACAAAAGACAATCGCTCAAACCAAATTAAGATATTGCGTCATAAAATCTACCACTTCACTTAATAAACAACAACAAAGTAACTTCATAATAAAAATGGAGTATTCTATACTTCTTATTGGAATTTACAAACAGATTCTTATAAACAGAAAATGTAAACAATTTACTGAACATTTTCATTTCTTCATTGTCTGCAAACAAGGGTGCCAGATGATTCACTAAATACAATGGTCGTTTAAGTACAAGTATTTACAAAAAAAATATTTCAGTTAAGATTGGATTGATTTCTGAGCAACCACTGAACAATTTCTGAGTCAAAACAGGCAACTTTGTTCAGTTTGATAGAGCAGCTCTATGGTTGTGTATGAATAATATAGTTTTCTATACCTAGAAGTAAGAAAATTATGAGTTGAGCGATCGAATCAATTCCAGAGAATTGATCTAAATGTGGATGGAGGTCGGGTCCGCGGCGGGTCGGCTGTTGCAATGGGTGCCTTTGTCCGCGAGGCATCAATGTCGTCCTCGTTGCTGGCGGTACGGGCACAGTACGGGCATAATGCGGAAACAATGCGCGGACCACATTCGTGCATCGCGACCGCGACCGTGTCATGTTCGGCTGCGGCCCGATGTTTGTGCTCATAAAGTGTCATTATGGTAACAGTACCTCATTGTTGTTTTCGGCGATGCCCGTCTCCCTATTTTCTTCGCTCGCCGTGTAAAAGCTCGGCGCGTCACGGCGAGTTATAACCAAAATGGGTTACGACCGACTCTTGCGAAACTTTTACGGGCCATCGTCTCCGTTGAAATCTCGTTCGGTTTAATGGCCTTCGAATTTTAAGTGCTAAAGAAAGGTAAATCACTTTGACGTGTCTTGAACTTAAATCCGTGATTTGAGAAGGACTCGATATTTTCGGCTCGTAATAAATGACGACCAATGGGTAATTTCATGAAGTATTAACATTTTATAAATAATAGTAATCTTCGACGTATATTAAATGAAATGTTGAGGCAGTTTAAAATACTTAAAATCAATATTTCTGCTGGGTTTTCCACGAAGGCACCAGTACCTATCTCTAGGTTCAACAGGCATCAGGGTTTTAGAACTTTAACGTGATCACTCTTATTCTTAGTCCTGATAAAAGAGATTTGCACGTTGGTTTACAAAAAAATGTTAATGAGCGGATCAATAGAAGTAACAATATATCCATAATCTGGTTACAACTAGAACTGTTATTGTTACATAACTCTCTCTCGTACATTGTCATTGACCTCTTTGTTTAGCCTGAGTCAGGAGCTTTGTCGCAATACTATTTGGAGTCAATTACAAAAATTGATACCAAACGTGTGTTGTTGTTCGGTGTCCTATAACTACATCGGTTGCAATAAAATGCATCTAAATTCTTATTACCTACGAGTTACTTATTATTACGTGTTTATTTTGAGTAATATGACCTGTCTACGCTCTTCTTACGTAGGTAACCAAAACTTGAATGAACTTGCTAGAGACATAAGTTGATTAGTACTGGATAGTTTCGTTGATAGACAGCTCAAACATTATAATCAATTAATGTGAGCGTCTGAAACAATAAAAAGTCTCTTGTAACCCACTTTCTTTTTACATCCTACGTACCTGGAGGAACCCCGACATTGCTTTCAATTCTGTTTAAGCAAATTATAAAAGAGTCGAGGTTATTATTAGCATTGTGATTACAGCTATTGTTTGTGAATCATAAAACAATGATTATTGAAAATCATTATGAAGATGTCAGCCACTGATCAAAGTTATAATAACAAACGATAAAAGCACGCTTGAACAAGCAAATATAATGGCCTTAATGATATGGAAGACAATGGGATGGTTCCTCTGGGCGCGCGGGCGCGACGTCGCGCGTCGACTGCGGCGCAAACGCACTTACGCATTGCCACTTGACTGGAACTTGACTCGCTCGAATAGACTTGACTTGAAGCTAAGATATACCGTCCCTTTGTATTACTAATACTTATCAAGATATTTATCTATGTACAAATAGTGAACATCCGCCATTATAATGTTACATCTTCGAACCATTTTGTCCTAGATTATTTCCTGGTAGAGCCGGCTTGTACATTCAGAATGTTGCTCAATTTTATTTGTAACTAATGATTAAATGTAAATAGAAATATAAGTACGTAAATCTCTTTTGATTTATTTCCTTTTTATGTGAAGGGACAGTGAGACGTTATAGTTAAGAGCAACGGAAGTAGCGCTCAGGGAGAGTCGCGGCGCGACGCGCGGCGCGTGCGCGACACAACGCGGCGGAAGCGGATATGAGAATTGCATTCAATAAATCTACAGTGTAACTAAATATCTTAAACATCACTTTATTGCATTATTACATATACATCTTGATCGTTGTAAAAAATCAAGATAATAGAACCAGATACATTTGTAAACCCGACGCTTACTGCCTATTTGTTAATAATAATTTAGTAAGTAAACCAAAATAAAAAAAAAATCAACCGAGTTTTACAAAGTGGTAACGTTTGCTATCGAATGGGTTTACTTTTGATTAATATAGGAGTGTATTTTTGATTATTAATAGGAACAGGTTGTTCGAGTATGGCGCGTAGTTGAATGGTATAATCAGCGCTATTGAGGAGTCGTCACCTGCAGGACTCGTTGTCATTGTGTGACTCGCGGCCGCCTGTAGCCGCGGGTCGCGGGTCGCACCGCACCGCGCCGCGTCGCGACTCGCGGCCTGCACTCACTCGGCCGGCTGCCCGGGGTGCTGCTGCCCTGTTATTGTGTTTCTTTCTTCTTGAACAACTTTGTAGTCCAGACGGCAAATTAAATGTGGTAATTATGTAGATACTTACAAACTTAACTTTAACACAAATAAACAAAGGTTAAAAGTGGTACACCTTTCTTATCTTAAAAAAAAAAACGAATTCTTAAATTCATTCCTTGCAATAACGCATGCCAAATCTATCACTGCCTAAGAAAACTGACATACATAAGTATGTTATAATTATGTTTAGCTCAGACAACACAATAACAAACACGATTATCGCTACCACTTCCAGAAAATATCACAAATTCTTAGATTTGGCTAACATCTTTGTGTACCACACCAATGGACGGAAAAAGATGCGGGAAAAGCCCTAGTAAAATTGTTTTCAGCTATCCAGTCTGATATCAAGGCAGGAATGTGTCTTACGGAAGAGGTTCGATTTGAAGACTCAGAATACAACGGAACGATTAACCCTTCGATATCTAAAATTTTAAAAGTTTTGAACTAAAGTCAAAACAAAAGGTTTCAAACGTTATGCAAAACTTCTTACTTTAAATATTAATATCGCCTTTGTTGCCGTTCTTCAATAGCGAAGAAAATGTGCCTGCCCTACTTAGTGTTTCTATTCAAATTATGATAAATGCTTGGACCCCAAACCCCAACCAATACATTCGTTAATAAACCGGTTTGTTTACATTTTATAGTCAATGCAAAAACAATTGTTCCGCACTCATTTGTTACTTTACATTTAAACGTGTTTTTACAGCTATATAATATGACAAGAGAAAAAGGTAGTTTCCAGTTCCTGAAAACAATTTAACAGTAGGATTGTCTTCATGTTGTTATTTCGCGGTATAAACAAATGCGTTATTTAAATGTATGGCCAACACATCTTCATATTTCTAAGTATTTATAAAAGTTTATTCAGACGTTAGTTGTTTTAATTTCCGCAAGACTCATCAATAAATAGCAGGATACACGGTCCTCAGAATTCCAACTAAATCTTAATATGTTTATAATTATCGTTCTGTTTGTATGAAACTATAACACTCCAAGTGTAATAAGATCCGCCGATAAATCGTAGGATAAGTTGAGCAACCGCACCGGATATCGCGCCATGACCGGAAACACTTGTTTGTGCGCTTTGAGCTCGCAGGTACGTTCCCATTGCTGGCACACACAACACACATACACATGCGGCAGGAGTACGTCCCGCGAGGAGTTCCGCGGCTCCCTTTACATGAACACGTGCAGACTGTACTCAATGTACTCGCACCTTGATCCCCTCGCTCGAGATCCGGATTTTATTGCGACGTTCCTCTGTTAATGTTTACTCAAGCCCTCATTATAAAAGATGTGCTACTTACCACTTGATGTACCTCTTTGACGAAGTAAATGTTTGACCCAAAATGGTGATTCCGGTTCCTGATTTAATATATATTTACTCTATAGATTACAATTTTTAAGGGACTTTGTAAAGAAAATAAATTAGTGTAAATACTGCTACACACGTAGCATGTTGTATACCTTTTTAAGTCTTCATCTACATTACAGTCAAAGGTAGCCCTAGTTATAAAGTAGAAAATTCTAGTTAGGTATAACTGATAAACAAATTAAACTTTAATTTCTTTCTTGCAAGGGTACAGAATTATGTGAGTTATCACAACAATACTACAAACAATGTAGTAAGTCTACGACGGAATGAGGTCAACACTAGCCAATCTCAGAGCCTCTGGTTGCATCACTTACGACAAATAGTAATATATCGAGGTGTTCACAGATATTATTAATCAAACAATAGGCATTCCGTGAAACAGTGTGTCGGCAAGATTCTCGATAAGGGTCCGGTAGCGTAGCGGCGCAAACGACTCCTGGTGCGCCCGCGCCGCACTCGCATTGATTCAGACGCAACGAGTATTTCATGTTTATAGTTGAATGGTTCAGAATAATTGAAGAAGTTATTTATAAGTTTCCTCTTTAGAAGCGAATCGTGTGCGCGATCGGAGCCGGATGCCGCCACCCTTCGGAGGGCATGCCTTCACAAAGGCATTTAGTCTATTTAAAGACATCCTGCTTAGTGCGGGGGCCCGAGTCCGCTCTCGCACGTGCGTCAAGTGTCCTGCGCCCGCCGACCTGTCAATTACTGTCACCCTCACCTATCTGCGTGCTCGCTGCGTCTGTCTCTACTGATAAACTGACTCGGTCCATCATTTTGAATAGCGTCGCTCAGCACAAAGTGCAATAGCACAGGTTTCCACTCAATCATGCGATCGCTCGCCACCAAGAGCCAAGCACGGCGCATGTTTTGTTTAGAATACATTCCGACCATCCGCCCATAATCATAAAGTAAAGACACATTTTAAATGAGTGCAACATTGAAGTCTTAAGGAAATTAACTTGATTGGTATCCTGTTTCGCTCAATCAAACACGATATTGCTCAACGACGGCTAAATTTATCGAAGTAGTATATCTGACAATATAATGGAGTTGGAAACAATACTGAGCGATTATAAAGAGCAGTGGAGCGAAGATTATGGCGTTTGCATGAGACAAGCACAGGCGCGGCCGCCGGCCGACCGCGGCGGCTAATGGTTCGGAGCCACTTGTGGCGGCGACAACCACCTTCATCAATAACTTGAACGACGAACACTAAAACACTGAGGTCATCCACCAGGTTTAGATTATTAACACGGGAATTATGTATTAACAAGTGATTAACTTAAAATTGTAAAAAGAGTTCTGAGTATAATGCCTCATCTACTGAAAAAGGCTGCCGCTCCGAGAAAATATTCTTTAATTATATGATTGTTTGTATCCTCGTGGTAAAATGTAAATCAAAGATCATAAACATTGGCTGGAAAAGCTTTGGGATAGTACGTTACGTTGTGACTAACAAGCAAACGCACCATAAAATTTAAATATCATTGTAAGGAAATCGTACACCGGCCGATATCGCGAACAAGATCGCTCTGGTCGTACATACATCTATCTGTTTATTGTTTATTTTATTGTCAGTGTCGCTCTGATCTAACAGGACATCAATACATATCGTAAAATTGGCAAACGTTATAAATCATCATCATAAGCCAGTCACTAAGCTTCGTCAAACACTACATTGTAAATTGTAACCTAGGCAGGTCGATGTGCACTGACAATAACTGTAAATAATAGTTTTCATTTGAATTAAACTAATATTTTTAATAGTAAATTGCTGGGAAAGTTAATAAAAACAAAACAACAATTTCAAAGTAGAATTTAAGACAATAATTAGGTATCTTACTTAATCCGAGTGTTCCAATTAACCAAAGAAAATCAAACGTAAAGCATGAAATTGAAAAGTTCATAAGCCTAAAATTATCTATTACCGCTTAGTATTGCGGTAACACTGGTAACATTTAAGTTGAACATTGCGTACTGAGGTCGGTAGGATTTAGTTCTGTACCTATTCTAAGTTGTAGGAATAGATTGAAGGAGTCGTCACCTGCGCAGGCGCTTCCCGAAGTGCGAGTTAAGGCGGTCGCGACGTCACACACGATCCCACGTGAGCGTCGCACCGCGCCGGTGACAACCCTCCTTTACATCAAACAGAACGTTGACCCCGTCGCGCAGCTTGCTCCCCTCATGAAATTCAAAAATATCGGAACCATATGTTTTTGACCTTTCTCTTACTTTTATCGAGCTTAGTGAGAATAATGAGCTCTTCCGATTTGAGTCACGTGACAAAAACATTACAAAGAAATACCCTTTGTAGATGTAAATATGTTAGTTTTCAGATATCAATACAATCTGCAGAAAGTTACAAAAAGTAGTATGACAGAAAGGGAAACATTCACACACCATGGTACTCCACACAAAAAACGGTTCACAATTCAAAGATAATGAAGAACTCTTAAATTGTTATAGATTAAATACTCATAAATAATAATCAGAGCAATTTATATTAGTAGCTAACTACAGAAGCCTCCTTACCAATTATTCGGTTAGTGGTCTGTGGTTACGTTGTAATTGAAACACACAACACTATCATTTGTTGATTAAAGTAATGCCGGCTATGTCGTACATCTCAATTTTCTCACAAGTTTAACCATTTGCTGGCGTTACGATCAACTATGATGTAATTGTTAGTGATTTATGAAAATAATTATCACACAGTGTATGCATGAGTGTATTTCCACTGGCAGGAGATAACAATAATGTTAAATAACAATGACTTAAGTAGGTCCTTTAATAGCGTAGCAATTGCAATTAAATAATCTTCCTGCCGGCTCTACTCTTTAAAAAAAAAAACCGTTTACAGTTTTATTTTTCAGATTGTTTATAAATTATTAGTTCATCATTGATTTATTCAAAATATAGCCCAGAATTTTTGTGTAACTGAATTAAAGTTTGAACATAACCATAAGCGAGCTAATTCCCCGGCTAATGTAGAACGCTGTAGGAGAGTACGTGATGTGCGTATGCGCATGAGCGGGCAACCGGTTCCCCTACAACCTCCGTACATCAAGCGCCTCAAATACGCTCTTACATAATAACATTTGTTTATTTTATGCAGTGCCCACCTTACTATATTACCGAGAACTTTTTATCTCGCTACGGATTTAGACGAAATTTGATACATCATGATAACTATGTGGCGCATGTACTCGTACTTCCTTATGTGGATGCTTTTCGGGTTTTTAGCAGATTACAAATTTATTATTTTTACGATTAGACATGAATATATTTAAACTCATGTTGAAACAACACACACGAGGCATACTTATCGACATTTGAAACAATTACAATTGATCCTATTCTTAGAATGCAGCTCTGACATTGTTTCCGGCATCCATTACGTAAGTAAATCAATCGAGTTCAAATATCGCACAGGCCATCTCATTTTCTAATCGAGTCACTTGCATAATTGGACCGATTTGCACAGTGGCCGCATCGGGCACGGGCAGGCATCGACAAGCTCAGCCGCCGCTTACGCAATCACAATAATCGATGCTCCGCCGATGAAACAGTGAAATCAATGCTCCGACTCTGACGCGCCGCATCGCTTGAGCTATATTCATTGACATCATAACTTAATCAGATCTCATTAGCCGTTCAGGTTTGTCTTGTGTAATCGTTAAAGGAAAATTATTTCACGTTTTATAATATTTTTTGTTTATAAACATAAACATGAGTGTTATGGAATGTCTGGAATAGAATTAAGTTATAGTCCACTGTCATAAGCAGAGATAAAACAAAAAGCATTTATTTTATGACGAATCGTAAAGAGCAAATTATTATAGAAGATTAACAAATAAGTACATAGGTGGCTTGGTAATAAACATGGGTAGTTTATGTCAAGGCGGAGTGGGCAAGTAGTGGCGCTGGCGCGGGCGAGCGGAAGAGCGGGCGCAGGCGAGCCGCACCCTCGGGAGCTGCGCAAGCGCTGTTGTTTCTTGTGATTTAATTGTACCACACAGACGGTGACTCGTAACTGGCCTGTTTTAACTCGCTGCACAATTTCTCGCCACTTGGCAGCTACAAGTGTATGCAGACCTATACTATTTGCATGTCACATTCAATCACTTCAATTTGCCTACAACCGCTTGCTCGTAAAACGCCATTAGCATTAGATAGAGTTAATTAGATCAATATCTAAAGGTGATTAATAGTCTATGTTCGCGACGGGTATCATCCGCACGCCGCGAGCGCATAGTTAAGAATAAACACTGTTCGATTCGTACGTCACCATAAAAAGTAAACCGAGGTAATTATGTGCGGGTGGAAGGAAAAATATCGCGAGAAATATTAATGTTGTTGTTCGCGACTTTTTTCCATCCACCGTCACATTGCATTTGTTAGTGTTTAAATTTGTATCCTATTTTAGTGTTTATTTCGTAAATTATAGACTTAATTGGTGCTTTATATTGTTAAATAGCTAGCAAAAATGATAAGTAACATTGTTTTATATAGTTTGTTGTCATAACTTCGTTAATTTTAATAAATTTTAGCAAATGTTTGAAATTGTTAACTTCGTAAATATTAGATAGCGTGACGTTTTAGTGCTAGTATTGCCAGAAATTGAAAGCCTAGGTCTCATAGGTTATAAATATATTTAGTTTAAGACTGAAATGTAATTATTTTAAGTTTTATCGCAATAAAACATAATTTGTTCGTTGGTTTCATTTATAAACTTAAATTAAGACCTGAAAATCACAGGTCACATAGTTATCATAGGTATTGCCAGAAAGCCTATGACATGCCCTAACACACCCTAGTATTCGTATCATGGTAACCACAATAGTTCGGGAGTTATCTTGAAATTCATCCTCACAGTCGGGTTGATTTGTGAATTTTTATAGTATTTATCGTCGTAGCTTTTCAACCGTAGGGGTGGTAGGGGTGTGTTATACATATTCGGATAGGGCATTTCATAGGCAATCTGGCAACATTTGTTGCATTTATATAGCTGCATAGTTAGTCTAGATATTAAGGTTTTTATAAAGGTAAACAAATAAATTGAGGCTCGGTGAAGGGGCGATAGTACGCGGTTCTCGGCGTGGTAAAGTTCTCTCGTACTTAAGCGCGCGAGGCTCGCGGGCTAATCGTAGTCATCGGCATAGCAAGATTTCTTAGAAAAAGTAGTAAACAAAGTAGTAAACAAACCATAGTAAGCAAACACGTGATCGTATCGTCGCCCCTTCAACGCCTACCTAAGTATACTTGAAGACTTTTATTTTCACCAGTGCATTCCTCTCATTCCAGACCTACTTGAACCCTTGAAGCTGTACTCGCACATCATCATACAGTCCACATTCGTCATTAAAGAACCAGCGACAACACGGCGTCAGCGTCTCGTTAGCCATCGCACCTACACACCTGCTTCGAGTTACGCCCGTCGTGCACATTCGCTGGTCGCTTCGAGCCGGATACAGCCACATCAAGTATGCCTGTGACAAGATCGCAAGGAAGACCTGCTCAGTCCTGGACCATCGATGCTGGACAAGCTCACCGCACGCCTCCCATCGTCCACGATCAACCACCGTTCTCGCCATCGACCACGGAGGGAAGCGAACAGCCCCCCCCTCACCCGAGGGGTGGTGAAGACCAGCAGCGCCCGCCTGCCCCGCGGGAGGATGACAACCGACCGTGCCCCCCTGCCCCGCGCGGGGGTGACGACTACTTCGTACCAGCATCGATGAGCCAGACTGAAGCATCGTCAGCGCTGACGCCATCCGCTTCGTGTATCGAGGATTGTTCAGAACGAACAGTGAAGACTGTAAACAAGACGTATAGCCGAGTTATGCCGATGACTGCCCGGGGTGACGCCCGTATCGAACATAAAGCGCCGTCGAATAAATCGACGGTATCGACAAGGAAAATCAGGAAGGCTCGGGAAGACCTCCTGAAAATCAAGTTGGAGCTAGCTCAGCTAGCACTTCAGCGCGCCGAGGATGAATCGGACAACGAATATATGGATGATAGAATATCCAATGAAGAATACGTACGTTCCTGGCTGGAAGAAGCCCCGGAACCAGAACCGACGGAGGACACCGCCGCCGAGGGAGGACATCGATCAATGGGCAACGCGCCACCGCCACCCTCTACGGACATAGTAAATTCAGCCCTCCGTTCGAAGACAGTGAGAGAGGACACCGCCGCCGAGGGAGGACATCGATCAATGGGCAACGCGCCACCGCCACCCTCTACGGACATAGTGAATTCAGCCCTCTACTCAACAAACATCGCAACAGGAAAGGACACCGCCGCTGGGGGAGGACATCGATCAACGGGCAACGCGCCACCGCCACCCTCTACGGACATCGATAATGAAGCCCTTTCACATAGAAGAAATTTAAAGAAAAATATTGAAGATACTGCAAGGGGAGACTCACTCCGTCCGTTTATAACGGAGCTCACCTCTGCCATCGCATCGCTCGCCGGCAACAGAAGCGAAGAGAAGCCTACGCCGCATCATCCTGCCGCATCGAAGGTCATCATGACACTACCGAACTTCAGTGGAGCACATACAGAATGGCTGTCGTTTCGTGCTATTTATGAAACCACTCGCTCGTACTTCAACGACGTGGAGAATACAGCGAGACTCAGGAGAAGCTTAAGAGGAAGAGCGCTTGACACAGTTAGCTCGGAACTCATCGGTCACGCGAAGCCGGAGGACATCATGAAGGAGCTGGAGCTTCAGTTCGGCCGCCCGGATTCTATAGCGCAAGCTGAGACTGATCGACTGCGGGGACTGCCACGCTGTGGAGAAGCACCCAAGGACATCTGCACGTTTGCGAGCCGTGTCCGAAGTGGCATCGTGACACTGCGCGCACTCAAGAAGGATCACTACCTCATGAACGCTGAACTTATGCGCATCCTCACCGAGAAGCTACCGAACTCTCTACGTGTGCAGTGGTACAAAACATACACTGAAAAGTATGATTCGACGCCGAACCTCAGTCTCTTCAGCGACTTCATCACCGAACAAGCTCGCTACTGCAGCGCATTCGCACCGCCTGAAAACATCACTGAAACACCAGCAGCTAGACGTGTGACGCACAGAACGCACACCACTATAGAGAAGCCCGCACTGAAGTGCCGCATCTGCGAGACAGACGGACATCGCTCTGCAGACTGCCGCAAGTTCAGACAGGCTTCTAGCAACAAGAAGTGGGAACTTGCCAAGCAGCACAACATGTGTTTCCGCTGTCTACAACATCGTCATCGAGGGCACGCCTGTCAACGCAAGAACTGTGGGACGGAAGGCTGCACTGCGTCGCACCACAACCTGCTGCACTACAAGAAGAAGGCGCTCGACAACGAAGCCAAGTCAGAGGCGCAGGAAATAGTTGCAAGTTCGCGCAACCATACCAGCCAGGCGTTTCTAAAGATAGTTCCAGTGCAACTGATTGGACCGGCGGGAGAAGTTCGCACGTACGCGCTACTGGATGACGGCTCAACCGTGTCACTCATAGATGAGGAGCTCGCAAACATGATCGGCGCTGAAGGGCCCGTTGAACCGATGAAGATAGGCGTAATAGGTGACATGACCGTCAACACGCCTATGTCAAGGAAGGTGGAGCTCACAATGGCCACTAGATCGCAGAAAAGGATACCCTTCAGAGCGCGCACTATACCGCAGCTGAACCTGTCACCGCAGTCAATCAGCCGAGATGATATCGTCAACTGCAAACACCTCATTGACCTGGAAGATCAGCTGACATACAGCGCAGGCACGCCAAGGATTATCATCGGGCAGGATAATTGGCACTTGCTCCTAGCTAGTGACATTCGAAGAGGGCCACAGCATCAACCAGTTGCATCGCTCACTTCTCTGGGATGGGTGCTGCACGGCGCACACACTAGAACACTGGGGCAGCGAGTGCACTTCGTCAATCAAGTGAATAGCAGCGAGGAAAACATCGACAAGCAACTGCGTGACTACTTCGCACTCGAGTCACTTTTCGTCAACCCACGCCGTCCAGCTTCTGACCCTGAGAAGAGGGCAGAAGAGATACTCCAACGCAGCATAGAACCTCAAGAAGATGGCCGTCTTCAAACTGCGTTGCTCTGGAAGAGTGACGATATACAGATGCCGGATAGCTACGCTACAGCGATGAATAGATTAGTATCTATAGAGAAGAAACTCGACAGGAATCCTGCTCTAAAGGATAGATACACGGAGCAGATGGATTCACTCATAGTAAAGGGTTACGCGGAGAAAGCGCCCCTTGAACGTACACCAGGAAGGACATGGTACCTGCCGCACTTCGATGTCTTCAACCCCATGAAACCGGACAAGCTTCGCATCGTGCACGACGCAGCAGCTAAGACAAAGGGGATGTCACTCAACGACTACCTGCTCACGGGCCCGGACTTGCTGCAGTCGCTGCCTGGCGTGATGATGCGCTTCAGGCGCCACCCTGTCGCCGTCTCCGGAGACATAGCGGAGATGTTCATGCAAGTCAAAGTGAAGCCAGAAGACAGAGACGCTCTCCGATACCTGTGGAGAGGAAACCGGCGGGAGGGAGCGCCTGAAGAGTATCGCATGACCTCAATCATCTTCGGCGCAGCAAGTTCACCGTGTACAGCGATATTCGCAAAGGACTGGAATGCAAAACGTTATGAAAACGAGCACCCAGAAGCAGTAGAAGCAATAATAGATAATCATTACATGGATGACTACCTCGATTCTTTCAAAACCGTGGAGGAGGCGACGCGCACAATCAAGATAGTTCGACATATACATAGTACTGCGCGATTCGACCTTTCAAAATGGGTGTCCAACAGCGAAGATGTGATACGCGAGGTGGAACCCACACATCAACAAACTAAAATCGTCAATCTCGGAAACGTAGAAGACACAGAGAAGGTACTCGGCGTGATTTGGAAACCACACACAGACGAGCTGAGCTTCAACTTGAAACTCGCGCGTCTTCCTGACGGCCTGCTAGAAAAGGAACTGCCAACCAAGAGAGAGGCATTGAAGATAGTAATGTCGCTCTACGATCCTCTTGGTCTCGCTTCACCTGTAACCATCAAGGCGAAACAGATATTACAAGAAGCCTGGAGACGAGGAGTCGACTGGGATCAACCTCTAGACGAAGAACTGACAAGCCAGTGGAAGGCGTGGATACGTCACCTCAAACAGCTCAAGGACGTCAGCATACCGCGCTACTACCCTGGATACAGCGAGGCTGTAAATCTTCAAGTCCACGTGTTCACCGACGCCAGCGAGAAGGCCTACGCAACAGCAGTGTACTGGAGGGCGACGACACCAGGCGACAACATACACGTCAGTCTCGTCATGGCGAAGGCGAAGGTATCGCCGGTGAAGTTGCTGTCAATACCGCGCCTCGAGTTACAAGCTGCGGTAATGGGAACTCGTGTCGCTGCGGCCGTGGTGCAGGAACACAGGATCAAGCCCGCCTCCGTGACCTATTGGACTGACAGCAAAACCGTCCTGACGTGGATAAGGCGAGGAGCCAGATCGTACAAGCCATTCGTCGCACACCGCCTAGCAGCCATAGAGGAAAATAGCAAAGTGGAACAGTGGCATTGGGTGCCTACGAAAATGAATATAGCAGACGCCGCGACGCGCGACGTCCCACAACACTTCGACTCAAGGCACGAGTGGTACGGCGGCCCTGATTTCCTGCACCACGATCCGTCAACCTGGCCGTCGGAGTTACCTTCTGCAGACCAACAGACAGGAGAAGAGAAGACGAACACGCTCACGCTGGAAAGCGTGTCAAACGTCAGAGAGGTCGTCCCGGATTCCGTTCGATTCTCTAAGTGGGAGCGATTACTACGCGCCACTGCGAGGATACTACAGTTCGTGTCGTTGTGTAAACAACGTATTGAAAAGACTTTCTACAAGAGAACGTCAAAGAATAGAGAAAACGACCCCGATTGGTCTAAGAGACGAGTATCACGTCCTTCAACCAAAGCGGCTCGTACACCGATAGAAACTTCGCACAGAAAATTCATCATAATAGAAGCAGAATTCTTACGACGGGCTGAGAAGCTACTCGTCTGCGTCGTACAGAGGGAAGCGTTCACAAAGGAAATTGTGAACCTGCAAAACAAGGAAACAATCGCTAAGGATAGCAGGCTGCAACCGCTGCGCGTAGAACTCGACGACGGCGTCGTCATATTAAGAAGCCGCATAGCTGCTGTCGACAAAGTCGCTAAAAGCGTGAAGAGCCCCCCTGTGTTGGACGGTGATCACCGCATTACCCAGCTGTACATAGATTGGACACATCGTAGCCTACAACACAGCGGCACCGAGCTCGTCGTTAACGAGGTACGACAGCACTACTGGATCGTGCGCCTGCGGCCCATCGTCAAGCAAGTAATCGCACGCTGCCTACAGTGTCGCATTCGCAGCGCGCGTGCTCCGACACCGTCAACAGGCGACCATCCCAAGACGCGCCTAGCACACCATCGCAGGCCATTTACTTACACCGGGCTAGACTACTTTGGCCCGCTGTCAGTCACCCTCGGCCGCCAGCATCAGAAGAGATATGTGGCGCTCTTCACATGTCTCACCACCAGAGCGGTTCACCTGGAGATCGCCAACAACCTCAGCGCGGACTCCGCGGTGTTGGCGCTGCGCAGGTTCGCAGCGCGACGCGGCTGTCCCACCGAAATATACTCGGACAACGGCACCAACATGCACGGTGCAGACCGTGAGCTGCGTGAGGCTTGCCAGCAAGAGGCCAGCCGACGCGGCATCGTGTGGCGTTTCATTACGCCCTCCGCGCCATTCATGGGTGGCGCCTGGGAGCGCCTGGTGCGGTGCGTAAAAACCGCGCTCGCCGCCACGCTCCACGAACGCCATCCGCACGAGGAGGTCCTCGCCACGCTGCTCTGCGAGGCCGAGTACGTCGTCAACAGTCGCCCGCTCACCCACGTGTCTGTGAGCGGCGACGACGACGAGTCCATCACACCGAACCACTTCCTGCTGGGCGGCTCGGCACGCCTGCCGAGCCCCGGCACATTCGACGAGCGAGACCTCGATTGCAAGAAGCACTGGCGACGCTCCCAAATACTCGCCGACATGTTCTGGCGTCGCTGGGTGCGCGAGTACCTGCCCGAGCTGCAACACCGGCGGGAGCCGCACGCCCGCGGCCCCGCGCTCCAGCTGGGCGACCCCGTGCTCATCGCCGACGGCAACCTGCCTCGCAACACCTGGCCGCGAGGCCGGATAGCCGCCGTGTACCCTGGCGCAGACGGGGAGGTTCGGACCGCTGACGTGCGCACCGCTGGTGGCATGCTAAAGCGTCCGACGAAGAAGCTGGTACCGCTGCCTAAGTAGGCGGCGCGGTACGTCACCATGGCGCGTTGCGGCGCTGCGTCATAACACTGTGACGTCGCTCACCGGGTGATGCAGCATCGCTACGAGTCATCGCTACGAGCATCGCTACGAGTCATCGCTACGAGCATCGCTACGAGCATCGCTACGAGTCACCACGTCATCGGGTCTCCGCATCATCGGCCGTCGTGACGTCATCGCATTGGATCGTCGTGGTACCCTGGCGCCTACGCTCTGCTGCACGGCGGGAGAGATGTTCGCGACGGGTATCATCCGCACGCCGCGAGCGCATAGTTAAGAATAAACACTGTTCGATTCGTACGTCACCATAAAAAGTAAACCGAGGTAATTATGTGCGGGTGGAAGGAAAAATATCGCGAGAAATATTAATGTTGTTGTTCGCGACTTTTTTCCATCCACCGTCACATTGCATTTGTTAGTGTTTAAATTTGTATCCTATTTTAGTGTTTATTTCGTAAATTATAGACTTAATTGGTGCTTTATATTGTTAAATAGCTAGCAAAAATGATAAGTAACATTGTTTTATATAGTTTGTTGTCATAACTTCGTTAATTTTAATAAATTTTAGCAAATGTTTGAAATTGTTAACTTCGTAAATATTAGATAGCGTGACGTTTTAGTGCTAGTATTGCCAGAAATTGAAAGCCTAGGTCTCATAGGTTATAAATATATTTAGTTTAAGACTGAAATGTAATTATTTTAAGTTTTATCGCAATAAAACATAATTTGTTCGTTGGTTTCATTTATAAACTTAAATTAAGACCTGAAAATCACAGGTCACATAGTTATCATAGGTATTGCCAGAAAGCCTATGACATGCCCTAACACACCCTAGTATTCGTATCATGGTAACCACAATAGTTCGGGAGTTATCTTGAAATTCATCCTCACAGTCGGGTTGATTTGTGAATTTTTATAGTATTTATCGTCGTAGCTTTTCAACCGTAGGGGTGGTAGGGGTGTGTTATACATATTCGGATAGGGCATTTCATAGGCAATCTGGCAACATTTGTTGCATTTATATAGCTGCATAGTTAGTCTAGATATTAAGGTTTTTATAAAGGTAAACAAATAAATTGAGGCTCGGTGAAGGGGCGATAGTACGCGGTTCTCGGCGTGGTAAAGTTCTCTCGTACTTAAGCGCGCGAGGCTCGCGGGCTAATCGTAGTCATCGGCATAGCAAGATTTCTTAGAAAAAGTAGTAAACAAAGTAGTAAACAAACCATAGTAAGCAAACACGTGATCGTATCGTCGCCCCTTCAACGCCTACCTAAGTATACTTGAAGACTTTTATTTTCACCAGTGCATTCCTCTCATTCCAGACCTACTTGAACCCTTGAAGCTGTACTCGCACATCATCATACAGTCCACATTCGTCATTAAAGAACCAGCGACAACACGGCGTCAGCGTCTCGTTAGCCATCGCACCTACACACCTGCTTCGAGTTACGCCCGTCGTGCACAGTCTAGGTAATATATCTAAAGTAAAGTATAATTTCAGAATGATTGGGTAATTTATAAAGTATGTTTTAATGTGATATAATAGATTATTTAACGCAAGGAGCAAGTACGAGTAGGTACATGGTAAATGCTAAGCAGTAGTAGCGATGGGTGCTCGAGCATCATTCAGCAGAAGACGGAGCACTAATTGAGACACAGCTACAATATCCGCCCTATGTTTATGACTCCCATATAGGGAGCTATCAAATAAATTCCAAACATGTAGGAGATACTGCCTCGCGTGTAGCGATTATAAGAAGCTCATTTTGTTATCTCAGCCTCATCCAGCCATAATGTAACATTATAGAATAGTTACGTATGATCACACTGGCCGGTAGTGTTGGGAGAGCACTACGTATAAAGTAGCGTGAAGGTAGTGTGTCAGAGTGTGGCTGGCGTACAGACAGCGGGTAGGTAGACAACTTATTAGGGTTGGTTCGCAGATTGCGTGAATGCGTTCACTTCACGGTCGCGTTGCCTTTGTTGGTGCAGCCGCGCTGGGTGGGCCGCTCTATCGCATGCTCCACATTGCACGCCGCAGGTACCAGCGTACCAGCGCTGCGTCGCTGCCGCGCTGCCTCGCTGCACCGCACCACACACCACGACACATAAACACGCATATAATACATTTTGCGCAATTTGTTTCGCCTATTCTTATATCTGTTTGCACAAAGAATTACATCGAATAAGCACAAAATTTGAAAACCCTTCTATTTCTCAAATGGATCATCAATATACTAAACTTCCATCACGCACACTCACGATTGTATTGGTAGTTCCTGAAAAAGTAGGGATGATGAAACAACAGTAGTTACAAATTGGATGATTTTGAATTGCAGTTCGGACCAATTTATGAATCAGCGATAATGTTGTTTAGGCTTTGGGAGTAAGTATAAAACAATGTTAAATTATGCTATCGTAGTAACATGGCGTTTTGTCTGAGAAATAGACTAGACAAAGATTATTTCAGTTGTCTTTATAGCCAACCGGTATTATGAGTCAGCCGTGATTGTTTAATTCAGTGCTTCTAAACGTGTCGTGGCTCGTGGCGCATGCGCCCAGTCACAACTACAAGTTTGATTCATAAGCGCCGATATCAGGTCATTTTGCATTTGTTTTGTAAACATTTAAATATTCACCTTTCATAGTCCTGTAAACATCTGATAAGTAAAGATAGAGACATGGTCTTGAGTCTTCTCCATCAACTTAGATGTCAAACAAGAAGAATTTTAAACAGGTATCTTTATTTAGATGAGTTTGTAGAGAAAGATTTTGAGACTGAGAGTTTGAATGTTTATCTTGCTTAGTCAGTTCAGCATTAGTTCTCAACTTACCGCCTTTTGGCAGTACATCTAAATGGGTTAGCGTTGTATTGTTATCGAAGAAAAATGTTTACTTAGAGAATTGTAAAGAGACGATCACACGTCACCTAAACTAGTAGATAATCGCGGGGGCATGTACCTGTTGCGTTGCGCACTCCTTTCATGGAATATTGTTCTTGTTATAGAGAGCACACGACACAAAGCGGGTTTATCTGGACGCATTATGAGAAGCATCTCCGCTCCCAGATCGCGCGATAATACTCGTCGTCTTCGGCTCACAAAAGTATAGCGGAGCGCAGGGCACCGGCTCACGATGCAGAGTGGTGCGGGAGAGCGGCGCGGTGCGGGCGGCGGCGGCGGCGCGACCGATGTAAGGTGATCTCGAGCCGAGTTGACCTTTGTGCATTACGGGCAACCGCCGTCGATCTTCTTTGTGTCGCGGCTTGCTTGTCAGCGTCCTCGCAAGAAGGAACTTTGTTGTCTTTCTCGAAAAGAAAGTAGGTAGAGATATCGATGTAAGCATTGTTCCGCCTTCGAGTTAATTCAATATAGTGCTGCTGTCTATCGAACGCCATTTTTGTTTAACATTTGAATAGGTCTTATTGTGTTCACTGTTTGGCGTTCTGAATAGAGAGCAGGTGTGCCGTACGAGGTTTACGGTCGCTGATCTCTGACGTCCGAAACCTGAACTTTATCACATTTGGCACCGATTGCTTTTATTTCAAAACGTGTTTTAAGCCACGTAATTTTCACTGGTTTAACTATTACTAACACTATAAATACACAGCAGGGTAGTTAATTACTTTATTATCTTGACTGTGCTTGTAACACAAACAGTAGAAACTTGTTTGCATGAATTGTCCAAATGCTAAAAAGCCATTAATATCTAATCGGTTATCTACAGTATTACAACAATGTCATAAATCACGGTGGGAATAATAACACTGCTATCCGATAGAAAGCGACCTGACTGAAATTAAAGGAACTTGGTGAGCTATTGTGAAATAATAAAACGATAAAATACCATCGGAGATTATCATTTATATGGTCACCCGCGTCAAATGAGCGATGAGGAACTGAGATGTGTCATCGGATTTGAGTATGAGAGCGACATGTTGTCAAAAGCGGGACTTTGTTGCGCCGTGAGACCGGCACTGCGTGGCCCAGCATTCGTATAAAGGCTTACACACTTCATTCATATGGGTATGAGCAGAGGCTTTATTTCCATTGATTTCTTTCACGTATAACCTAAGTTGGATTTGTTTCTTTGATAATCATAAATAATTGTCTGTTTACTAAGCGTTGTCTTGTCACGTCACTAATCTAATGTTGCTAGCATAATTTACGTTACAAAGATATGCTAATATCGCGAATACTGCATGCACTCTCTATAGTAGTTATATTTTACTTCATTCATTTGCATACTAGACAAATAATGAAATGAGTGAGTAAGGTACCTAGCCCACAGTGCAGTGTTTACAAGGGCCCACTACGTAACCGCATTACAGACTGTGCGCACTTGTTAGGTCTACTAATCAATCTGAAACATCTCTACACTTACTCAAGAGATTTTCGGACTAATTTAAAACTACAAGCACAATATATTTATTAACGAAATTTTGTTTATTTATTTTGTTAAATATCTACGTATATTGCTTCTGTGACATCTCACGCTAAATTATTTTTAATCCATACCCTCAAATTATAACATTCCATGTTTGAAAACAAAACCCCCCTTCGCAGATGACGCTGGCATCGGCAGTGCGGGTGCGGGCGCGGTTGCTCGGAGCGAGCTGAGGTGCGCATCAATGACAGATGTGCCAATTTAGCCCGTGTCACCTCGCCCACCTCCCCACAACAATTAACTACGTCTACAACGGTCAGCTGGCATATTTTTTCAAGTAATCTGGATCAGTTGGTCGAATTTTTATACGTCTGCTGACCCATATGTCTCGGAAACGTAACGAATTTCGACACACTAATACAATAATTATACGCGATATAAATTAAAAGAAACCAGGCCGGCGGAATGGTTCTTTTTATTATATTTACGAGCTCTAAAATTGCCGAGTAGTCTTTTCATAGTCCTTTGTGTTAAGGTCTATTTTATGTTAACTTTATATTGACTTTTTATTTATTATTTACTTTTAGTAATAATTTTACCAAACATTTCTACTACATAAACCTTGGAGTAAAGAGATTTACAAGTTTTATTTAAAGTAGACCCAAGGTACCTACAACAATTTAATTCCGGGAGTCAATTTTCGGATCAACAAACTAAAAGAAGCCTTAACAATTTAAAAAGTTACACACGCTTATATGCAGAGCACGACATTACAATGTAAGTAGGTAGTCGTGTGCGTACATAAGTATGTACATATGCAACACGTTTCAGAGGGACAAGCCACAAAGTATTCCATGAATGTGTAATCAGAGAGTTTATTGATCGTGGCAAGATTAACACCACTCCGCATTGTCTGACTTGGCACGTCTTAAATTTTCCCTTTTTGTGCCAATAACTTAAGGAATTCACGAATTAATTTTTTTTCTTCACCTTTATGAATGTCGTCGTTTATCACAACTGGAAAGAAATATTCCTTCTTATGTTGCGCTTTCGTAACCGCTTTTCAATGGTAAATTGTAATGTTTTACGACTATCTTTCTTACCCAAAATAGAAGACCTTCACTTACGCATAAATATATCGGCAGCGACCTTGCTGCGCGACGAGGAAGTTCTCCCGAATAAGGGGAACAGATTACACACAGGGATTCTAGAAACATCAAACGAAGGCAAAACGAGGTGATAAATCACACTACGATATTACAAACTGCAGGATATAATAATAGACAGAATAAACTATAATTAGTAACATGTACGGTACTGGATACTTGTATAATTAATCTAGTGTAAAGCGTGGGGGTATACTAGCAACATAATTGCTGCGTTAGGAAGGGCGCCTGCGCATATGCGCATCCTGCGAGCACGTGCCGTCCACGCGGCCGGAAGTGCCTCGCATCGACCCACTTACCGCGACCTTCGAGTATTTGCGACTATCTCTCATCCCATCACTCGTAAGCTGCAACTTTGTGAGTTTAACTGAGCTCGCAGTGTGACAGATAAGTCCCTACATTATATTCTAACAGAGCAGCGGCGGTCATTCGTAACCAACAGCCAATGTCATTGTCAATACCCGCCTCCGTGATCGCCGGCCGCTATAAACAAATAGTGACACCATTTACGATGCGATAGTAAACTGAATTGCTTTGCACATAACTATGGTAATATATGTAACTATAGGTGCTGGTTGTCTTTGAATATTATGTTTGTTTTGTAATAAACTAATGCGCTATTCTAGTCTATTGTAATGCGTCAAAGTTTCCCTCGGTACACGTAACGAGCGAGTAATATGCGCATTGCATCGGAAATATTGTTATCTACATGTGAAAATACACAAAGCCAACATATCTGTCAATGATTGACACTTCAGGGTTGCATCAAGTTATTGTAAGTTGAGATTAATAATAAAACCGAAGCTACGTGTTATTTGCATAGGGCTGTTGACAAAACTGAGGCGCAGAGATAAGGCTCGGACAGGTTGTGGCGTTATCGGGTGGCGAGGACATCCGCACGTTGTTCGGACGTGCGTTATCCAACTAACACAGTTTTATTATCGCGCATCCCCGTGTTCATCGCGATCGCATCAACCTATCAGAACCCACGTGATAAAATGCTCGTTTAAATCAACATTCGATACACGGAAGATTAATTTCAATTCAAGGACAAGAAATCTAGTATCAAACGTTAGATAGAGTTATTAAGAAGAGTCAAGTAGTAGCACGGTGGCAGTCTTTATATCCTTAATTAATGGCAACTTTACGTACAAATTAATACTCATTAAATTATTTATGCATAAATGAACTATAGCTCGTCTGTCTTAAAATAAAGTCATCCTTACTAAATTATGTGCAAGTATTTTAATCACAATTTCACATGAACATTAGATTAATTGGTTCTATACCTACACGTTTAAGCAAACGTGAGTAAGTACTAGTGTATCGGTGAAGACAAGCGAATCAGCAAGAGACGAAGCAGCGTAAGCAATACCTGCATACTGCATAGTTGTTGCAAATCTTAACACTTAGGTATAATGGAGAACACGTGACTTCATTTGTTTCGAGTTCAAAGAACTTTGACCTTGTGATACACATAATATGATTTTATTTATTGTTTCTCGAAGTATGATATGTTGTACACATTTTTGAGATAGTAGAAATATTAAAGGCAAAATATAAGGTATTCGAGCCGCGGCCTGCTAGTGATATCAAATCTCATTTGTAACAATTATGCAACAAGTTAAGCAACAAAGAAGTCCACAGGTAAACTAAACAACGCCATTTGTCATGGTTAACTGGAAACACAACAGTGCGATTGTTCCTCTTTAAACCTTGAACAATAACCTGTTCGAGTGCAGCGTCGGATTTTTTCCAAAATCTCCTTTTATTCGTATTCAAAAACCTTAATGGAATTTCGCATTGCGCCAGTCGGCGTATTGTACAACGACAAGGAATGTGGATAAAATCAACAACGCATTAAATCACACATACCCGATTATTCAATAGTAGGGTAAATGGAATATTTACGCCTTGTGGCGAGAAAAAATCTTTAAAGATAAAATATATTTTGGTACTTTTGAGAGAAAGATGTTTTGTGCGTGGGATAGGATGGCTAGCATCTCGTGAGTGGGTTTGAGGCTTTGTGTGGCATTGCACGGTGTGCAGGTAGTGTGAAGGTGCGCACATAAATCTGATGAGGAGCAGGGTGCGCGGCGCGGCCGGTGCGCGGTGTTCCCGCCTACATGGAGCGGGCGCACGCGCTGTGCCGGCAGGGCTCGCCGCCACATCGCCGCGCTGCACGTTCTTAGCATATCTGAATCTGTCTACACGCGGCGGCACACCGCTACCGCCAGATATGGGCAAAAATTGAAACACGGAACGTACATATCTGAGTGGGCCTCTGCCTACACATAAAAGCGTTGCGTTCGTGCTTTCTTATGTTTCGCCCCTGTAAGGTAAAGAAATAAAATCGTGTCGACGATCTGCATATCACACAGGTTTCACAGGCTACAAGATACTACTTTCTATTTGTGAGAATATAAAAACACAACAAGTGGGTAACATTCTGGTAAAAGAAGAATATGGAAGTAGTGTAGTGTGTATGTCTTCTCCATCTAGTTTAAGATTTTTCAGTGATTCGTACCCTCCACAGGCAACTTTGGCATCCTGTTACTCTACAAAATTAATTAGACGACCACAGAAGGATTTTTTTTTCAGAGTTTAAAAATCTAATGTGAGACAGGCCAAAATCTTTATCCAATGATCTAATTACGTCTTTTAGTAAGTTGAAAAAAAAAACCGATTAAAAGGTCGAGTAGCCAGAATATGCTCCATCCTGACGATCGTAGCATAAGAATTCTAGATTTGAGGCTTTTTATGCGAAAATCTTTAAGATCGACGCCCAGTAAATCTCGGCGTCGATCTTATGTCGATCGTCGATATTATAACTTATGAATTTTGCATGTGTAATTTGTTACAAGACCTATATGGTTGTCAATTTTTCATAGAGTACAATTGACCAATTAGGTGACTTCTCACGACGCAAGAGAGATCGGACTCCGCACTAGAATGTTGGTTGTGCGCAGGATCGTAAGTACAATACATGAGTTTTTGCGCGTCTCCTTACCTGGAGATGAATCCCACGGCCTCAGCGCCTCAACAGGTGTGCACCTGAGACCAGACGCACTTTTTCATTACTCACATATAATCAAACAAAACGAAGTACATGCTCGTTTGAGAATGATGCTCCGATTCATTCATCGTTTGCCGAGGAATTCTTTTATATTTGCTGGCCGAACTCGATCTTATTTTTATTGTCTCTTCAACCATTACGTTGGTGATATGAGTGTGCCTTTACGATGGTATGTTGATTCCTAACAGATCGTATTTACAGATATGGTCAAACATTTGACTCCAATGTTTAACTCCCACTAACTACATTTAGTGTATAAGTAAAAACTTATATACACTTGCAATATATTCTGTGTGGTAAAAGTACCAAAAAACAAATAATGAAAACGTTTCAAAAGTGACACAGGTGTAAATTATATGCAACATCAACAAATATAAAAACAATCACAACACGAAATTCGAAGCTATTTCATAACATCAATTTTAATAGAGTTGCGTGATAGAAGGGTGTTATATTTCATTTAACTTACTTATTATATCAGAGTTCTAACAAAAATACATCTTGCGTTGTCACACGTGACATTTTGGGATGTAATTTGCAGTTCGATAACATTTGAATAGTGCGCGTCACGTGCTTACGGCAACCTTGATAAAGTGCTGGTCAACACATTGCAAGCGGGGCGTTGTCGCATACCGATGGCCCATTTAAACCCGACACTTCCACACGACACGCCCGTGCTCGTGCCTTTAAACCTTTAGCACTTAACTCAGCTAAAAAATCTGATTACAACCTGACTTTTAATATTCAATTTACCATTTCGGTTACATATTTTTCATTTTTTTTTGTACAATTACTATTAATCACAACACTCTACATAATCTTAACAGTGTATCTGACAAACATACCAGATATACTAAGTCGCAAGTAACCTTGAATAATTCGGCTGGGACATAGTTAATATTTGTTCTATATGTTTACATATGCATAGATATCTGTAGAATATCATAAACAAATACATCAACAAGTCGCACTGTTAGCTTTATACCATTTTATCGATAAATTTGTTCTTGATTTACAGTGCCCATAAAAGATAAATGCAGCCGTAACCTTGATCTACACACATCTTGATATTGGAAAATGTGGGCAAACAAAGGTGGGTAAATGTATTGCTCGAATGCTCGCCCGTTCATATTCCACGAATTGTTTGAAGTTTGTCACAATAATAACAAGTTATACGTCGCTTCGTTTTATTTATTTTCAGTTAGAGTTATTGCGTTTTTATAGAACTCCGTCTTACGTTAATGTTGAAATAACCGTTATCCCTAAGTTCTCCTGTATTTATCCTTATTGGTTGCGTATAGCGGATTCATGTCGAGTATTTACGGTTAAAACTACAGGATTTTCCTCCATTTTTTATTGTAGTGGTTTAGGCCATACTGCAATATAAGAACTAGTGCATCCTGCTCATATTATGCATACATTGGACAATGTACAACCTAGCTGTGTGGCATAAATATGTTTAAACTTTTTTCAGGCAAATGCCAAGCTGTTACATCAAATGGGTACAATACCTATAGCCCAGTTGGTACGTAGATACACCTTGTGTGAATCTCGATACCTCTACCTAAGTTTATTATGTTGTTCAGATGTTCTTAAACCTTACGTATTATTATGATTTGAGTTAAACCCACTTTCTCACGCAGTCAGCACATAGCTCTAAATCGTCTTTACCAAACCATTGCCAATACTTTTTCAACATTATGTTTACCTGAATCAGCTGATTTTGGGAATTTGAACGGCTTGAATGAGCACAGAAAAAAAGCACCTACCTGTTCTTGAATTGAAATTGCGTTGAGAAACTTACACCTTACGTTGGGAACAATGTCAATAATACTAACACAACAAAGAATATGATGGTATGACAATTGAACGTCGCTTTCACGTGTCATCTTTAAGCGCCTCGTACATTTTTAGTATCAATATCGAGAGAATTTGTTGTAATAGAAAAGTGATTTATTTTGTAATTAAATCTGAGCATGTGTGGGTTGATTTAGGCGCATATTGTAGTGTCGGGCGGCGGTCGGTTGCGCAGCGGTGTGCAGGCGCAACGTGGCATGGCGGCCGCTATCGATGCCGGCCGATCGCGTCGTGTTAATTACTTTCATTAAGGGCAATTGTCCTGCTCAATCGGTCTGATCAGTCAGTTTGCCGCCGCTCGATATTTCTACTCAATACCATTAGCCCGCCTCAATCGACGCAAGTCTTGCATGAATTGCGTTACACGTGCTTATCTGAGGTTTAATTGAAGTTGTAAGATACTTGATGACTCTTATACCTTCGGTTCACAATGGTCAACGCTGCTATTTAACTAACATCGATAACTAACTAAATTAATTGACTCTAACAGACAGTTCACAACACAAGAACTTGAGGTTACGTACTCTTAACTCTATTTATTTAATGATTCTGTATCCACTGTAGTGCTAATTAATGGACATTATTTAAAATTTGATAAAAATACTGTATTAAAAAGTGAATTTCACAAAAAAAGAATGTTTTAACTCGAATCAATGATCTTGATAGTCATGCTAGCCTCCTACTAAGATCAAATCGCTTCAGAAGTTATTTTATTTGCAATGCTTTAATGAACCGTAAAGCATTTGTTTGGTTTTATTGATGTATTCATGGATTGTTTTCAATGTAAATACATGCTACATTTTACAATTTTGCATACCTTCCAACAAAATAATTATAGGTAAAGATAGCTTTAATGGTGCTTGCAGCGGTGTTTGTGTGGCTGGTAGCAGGATGTGCGGGGAACAATAAACTATAAGTATTTCTCGATAGGCCATTAACATATCATTGTGGTGCGCTAATCGAATGGCCGCAAGCGCGGGTGTGCTCCGCGCGCCGGACCGCTCGCTGCCGGCCCCTATTGCACGGGCTACTCGTTACAACTTAAACAGTTCTATGAAACTGTATTCGCTAAATCTTCTGTGTAGCAAGCACTGATGATGTACTGTAAAGTAGTAGTCAGCAGAAGGTATAATAAATAATTATGAAGAAGTTGAGGGCGAGAACCATTATTGTTCAGTTTATCATTACTTCATTAATGAGTATTTATGAGACTGATGATTTTAACATATTTTGATTTATTTAAAGCGTTCTTAACTTCAGTGCAACCTTGTTTAAAAATGCGTAATTTTAATCATATTTAACAAAAATCTTTAAATAACATAAACAGTACTTAAAATAGAAAGATTTTTGACCAGACTCTTTGTTGTCTAAAATCTACTCTTCGTACCGACAGAAGCAAAATTATATCCAATTAACGAGGTTAATTACCACTTGTTTCAACATACATAACAAGTCTTACTCATAATATAGACATATTAATACATTATTAAATTGGTAATTATATTTAACTAACTAATAATCATCATTATTTTATTACATCTAGAGACTAGTAAATTAAACCCATATTACCCACAATTGGGCATAGGATTCAATGAGTTCGCCTGTTTGAACAGCCTTCATTTATTTCATTCATTTAATTAGTAGGTTTCGGTTTTATGAGTAAAATCTACTTAACGTTCGTAATTGGGTATTAAAATTGTTATAAACTACAGACACTACAGTCAAAAGATAAAAAACTCAGTTACAAGCAACAACGAAAAAAAAAATGTGATAAAATTCTAACAACTCGGCGTAAAAATGTAAAATATTGGTGTACGTAGATACAAGATAACAAAGCGATTTCACCGCTTCAGCCATCAGTAACAATTAAAGTTATTTGATATTACTGCTTATCAGACATGTGTAAAAGACCATGATTCGTTGCCAACGCTATAAAATCTTCATTTACATAAATTATGACGCAATATTGTTAGTCATTCAACTACGACTTCCTCATGAATGGATAGAGCGGCAAGAAGCAAGGGTCGAGGGGCGGGAGGGGGCTCGTGGCAAGTATATTGTAATTTCGACAGCCCGAGCATCGCTCCAGTGGCGCAATTGGTTAGCGCACGGTACTTATAAGACAGTGTTCGTGAGCAATGCCGGGGTTGTGAGTTCGAGCCTCACCTGGAGCATTCTTTTTAGCACATTATTTTTGTGGTTAGATTCTCTGTTAAATGTTAATGTTATCAAAATTTTAATATTGAAACTTGTATCATTTACAGGAATTAAGGATACTTCATAAAAAAATACTTTTTTTTATTCATATTACAAGAGTTTTAGTAATATTCCGCGGTATTTTTTCATGTGGCCACAATAACCATAACAAGTTTCTTAAATGTGTTAAAATTAAATGATAGTTACGTAGCTACTAATATTTAAATACGGAAGTTAAAACGAAATTTTCATAAAGTCGTTGTGGCCAAGAACACCCTATTGCATTGTAGTTTTGTCAAGTAAAAAGGTTGAATAATATATTATGTATTTTTAAATTAACAAATGAAATCAGATGTCCAGAATAATATTTACCCAGTTTTTTATTAAATGCAGGTAGTTAAACAAAACATACAAACATTATAATAAAGGAGACGGGAACTAGCCGAAATTGTTAGAAAAAAAGGTGGTACATATTTTATTCATATTTGTTCAAGGCTACGGGACCGAAGTGGCTCACGTGTCCAAGCGCTATTAGCGTTTTTGTAGCTCCGGGCTAAGTGTGATGATGTATTAGATAACTTCATTTAATAATTGTGTACGCTGTGCAGATAAAATTTGTGATATACAAACGTGTAATTATGATTTGTCATTGTATGATACTAGTTTTGTATCAAGATTATTATTAATTTATTTAGGATTGTTGTTTTAACCCAGTAACTGTTATTCCATCTTAAAAAAAAAAAACGTAATATCATTTTTTTTTGTAAATGTTTTTTTTTTGTGTGAGTTGGGATCTCTTGCCCTTTATTTCATAGAGTGAGATACCTAGGTAGGCACACCCGTAAACCCTTTCTGAAATGTAGGCGTGTCTGTCCCTACCCATATTTTTTTTGTTTCGTAAGACCTAAATCAGTTTAGAACTTTGACTTGAAGTAATTTTCGATTATCTGATAGGATTTAAGTATGGATACTTTTTTCTTCTAAGGTCTTAAAAAATCAGACATATCATCATGACTGGCCTGTTGGTCTAGTGGTTAGTAGCCCTGACTGCTATACTAGAGGTCGTGGGTTCGATTCCCACCCAGGAAAAATGTTTGCATGATGAGCACGAGCATTTGTTCTGTGTCGGGGTATAATTTATCTTTTATTATACGTATGCTTTTTTAAGAATATAAGAATGTTTATCAGTTGTCTAGCACACATAATACAAGCTCTGCTTAGTATGAGACTAAATGGCGTTGTGTAAAAGTCGTGGAGTATTATATTATATTGTACTAGCTGTCCCTGCAAACTTCGTTTCGCTGACAAAAATAATACGTAAACTATCATTTTATTTATGACGAAAAATCCAAAATATCTTACGGAACCCTATTTTTTTCCAAAATAAAATATATTCTATGTTACTCGTGGATAATGTAGCTTTCGAATGGTGAAAGAATTTTTAAAATCGGTCCAGTAGTTTTTGAGCCTATTCATTACAAACAAACAAAGTTTTCCTCTTTATAATATTATTAGTGTAGATATCTATTTTTAAGGATTACACTTGTTTTGTTCTACCATGTTAGATTTACATAAAATTATGCTAAGTATATATTGGAATGAACACCTTAATTTTAATTTAATTTGCAGAAAAAAATCGTTTACAAAATAGTAGATAGGTACCTATCCTATCAATCGCTTGAAACGTTACAATCATATAAAATGCAAACAATGAAGTAGCAATGTCCGACGAAAGCCGGCCGCGGGCCGGTACTGCGACATCTCGTCATTAATCCCGCACGAAGCAGCTCCAACGTATTGCCAAATTTGTCGAGCGATCGCGAACTAATAGCTCACTTATCTCAGAAAAGTCGATAAACTGAAACAATAGCCTGATGTAACCGCATTCCGGTCAATCTGCATCAGATGGTTAAAAATCTGGCTCTTCAAGAATCCAAATGAGTTGAATTGGTTTGTTTTACAATGATTCAAGAATGTTTAGACGTCAGAATGAAAATTTGTACGACTCCTTTCTTTATCTGTTTTCCCTTTAGTGTTAAGCTTTAAAACATTTATTTATGTAAAAAATCCAGATGGTTGATGAACGTTTAAAATTAATAACAATAAATTACTAATAAGCTCTGAGAAGTAGCAACTGCATTACTTTATTCAAAGAATTTACGTTAAAATAGGCAAGTTAAATGTCTTTTGTATAAGAGCTAAAGTCTATCAGAATTGAGGAGTGAAATAGGTCCGGTAGTGCGGTGAGGGTGCACGTCGCACGACGCGGCACTAGCTACCAAGTAATCTGGCAGCCTGCACGCTGCGTGACCTCCTGATCCTGCCCGCGCCGCGCCCGCCCCCTTACTCCAAGCTATTTGTTTAACTCGTGCGGTCATCTGATTACAACAACAAAACAACCTCGTGAATTGAAAATGCATTCCTATTTCCACAAAAAGTCCAGTGGATTGAACAATTACACCATGGAAGCACGCGGGTTTCCGTAAATTCCTAATGATTTCTTTTGTCATGTAGAAATCGACCCGACCCTGCGGCATGCCGACCTCAAATCGTGAGGAATGTAAATTGTTGACCGTGCGCGAACAACCCCCGCAACATTATTCCTTTGATTTTTTCTATCACCTACGAGAGAATATTCGGGAGGGCAGGGACGTGCGTGTCGAACGAGAGTGTGGACACGCGTTACTGAGCCATGCAACAAATGCTCCAGAGTACTACTGTGACCTTTGTGACCGGTCATGCTCGGCCTCTTTGTAAAACCCCAGACTTAATCGAAGTTAAAACGTCTATTGAATAGAAATTTGGGATTGATTAGACAAATACCAAGTTTCCAATTAAATAAACTTTTATTCTAACAATTAAGTTCTTCCTAACTATTACAAGATAAGACCTTTTAGGAATCACTAAAAAGGCCAACTAGAAACATGCCAACATTAAACAATTCCTCCTGCACTCCGGAAGCTCAGATAACGAACTAAATAAACAATTGCCATACAATTGATTCCATCTCATATGCGTATATTTTGATTTTAAATTGACATATAGATAGAAGGCAAACATGAACAAAGATAGAATGGCAATAAAGATAAGAGCCCTGTCCGGATATCACATGATCAGCAATAATATAGTCTAGGACCATAAACTATGTAGTTAGGTACTTTGGGAATACGCCTGGTATTCTACCGCACCGATATTAATAGGCACTAAATAAATTGACTTGAATTGAATTTGTTACGATCGTCATTTTTTTATTGTTATAATTTATACGAAGTAATTAGTAAAATATTTAAATCCAATTAAATACTTTTCTGAAATGTTGGAATTCGAAAAACGTAAATAAAAGTAAGACTTATATGTAGGTATTGTGGATATATATTTCATCTCTCCACGTGCAAGACGAGGTGGCCGAGAGGTTAAGGCGTTGGACTGCTAATCCAATGTGCTCTGCACGCGTGGGTTCGAATCCCATCCTCGTCGAGAGGACTTCATTTTGGATGCCGAATGACATTTTTTAGATCATAAATTGTTTTTTCTCTACAATTTTCTAAGTTACATAATTCTAGTTAAGAAGTAAATATTTAAAGAGCCATTTTTTCAAGAAAACTTATGGAAATGGGCCAAATATTTCAAAACCTGAATGTCATTTAGAAAAAAGTTAGCTAAATACCTATAATAATAACATGACATAACAGTAACATTCTAAATACTACATTTGTATGAGAGCTCTATTAATGAATACCATTAACGAGCGCCGTAGTGTGGCCGCGGTGAATGATAGGGCAAAGGTCACGACTACGCGTAACTAGCAACAGGTTATTAGTCGATCGATTACAAGCACCGCACTAATACATTTTGTACGTTTAACTACCGACTTGTAGCTTTCTAGTTATCTGCTGGTAACACGTAAAGGCACCTGCGTTTAGTAGGCCAGACATGTAAAATGTATAACATTCAGTGCCAATTAGTATTGTAATTTCTATTAAAAGTACATTTAAATGAAATTTAATAATTCGGTTGTATCCCAAACAGTTAAGTACTTTTCTGATTTGATCTTTTAAGTGAGACTAGGTGAATTATAATAAGTAGCAAACAAATTACTTTAACTGAAAAAGATTTAATAAAACTCAAATCCACATACCATAATAGGTGAATAGACCTAATTGTAAGACGAATAAAATCATAATCAATTCAACATTTATTGCAGTGGGAACAACATCCGGTATATTTCGAACACCATCGTGCGACACTATACTCATTATTTATATTTTTTTGATACAACCTTAATAGGTCAGATAAGACGAAAAATTCATGATGAATTAAAATTCCGTTGTAAGTGGGTACCCGTACAATCCAGTCGTAAAGATAAGCTTGAGACAACTGTGTTTAGCATTGATTTTTGAGCGCTGTTGATCACGACGTGGTCTGCTTTCGTCACCGCCGACGGTAGTCGATCGACCCATAAATAACGAGCTAACGGAGCCTTTTATTACTATTAAACATTGCATTGTGTTTATAATAACAGCTAATTAAAGCTATGTTTCTGTCCTTCTAAGACCGGATATAATTTATACAGACACTGCACTTGTGCTAAAATCTGAATAATGATTCTTATATAAAGGACGGCAAAATATTTGGATTACTATCTCGTAAATCTAGAGTAAGCTAACTGTTGACTGTATGAAACAAATGACATTATGATAAGACTAAACGTTACGGGTGCACTGTCGTGACATGGCCTGGCTTCCTGTGAACAATGCCGTTGTAAACTTAGGCCTGCAATCCACAATATTAATAGCATTTCTTCTGATATCCGATAAAAGATAAGGAGCTATGTAATCTCCCCAATACATGTCACTCCATCCTGAAATCAGAACACTTAATTACTGGCCAACTAATTTGTAGAATCAGTTTCATCAAATGATGAACGTTTTGATCTTGCGAGGTGGCAACTGGCACGTTACAGATATAGCACGTAGATGTACCTACACCTTATTCGTCTAGTGTTATACTTAAGTGATCTAAAATGTAACCGGTTAATTGTAATGACTTTTCTTTTTGGCATAGTTCGGGCTGTCACAATAGAATGGAGCGCTGACAATCGTCGGCGCGCGGACGCTGATTGTATCTGTCAAACAGGAGCGTTTGTTTATGAGTAGCGGCTACCGTGCCCGGCCGCGGCTCCGCGCACTCCGCCACTCGTCGCGATGCTGCAGCATGCCGGCCGGACTCCATGTCGACACTCCACACTCACCTATCATCTGTCCATCACTCAGCACAACCCACTATTTTCTTCAACTTTCTAATGGCACCACGTGCGAGAATTTGCATAAGTATTTAGGTAATTATTCGCATCTCAGATTTATTTGTAAGTAGGTACATGATTGACAATTGTCGCAAATCATTCGTGCTTGTCAGATTGGATTACCCTTTGAAATTGAACAAAAAAAACCGAGAAAGTTGTTCTATCAGATGACGCAAAGTGGGTGGGCTGCTGCAGCAGGCTGCGACAATTGTTACTTTCATATCAATAAGCCGGAGAACTTAAAAATAAACGCTTTGTGTTTGCCTAAGTGCCTATGTGTATGTAGCTACATGTCACAACAAAACCGTATTCTCCTATAAGTATTAGGTACATTGTAATGTGTAACCTCCAAGCGACAAATAAATAGTTCAGTTAGGAGGTGAAAGCCATTTTAAATATAGGTTTATTTATATGGTATTTACTGTTATATTTAATCATGATTCATGTTGATTTTACGACTCTTGAACACCTACCTCAGGCCGTGGAAATGCGTTGCGAATCGCTAATACTTAAGAGTTTGCCTAAACCGATTTATCAAATTACAGTCAGCCGGAGCTGCACGTACCGCACTGTCATATGTAATTCACGAGAGATACAAAGAATTGAATCATAAATATTAATCAAGATCGCGACGCAGTGGACCTGCGCAGGCGCGCGTCTCGACGCATCAGCCGTCGCACTCGCCAACATTTTATGACGATATATAAATCAAGTCAAGATTCATCTCAATACTATATTGGGTGAATGACAAACTTTTAATTGTGACAAATGATATCTAGTCGAGAAAATAATATGAACAGTGTGGCGTATGGCTCTGAATACAAATTGTGTGCATTTGCAACACCGTGTGTGGGTGGTGCTTAGTTAAGATCTAAAGACCTTTTTATTACAATGTACGGTAGTCGTTAACTGGTTTTTCCTAAAGGTTAAACAATCGCTTCGATAATTTTCTTTAACTTTAGAGCATTTCAACGCATTCACAATTAACTGTTTCGTATATTTATGAGTATTGTGTTATTTGTAATCCTTTTGCTAACTCTGTACAATATTTTAACAGAAAATAAATATAAAACACAATATAAATATAATATACTGAAAACTGCTCGCCAAGCGCCAGTCGTAGTCGGGGCTGAGCAACTGTAAATCAGCACTGACATTTATCGCCAAACAGTAAGTTCAAAGACAATGCGTTGGCAGATCGTTTGGGCATAATGTTACGGCGATAGTGCTGCGGTGGTCGGCACTCGGTAAGTCGGTACAAAACAGGAATCCTTGGGCATGAGTCAGGCGAGAGGCGGCGGCGCGGCGGCGCGTGCGCACCGTGGCGCAACACCAGCGCGCCACCACCGCGCTGCGCCACCCCTCACCTTGACACTGCGCACGCTATGCGGATATCATAAGGCTCCAAGTGTTTTTGGACACAAACACTCAGTAATTATAATGAAGCTGTTCTAGGCTTGGCTAGTTCCTATGTAAGAGCAGGATATAATAGGCGCCAACAATTATGTAACAATATCTGTGAAATACTCAACAATACGTACGTCAATATTGATTTGATGCTTACATTTGAACCTTTATATCATTTAGATTTCAAAAATGCTGAAAATATAGCAGTTGGTAGAAGCAAAACTCACGTTATTGCTAAGATTAAGCCAGCACCCACCATATCCGTCAACTTTTTTAATAAGAGCATTTTTTATTAAAAACGTTATGTTTTTTGGGACAGTTGCGGTACACTTGTTAAAGATGTAGAGAAATTAAAAATATTCAACAAAAACACGGATGTATTTATCCGAAAACAAAAAACAACTCTCGAACGAGTTGTTTTTTGTTTTGTGGTACCCATGTGGTATTTCAGTAGTATGTGTGTACCATAACATCCATAGTTTATCTTAAATAAACAATTAGAACTCTTGTCTGATTTTAGAAATATGGGAATAAATAAAACAAAAAGAGTTGCCATTTTCGACTTCAAATTAATTCTTCGTATTTTAAACAAAAACAAAATAGTGTCAAATGAAAAGAAACCCACAACGAATTTATCTCGAAAAAATTCAAAGTTAATTGGCGAACATTCAAAGGAACTAACGAGTAACAAGACTTACAAGGCGAGACTGTGCGGCCAGTTCGTGTAACATGATATTTATTGATTCCCACTATTGCACAGCTTAGTCAATTGGGAGCACATTTCATGTATTCTCACGATGCGTTTGGGAACGAGGTTTTTTCTCGTTTCATTTCTCCCGGGGAACAATAGATCACCGAGCGCGGATGCATGGAGGGTTGGAAGTACGTCGCCGCACCGACCGACTAATATTCATGTGCGTAACCATACTCGTGCCGTTTAGAAGTGGCCTACTGTAAAATTGTCAAGTTTAGCTACTAGTTTAAGTCTTCGTAATCATAATAGACTCAAATTTAATGCTCATAAAAATAGAGTTTTGCACTATAGTAAATTATTATGTTAATCTAAGATCACCCCAAGTGTTGAATAAAATAGCCCTATAATGCGCAATGCTCAAAATACTGCTAAATAAGGTTAGCTTTACAAACTGTACTTACCTTTTTCACATCAAATGCGTAGTAGTGCTCTGGCGTGTACAATTGGCAGCGAGCGCAGTATAGGCGTGTAGCCGGCTCCCAGGCGCTCCCCGTTTCGTCTGCGTGACTACAACTTGTTGCTGTGAACCCGTTCCTGTACTAAGGTGACCTGTCAAATTACTTCCTCAATTACTTATGCAATTTATGCACTTATTTTTTGCATAACACTGCAACTAACCGTATGTGCATATTCTTCAAAATATAAGTCGGAATACATTTAAATAAATAATACTTAATTGTTACAGTTTCTAAGACATTATACATATTATAATTTTGTAGGCATATGTAGATAGGTAACCCGGAATTTGCATCCATGAAAATTAAACAGCTATGGTAATTTGATGCGATTCCCCATTCTGCGAGTATCAAATTACATTTATTATAGTCATAGATTCGAATAAAAACCTGGATACCTGATAAGTACCTAATGAAATAACGGCTACGACATGGAATCTAAGCTCTATCGTGGTTTAAGCCTACCTTTTCGTAAATAAACTGTTTACCCGTCTAACTTTATGGTTACATACATGTATAAAATTACATAATGTGCTACGCACACAAATAAACTGCTACGCTATACTAAGACAGCAAGCAAAAAACACTCCATAACATTGCCTGAACCTAACAAACGATCAAAATAGGTATATTACTTGTCGACTACAAAATTATTGGTATTTAGTTCAAAATATCGAACGAGAACTTTACCCGAACTTTGACCTAGTTTCGCGTACCAGTTCTAGTACACATCGGTACCAAAGCTTTACACAGCTCAGATCACATTGGTCTTATCTCATTAGCTGTGATACAATTTGCTTGAATCACGGGCCGGGAATGTTACCTGACCGGTACTGCTACCATATCCTACATTGCACTGCAGTGATTATCCTCCGAGTGTTGAATAACAGCGGCGACGGAAGCTGCTACCTGTCTCGTGAGAATTGACAGCGGATGTGCAAAGGTGCTGCTTTTTACAAGTGTTACATATTGATGGAATGGGATTAAGGGGTGATTCCGGTGATCCCGTCTCCTGTTTTGCCTGAGAACTACTTAACAAGTTTATTGTAAACAAATTGTGATTTGTGAGTGGATAGTTGAAGTAGTTTTGATGTTTTTAGTTTAGTTGTTAAATGTTTTAAACCTACAGGTGAGTTCAAACATTATTTTTTTTCCTGTTCAATATGTTCATTGTGTCTTATTCATAACAAATGATAAGCACAAATTTTTATTTTATCCTGTTAATCATTTTATCAATCATGCAAATATTTTAAAATCTGCAAGCAATGTTTTTGTTATCTTATGCTAACTAAAACACCTTAAAGTTGTTATTTCTATTATAGTCCAACAAATCTAAGAAGTACCGTTTGACGTTTCATCATTTTCAAACCGAAACAACTTTGTTCATGCGTACAATACTCAGTTTCGACAACCTTTGTCATAAAACCATGAATTTAGAAAGATTTTATTATTGTATTTAAAAATTTTCAATTTTTAATATCCTAATTTAATTGAAAACTTTCAAACAAAGCAAAATAACACCTATTTACATAGTAAATAATTTCTAATAGTTCTATTTTGACCTCATTGCAAAGTCACTTAGTTAGGTCACTGCTTGTAGTGTTGTGACTCTTCAGATACACTTGTATGCGAAAAAATCGATTACATATATGAAAAATCGAATGTATTACTTTCAAATTATCAATTGACGACACATTACTGCGCGACCGCATTATGCACTTAATACATAGGTACCCTAAAATAAATTACGACTTCGACAGAGACGTACACTTTGATAATTTCATAGATAATCAACTAGTCAATAATTTAAATGACGATGACGATGACGATTCTAGTACTAGTAGTGTATAAATAAAATATCCTAAACATAACTTTTATTTCATTATGACAATTTATCTCTTAAAATTTGGATATTATAGTAATCGATCTCATAAAAATCGGATATTATAGTAATCGATTTTTTTACTCCCAACCCTATTATCCTATTTGTCATAACTGTCAAACGGTACTTCTTAGATTTGTTGGACTATAGTGCTCCACAAATTATTGTTTGTGTATAAGCATAACTCGTGTGAAATACTGATCCCTTCACCTGCTACAGTGTCGCGCTTGAAAAACCCGAAACAAAAAACACAAGAAGGAAACGTAAATGGTGCCGGTTATGATGAGTACGTACGGTCATATAAAAAATATTCAGAGCTTGTGAGATCCGTTCCCACAGTGCTTTATCGATCGTAGGAGCATCATCTACACAAGTACAGTATCGTGCCCGCCTCCATTTTAAGCCGTAGAAAGTTCAGTAACCTTGATGCTCTTATCTTTATCATAATAAGGCATTACCAATATAAAGGCAATCTATCATTTGAAATTAATATGATCAGTGATCGGCGCGGCGCGGGCGGCGGCGGCGGTGGTGCGCGGCTTGCCGGCACTCGATATCTGCATAGCCGGCCGGAATGGCGGTTAATCAGGTGGCCCGTTATATTACATTGTGCTCTCCGTGAGCTCCAACCCGAGAGAACAGGTTGCTCCAATGACAAAGGAGCAGATTCCATCGTCCGCAATCCGCGTCTCCGAGGCCCACATTATAAATAGTCCGTCGAAATAATCCGTTGCTACGTGTCACTCCGGCGCCCACCAACGTCGGCCGGTACACTTCCATACTTAATGATATAAAAACAATTCATAAAAACTGCTAAGAGTGAACATTCCGTTTCCGCGTGCAGCTTTGACCTTACGGTGATTGATGGTCCGAGAATTATTAATAGTTTATCTACGTAATAGATAGCATCTAATAGTTACGACCGCGATCGATATTAAAATTTTTACTGTGTCATCTTCTCATTATTTTATTTGCGATTCAATTCATCCAATTAATTTGGAAATACGAAATAGACTTAACGTAACTGTATCCACCTATTTAAAACGCTCCAATATTGTTTGTTGTTAATTCATATAACCTTTGGGCACGGTGTACTGTTAGATAGACGATCACAGTCAAATATTTTTGTCCAATTATTATTTTTAAGTTATATTTTTCTCGGTTGAGGAAACTTCCTATTTCACGTCAACAAAAGTATTCTCACGAAAAAATAATTAAGGAACGTACGGTTAAGTCTAGAGTAATAATCATAAAACACAAACAATCGAGTTTCATTTTAAAACAAGGATGTTAGCGGCACCTGCGAGGCAGGCGCGCCGGGGCCGGCTCGCCGCCGTGCCGTACTGCCGGAACAATGCGCTAAGGCCAGCCACACTATTGTCGGTGCAGCACGTGGTGCCCGAGTAATCAGCACAATGCCTTACACGACCACCTGATTCCAATTACTTTATTACTTTAGTTCCTTAAACGTGACATTAAAACAACCAGACTCTCTTCCGATGACCAGATGTCTCCAGATTCACACGATATTTTATTGCCTACAAACAAATTTATGCACTTTACTGTGTGAACGGGGATTACCGCCTGTCCTTTTAACAAAAAAAAAATGAAAGCTATAAACAGTCATAAACAGACACCTCTTTATGCAGTTAAATTAATATAAATGCTATTATATTTTAATTTGATAACCACATTATTCCGGACTACTTATAATTGCTACGGTTCATAACAGCCATCAAGGTGGACCAAAATAGAGGCCGCGTTAGAATCACAGCTGGTGCCAGCGCCACAGATCACAAGGTGATTACACACTATTATGAAACATAACTGATTGTAACGCCCTCACTAAAAGGGTTAGCCCAACCGGCGGAAATTGATTTAAATTATGCTATTAATAACATTAATATTACGTTACAGTAGGAGCCCGTTTTTTCACCAAACTCTGGATATATCATTACAAACAAAACATAATTATAGACACTTTTTAATCATATGTTTATTTCCAATTTATTAAATTTGGGAAAACAAATATTAACCATTGATTTATGTATTTACAAACAAAGCTAATAGTAGGGATTTTTAATTTACAATATTTCATAGGTTTTTGTTGATAGTAGCACAACATCCAATATAATTTTTAATCGAAATAACAAGTTGTAAGCTGCGATTGTAATAGACGTCTCCTAGGTTGATCTAATTCTTGATTTTGACGATAAGTGTGCATAAAATAACTTTCACTGAAGTACTCTAAGCAAACATTATTTAAAATGAATTAACATTTTTCCTAAATCGTGCATTTTTTAAATGTCATAAATTAGTAGACGCCAACAATAATGACAATTCACTCATTCGTAATCATTTAAAAAAGTTAATATAGAAAACACAATGTTGGCGGTCAATTACTGACCCAGCAGGCGTTATCCTGGCTGCGGTTCAACAGATGGTTGTTTTTTAAGAGCGCGGTGATGGGGCGCTGAGCGGCGAGCGGCGAGCGGCGAGCGACGAGCGTGGAGCGCGGGGGTGCGCCCTATAACCGTATAATTACACGTTGTAGTTGCGCGCGCGCCGGCACGCACAATTGGCTTAAACGAGTGTTTGCTTTGATGTGCCGCCGGCCACGGCGGTTATCCACGTGCGGTCGCCACAACCCGTTCTCATGTTAAGCTTATTAAGAAGAGGCTACCCGTTTTACGGTTGTTTATACGTACGACAAGAAATGCCTTCACGTTGCAGATTTAAAAGGCATCTGGATAAAAGTACCTGGCGAATTCCACGTACCGCGTCTGTGAGATTACCCACCTACTGCTAATCTCGGCGAGCTGCGCCTGGGCCGCTCGAGCCTCATTATGTACGTGTCTGAGTACAAGCTTCATGATTAATCAATATAAACATTGTGTCAATCGGGCAACACTCATAACTGTGCCGAGTGCTATCTGTGTCATCTGTTTGTTATAAAGTGTACAGTTATGTCGCACAAATGCCAAGGGCTACATCGATCAACCCGATGTTGTCGCAAGTGATTCTTAATCGACAGCCGTAGTCGAAAGTTGAGTAGCGACATCGTGATGCCGAACTTAGCCTCCTTCTCCGTATCGGTACATATAGCGCGTTGTGAAAAAGTCACCTCATTCGCTTCGATAACAACTGCGACACCGCATAAAATATTATTAATCTTCTGATCGTGACTAATGGTTTGGGATCATCCTCTACATGAGCGCGGACCGGAATGAAATGGAGATACCTAAGTATTGGAGCAATAATTTGCACTACGGAGGCTTTCATTGCGGCAGCGCGCGGCGTGCGTGTGCTGATAGCGTAAGAACGGGCCATGCGCGGCCTGTCCTCATCCGTCCGAGTCCAGTCACGCAGGACCAGCTACTCAACACCTCCGTCTGAACAAGTAACGCAACAACCGAATTGTCACGTGTTGCCAAACATGGGAAAATATTATTTTGTTTAGCTCAATGTTCAAAAATGTCAATCTTGACTTTTAACTTTGTATCATATTTTCAGAACTGATTCTTTGCACTCTTATTCTTATTCACTAGTCAAAACCTTACTTTACCTTTCTGAAACAAAACTAATGCGTTTACGATCACAATCACTGTATTCAAATATATTATTTTTGTGTAGTTGCTTTATTACTGCAATCTCTAAACACTGAACTGATCAATTAATGAGACACCGAAAAAAACATAACCGGACCAAATATTAATGTTTCTATTGTTTTATTTGTTAAACTAACGTTATTAAAATATGAAACGAATGGGGTATCAGTTGTATCTATCTTAATAATGTGTGAGACTGACTTTTCGATTCGTCATCGGATTGATAACCAAACGTTTTACAGGATGATCCGCAAAAAACGGGAAGTTATCGTAAACTGAAACATCTCTTTTTTGTTAATTAACCAAAACTCGAGATGGAGTTAAAATTCCTATTTTTGACTTCTAGTATAAAAATATACTTTTTTTTAGGACTATAGTACTCAAAAATGATATACTAAGAGTTTTAGATAAAAGCTTTTAAAAAAATAACTTGGCCCGGGAACTAGAATATTGATATTTATATCTGAATTTGTAAATGACCAAAAGTAGTAATTAATATTATTCTTTCTCTTAAGTAGAGAAATTGGAAAAAGAGCTATTTGACTAGTGTTTACCTTCAGCCACTGATGTTTTAGATTTTTTTCAGCAAAAATCGCGACTAATGTATGTACGTTACTATTTGGCATAGTCATATTTCTCTTAAAACAAAGTTGTTATATAACAACCATAAAATTATTATTATTCAATAATGTTTTATTTTAAAGAGATAATAAATATAAATTAATTCAAAAGTGTTTAAGTTTAGCTTTAAGCTTGACTAACACCACGAATAAATAAAGCTACCAGTTGTTTCGTATCTCTAAGTACTAAGCCATTTAAGTATAAGGGTAGAAGTAACATCAAGAAGTGATCACCCTGTAACATTAGCGATGATTTACCGTCGTGATGAATGCGCCAGCGCCTCATATGGCTCGATTGGATATCTGTGGCAGGTGTTACAGCGCGGAGTTCGACGCCGCTTAATAAATAGACTCGATGCGTACCTTGTGCCCCGAAAGCACCGATGATTCTACTTAACACCTTGATGGATCGTTTTGACGGTACAGATAGTTTACAACGCTAATGAAACATAATAACTATTGATAAGTATCATAAACTGAACATAATGGAATTAATCATGGGCCTTTAACGGTTAGCTCGCCGGACTAGGTGAGTATCTTTAATCTGTCGGTGATTTATTTCCACCTGCTACGATATTGTTCAGACTCAACTGCCTGAATAAACGAGACTAAAGGTATCTAATCTGAACCAGTACATGGATACTAACGTTACATTCGACTTATAATTAAATTGCACAATTACAATGGAACAATTAATGTTAAAAGTATTGTACTCTACGGCTGACCCGCAGCTATGCTTGTAGCAACCTCTCATGACACGACGATCGAAGTTGCGCAACTTATTAATCCGGTTCAACACAAGAAGTTGCGGTAAGCATTCTCTTTATTAAAAGTTTATTGTTTTACATTTCATATTGCTACATGCGTTATTGAATACGTCTGTATCTAGGCTAACCGAGATAATGATAGATAATACGGCACAATGAAGCACGCGCCGCAACGTGCACCGGTTCGTTAGTGTAACTGTTGAGTCACGGACCCAAAGATCACCTGACGGGGTGCTTTGACAGCGCGCGAAGCAACACGCGCACACGCACACCAGTACACCAGTACACGCACGCCGTACCACACCAACACATACAGCCACGCTGCTAATCAATGCAGAGTATTACACATCCGCCCGTGCCTAAACTCAATAACTGTACCAAATAAAAATTAACTTGTCTGAAATGAATCATCACTTACGTTCACTAACACGATAATTAAACTGCGCAGTTTATCAAAATAATGTGTTGAACGTAGCAACAAAACATCAAAATTAGCACCTTGTTGGTTACCGTATCCCGCCGGTAATACCTCTATAATCAAAAAGGTAGCAATTTAGCGTTTACTCGCTAAAGCAAAAAGTGTGAGCAACAAAAAACAAGGAAATAAGTGTGAGGTGAATTTTGAAAATAGGCTTTATACGTTGGAAGTGTTATAATCATCCGCCGGATCTAATTAAAAGAAGTTAATAAATTATACGCTTATTATATTAACATCCATTAAAAAAAACAACTATGGATTTCAACAAAGGTCTATAATTGCGAAAAAGGCCCTTGATCGAAGTATTTTCTCTATCTTATTACCAAAGCCTTTTGATATAAATGTTAAATAATTTTAGAATAGTGCTTTACTTTTGTTACGGACCTCGATAGAATGACAGTTTATTCTCACTTAAGTATATATGAATTGAGCAATGATAAATAAGTACCCTATTCTGAAGTACTGTTACGTTAGACAGGGCAGCAGAACGAGTCCTCTTTGTAATAGACACCACTCCGACCTTCGACGGCGTGCGGCGACTTCACGACTTTACACAAAGACTGTCAAGAATAATTAAAGTAATTACTGTTTACAGTAATTAATGACCCACATAACGTGATATGGTTTGATTGATCTCGGAACTGTGACGAGATAATTGTGGCTTGCTGGCGTTATTGCCACACGCCATCTCAAAGACGGTTTTCAATTAATGAATACGTATAGGTACCCACTTCGCCCATCGTCATGTTGTGAAACAGCGTTTTGTTGAGGAGTCTTTTACATTCAATTGTTTTAGCTCTCTAACGATAATGGAGTACCGGCTGACACTAAGTATAATGTTCGCTCGCTTCACTATGTAATATGTACTTGCAATTTTTGATGATATATACTGTGCAATCATTGTTTGACCTATTCCAAATACGAGACTTCAAGTTAAATACACAATTTTTGCTATATTTTTGTTTGTATTTTGCAAGAACGTAATTTTGTCGGGCCGAGTAAGGTAGCGAGGGTGATTAGTGAGGCTTTTAAATAAGATCTTGGGAGCATCGTCGTAAGGGTTATCGATTGTAATTCTGTGTGAGTAGCGGCGCGGCCGGCGCGGGCGCAGGCGGCGACGGAGATAGCCGCGAGCTATCCGCGTACATAGACACTGCATTAGGGCTCCTACGCCCGCCCGGCGGCTCCTTTGCCGCCATAAGCGCATTTAACATGTAATCGCGCTTGCATTTCTCTTTTGTGTGCACAAATAAAGACTAAAAGAATAACTTAAAAGGCAGTTAATTATTTAAGCTCCATCGCACACACAAGTAAATATGGAATACATTTTCAAGTGCGAGCATAAAGATTTATTTTTATGGACATTGGATAATACATTCGTAAAGGATTAATTTAAGCTATCAAATAAGTAATATGTTCAATTAACTTTTGTGAATTGTATTTTTAGTTTAGCATCTTATTTAATTGTAGAGTCACAAACTTATTGACATACCGAGACGTCAGTTTGCAGATATTTCAATAGTTATTTTCGCATAATAAGAATTTCTAAAACAAGAATACTTTGGGCGCATAGAGCATCAAAACACCCCGCTAACAAGCAATCAAACCAGGTGACTCAAAGTTTGATAACAAACTAGACGGTGAATGGTCGCATTAAAATGCAAGCAAACAAAACAATTTAATGTAAAATAACAATTTTAGTAACGAACAGCAGTTGCTAAGCCGCATTCTGAACAAAAGTTGAACAATGAAACTGATTTAAATTAAATCGTTGTGAGGTTTGTTTGGGACGGGGGTAGGTAGGCACCGAGTACCGCCGTTATTAAAGACAGCGACGGCGACAGTTCGCGTGGGCGCGATTGACTCGTCAGCGGCTATCGGGGCTCACTTAGCGCTAACGTGGCGCAGGCTTTATCGGCGCGCTCGAAGCCGCCGCCGCGCCGCCGCCGAACTCTACCGCGCCTCGAGCGCCGCGGGCTCTTTCTTTTCTTCAACTCCTTTACTAACACTGGCATTATAAACAATTATTAAAATTAAAACTCTTCCAGGCAGGAAAAAATCAGTACACTTTTCTTATAAGACTTTTCTTATTGACTTTTAAAATGTTCAGTATTTTTTTATAATAGGACTCCTAGTTACATTTGCAATTCCAGAAACACTATCCTTCGGTTACATTTAAGATAACTCATAAGAAAATACCTTTCACGATGCATATAATATGTACCCACATATTTTTATGTCTGAAACTATAATTAATTTCAGTAAAGGAACAATACTATAAAATTATTAAGAAAAGCAACAATACCAGCACAATTGTTTCCTACATCGCGAACCAGTCGCGATACAATAAGACCAAAACTATATTCTAACTAGTTGCACGATATAAACGAGTGGTAAATTAGCTCCTTGAATCTATTCTTGTAGTGAAATAAAGCCACTTTCTATCTTTTATTTAATGTCACACTGCCAGGCCCTTTATCTCACTTGACAAAGAGGCGGGTAATTGCCATTCGTACTGCGCTAGGGATTTCATTAAATCCTGATAAAACTATTTAAATTCACTATTTACCTAAATGTTTGTTGCATTTTTATTTTTCTTTAAGTTATATGTATGCTCATACCTTAAGGTTATAAATGTTTATTATCCTTATGAACAAATAATTATTAGCTCAGTAACAGTTTCAGGTGAAGTTTAGGAAATTATAGAGTTGTTAAACTTTGAACCCTTTGATCGAATTGATTTGCGAACCCAGAATTACAACGGCCTCATAATAATGGGTGCAATTTCCTTTTGTTCGTCGTGAGTGCATGTTTTGTTGATAACTAATCGCTCTCCCCTGTGAACTTGAACTGAAGCAATTCTGGATCTGGTGCACTCCTGAGAATATTTATATTTGGTGCATTATTATTTAAATTTCCGATTGTCCCTTAATGAGGGGATCAGAACTGTAATAACGGGTAGCGCTTTCTTTAAATGCGTTTTATAATACAAACGGGCAATAATAAACCGATTTGGTTATATAACTCCTTAATCTGACGAAGGTGTGACAAAGGCCATTTTTAACTTTTAACGGTTGCGGAATTAAAGGTAACGCTACAAAAGGAACAAAAGAGTGTGTACTGTAGATTCTATAGACGTATGATTTTATTTGTCCAATAGGAAAGTTAGGTTATACAGCCAAACGTTACGCTGTAAAAAAACAAATATCAAAAGTTATAAAAAACAAGAGATATTTTAATTAAGTATTTATTAATTCACTTCGAACCTAACAAAATAGCGTAGAATCATCTTAAATTCATTAGGGAACGTAAATGGATATTGGTTAATGAAAATTAATTGAAACTAGCACGCATGGCGGAGTGAAGGGGTGGTCGCAGCAGTGATGTGATGAGCGTTGCTAATGCATCTGCGCAGGTAACACACCGGTGGAACTACACGTTATTTATCACTTTTTATAAACAGCTATCCGTTAAATTCTCTACACATCACTATAAAAAAAAACTCCGGAGTATAAAATTCGCCAGCAAATCTATTCTAATTAATATGCTTGTACTTTGATATCTTAATGTGGTAATTAATGATGACACATGTACCTACTCCATCAAACACACATACTTGCCTCTGAATAACTGGACAGACACGAGCGCTGCTTAATACGCACATCTGTACATCTGTGGATCAGAGATTAATCACACCTGACAGGTATATCCGCTGACATAAACAAACCTGAATCACTTAGAAAACTGAATACTATTTTTTTGAATCACGAAAACAAGATTACGACGTCTAGTGCTATTAGGGTATAGCGTCGTTGTTGTGTGTGCGTGTCTTTGCAATACTGACGTCACGACGTGTTTTTCTGCGGCGCTGCGCACGTGCGTACGCGCAGGTGACAGTATCAGCACACTGCGCATCTGTGGAGCTTTGTACCTATCTATCGCGCTTTTTTCTACTCGCCATTGATTCATGCTCATTGTGTTACGTAGAAGTAACCGTCGCAGCCGGCTTTGAGGTCATCCCGAGGGATGTGTGTGATGTATGTAAGCATTATGCAATTTTATATTATATTTGTTAGATATATTTCTTTGGTTATTTTATATTAACAGAGCATTCTATCAAATGCAAAATTATAATCGATTTACGCATTGGTTCATAATAAATACTCTATACCGCTATCTAAGATTTTATTATTTTAATAATAAAAGCATCAAATCTACGGTAATTATAATTTCTTCGCCAGTTTTTCTAATTCTGTGATGAAAAGCGTTTGTTCTGTGATAAATATAATACAGCAGTCAATCAAAGTCGCAAAATAACCAAAAAAATATGTTGTGCTTCAATATCTTCCAACCGTGGGCCAAAAAAACATCATCATACATCTTCCAAACGCGATCCACAAAAACCTGAACATACGTAGTTTGTTTATGTAAGATATGTTACGTAGTTATCCGCAGGTACTGCACAGGTAGGTATGCCTATATTTAGAATCCACTCCTATTACAAGAATGTGAAGGTATTGCGTTAGCAAAATATAACAAAAACAGGTGGTCAATTATCCTACACTGCTTACAATTATTACAATTACAATACCCGAGACACATTTTCTGAACAGTTGTTTACTTGGATTTTGTTTGCGTGACAGTCTAGAGATAGTTGTGCTAAGGGCCAGTGCAGCGACAATTTCATATTTGCATATGTCACGACAAGACGTCAATCGAAATTGGACCATATGTAGACGTAATAAAGCTTTTGATGTCGGAAAAGTTTATTTCGATAAACAAAGTTATCTGTGTAAAGTGGGAGCGCGAGCTTACTCACCGGCTGGTCGCGCACGTGCGCGCGCCGTCGCAGCGCCGCGGCCGCGGGTGCGCTAATCGTTCCCAGATTAGTGCCTTACCTAACAATCATGTCGATAACTTCCACCGCATATAATATAATGATGTACAAGTGATAATTATGTACTCAAACATGTTATTACGAATTTTGCAATCCGCAATAGTATGCAGTTATGCACGTATATTAGTTCCCTTGGAAAAGACTTCAACGAGCAAATTAAGTTGTTTTTCCGAAGGTTAAATTTGATTAGGATAATTTTAAACCAAATGCAAAGTAGGTATACTTATTTTATGTACACCTTAATTATGATCATATTCCTTCTTAACAAATATTGAAAGAATTGAGAAAATAAATTCTTATCCATTCTAGAAACATAGTTTCGAAAGTATGTAAATCTGCCTCTCTGTGTACTCATATAAACCTAAATCCCATATCTAAATCTTGTCTTGACATATGCGAATACTGACATCCTCGTAGACGAAAACCCTATATTTCGAAAGAAAGTAACAATTTAACATTCAAATCTGTATAAAGTATTATCTACTCTAGAATCACGTTACTATATGGTGCACATATTAATGGAATATTCAAAGTATCGATATGTTTAATTTTCGTTTGTAACAAACCGCACTAGAGCCGGCGTCTCGGCTCGTAATCGTAAATATCAGACATTTAACACACAGTGGTCTCGCCGGCCGGTGATTATAAATAGATTGTTGCGATATAGACGACGTGTTTACAGCCAGTATCTGTCGATAGCTGATCCAATACCAACAACTAACGTCATCCAATTAACATCAAGGAATGAACGTCGAACAGACAAATACGCTATGAATGAATCTGATAGTCGGGATCAATGAGTACTTGACGCCTGCCGCTTTCCTACGAGACGCCTTAAGCGTAATCAGTTCATTAGTCATGTTCGGTCCTACCACCGCGACTACCGCGAGTACTTACTGGTCGTCGCTTGCGATTCTTGTTTGTATAATAACCGGCTCCGTTTTCACGATTGTATACCTACGCATTACAATCGTACTATTCCAATTGCTTCCTATTCGTCACACTTTCATTATTCGAGAGTCATTATCAATTACTATCGGAAATTAATTGGGTTATATCGATTTCTTTTCGACAAACTTAGTAAAATCATACTTCATGTAAATACACAGATACCTCGCTCTCTTCAATCGGTTGCTAATAAAGGTCTGGAATTCTTCGCTCGACTTCACAAGCTATTTCTCACCGATTAACGTCCATCAAACCAACTGATTGTCAAGTTTAAATCGCACAAAAACTATAGAACAGAAATGAAGTGTATTTTGTAACAATATAGTAACGAGAACGCGTCAGTTAACATCTTCACTCAGATATCTGCGCTGTCAGTAACAAGAAATAATGATGTACGTATAATATTGCGCATTGCGTGCAGGAAACGATTGTAAGCAATACCACAGCGCTTAGAGAACGCCACAAGCTGAAAGCTCAAGCGGAAATATTCGTTTTATACATTTCATTTTCTGTTACAGATCTAGTAATGTTATACCTATACATCGCTAAAAGGATACTTTGTCGAGTAAATAACATTAAAACCAGGGTGCACATGCTGGTGTGAAGAAAAGTGATGGTTTTCCATATATGACGGCATTTGATTCTATTTTGACTACGGCTAAGATGATATTTTTTTAGACATAAATTGCTTACGAATTGGTTATAAACATTAAAGTCGTGCACTACGATCGTATTGAATGTAATACATGAAAAAGTTAAAAAATATCAAAAATAAATAATTTAGTGTGAATTTGTTTTCTTTACATCAGAAGTATTCGATCAACGCTGACCAGAAACTTCACCACATGCGCCATTGCGTATAATAATCCCACAACTTAGTAAAACATTGCTCATAGTAAAAATAAAGTAAACCAGATAATTGCTTATAGATGTAGCGTAATCTAAACACCAAATAGAGTCATCATCTTTGTTTATATCATTTTTATAATAGTCGTAAACTTCACTTTTATAACCCGCGGTCCTCTCCTAGCTCGGGCCGCCTGGCAGGAGTGCATATCAGATCGGTGCGCGGGCGCCGCTTGCCGATTGTTCCTCCGTCCGAGGCGACGAGCGACATGTCATCCACTGCTATGTGCTAATAAGATATATTGACGTAACTCTCCAGTTTTGACTCGTGCTGCATTCAGCCATTCATTTCTGCCTTCATTACCAACTCATGCACTTTGATCATAACTGTAGAAGTTCAGATCGTAACGCAATATACATAAATCGAGATGACTTTATGTACGTATCAAGTCAATTATTTTATAAATTATATCTTACCCCGTAGGTGTAATTGCTAATAACAAGTCAAGTAAGTATAAAGTTAAAATAAAGTGCGCTTATTAAAATAATTATAATCGACAAATATAAATCAGAAATATGCGATACAAAAAAGCCCGTTATTTTTTTTACAGTGTGTTTAAGTGTTTACGGTCAATGTTTCAATAATTGATGTATTTGAAGATAGATTTTTTCTAGACCACATCTGTCTACATTAATGAATCATAATGTATCATTTCATGGTAATGCGATGCGGTCTAGGCTATTCAGAGAATCAGTTTAACAAAAGCCTATACATTTTTTCTAGCACTAAAGTGTCACCTGAGACGCAATGACGTAGCTTGTGAAATAATTGACATAAGGCGCGAGTGGAGCGCGGCGCAGGCGCAGGCGGTGCGCGCACGCGCACGCGCCACCTCGCCTGCCTCTCGCTACTTGTGGACTTGGAACGAGCAAACGCCAGCACCGACTCCACCCTGGCCACTTGTCCTATTGTTTGTAATCGATGCAGAATTGCGGAAATAGTGGCCAGTTCTATATTCATATAACTAGTCCCATAAATATCGCAGTAAATAATAAATTTCACTGTTATTGGGTTAACGTCGTCGCTACCAAGAAATGGTATATATCTAAATAATTATATGTTGCTGTTGGTTTATTATCATAACCACTAATAATAATATGTCTCAATATTTACCTCTTTGAAAATGCAGCAAATTTTGCAATCAAATATCCTTATTTTCAAGAATTACAATCAGTATTATTCGATTTACAGTAAGTATCTACATCTTGGGATATATTCCGAGATGTCGATATTGTATAGATACTGGCAACAAAACATTACCTAAATGCCTTTTAACTTCCTCGTAATGGAACTTGTCCAGCTCCAGCTGTTACGGTAATTGTACAGGATCAATATCTAGACGAATGTGAATTTCGTAACTCGATTGTGAGGTGGTCAAGTTGATCGATGATGTGTGCGCGTGCGCGGGCACCGCTTGTCAATTAGGTTAGCTGAGTTCAGGGCCTGAGCTACGAGCGCGCTTATCTGTGCAACAGATCTGGCGACGTTTTACGCAACCTCATGCTAATGCGAGAAGAACGCGATTTCTAGAAATTTCTAGACATCATTTAAGTATCTCGGGGAATAATAACCTAAAAGTATTTCAAACGTTCAAAATGTTCTGTAGGTATGTCATAGCGGCACATAACCCCACACAAAGCATTCTTTAACTAAGTATTCGCACAAAAACTGGCATGTGCTGACGCACAGGTAGTACGGTGAGCACAATGAATTAGATTTTTTATGTGACAAAATAAATAAATGTCGTTTTCATATAAATTCCCGGTATACACGAAAAAATGTCGTAAAATAAAATCACAACGACCGTTCATTCATCTTTTATAAAATTAATGAAAATATGTGGAACGGTTTTGGGAATTTAGGAGGTGATTTTGAAGGTAAGTAGACTCACTTAACTGGATGTTAGATGTCAATGTGGTCTCAAAAAGTCATGATAAAGTATACACGGTCACTCGAAAATACAAGTATGTTTCTAAATCTCGCAATTCAATACCAATTGCCGTGATGCAAATTGCAGTTCCCCGCGCAGCCGCCGCGCCGGCAGCTGTGCGTCTGATCCTTGCTGACAATAGAATCCTCGCAGGTTGTTGTAACGCTGTAAATGGTCTCACTTTCGAAGAAATTCGCCTTCGCTCGAACGCTCCCCGACACACAATACGGCGACTACAATTGTTTAACACATATCTGCTACCCATCCAAATAAATAGTGCTTTTTATATTTTAGGTTCGAGATTTGTAACTCTACTTTGATTCAAAGACTATACCTAATATTATTTTGATTCAAAATATCGTAGATTTTATGCACCGAGAATATATAATTCGGACAAAGAGTACTTCTAGGTCCAATTGATTGAAAAATCATCTGAACAAGTTCGTTAGCATTTAAGTTACGCATAGAAGATATGTATTTGTTATGATGCAATCATTATAATCACTTAATGGTAGGATTTTCTTCTATGTAGCTTCTTAGACTTTGTTTATGAAAAAGCTGACCTAACTTAATTTTTTCAAACGACAACAATAAATCTGTACGTTAATTCTTGGAGTGTTGCACAAGGCGATTCGGGCGGGCGTGGTTTAATGTTTCTCTTGTGGAAACAGCTGTACGCTCCCCCTTTACCTGAACACCTATGTGCCGAGCACGTGTTGTATGTGCCCTCGCCTCTTAGGTAAATACGATTTGTATTTGAAGTCCTCACATCCGGAGTAGGAGCGAGTACCGGCGACTTCGGTACCTACAACTTGATTTTATTTGCATAGGTACATGTGCCGAGGCGCGCACATTGAATATGGAAGACTTTGGTGTGGGCATTGTACCGATAACGGATGAAACACACCATTTTCGTGAAGTGAAGCAATAGGATATTATACATTAAACACACCTGCCTACAACTTCCGATGACTTATTGACATAGCAATGTGATCCGTCCAATTTAACCGTCTCTGTTTAGTTTGGGATCTACCGGCTACTGGGTATCTCGGTAGAGATATTCATAGTTCTCATAGTCACAACACACTGTTTGTTATAAGTACCAAATTTAAATGTTACATATTTCCCTTAATCCTTACAATCTAACTTAGATTTTCCAGTAGGCAATGATTTTCATGTTTTTTTGTACATAGTTGTGGTAAGAAGTCATACGAAGGTATTCGTATAAGTAAATATCAGCTTTAGCTTTATTTAACTAATGAACTTAAACTAATTTAAACAAAAAAACATCACTGCCATTAAGACAATTATTAGACAGTTCTGCTCCGTATTTGTTATATTATTTAAGCGGAACTGTGCGTAGACAGCTAAACACTACCGATGCATATTCCGTTACATTCATGATATAAAACTTTTGTATCCATAATAAAATAAGGTAAAATGTTTATTTAGAACGCGACCCCTGGTACAACAATTTCATTGTCAACGGTAACAATATATCACGTTAATTCAGAATAGCAGTTAGTTGGTACAACTCGAAAAAATCGATCGGTAGATAACAAAAGAAACTTGATAAAAAAGTAGTGCATATGTTGAATTAATTATAAACCAGTATACATTGTTTGAGGGAATAACGATGACTGGTGCGTTCAGGCGAACGGCTCTCCCTTTCAAAGTTCTCAATCGGAAGCTGCGGGCAGGTGTGCGCGTGTGGTGAGCGCGATCCGTCTCCAGATCACACGATGTGGAGCACTTCAAATAACTTGCATTACCATTAACACAAATATTCAATAAATCTTTTATATTGAATATTCATAAAGTAACGTAACGGGGAAATACTCTCATGTGACCGCGTTTTTACTGTACTTAATCATTACGACATGTAGTGGCTTGGTTTCAATATTGATTTACAATTGATTTTATACTATACTTTTGCGGCACAGTATACTACACCACTTTTGTAATTATTAGCTATTTTCCTAAATGGTTACTTATAGGAATTTCACATGTTTACCATCTGAGCAATTTTTTGCCAATCAAACATCTACCGGTAGGTATTTTTTGCAAGATAAGAGGAGTACCTATTCAGCATCTCTTTTAGACAATTAAGTCGAAATAACTTTAACAACAATAAATATTCGAATCATTATAACAGTTGAAATGAAATATTACAGTGTAGAAATATCCACTTAGTAGAGTCACCTCAGTGAACCACATGTGTTAGTCACCCTTATGTGGATAAATATAGTCCACCTCCCCTAAATGCGTGTTATTTACTCGTACCTACCTAAAACAAAGAATATTTTTATTTACAGTCAAAAGAACAAATACATAGCAAAAATACATACGCGTGCTTAATTTTTGTCTGCAACTTATTAAATTAATAGAGATAAAGACATTTTATTCAATTAAGTGCGTATTCACCTCATTATTTTATAATATACGGCACAACAGCAGGATTTAATATTCTAATATATTTCTAGAAACCCAAATAAGAGGCCCCAAAGATAAGTTGAAAGTACAATATATTTTGTTCTATTTCTTACTCAATGTGTTGGTTGTTAGGCTGATGGTGTCAAACGTGGTGCTATGTAAACAGCAGCCGCTCGACTTTTCAATCGCTGTAGGTAACTAATTACCCCAGCCAGGCGGGGTGTCCGGCTTATCTAATCAGGTTCTGAAAGGAGCCGGTGTGAACACTGCCACACTTGTGTTTGCGAGAGCGCACGTGTTCATTCACTTATCCACCCGTCTTACGGCGCTCGCACCGGCCTGCGACGCAGCACCTAAGGGACATTAAGCAACCCGTAAGTAAACACCACCCATGTGCGTCCCTCGATAATATTTACAAAGAAAAGCTTTATTCTAAAGCGATAGCAAAACTCGAATGTAGAGCGTGGAAATCAGATAGGGCACAGAGAAATCATGGGAATATTAAAAAGGTGCCTTGTGGTAGTTACCACAAGGCACCTTAGTTAAGTAGGTACATTTCGTAAATATCAATATCTATTCCCATGTTAAAAAGTCATGTTATTTTATGACACGAAAATTTTGAACGTTTCTTTGAAACGTAAACCCTTAATTCTAATAAGTAAGAGTCAAGACGTTTTTTCATGTTTATCTATCGCCACTTTATGCCTTTCTGCAACAGATACTGCATGAGTGATGTTTTTATGTATTGAAAAGTCGAGTTTTTAAGGACTCCTGACAGCACTTACGATATTAAGTGCCTCAGAAATATTTCCAAAATAACCATTATTATATTGGAACACGTTTACCACATAAATCATTAGTTGCCCACTACGTTTTCATTTCCGATGTAGTGCAACAAGCATGCAGGTAACATTAACATTAATAACAACAGAGGGTAGCGTATCAAACAACATTCTAAATTTGTAATTGTTACGTTTTTGTTGGTCATCCCCATCAATATGGCACAGTCGTTAATTTCATTAAGAGCTTATTAAGCGGACACGCGACTGCTGACAGTTGCGCCGGCACAGGCGGCACGCGCGATCTAATCGAAAAACTTATGGCCCGTAACACTACTCACTTGGTATCTATTTACCCTGTAGCTTTAACTGTGATGCTCTTTCTGTTGCCATTCTAGTTTATTTCCAATTTACTTTAATTAAAGGAGAAATACTACTGAATGGTAGTAAAACCAATTGCATTCTTAATATCCTTAAAACTTAGAATTTAAAGACAGGTAATTGGAAAAAAATATCTTACAATGACTCTTGGAAAACAGGGTTTGATCCGCAATGAGATATTATTGGTATTTTAGAATATAACTAGAATTAATACTACCGTTGAAGATTTAAGAAAATATACGCATCTTCATATTACAATTTACTAAGAGAACAAACTAAAACTATTACATCAACCTTAACAAGGAAATTACTGAACGCCATTAGTTCTAAATTACATATCCCCGAGCACAGTTACTTACCGAGTATTAAAATGTAAAATGATTGTATCGCTCATGCGCACGCGTTTATTGCGGTCACGCACAGCTCATCACCGCGGGCCGGCGCGGGCGCGGCGGCGTCAGGTGGTGGATCCACCCCCGCAGAACGTATTAACCCGAATACGTCATTTAATTAATTAGCATTTTTTGTTCGACAATTGTAGAGTAATAAATAAGTTTAATTATTCGTGGTTACGTTGACAAATGCTGAATTATACAAAGTAATGATGTTTACATGTAACAAATGTATAAAATATGAAATGGCTTCTGAGTAACGATTGTTTTGATCAGTTATTTTGCTTGCGAAGTAATGAGATTTTCATCACGAGGTAGAGAGATTTTGGACAGGAAGCTGCGTGTAACTCACGAAAAGTTTTGTGAAAAGGATTAGATGCTGAAAGTTTCATAGTCAACATCAAAGAAAGTTAAATGCAAGTATTTTCAATTGATGGTAGCGTAAAAACATAAAATGGTTTAATCTATTCTGTTGACAAAGGAGTTTCTACTGAGCGAGATGTAAAACTACACATTTACCTTCAGCAACGTAAATATTTAAGTTTATACCGTCACATCATACTTGCACAAAGAATGATTTCAATCTGAAATTTTGTTCAGTATGCGAATAACAGTAATTGAATAAAGATCCCACAAAAAATGCTTCCGGTCAGTGTAGTTGTATACAAAGGTTTACCCATTATCCCACCCCACATCGCACTCGAGCATGGTTTGTTTAGATTTAGATGGGGATTTGCGAATGATATTATTAATTGTTTGGTTCCCACAGCTTCCAGAGGGGTGAGGCGGCCGACCTGCCACGGGCGGCTCGTTGATTTGTGTGTTATTGTTGGCGCGATGGTGCGATCGGTTTCCGCACGCACTCCCACGACAGGGAGCAGATGCCGGCCGCCGCGCCGCCGCACCGCCGCGCCGCAGCCACTGACACTCACAATATTGTCTCACCAGTGACCCTCGTGGGAGCTGTGGGAATCATTGCGCTTGTGGGAATAGCACTACTCATCACAGTTGCACAATACTTGTCCACCCCTATTGATTGATGACTAACTTTTAGTTTGTGTTTTTATAATTTATCAAATTAATTTAGAACCAGCTTATGATTAACACCGATACTATTTCGATATTACATACATCGATATTGTCGAATAACAATGTTTTTTGTTTTGAATTGTTGTCAAGGAACAGAATATTAGCCAGATTGTAATTTTATACTAATGAATTCAAATTTAACCCGACAAACAACAAAAACTAAATTAATTATGAGATTTTACTAACCAGACCTGAAGTCAAGATAGATGCGTTAAATTCTGTCTTGCCCTTCTAATGTTCCAGATCTCATATTAAGTAATTGTTAGCCATAGTAATTTAAGAACATCTAGTTAAACCTAAGCAACATCAAAATCCATGTTAATACCGCACATCAATATTATCTACCGATAGGTAAGCCCATCCGATATTAGGATTGATGACGTTTCTGTGTAGTTGAAGATAATAAATAGAGAGACTGAATCGAAATGGACATAAAAACTCAATGATCTTTATCTTTGAAATAAATGTCGATCGACAAACAGACACTTGACCCGTCAAAACATCACATTATTCAGCGTGAGTCTTATTACCATCGATTTGCTTGAAGATGGCAGCATGAGACGCCATTGCATATGCGACACGGCGACGCTGGCCCGCGCCCCGACGCCGCCCCGCCTGCCCCGCCAACCTCGCCAGCCGGCAGATGCTCCATTAATATTTAATCAGCGATTATATTAAAGACAATGACTGATATAGCCCGGTTGCTATACCGTCAAACTTTTCATCGACACATCTGTCTACTGATACATGGAAATTTATCAACTCGTGGAAACATTTAAGGAAATTTATGTGCTACCTACCGGTGTCTATCAATATCTTCCTAGATTTTCTATTCATTAAACGGGAAATCTAGACATGGACATATAAATTATACATGCACGCGTCTGGTATACAGTCAACAACCGATTATAAATGATGAAGATGCATCCATGATTCCCAAAACACGCTCTCACTTGTACATGCGCAGGTATTCAGAGACGAATATTGTATTTTTATGTTCTTTTCTCAGATTAAATAACATATTACCTATACATAATATTCATGTACGCATTCAATTGTTTTAATACAATTAATTGCCAAGCAGTCCATCTGCGAAGTACATTCAATTTAGCATGCTGTTATCGTGTAAGAGATAGCACTGACTATTTAGATAGTGGCACTTGAAAGCGTACGAACGCCACTTACTCTTTGAACATTATCGGCATCCGTCCTGAATTGAGAATTTGATTCGTTGTTGAACTTTTATGCATTTCGTCCTGTATAATGTACCAATTTGAATGGTCGGTATAAATCATGATAACAGTTTTGGTAACCGAATCATAATGTGTTCAGTAACAAATGCTTTGTTTTTGCAACTACGAACGGAGATTGATGTGCAACAATTACGGGATGGCCTGAACCATACATTCAAAATGTGTTGCATCAACAAACAGCTTTTTTTGAAGTCTGTGATGCTAATATGTAAGTGGAAATGAATGGTAACACATAAGACCAATCCATCGTTCCACTTTACATTTTATCTGCTTTTATATGGGATGTCTACTTTTATATTGAATGTGATTTTTATCAGTTTTAATAACTTAATATGTATTTTTGCTGAATATCCTTATCCTCTTACTAGTAAAGCCTAGATACTGATATATTGGCAAAATAATCTCAGTATATTATCTAAAATTATATTTTATTTTCTTAAACCACGCCGACGTGCGACGCTTTGCTCGTAGGTCACAATGACATAAAGGCTCTACAGCATACCGTACATATTATTATGTGTATTTATTGTCCATTAATAAGTATTTTTATCGTACTCGAAATCGTTTTCAAGAGAAAAATGAGCAACTGGAAGCCATTTTGTTAAAAATCAACCAGTTCTTTGTTATCAGAAGCTGATCAATGATTGACTTCGCTTTAAGTGTCCGCAATCTATCAAAATAAATGCTTAGTCTCTAATCGATAGTCGACACCAAGTTTAAATTGCAGGTCATGAAATTAAATATCGATTTGAAAACATTTTCTTTGTGTGAAAAAACCTAGGTAAATCAATAACTACAAAAAAAAAACAGCAGCTGTTAGATACATAGGTAAGATGTTATTTCTCACTATGAATGTAACCACTCATCTAGCCATATCGGTACAGCAAACATTAAACAACATCATACATGGAAACGGATAAAAACATATGGATGGAAATTAAAGAAACCTTTTGGCAAGCAACATGACAGTATGGATCAAGATCGAAGTACGTATTAAATGGCACCATAATATCATATACTTTCATCTGGTGAGTGCGGCGCCGGCGCAGTACCAATGTACTTCGGAGTTAAAATCGATTACGCCTCCGCTTTAAAGCTATGAATATTTTAACAGATCCGTGTGATTGACTCATTGTTAGGCTTCGGTGTCATAAGAAGTAGGTAACGTAGGTACATTCAAGCTTGATCTGGAAAGAAAGTTCGCTATTGTATTGTATTTAAGTTCGTAGTTGGTACATACACTAAAACGATCGGAAGATAGCTCTGGAAATACGGAAAGATGGTTTGGCTTTTATTTTTTTAATTCTGTATAATTTTTTCATATTATAATATGAGGTTTTTTTTTTCATTCATAATTTGAAATGAGAAAGACAGAGATGAAAAAAGGATTTAGTGCGTTAGGTCCAATAATTAAAATAGATTCTAGCTCGCATTCACGCAGAAGATATTAAAATGTACGAGCGTATGCTTAAACACAGGTGATACTTGACTCTTTTAGTCCGGTGGAACGGTAGTCGACCCCGCCGAAAAGAGATCAGGCGCAGGACCAACGGGATCGTGGCTTTCGAGGAAGGGGTTACCATCCCGGTAAACTTCCTGTGTTTAAAGTATTTAAACAGAAAACTAACCAACAAACCAACTGGTTTACCCCTACAAACAGAAGTCTCATATGGAAATTATAAAGTATTTGAAAAAATCAAGCCCATTTTAAATACGAAGTCAATAAATCCACCTATAATACTGTGTTCCATTCTTAAATTTTTTCATTCCTAATTTTAAAGTCGATGATGCCGTTTTTACCTTGGGTCAGTAAATTGATGCGTAGGTAGGTAGTCCACGTTTTGAGAGATAAAAAAGGTGTACGCGGAAATATTTGGAGGTCGTGGAGTGCGGGTTCCTGTGTCAAGTGTCACGGGCAGGCGGCGCGGAGGGGCGCCGAGGGCAACGGGCACGAACAGCCATTGTCCGCGGCTGCACGACGAGACGAATCGCAACGCAGGCTTCATGACCCATTAAACGCGATCACGATATCACTTTACCAGCCTCTTTCACTGACACCAGCCACTGACTTGGACCGCCGAAAACCTTGCTTTGTTCCCACGAACTCTCACTGAGAAACTATTTCTATTGTATTCTTTTGATACAAAACACCGATAAAAAGAAACACTAATTTACGCAAATTAGCGTTGAACTTACCTAAAATATGAATATCGCGTGCAAGAAAAAACAAATTAAATGTGATATATCACTGGCTTGATCAAACATCATTTCACCGATACTTCAAAACATTCGTCGTTTTGAATACTTTATTATATTGTTAGGTCAACTAGTGAATTAAATATTTAAATTCAAATCGGTGAGTTTGCTAAGCGCTTTCTTCATAAAAGCACTATATAACCAGATTTATTTTCTAGACTATTCTCCTTGCTTTATTGAATACTGTCTCTTTTAAAAATAATAAATACCTTTTAACGGAGCCCTTATAGATACTAGCGGTAGTCTCTTCGTCTGCGTTGCGTGTTAAAACTTGAAACGCATGTAAAACTACCATCCGAAGACGTATGACGTGACGACGACTCAATATGGCTCAATAAAATAATTTGCAAAAATCCTATCAAATGAAAGGAGTCGATACAAGGATCTAAAACTTTTTTTTAACTTGTCTCCCAAATATCGAATATTAAAAAAATGTCCTTAATAGAAATATAATTATATCTGTTTGACTGTACATGTAGACAAGAGAGAACATTTTAACTGCAAAAATTCCATGAAAATTGAACGAAATGACTAAGTATTTTTTATGGATCTTGCCTGATACACTATTGTAAAATTTTCAATAACATTAAAAATTGCGCATTAAAACATGTAAAAGCAGTAAGGAGTAATAAATAAAAAATGAACGCAGTAAAACCTTTTCAATTGCACTTTATTGTTAATTTAATAACAAATACCATATAATACGAAGCCACTACGGCAATTCTATGCAATAAAAATTAATTTAATATTTAACAAACACCGGCTTTTACCTCAGGCTTAAAGTTGACAATAACATTAGTATACAAAAAATAATTTTCTGTATTTGAAAAATACCTAAAGCCACGTTTACACCAACCGTGATTTTAGCCACCGAACGTGGACAACACGTACGCATTTCAGTGATTTACATATAGATATAATAATATTGAGGTTAACACAAATAAGTTATTATTTCTTAGTAAGGCGCTGGCTTTTCGATGCTTGGCCCCAATATAGGTTTGATGTAAACGAGCTTTTAAGTACAAGATAAAACAAATTTGAAAATAGTTTGAAGCAAGCTATAATACGATATTTAAAGTGGTCAATGTATCCATTGACGACTTTAAATAAGGAATTTGCTGCGAACAATGAGAGCCATTATAGAGATCTCAATGGAGAACGTTTATTTACCCTGTGCTATGGTATGTAATAATACAGAATGCGACAATAACACTATTGAACATACAGTTACGTGAGGAATGCCATGGAAGTCAATATTCATACAATAAAATTATGTGCCACATAATTATTAAATGTAAACAACTAATTACCTAAAAAGCATAAACAATAAAGCTACTTATACTGTACAACTTTATCTCTTCAAAACAAATAAAAATAATCTGTATAATTGTTTTCAGCAAAATCTTTAAGATCAACTTCTAATCTACCTTTTATTTTAGACGAATGTGTTTGATTACAACAGACAACTTATTGTCAATAAAAGTTAAAAAAATAGAATATAAATTGTAACACTAATGTACTTCACAATAATTTAAAGGTTTAAAAAGCGAACGGACAACTATGTAATGTTAGGAAATAATGATACATTAGTATGCAGATAAGACTATAACAGTATGGTATGTATACTATATTATTTACATATTGTATTCTTTCACTAGATATAATATATTAATGTCCATCCCGCCAGTCAAAAATAATACCAAAAAATAATATTACAGTGCCCAAATTGTTTAACATGATAGTAGGGGCGCAGTAAATTTGATTTTCATAAGAACAGGTTTTATTAGTTTCCTTAATTTACAATAAACTCAAGTAATATTCAAATACTGTATCAAACTAAATTATAACAATCTTACTCAGACTTACTTTTAACAGTGTAAAGAATCTGATTTGTTTGGTGTATCAGATACAAAGCACTGACAAAAACTGCATTAGCCCTGAAAGCAAAGAAAAATAATTAGACATTTAACATTTAAATACCCAATATATCACACATTCTTAAGTCTCAATAAAATACTAGTCTGTAAAAGACATTCATTCATAAAATCATCACATAATTACAAAGATAAATGAACATACATATGAAATGAGCTAATTGATAAAAGTTTATGATTGTAATAAGTTTCAACAAAACTGATAAACTATGCAAAGATAAGATTAATTAATATTCATATCAACACCAGGAACAGTAAATGGGGATTCCTCAACATACTGCAAAATTTATTTGTTTTATTTATTTAGTTAAAAATTTCTGGTGTGTATTTTAGAACCAATAAATAACTAGCATAAATTACAATAAAAATTGCAAGTAACTTTATACTCACTGTCCCTCCTTAAAATATTCCTTCAGCGTATTAGAGAACCTCTTGGAGTACTTAACAAACTCTCGCTTTCTCTGTTCCAACACTTGTTTGCCAGCACCCGGAGTGTATGTAGATACTTCATTCACAGCATCAAGCAGCTTCTTGATGGCCGAAGCTATTTCTCTATAATTAAAAGTATAGTAATAATTACAACACAGTATTTCAATATGAATTAAGTAATAATAAAAATGCCAAGGAGGTTTGAGCACTGAGTTACTACATATACTCTATTTGCATAATGATAGTAAAGTTTGTTACTTGATAGTTTCCAAAAATGTCTTCCGATCTGTAATTTCATCTGGAATGCGGCTCAAGATTTTCTTCAAAGCAGTCGACTTCTTGTTTAATTCCTGGAATGCTTCTTCAGACCTGTTCAGTCTTAAATCAGCACCTGTAACAGTAAATAAAGACTTACATACTATTAATTTATTTACCTACCAATACCTGTAATACAGACACTGCATCAAGTATAGGTTTCTGAATACCAAGTATTCACATAACATAATAATGAAATATCATTTTGAAAAGCTATTGATTGCGGTTTAAGAGTTCATTAACATCCATTACAGTTATCTCTATTATAATAATTAACAAATGAATTGTAATTTACAAATTAATTATATCAGTTGTAATAAAGTCTTGATTACATACAAAAGTACATACATTCAGCTTCAGTGAGTGTTCCCTGGAGACGTAAGAGACTCTCATTCATGTTGACTGGTATATCAGCTCTTCTCATAATGCCTGCCACCAAATCATAATTGAGGCCAGGTACGGCTGCTTCAGCTTTTGTAAGAGCAGCCCGAAGGGTCTGTGAAGCTCCCAAATCATACTTCTCTAGCTAGAATTGAAAGACATGTAGCTATTAATACAAGGTTGTTCATAACATTCATGATTGAGTTAATATTGAACATACATGTAAACTAACATATAATTAATATTTAAATGTTATATTTCGCAAGGTTTACTCAAGTATTCTTGATCAGCATATTACTTCCCCCAAACTACACTGCCCAGCCATAATAAACATTGTAAAGTTTATATGAAGTTAAAAAACAAATAAGAACCACGAAAGTTACGACTCACTTTAGTACGATTAAAATACCACACATAGATAGACAACAATACGTTGCAATAAGTAACATACATTTCTAAAATAAATTGAATACAACACACATACCTGGGTTAATACGGGACGTATGAGAACGGGTAAAACTAAAGAAGTAACAGGCAGTTCATCACCCATTGTCATTGTGGTAAAAAATATGTGTTAAATGAAACGTGAAGATAGAACCACTCGGTTTTATGTTTAAGAAGTAATTTAGAGAGATTCACTGATATTTTGCAATACGTTTGACACACTGACAATGAATATATGACATTATGACAAATGAGTATTTATTTACGACATTTCTAACGCCACTTGCCAACTGCAAAAATAAGTAATAGTGAATAATGATAGAAAGTGTAACCTGGCAGAACTGGCCAACTACCAACTAAAGTTCAGTCACATAATTTGTAATAATTTGTCTACTCTTGAAGACCAATGAAGTAGCTAGACTTCATTGGTCTTCTATTAATTTGTATTTCTATCGATATACGTAGGGGTAGCAGGACACGATAAAGTAGAAATTAAATATTAAAATGGAGCAATAATGGAAACGACACCCACTTTTTGTTTAGTTTATCAGTAGTTTGACAAAGCATATGACGCTCAATTATTATTATTGATTTAAAATGTACATACATGTAGTCTTTCGTTAATAAGACGAACCATATTTTGCTTGACAAGTTGGCAGGATATTGGTTTCTTTCTTTAGCCAGTTTTTTCCTATCTGTCACTTGTCAGTGATGTGTCAGTGTCATTAATGTTCTGTGTCACACAGGAAAACATATTAAAGTGTTGTACTTTCAGCTCTCTTGTAAAGTGTTTTAAACAAATTTTGAGTACTTAACATGGCGAAAAACACATCTAGCTCTGCTTTTCGTAAAATTGACATCGATCAATACAATGAAGATAACTTCAGAGATGACGAAGCAGAGCAATCAATCCCTACGGGGCCGGATGAAGGAGAAGTTTGCGCTTTGCTCAATCAATATCCTTTTCAAAGTGTTTATCTATTATTGTTTGCTGATTTTAAGTAGAATGCTCATACACCAATTATATCAGTTTAACACCTAGTGTCATGGCGGATCGCCTACCGTCTACTACAATTTACTCGTGCATGTTATGATTCACTCTTAAATCCCTGTTCTTATCAGTTACCATACACATACCCCACACGGAGAGCAATAACTATTAAATTAATATGTAATCGAATTTATTTATAATTGAATACCTGATTTCTTTTCCATGTTACTTTAATTTGTCATTCAAAATTTAAACCTAACAAAATATGAAAGTTTTATTGTGGTCTTTGGCATTTTTTAACCATTGAAATTCCTTAACTCTTTAACACAGGCCGATTTACAGATGCACTGAAAGTAGTGCTAAGCAATGCTCCATTAGGATCATCAAATCAGCAAATCAAAGTAAGTTAAAACAAATAATCACCCTTAAATAATCTTTCATTTTGTGACTGGCTGCACTCCTCGGTGTTACTTGTGGATAAAAATCCGGCCTGTGGCAATCTACTGATGCCCATGCCATTACAAATTTCATTAAAATAGGTCCAACTTAAACATGAACAAGTACCAAATATCTACACATACAAACTTGCACATTTATAATAATACTAAGGATTCTGTCAATGATAGTATAACAGTAGTGATTTTCAATATTTTAATTTTTGAAGTGCCTTTGAAGCTAGCTAAGAAACAATTTAGTGAAATGACCAAACTTCTAAATTTTAAATCTATGTAATATTAAATTTATCCTTTTTTTTCAGGACAATGCTTTGGCTCTTACACTGAAGGTCCTACTTGCAATTAAGTCGACTCAAATAGAAGAGGCAGTTGGCAACTTGGAATTAGATGACATTGACATCTTAATGAAGTATATTTACCGTGGGTTTGAAAACCCTTCTGAAGGTTCCAGTGGGCACTTGTTGCTGTGGCATGAGAAAGCATTTAATATTGGTGGTTCCGGTTCCATAGTCAGAGTGCTTTCTGATAGAATGAGAGTCTAAATTGTAAAATATTTGTATTATTTTTTTTATTATTAAATAGATTAAGTGTATAAATGCCCAAATTATTATTAAATCATAATACATGACATGATTCAACACTAATAAAAAATATGAAACAATTGTTTATTATTAAATTATGCAATCCAACATAGTCACTTGTTTATTTTGTTGACAAATTATATGTAGAAACCCAATTATGATAAAAATAAAGTGTTCTGTGTACCAATATTCATGAGGGGTATTTGTGACATTCATATTAATTGAAAGGACTTTTCTGTCTTGTTTTACAATTAGACAGAAAGGTATATATGTATTTATACATTTATAGATTGTGGTTCAGCTATAACACTATAAAATGTATTAATGGCAAGTATTAAAAATACCATCGATGTTTGCATTAAAAAATTGTTTTTTTTTATAATCATATATGCACTTGGACCGAAACTTAGACGAAAATGAATATGTAGGTACTAGCTGGTGCCCGCGACATCCCCTGCGCGAATGTCGGAATGCCTCGAACGAATTTGATTAAAAAGTAACCTATGTGTTAATCCAGAGTGTCAGCAAACTCAACCAAATTTCTTCAAAATTGATTTAGCTGTTTGAGTGTGAAAGAGTAACAAACATCTATCCATCAATACTTGCAAACTTTCGCGTTCACAATATTTATGCTAGGTCAGGGGCGTAGCTACCGCCGTATCTGCCGTATCAATTATACAGGGCCCCCGGGCCACGGGGGCCCCCAAAGTGTGTGAGGAAAAAGAAATAAAAATTTACTAATTTATTTTATTTTATAAATGACAAAATTCTATAAAAGCAGTGACTTTTTTCCCGCCTTAAGCGTGCGTTTAAAAGTTGAATTTCAATAACTAAATATTTCTTTTCACAAAATTTTTTTTCTTTTGTGAAAAATCTTTGCCCCCATATAAGGGCCCCAAACATTTTTTTTATACGGGGCCCCGCCAATGCACGCTACGCCACTGTGCTAGGTACGATTAGACAAGAGGACGTGGAGTATGTTGGCTACTCTGCTAGCTTCGTGAGAAACTAGTTAAGAACCGTAGAAGAGTATTAAAGGACCAAAGGCTATGGTTGTAGCATACTGTGGCACTCGCAGTGTACCATTCAAGAAATCATTTAGTCAATCATCATCCAATACAACGCGAATGAATAGAGAATTGATTTGCCTTATTACCCTTCTTATCGCATGGTTGATGTTCAACCTGATGCCAACACTTACGAAGCGAAGTTACTTTTACAAGTTACCTGCTAGTAAAATCTTATTAAACTTTTTTCATACATACTACATACATGAAAAAATTAATGAAAAATGAAAAAGTGTTTATTCAGTTTATTCATATTCTCAGAAAATATACATTTTTTATAAACAGTTTTTACTTCTGCCAAAGTACAGAGCAGTTTGTTGGCAAATGTAAGTAGCTCCCGTACATAGGTACTAACCTACCTACAAAAGGTAGCTAACTCATAAGTAGGTATATGACGTAGGTATTTGAGGAAACTAGTACCCTAATATCATATCAATTTCCTCAATAACGGTTGCTTCTGGTTAAACATAAAATAACGTTCTTAGATAGATAGGTATCCCGTTCCGTAAAACCTTTTTTAGGTCGGTAAAAATACACCATTTGTTTTCGCAGTTTATGAACGGAAAACCAATTAAGTTCATTGATAGGAGTTAATAGGTACCTATGTATGTAGGAAAAAACAAAAAACCGGCCAAGTGTGTTTACGAAGGGTTCCGTCTTATTAACTTTAGGTAATCTAATCTTACAATTAGTTACAGACACACTTCGCTGTGTCCATATAACCTAGATAAATTCGTTTGGTTGCAAACTACCCTATATCTACACAAATTACCCTACTCGCAAACGCTCAAATTCAAATATCTACGCATTATGCGTATTAAATCTGGAAATGCAATCTTATTATGTGATGGACTTATCGTCTAACTTCTCGTATAAGTACCAAAACTACCTACCGTCTGCAGACATAATGTAGGTATGGAAGCCCCCCTAACTATTTAATTCATTGTAATTTACCTAATCGTTTAATTTTAAAGTCCTACAATTAAATATTCTGAATAATTTAAATTTCTAACTGTTTTCCATACTTTAGCAAATAAACAATGAAAACTTCTTTCATTCAATGGAAGCCCTCCTTAATTATTTTATTTTAAATAATTATTAGATAATTTAAGAGAACATAATCTTAATATTATTTGAACAATACCTACTAGGTACACGTCTACCTGTCGTTTTTATTAGTATCAAGCAAGAAGCGATAAAACTCACGTTTGTTGTAGGTATGGAGCCATGGGAGGCTCCCTTGAATACCTATTTGTTTCATTTTTAGTATTTGTTGTTATAGCGGCAATATAAATACATCATTTGTGAATATTTCAACTGTTTAGCTTCACCGTTCTTAAATACAGCCTGGTGACAGACAGACAGCGAAATCTCAGTAGATAATAGGGTCCCATTTTTACCCTTTGGATACCTACGGAACCCTAAAACTAAGACTATCATTTTAGTTTCAGAAAGTCATTAGTACCTATGCTTTTAACAGCAAACTTGACTAAATAATGCTTGTCTAAGCTTTTTACAAGCTAATTTTATATAAATAATACATAAAGTCATTACTTCTAGGGTCTAACTAGAATAACAGATTAGGTTCTTTTTTACCAAGTTAGTCTAGTCTTGGCAAAACAGTAGAAAAACATTTAGGTATCCTAAACAACTAAAAGCTAATCCTACTACCTACTTGTCATTCTTAAATAAAGTTTTAATTAAAACCGGTAGTTTAGATTTAATCTCAAGTTATGTTACATCGACGGAAAGATGACCTAATTCTAAAAGAGGTCTTCTACTTACAATAGCGCGGACACCGAGTGCCTGCAGCGTCTTACGTACGCAAGTGACCGCTGAAGAAAGTAATTGCTCTTAGCCTCTCGCCTGGAGAGAATGTGCGATATATAAGCCACTAAGCAGACTCGGCATTCGATAGTTTTTTAACTGCGCCGCTATCGCACACTTGTACGTGACAATGGAAATACCGGTTAGTAAATAACTTCATTTGCTCTTATTGCATCGGCCCAAGTTTTGTTTTATTTTGAAGTTTCTGTATCTAGTCTTGGTAATAGTGATCTTATGTAAGTCATTACACAAGATTAACTTCCTGTTTTTGTACTTGTATTGAGTATTACATAAGTCTGAAAAAAATAAATCATTATGGGAGTCGCTGATGTAAGTTAATGGGATGCGGAAATAGGACTTTTTGCTTAACGTTCTCTTTTGTTCATATCATCATTAGTGTTTTGCCTATTTACTTCTTACTTTCTAATTAAGGATTATTTGCCTTATTTCAGACACTATTAATACTCTTGTGCTGCTCATATTACGGCTATGCAGCTCATCACGTCCAGACTATACCTATAGAACACTACGAAACTGAGTTACAAGATCTCGGCCAACACGTGGATGTACATGAGACACCAGTTCGAGTGGTAAAAATTACGAAAACTGTAGCTGTGAAGATACCAGTTCCGTACCCAGTCAAGGTGATCGAGAAAGTACCGTATCCAGTGCATATAAACAAGCCTTACCCCGTGCAAGTTCCACAGATTGTCAAAATTCCTCACGTCAAGTCTCCGCCTAAACTCCACGAGCATGAAGCTCTTGGCGGTCAAGATGGCTCCTTGAAAATCCACCGCGCGAGCGGTCAGCACGATGAATACCAGGTACAAGAAATCCAATCGGACACACCAGTTCACGGAGACTCGTACGAACCTGAAGTACAGTCTTTTAACGGATATGATGGTGGCCATAGCCAAGGTGCTGGACCATACAATGATTACTCTTCTGAGGGTTCCTCGGGTAATTCATATCAAGGCCCAACTCACGGGTACTACGGAAGCGCTGGCGGAGATGACGCAGACACCAAGAGTTATGATGAAGCCATACAAGACTACCTTCATAAAATTAACGCCGGTGGAAGTAACCATGGAGCTAGCTCCTTTAACTATCATTAAATTCTTGTTATAGATGTGTGTGGGTACCTGAATGTATTGTGTATACAAAAGCTTTATAATATTTCCTGTACATACATAGTTTTATTACATGGGTGTGATTTGTATGATCAGCGTGTTATGTGAGCAGCACTAGTATAATTATTGAGGTTGTTTTTGTCATATTGTTGTTAGATGTGTACAACGTAATATAATAAATTATGAAAAAATAATGAAATATCAATTTTGTTTTGAATTGGCCTTATGTCCTTTTATGTAATTCGTTGCTTATTATTGCCTAACATTTTACGATTGCAAACCGTGATCTATAGTGACGAATTAAAAATAAAAACATAATCCGAAATCCATATATTTTCCTGTGTCATTATTATCACTTAATTCTAATAAAATTATTTTTAACATAACATTAATTTGACATTTAAATTCTAACACACACTTTTAACTACTATAATGGTAACATCCACTACAATACATTTATAATAATTAACATATTTTAAATTTCTTTCTTAACTTAGGAATGCTTACAGGGTAGGTATTATGTGTGTGCATGACGGAAGTCCTTTCGAAAGCATAAGTTACACAATGATTCAGATGATAATAATATGACACCGTCAAACACTAACATTCCGTGTTTTTTATGTAAAAATACAAACTTAATGATATCTTAAACGTACTTAACATGTTATATTAAATCTTGTAAAAAGAAGCGAAACAAAATAAATGGTAGCGATAGTATGGTACCAAAAACAGCGGAAAATAATCTTGATAAACTATTCCACGTATAATATCCACCAATACAAAGCAAACACTTATGTACCTACGTATAGAACCTTTTTAGAAAGGTGTATAAAACTGTACCCTTGCGCGCTTCCCTTCGTTCTCTTCTTCCACATCATCGCTGCGAGCGTCACTGAGAGGCTTTATTTCAATGACGGGACGAATGAGAACTTCAGGTTTTTCGTCTTCGTCCGACACATACATGCGAGTCAGGTCAGAGGCGACCGATGCTGTTTCACACACACTGCGGGAAAAATAAAGAATAAATAACAGATTTCATTAAGCTATATGTATACTAGGTAAAGCTCAGCGCTCATGGATGTAGGTATACTAAACACGTCATAATTTACGAAATTCGAGAGTGAAAGACATATTCATGCATTAATTTAGGTCACTTTCACGTTTAGGTATTATATTACGATTTCAATTAAATTCAATCCTTAATTCTAATAATATCCATAAGTATGAACCAGCGAGTCACCATCTGCCAATTTAATTTCATTACCATGTATTGAAAGGCAAGTGCCATAGTTTTCTATAGTGAAGGCAACATTTACATTAAACAAATCCTATCAATAGCCTAAATTAGTTTAATCTCCATAATTTACTATAGTCTTGTAGCTACCTTGGGCCGTCCATGTGGATGCCCCATTACATTTTAGATTAAAGTTCTCAACAAGGCCTCTGCATGTTGGACCTGTGTCCCCGTGTAAGCTTTTACAAAGGACCGAATTTTTTCTCTTGAAGTTAGCCCGTGAATTAAAAGAGATAATATATATAAGTATAATATCCGACTACTGGGCTTTTTTCTCTCTCTGGAAGTTTCTTATTTCTGTTTAAATACTTATTTAGTTACATTATTATTATAAAAAGTACTTGAGTAAGATAATATGCAGTATGCATATGTTACCTGTAGTACTCGGACTCGGCGACGGGCAGGTTGTAGTGCGCGGCGTCGGGCTTGGCGTCGCCGGCGCGCGCGGGGGCCAGCAGCGGCGCCGCGCCCGTCTGCGCCGCCTTCACCGGCAGCTGCAGCACGATGTCCGGCGACACGTCCTCGGCCTTCACGATAGCGCTGCAACACATCCCACGGTAAGTAACACTCCATAAATACTATCAGATTTACAAAACTCTTAAATGCAACATCCTACTAATATTATAAATTCCACTAACATCCGTGTGTGAATACGGATGTTCCTCTACTCTTACTATACTCTTAACGCTTAAACGGCTCAAGCATTTTGATAAAATTCGATATGGAGTTAGCTAACCCCTTGGAACACATAGGCTTAAGGCTTCTTTATAACCGACTGCGTCGGAGACCATATAACCGATATTTGCACGGGCGAAGTCACGGGCTACGGTTAGTACATACAAAAACTTTGTTTTGAAATTAGGAGACAGAGTTGTGAGCAGAGAAAAACACCTGAAAACTACCGATAACTTGCTGATCACCAATTTTATTGGTTTTTAATCATGTTTGATAGTTTGAAAATCTGTGTTTGTACTAGATTTCTAATAAACTATATTTATACACGCTTTGTAAACGTAAATTTTTGTCAATACAGTAATATTGTCTAAAACAGAATCAAAACAAATAATAAATACCTTCCCAAGTTCAGAGCGATTTTGTACTCCTGTGATTTTTGTACAACTTCCAACCAATTTTGTTTGTCAACATTTTCAGAATCCGAATTGAACGAAGAGCCAGGCCTAAAAAAAAAAAGTATATGTAATACTGCTTGCACTAAGTGTCAGTTATTTGTGCTATAGACTTTCTTTGTACTAAAATGAACACCGACTAACATTACTTACATTGGCGTGAAGTTCACCATGGTAGCAAGGTGTTTCTGCTTATGTATCTGGTAGAAGGTCTCTGGACCCTCTATCATAGTGATGTCCTTCGTAAGTTCCGGCAACATCAAACTTTCTTGTGGACTGGAGCTAGTAACGCCAGTGTTACTGATGTCATTTAGGGAGAACTTGAGATTCGCTGCAAATAAGTTTTAATTAATATTGTATTTTATCATCAGTATTTAAATCTGATAGAATTAATAGTCTAGTAAAAGACAAATCAAACAAGACCAAACATAATAAAAGCCTTTTGCATTCGTTTTCATACTGATGCTAGTTCCTTTAGCTTTATAGCCATACTAGTAAGAAAATACCATCATATTCTATAACAGTCGAATGAGTCGAGTTACGAAATTAAATCATCCACTTTATAAAAATTGCCCTAAACAAATAATTATCAAGTAAAATATGAACTAGTACAAAAGATAAGCGTCCAAAACTGTTTCAACATCATCATAAACGTCAGAAGCAGTAAATTCAACTTTGGAACTTTTACGAAATATACTTTTGAAACTTACTTTCGTCAATCGGTGAAATTTTCCCGGCGACGTCATAGAGCAGGTCGGCCGACCAAAAGTGCGGTATACGTATGAAAACTTTGCCGGAGTCCACCGGCATGTAAAAGCCGAGCTTGTGCAACAGTTGCAGGAACTTCAGGTCTTTACAGATCGCTGCCTGCTTACAGTTCCACGGCACCAAAGCCACCGATTGGTTGAAAACTGTTAACAATAAATAGTAAATATATTTTTTTTCAAAACAAACTTTCTATAAAAAGAGTAATAATGTTTATAGAACTTACGAAGAGAATGGTATGAAACTGGCGACAACACGTGCAGGTCGTTAGACCTCCTCAAAGTTGTAAGTTTTGATTCACCGTCTTCCTCGTCATTTTCCGCGTCGGTCTTCCGAGCTAACTTTTCCAAGTAAATTTTAGCGAAACACGTTTCCAATAATACCTTTTGTACCCAGTCGAGGGACTTGGATTTGCCGTCTTGAGTGAGTTGCTCACATAGCTTGCTGATTTCATCGTCTCTCTTCTCTTTATTAGCCTGTACGTTCTTGGATCGTCTGTCATTTTCTCCAGTTATAAATTTATCGAATTCGTCTTTACTGATTAGGTTTTGTTTGAACAACTCTTTAATAACAGAATCCCTCGACTTTACGACATCGTCTTCCTTGTACAACTTAATAATCTCTCCGACTACATCAGGTAGAGCGCTGCATTGCATGTAATTCCAACTCAGTGATGACAATTCGTCTTCCGTCCATCTGAAACAAATATTTATCGTTACATCTTTAAGTATTGTTATAAACAGGGAAGAATTAAGAAGGCAATTGACTTTCTACCCCGATTCGCTACAAAAAATAAAAATAAAAACATTTTATAAACGGTGCAAATTTCACGTCTTTACGGGAGGAGTCCGTAAAATCCGTTCTTAGGGAATGAAGTGTAGTGTACTTAAGAGTTCAGCCCTTTAAGGAACCCAAATGCCAAATTCAAAGTTTTTAAGTAATTCGTGATTAGTTTTATTTCCCTTTTATGTATGGATAGATTGTTTACAAAAGTTTAATATAACATTAACGAAAATATAATTAAATACATGAACATAAGTAATTACCTGGAGAGCAACTTTTCCTTGGTGCTACTGGCGTTACTATTAGCGGATTTCTTCTTCGCCTCAGTATCAGGCTTTCCTGGCGTTGCGGGAGCTGCTGTGGGCTTCGTCACTACTTTTTCTTCGTCAAAGTTCTCGTTATCCAATCGGAAGTTGGCGGTACTTTGGAGCGTGTGCGGCTTTTTGATGAAAGTATTTATCACATACTCTATCAGGTCCGACCAATCCTAAAACATAATGATTTCATTAAGGTCTTTATATACCACTGGCAGACTTAAATTAAGATTGGTAAACACAATATACGTTCATAAAAAAATGAACCAACACTACAAGTCATAAGTTATTTTCACTGACAAACTTACATCACAAATTTCGAATTCAGTTTTCCATATGGAAGTAAATGTCTTTAATATCTTCGGTTGGAATAAAGTTATCAAACTCTCGAGCTCTCCTCCCACATGGTGCATCAATGTAAATATGCAATCATTGACAAACTCGCCGTTACCGGCGTAGTCCTCAAGCAACAACCCGTACTGGTACATTATTTCTGACGACGCAAACCTGAAAAAGAAAACGGTGTTCTAGAAACCTGCCTGCTTATGTTCGACGATTCATTTGTGGTACGTAGACTAAAACAAAGGTCAATCAGTCAGTGTTGTATGCACAATTCATTGATGATTTAAAACTTACTGTCTGATATGATCGGGCATATTGGTGGAACCATTATATTCAGGCGACTTCATAGCACTGTCCAAAAACATCAACAATATGTGGTTGGTCACTATAACATCCTGAAACGTAATAAACAAAAGATCAAATGACTTCATTTAAATAACCCTGTTTGATACAAGTGACGTTTCTATAAAGATAAATAAGAATTTAAAAGACGATAGCTACCAAACTACATGAAATGGATATGCAAGGCGACACTTCTTACTTTAAGCTAGGTACCTGTAAATATTGTTTGGAGTGATACTTCGGATTGTAGTGACGCAAAAGCAGAACGAAGAGTGATCGAAGTTCTTCAGTCTCACACATTTGGAACTGCAACTTGAGAAGAGCATCTTGGTCTTCCTGGCAAATGTGTGTAAACTTTTTATACACTTCAATAGCCTGGATTATCTCTCGTATGGCTGTAACAACCTGTAACGGAAACAAAATTTTACAATTATTATATGCACATCAGTGGCGAAGGGTGAATTTTCTTAAAAGGGAAGCCCGTCCAAAAATTGCATTATTATCATGCAAAGATAAACAACAAGTACGGATATGTTTTTTTGTCTGAACATGTATTTTAGATGAATTAATAAGAGCATTAAACCCTGTGTAGCTCTATTCACTACTAATATTATAAACACCCTGAAAATTAAAAAAAAATAAGAGAAATACAGTAATAATTTATAATTTAAAACCTTTTTACAATCAAAATGCTACTATAAGTACAATACATGAATATCTAACTGATAGACAAATTAAAATGTTTACTATAAAATAAAATGCAACTAAATTATAGAATACAAAATATATGATAGTTAATGGCCACATAAACATGGACTTAAGTGCATATTATAATAAAAATATGAATATTTATATTGTTGTTAAGTTGCAAAACAACAATATACAACACTTCTAAATTACTTATATGTATATTGTCATATTGAGAAGATTATAATGTTAAAACAATAATATACAAATAGTATAAGTACATAAATATAGAAACTATAAACACAATATTTTAAGCCTTCCCACATATATGTATACTATGCTGTGCATATCTACTACTAACTTGTCCTACAGACAGGGTCCAAATTTTGATCTATATTACTATGTGGAATGAAATAAGATGTTGAGGATTGGATCTGAGAATTACAAAGCAAACAAAAGATTTTATTTAATTTAAAACTTCCTGTGAGCCAATGATATTTTGTCGTACAAAGAACTGTTAAAATGTTTGATCGTCATTTGTAATTAATTCAAATCATGTCAGGTCTTTTTCAAAACTCTTCTTTGAAAAAGATTTTTACTCAGTCAGCAAATAATCTGTTAGACAGCATTCTACGTTCACTAAAGCCGCTTTATTATCGAATTTACTTAATAATAACAAAAATAACTACTTTCTAATAGATCTACAAACTAAATCAACAATCTTAGTAATTCTGACTTACCTAAATATTTATTTTATTCGAATAGACGATAAACAAACAATAACACTGAACTGATGTATTTTGTTTTTACTGCACTATCACTACACTGATCAATCACAAGTAATAATACTATAAGATTCTAAATTATGATACGAATACACCTAATCTAATGCAAATGAACCGGTGAAAATAATAAATAAAACTTTTATAATATTAGCGCGAACGTAAACGTCAGCTGTCATGTTCAGTTGACGTACGAAGTTCATATTGCATCTCTTTCTGGCGTACGCATTTATATTTTCTGTCTTTGTCATAAGCCGCTCCGCACCGGCTTCCCTAAGTCCTTATTGGCCGCGGTTGTTCAATGTGTCAATGTATATAGTGTCTCACTTTTACTCGATGGAGTGAAAGAGATCGCACTATGAAGTAGATGTACTCGATTCCCGAATCGCGTCCCGGCTTACCTTTTAACCGGTAAAGCGAATCGTAGGTTTACAATGAAAGTTGTAGGCGTTTATTGCATGCGTTTTGCTCAAAAAAAAGTTTAGGCGTTTATTGTTATTTTCAAACAAAGGCTATACACGTACATTATTAATTTAAATTATTATAGTTATAGTTGATATTTTTAAATGCTACTTAAATAAACTGAATCTTAGTATTTGCCATATTTCAAAAGGGAAGCCGGTAGGAATCGAGTTATATGGACCCTTCGCCACTGATGCACATGACTTTAAAGTTTATTAAAAAAAGGGTAAATAAAAAAAAGCTGTTCTTACTTTTGGTTTAACGAATTTAGAATTTCAGTACTTACCTGAATTTAGAATATGGGAAAAATAAATAAAAGTGACCTGAAAAATAATTAATTCTTGCCATTTTTAATCCCGCATCGACATTTTAATAAATGTTTGTCTTAGAAATAGAAGGAGTGTTTATTTGTATCTAAATACCTCAGAATGTGACAGGAGGGTATTGTTTTGTTGTTTAGCCTGCTACATTAACTTACAAAAATAAACCATGTAAAAGTAAGTAAAACAGAAGGTACCTAAAATCATGATTAACATATTATAATTAATTTTAGGAACAACAAACATATCGGCCCTAACTAAATTGTTTATGCACTTACCAAATGCAGTCTCCGAATATTAGGCTTCAGATCGTTACCGTCAAGTTTGATAGCCAGTTCAAACTGTTCACATAAGTTAACTCCCTCCGCCGTCAGGTAGGACACAATGTCAATGGACAGCACTGAGCAAACATGCTCCAAATCCAATTCAATTTGCGATGCGAACTTGAGGAAGTAGGTGACGAGCCAGAAGAAATGGGACGTATCAATCTCCAGTTGAAGATTGGTCAGGATTTGGTTATGGAGTGTTTGAACCAGTGAATTATATCCCTTCAACAAGAAATCAACGGTGAACTCCTTCAAAACGTTAGAAATGTCATCATCTGTCGGCGTCTTGTGCGACAAGCCCTGCACGTTAATTCTGTAAAAAAAAAATACCGCTATCGTAAAAAACATCACTCTAACCGCATGTTCAAAAGTAGGTTAAATTAAATTGAGCTTACATGTTTGATTTGCCTCTTTTGACAATTTTCTTTCGCTTGCGGTCCTGCATAGTAATGCCGGAACGAACTTTAGTGTTAGCCCTTTGTTTAGGGTTATGCGGTTTCTGGTGAACAGGCTTCTTTGAGGGCAACTCGTCCTCGTTACTCGAGGTTGAGATGGACTCTTGATTTTCGATTTGTGTGCCATAACCACAATCCGAAGTTTCAGAAATCACGTTCTTTTTTCCATTTTGCTGTCCATTAGATTGGCCCTGGTTGTCACTCCTTTCAGATTGAATTCCACTGCTGCATGAAACTTTTTCCTTAAATTGCAAAATATAAGTTGAACAGCTATATCTATGTTGTATAAAACCAGCTTTTACTAGACCAGTAAAAAAATCTACTATTTAAGTCTAAAGCCATTCTTTAATTATGAATACAATTCTTTCACTCTCGATAAAATTTCAGATCTAACGGACGGTTAGTTAAGTTATGGATAAAAGCTAGTTATATAAAATAACTTATTTTATATGATAAAATAGAAACTTACGTTATCAGATTTCATGGTGTCTTCGTTATTCACCATAGAATACTTCTTTTTATCATCTATTTTCTTTGCTTCCGGTGTACGAAACGGTTGGTTAGCATTTTCGTTAGAGCTGTTGACTTCGGAAGAAGCATCCCATCCTTTGTTTTCAGAATTCGGATCATCATTACTTTTCCCGCTACCACCGGTGTCTGATGAATCCGACGTTTGTTCCGATGTACACATGGGCGAAGAACACATTCCTGTCAAATTGATACACGATTAATTTAACTTATTCATATTTTTAATATCAAAAAACATTCATTTTGTTGAAATATCATTAAATATTAAATTACCTCGATCTGGAGGAGATGTATTGCTTTCATTGTCCTCCGAGCTTTCAGACAAAGAAGCTTCAATCCATAAATTAAGAAGTTTATGCAAAGTAACGACGTGTTGGTCTTTGTACAACAAAGCAATAAGTTGTACCATCGTTACTGCCCAATTATTCTGGAAGGAAAAACAAATACAAAACACACATCTCGACTCTTAAAAACTATCACGTATACCTACTTGTAAAACCGTATGAACCAAATAAGTATCAGTCACAGTTGTATTGCTTATGGTTAGGTACATGCATTCTAAAACAGAATAATTAAATTTATAAGGGCATTCAAGCAATGTTTATTTTATAAAAGCATAAAATTAATAAAATAAGTAGGTTTACCTCACAAAGAGATTTGTATGACTTACCGCATCCGGAATTATCATTAACTTAATGAGAACTTTATCAATGCTTTGACTAAATATATTCCACAAAATTTGATTCTGTACTGCGTGAGGAGGTCCATTGTAGTTAGGACTTTGACTACTGGGCTCCTCTGGTATATGCAAGATGTTTCGAAGCAACAAAAGGCTGTTACTAATATTTGTACATTGCTCTTTAGACAATTTTGTCTTTTGTTCAAAATCAACATTTTTCTTTAAAAAATCTATGACCACTTTAGTTGCTCGTTGGTCAGTAAAAGCTACTTTAGTTGAAGAAAGCAAATTATTGATTTCAAATATAGTATGCCTCCCAAAATCATTTCTAGAAATCACATCAACGGACAGCAGACATTCGATAGGAATCGTCAAATTCACAAGAATCCTGATTAGCAGTTCTATCGTTGTATCCTCTTTGGCGTGGATTAGCAGCGGTATAAGATCTTTTTTGATGTTTTGGCCAAAACTTATGCTCCTTCTATATGTACGCAAGTATTTGTCTTCTGTTATAATATTTTGGAGAATGGTCTCCAACGCCGCTATAATATAATTCAAACAAGTGTTATGTTCAAGTATTACATATTGGAAAAACAAAACATGAGAAAAACCAGAAAAAACTTACCATTGCAATTTTCATTTATGTGATATCCATCTGCATGTAGTAATCCAAGATTGCTGAAAGTGCTGTGAATTTGTGGACTTCGAAGAACCCATTCCATTTTGGATCTAGAACAATTATAATCATAATTAGGTATGCAAACGACTAACACTTAAAATAATATGAAGAAAGTAAAAACACCTCCTAGCCTCCTTTAACTAACCACTTATGATTGAAAATTTGTGAACATTTGTTCTATTTAATTCAGCTCTATCAGGTAGAATCCGCTAGTTCTATGTATTTTTGGTTTTGTCTTTCACATAAAAACGTGAGGATTTAAAATAATTGTAAAAGATCACAAAAGAAAATTCGTAATTACGTATCTACAAAACCTGAGTTTGACCTTAGATCTTTTTATTCATTTGCCACCATAAAAGTGCACAACTTAAAATAAATTGTAAAAAAGTTCAAAAGCAATCTTATAAAGTCCAAAAACGTGTTCTAAAGTTCAAACAAGACGACAAAGTTCCAACTTTGTAAGTTCTTTTTTTCTTGTTTATGGCGTAGGTAGGGAAGTCCTGTAAGTACGCATGAATTTAATCATGTTTTCCTTTATTGTACAAGTAATATTTCGAGGTTTATATTTACATTTTATTTTTGTATTTTAACATTGTCTGTATTCTGCACAATAGTGTAGACATATCATAAAACAACTCAAAACAGTTGTGTTTTTGGTTAAAGAATGGATAAGCATTTGAAAGATATGGTGTTAAAAAAAATACATTAGTGTATGGATATTTTGGATAAAACTATTTAATTTCGGCAAAATAAAAGCACTTTTTAAATTACAATTACGAAAAAAAACTGTTTCAATTTTGTTTGAAACTATATGTACCTAAAGAATAATTTTCAAAACCTCCGATCTAAATCACATTGTATGGTGTGAAACTACAGAAAATAGAGGAACCTACATACTATAGTTGTAAAAACCGTGATAAAGGAAGGGTTGGCGTTATATAAACCGATAAACACTACCTCTATTACATTTATAACCTGTGATCTGACTATTAGCCCAGAAAACGCAAGACTTTCCTTAATAGATATTAAGGATCTTAATGTAGACACCTTTTCCAAATTTTGTAGTTGAATCTTTAAAGGTGTTGAAGATTTTCCCTCAAAGCCTTATCTTATTTGGGTCTTACTTAAGCTACATCCTAAATTTCAACAAAATCCATCCACCGTCCAGTGGTTATATATTATACTTAGTAGAGCTTATGAAAGAAAAACCTGAGTCTAGCTAGGCCATACACTTTTTACTCAGTGGTGAGAGAATGCAGTCTAGATCTGTAAATTGTTATCTATATACAAAATATAGATCACAAAAGACACTGTCGTTTTTCAATCTATAAATTACGTTTTATTGTTACCATATTTGTTGCTGTATTTTTGTATTTTATAGTGGATAACAGTTTGCATATAGGATAGGCAAGTTAACCTACACTAAATTTTAGAACAAAGAATGTTAAAGTCTATAACTGGGTACCTATGCAATTGTTGGTGTGCCAAATAGAATAGAAAAAACAGTTTTACACAACACAAACACAAAAGGAACACACGTGAACCTATCAGCCTAAAGGCCAGACCACTTATATTTTTTATTCTTATCTCTTTTTATAGCTTGTGAGCTAGGGTATAGATTACAATATGCCCTGCCCAGTTGCATATGTAATAAATTAATATTCCTTCTACAACGCTACATAGAGATACACTGTTGCACTAAATTTCAAAAGACCAGAAAAATCTAGGTTCTACGCACGAGAAAAAAAAACAGCATCCCCGAAAATAACAAAAGCTACCCAAAAGACAATACAAAGTAGGAACATTATTATGTTTAGGCCTCCTAAAATGATAACAGTACACATGTCTAAATTTAAGGGGCATATGTACTGATTTTGACACGAAATGTTTTAATAATTATTCATATCAAATATTAAATACCTACAGAATAGAACAAAAATATTTAACAGGCTCTTGAAAAGATTCTCAACTAACATTAATGTAATTAGTTAATGGATACTTACTCAAAAAGAAAGGATTCATGGAGGTATACAAATTAAACAGAAATTTTCATTAAGCACCGAAGAAAACAGTAGTTTTCAAGCACATCCACTGATAAAACAAGTTATACACAAACACAAACAAACTGATAAGCTAGAATTTCTATTCGCTTAAATGTTTAATATCACTATTAATTTCGACCCTTTCGAACCTGAAGCTTCGTGAATATTTACTAAAATAAATATAAATTACGCATTACGCTCAGGATAGCGATCTGAACAACCCCACGTGAGTTAAACAACGTTAGCCTGAGCGCCAATAGTAGGTCACGCTCACTCGGGTCGCGTGTACACTGCACGTGCGAGTTCGTCATCAACTCGTCGTATTGCCACCTACGTTTTCCTCCCACTTCCCTACCTCCGCTGACGTCCGCCGTAATACACAACGGCTTAACGGCGACAGTATTAACCGTGAATGGCGTTAGGTAAATAAGTACCACCGACTATATAGCTAAATAATGAATTGGTACTATATAAAACAGCTAGGATTATATTTTTAGGGAAATAAAGACGAATGTACAATGACTTTTTTGTAAACGTGCTCGTCGTCAGGGTTACTGGCATCTGTTTTAGGAATAAAATTAAAGTCTATATGGTCTGCACACAACTAAATATTAACTACTTAAGTAGTTAATGTTAATATGTATAGTTAGTATATTTAATTGTAGTATATAAGTAGCGTTCTACGGTATTTCCAACGTAGTTCCAGTTCCCGTAGACTATTCAGTTCCCTACAAGTTCACTGTGGCTATAAGTTATCTAGGCGGGAAATTTCGACTTACTATGTGGCAATAATTTATGGGAACATGGCTTATCGTGAGAGATCTTTACTAAAAAATCATTGAAAAATACCTATCTGTAAAACCAGCATTAAGGTTGTCGCAGAGCCTATAAACAAGACGAAGAAAAAACGAATTGTTCGTTTAAAATAGTTACAATGAATATCTAATTACCTGTTTCAACGTTTCTTAATAGAAACCTTCTAAGAGGGTGAAATATGGAGTGAAATCGTGCCTACACAGGAAAGTCATTTTCATAGCACGAAATTTTGTTTTAATTGTGTCCCATTAATATTTAAGTAAAAACGTATTTATTTTCTCAAAATGTACCTTTAAGTTAGAGGTTGAAAAAAGTGGATGAAAGGGAAACAAAATTTCTAATTGAAAAATAAATGTTTATATTAAATGAGAAATAAAGTAACAAAAATAGGGTTTATGTTGAGAGTGAATGGGATATGATGGGATGTCGACATTATACACGTCACACGTATCGCACAACTCTTTAGAGAAGTTGTATTTTACACAAAATTTAAGTATTCATATCAGAACGAAAATTTGTATCTTTTTGTCTTTACACGGAAAGGGCGTGCTCTTTCATTTTCAGAGTGAGAGGGTGTCCGTTGTCGATTGTTATATCGTACGTAAGTTTATTCTTTACAGAAATTAGACCATAGAAACGTAAAACTTGACTTATCCATTCATTTCTACTTATGAAACTGGATATCGACCAGTATTACAAGGCGTAGTTTCATATATTATTATAAGTAGTTAGTGCGTGGAAACGAGCGTGAACACGCTTGTATGTGATGGTTGTATCTTTCTTAACAATTCAATCATTTGTATAAATTGGCCTAGAACATACTTCTTCGAGAATACGACGTCACACAAGTTGGAATATTGTCCTGATTGGACAATGCACCGCCGGACACTGTGTCGCTGTGACTGTCAGCGAAGATTTTTTAATTTCCGGCCGTCGCACGTCTGCCCGGTCGAACTAATGGCCCTGAGTGGCTACCATCACCTCTGAAAGTAATGTTATTGCAGTTGTGGAAGCGTGATAGTGTGCTACACGGCGTAAAGCAGCGTCTTCTATCCCCCTTTAATACTTTTCAGATGTGGTTGTAGGCCCCTAGAACGCCGGCACCATATTTAGTTTGTAATTAATTGCTTGCAAAACAATGTATTTAGTATAGTTTCTGACAAACATTATACTGTATTATGATTAAATGAGAAAAATATGTATTTATCAAAATATTTGGTCTTTGTTAAAAATAAATATGAATCTGATTGGGCTTATCCTATAAGAGACTGGCTTTTTCTAGGTATATTAATCTGTATTCCAATAGAACATGTTTTTACAAAGGGAATCCTATGAGGATAGCATTTATTTTAAATTATTAGCATTGTTTGTAAAAACGATAATTGAATGATTTATTCATTAATTTTAAGTACCACAAAATATATTTAAATATATACTTGCAGAAGTATAGAGGTAAAAAGAGACATTGGGCAAAATAAAATAAATATTACATAAATTATAATTTAATTATTATAATAATATTTATTTATTGGTATGACAATTTTACATGTAACTGAACAAAATAACTGTATACCCAAATAAACTGAATTTGCATGTAACCATTACAGCCCTCCTTGGTACCCTCTTAGCTCAACTAAAGGAGTCTAAGATGGCAGAATATGATAAAAATAGTGAGGATACTTTGCAAGTCCATGACATGTTAGCCTTTTAGACTGAGGTTAATATTTTAAATATCAAAAAAACCTAAAGAAATGTAATAACTAGCTTAAGATTTCTGTAACCTACTAAGATGCTGCTTAAATATTAATTTCTTAATTAATACTTCAATTTTATTATTGTTTGTTATTCACAATATAAAGTTGTAGAGTAGTATGTGGGACATAGGAAAAGTAAAAGAGAGGAGGATGTGAAAATGCTTATCAAAGACTAGATAAAAATTACATATTTTTTTTTACACTTCTTCATCTAATATAAGTAATATAAGAATCCAGTTTGCCTAAATATGACTAAAAGTACAGCTTACTAATATATAAATGTATCAAAATTTATATAATAAACAATAAAATAGGGAGTTAGTAAAACTAAATATGCATAATTGGTGCTACCCCACTGATATCATATCAGTTGTCTACGCTCTACAAAAAAAAGATCAGACCAAATGAAAACACAGTTAATGTTTTTCACCACAGCTTTGACCTTTTTATGGTACACAAATTGCATCTTAAATACTTTTTTGATATTCGATTCTACATTAATCAAAGTAATTAAAATAAATAAACAATTTTATGTTGGTAAGAAAACATTAAAATAATAAGGTCCTTACTTACGTTCAAAGAAATAATGTACAGGAAGAAAAATAGATATTCTAAATATCTAAAACTCACACTTCACAAAACATGTCTTACTATTACTGGGTATCTCAATATAAATCTTCCACGAATACCATTTTACTACAAGAAGCTAATATTTTTTTGTAAACGATTCATTCGAGTGCAGAAATTAAAGTAACTCGTATTCACTCAACATTCAACAATACAGGATTGTAATTTGATTGACATCCACAGAGTACATTTGTTGACATCTTAACATGACATTGACAGCTGTGTCAAATTATTATACCTTGTAAAATATAGCTTGATACCTGTGACGTTTGTCGGAATGACATTACTAGGGATGGAGGCGTGTTTCGTAGCTTATCGATGTCTGTGACGTCATGAGTTTTAATAAAAGTGACATTGTAGTCATTGTCATTGTAAAGATGTAAATTAAAAATAAATGTATTTGTAGTTGATTTAAATGAAATAAAACAAAAATAATTCAAAATAATCGCGCAAACGGATCACAAATTCGCGACACTCACTATTCAAAACAGTCTTTTTTTGTCTTTTCGGCATTTTGGCAAACAAAAAAAAGGGAACACCAAACAAAGTAACACAAATAACACCATAGTCACACAAATATCAACAAAACAATGGTAGCGTATACAAGGCGTCTGCATCGCGTCAGCACTCGTACTGACTCAAAAACGATGGCGCCCGCTTGTTTCCAGCACGCGAAACCATTATTGCCAAACTAAATAACTACATTTTATACTAGTGAAATTTTCATAGTATTATTTTATCGATAATCATCTGTCAGTCACTTGCACGTCCCTAGAGTGCATTTATGAAGTAAGCTAAGAACCAAAAATTATTTAAGAAATATTAAATATTATTTAAATTACTCATATTTTTACTGGTATCTTTATAATTACATGATTGCTTTTAAAAATGCATTTTATTTTTATACACAAACGTCGTTTTTATGTTAAAATTTTTGAACATTTAAAAATAAAATTTGGGTTGTAGCTGTCTTCATAAAACGTTCGGTAATGTCACAGGTATCAAGCTATATTTTACAAGGTATACAGTGTTTGCATATCAAGATCTCAAGATGAAAATTATAATGTTATTTTTTTTATTATTATTTATTCTTACAATATAACACCATTATAGTGACCACAGACCTAGTATATAAATAATAAGTAACCACCAAAGCGATGCTGTGTTAAATATTGTTATAATAACTTATACTTAACATAAAAACAGTGAAACTTATGCCTATGTGTCGACACAAAACAAAGCTTTGCAGCTTTGGCACAATCTTGCACCACAGTCTAAATATATGATATGTCTATGATTTTTTCTACTGTGCTTGCACGGTGCACCTTGAAATTTTATACAACTTGGTCGAATCTTAATCTAGAATCTGGACCAAAAGCTAGAGTTACACTAACTATAATATCTTCAACTATTAAAATTATAATCAAAATTTTTCTTTACACAATGTGTAATGTACGCTACTGGCAATACTGTTACAAATGTCAAAATTGACATTCCATCCAATGATTCCAATATTTCCAATTTCCAAGGTAAAAAGATCGCACGTGTTTGTGTTATTGTTGGGAACAAAATGACATTCAGTTTCAAAGAATTTGATAAAAATTCTTCTGACGAAGATGATACCTCAAGTTACGAAGATTCCAGTGAAGATGACGCTTTTTCAGGCCATAATGGTTCGTCAAACTACGTTTCTACTACTACGTTCGTTACACAAAAATAACTAAGTATTCAATCCTACCTACCATTTCCTTTATGTATAACTAGCTTTTGCCTGCGACTTCGTCCGCGTGGAATAGTGACTTCCGGTAGATATTATATTTATTGGTCTATAAACTTTGCTTCCCACTGTAAGTATAGTCATGTTATTAATCTGAGATGCCTGGTCATTGCGAGGAGTTAAAATGGGTATTTTGCATAGCCAAAAATTGTCTCTATTTCATAATTATATTTGTTAAGTCACCGTAAACCGACCGGATTGCACTATTCTAAATAATAAATGTGTATGGTACATACAACTTATAACAAAAAAAAGAAATGAAAATAAAGCTAAAACGCCTGATAAATACTATCTACCTGTACCTACCTATTTCACATAAAAATAAAATCCTATAACTACTATAAATAAAAATACATATAGGTACTTATAATTTATAAAAATACCTACGTTTTTTTATCTAAGTACTTAATAAAAAAAACTAAACATAAATTAGCCAAAACTTACCTACCGGTAGCTAAAAATCTATGCATAGGTACCTACTACTTCTTTGCCTAGAAATAAATAAAATGTAATTTTTTTATATACTTAAACACTACCAAAACAAGTAATACCTATTTCATAAAATAACAACAAAATAAATCTAATAACTTTTCTTAAAATTATCTTCATTGAATAGGTAACAATGTTAACTTTTTTAAATTAGTGAAAGGTAAGAGTGTTGTAAACATAAGAGTAGACATATTCAGAAAGCTCCGAACTGCTAAGATATCGGGAGTTCCACGTGTTATTGTGAGTCAACCATTAAAGATAGACATATGCTGTTAAGGAATATTTTTTTATATAATTTTAAGGACCATTAAAGCTGCACACGCTACGGAAGCTTAAAAAATGGAGTAACTTCTCTCGTTTTCCCAATATTTCACTTCACTGCTCTGTTCCCATTGATCGTAGCGTGATGAAAAGTCCTATAACCTGCCCAGGAGTATGAAGAATAATTGCACCAAGTTTCATTAAAATCCGTCGAGTAGTTTTTGTTTCTATAACGAATATACAGACAGAAAGACAGACAAATTTTACTGATTGCATTTTTGGCATTAGTATCGATCACTAATTACCCCCTAATAGTTACTTTTTAAATATATTTCATGTACAGAATTGGAGTCTCTACAGGTTTATTATAAGTATAGATGACTGCTCAAGTAAATATTGAAATTTGGTAACAAACAATGTTGTGTAGTCTTTTTCCGTTGGAAGGCTAAATCATAAATTATTCTAAACAAAGAGGACGGAGAAGTAAATCGTACATCTTAATAATAACCTTCTTTTCAGTTTATGATGATATGAGTGAAGATGAAGATGAAGCACAAGGAGATGCAGTTGAAGAAGAAGATGATGATGATGATGAAGATGATGACGATGTAGTTAAAGCTATTAAAGCTGAAAAAAACAAACAACGCGATCATCCTCCTGCTATATCATGTGAAGATTTCATTGTTGATATATCAATGCATCCTTCAAAGAATTTAATTGCAATTGCTAATATAGTTGGAGATGTTTTGCTGTATGAATACAACAATGAAGAAACAAAACTTGTCAATACATTGGAATTACATTTAAAAGCATGTCGAGATGTGGAATTTGATGACGAAGGGACCACTTTATACTCAACAGCTAAAGTTTGTATATCTTTTTTTATTATTATTTTCACTGATGTAGTAATAATAACAAATGCTAATTTTCTTAGTCCAAAAGGGCAGATCATTTGGTTGGGTTATAAAGAAAGTGCAATTTTTTTTTATCTTTAATATAACTTTGTTTGGCTTCTATTTAAAATGATGGGAATTACATAATTTAACAACCATTACATACAACAAGACTTTGATGATCACATTTGCAATAAAAAGTGTTTTGTAGGATAAAGTTATCATGGCTGTTGATGTTGAATCTGGAAAGCTGAAGAAATGTTATGAAAATGCACATGATGAACCAGTGTACAGACTGTTAAACCTAGGCAGTAATAAAATTGTAACTGGTGAGTTGTAATGAACAAAAGTATGTTTTATAATTTCCAAAGATAATCTGGATTTGGTTTATACTGTAGACTTTTTATTTCTCAGGTGATGATGGAGGTACTGTAAAATTATGGGACCTAAGGAAACCAGATCCAGTATTTGCTATAAAAATTGGTGAAGAACATGTTGCAGACATGATAACAAATGATGCTCAGAAATACTTAGTATGTGCTGGTGGAGATGGTATTTTAACTTCTATAGATCTTAAAGCAAGGTAATTCTAATATCATTTATGCTATCTTTCTTGGTTAAAAGCCACAAATTCAAATGTGTTTTTTTTATTTTGGTTTTTTAGCAAAATCTATACAACATCTGAAGAATATGATGCAGAGCTTACCTGCTTAGGTCTATTTAGATCTGATACTAAACTACTTGCAGCTTCATCAAGAGGAAAGTTTTACTTATTCAATTGGAAAGAGTTTGGTTTACATAGTGATGAATATGTGGGACAAAAGCATGCTGTTCAGTGCATGGTTCCTATAACACAAAATATTGTGGTGACATCAGGTGAAGACGGCATTTTGAGAGCTGCTCACATGTTCCCTCAGCGCCAGCTGGGTGTAGTGGGACAACACAGACTACCTGTTGAAAATCTTGACATAAGTCATGATGGCCAGTTCATCGCTTCATGCTCACATGATAATGATGTCAAGTTTTGGAATATATCATATTTTGAATCAATTGATTCAGTTATAGATGTAAATCAAAAGCAAAACAAAAAACGGGACTTAAGCAATAACTTACCATCAAGTAGCCTGAAAAATGCATCAGATTTTTTCTCTGGATTAGTTTAATAAACAGCTATTGGTTTATAACCTGTTTGATTTTACCTGATTTATGAATCTAGTGTTTCATTTTTTAGTGGCTGATTAAATTATAAAAACTTAAATTCTGGTCTCCAGTGATAATAATGTGTAATATACGAACAAAGAAGTTTTCGAAAAATATTGAGTGTATAAAATTTATTGCAATTATGAGAAAACCACATGATGAGTAAGTGTCACAGTATACTTTAATCTTATAATAATATAAACAAATGTTCTGAGGCATCCTTTAATATTACTGTAAACAATAAGTAATCATAATTGCATGCACACATCACACCTTGCATGCACATGTATGTATGTACACTCATGTTTAACAAATAAAATTATCTTTATCTTTATAATTATTGTACTTTTCAATTATTATTACATTATTTCTTCTGCAATGTACGGACACACATAAAATACAATTCCAATTAATACAATGAGTGATGATGAGAGTGAGTTAATAAACATTTTTTTTATATAATAATTGAAAGCTAGTGGTAGTTTCTCTGAGTATTCATTTGCAATGCTTTTAATGTTGAATCAATATTATAACAATTTTCCTGTGATATTGTACAGCATAAGCTTAAATGCTTAGAAAGAATATAAACTTTTTTTTTTTGCTACAATCATACAAACAGCCTGTAGATTCAGGCAAAAACTTAGACCATTTCAATTACTTATTATTACCTAGCACCAATGTAACATTAAACTTGTGTCTATACAGTTAATAGTAATAGTAGTAATTCAAGACCTCAAAGTACAATATTTATTCAAATTGAAGATCTCTTCAAATTATAGTTAAGCAGAATATATGTATATAAGGTACTAAATTGTATTTTTATAACTCTTCATGTTTACTCTTTCTTCGGTGTGGAAATGACCAAAATTCTGATGGCAATCCTTTCGAATCTCTTTCTCTTTTCACAAATGCTGAGTAAGATGATACACAGTTACCAATAAAGTAATTAGCTTGCCCTAGAATAGCTAAATCTAAATGAGGATTCATGGGCTGAAGTCTGATCACTGATACTTCAGTATGCTGTAATGCCTTGTTCAAATCATCTATCATATGATTTGAATCAGAGGCTACAAAGATGTACTTAATATTGTCTAACTTTTTCAAAGCTCTCTTCACTTGCCTGTAACAAAATAACATTTATTGCTTAATACAATTATATTTAAATGAAGATGACATACCATGCTATACTTTTTTATACTAGTGACAGGAAGTTGGAAAGTTTTAGGTTTACTCTAAATAGCCCAGGCAAGTAATATATGAAATTATGATTAAATAAGAAAGTACTTACTTAATTATTTCTGCTGGCTGTGGCAAACACATTGACAATGTTAATGGTCCTCTTTCATTTTTGTATCCTACACATTGCGGAGCTGCAAATAACATAGTGCTGTCACGTACATGCTGACAAGCTTTTACCCAGTCTTGCCCATTCCTTAAGTGTATGCCCAGAAATCCACCTCCACTCATATTCTTCTTTATAAATAATCTAGTCTTATTAGCTATATCATCACTCCATTTTAGATACTTTTGTAAATGAACATTTTCTTTTTGAACAGGGAAACTGGCGGGTGCTCCTGCAAATGAAAAACATAATTAGTATTTATTAGGAACTTTGAAAATGTGAAGTAGGCTTGATTGTGAACAAATGATACCTTATAATATAGCATATTAGCAATTAGAATTATAAATATTCCACAACATTCACACAATGTCATCTAATCTCAAATTAAGTATATGATAGTAACTTGTGTTATGAGTACTAGACAATAAATTGATAATCATAGTATATTTCTAAATACATACATATTATAGATAAATTCAATTTAAATTTAAAGAAAATTAATTGAACATTAAGAATTAACTATTACCTGTAAAAGCCAACACAGGCCACTGTTCATTAGGATATTTTAGTTTCCATTTACCCATCATTTCTTTATTGTACACATCATAATTTAAGGGGCCATAAAATTCAGAGTCAACAAAATCTATGTTGAAAGTGTCCCAAAATGGTCCAAAAGGGTTTCCTGACTTAGCATTGCAACTATTTTGCTCTTCTCCCATTCTTTGTGTATAACAAAATGAGATTCTTCTGGTGTTTGGCCAAACACTAGGGGCAATATTCATCATAAAATACTCCATGGTTACTACATTATGAGTTAATGCTAGATATTCAACATTGAAATATGTTTTAAATGGTACTTGTATAGATCTAGGTTCCCCATATCTGTATTCTACCCATGGTGGCAAAACCAAAGTTCTATTCAAGCCTTGACTAAATGCTAGAGCTCCTAAAAAGTGATCTGCTTGATTTCCAAACCTTCCTGTAAAGTAAAACATTTGAATTTAACAACTTTTAAACAATTAACATTTATTAACAAAATTTACGACTTTAAACTGCTGTTAGTACTACAGCTCTGATGAGAAAGTCCGATCGACTGTATTATATTGGCAGCAGTATGTATCCTTTATAGATTTTTTATTAATTAATAAAAATTATAAAATAAATCTCCAAGTTCTTACCCATGCAAGGGCAGTAAACAACGAAACCTGTACTTTCGGAGCAGGCGGCATACTTAATATTAAAAAGAAATAGTAACAGAAACCAATGCACAACTAACACCATATTATAAGAATTAAATATTTTAAAGTTGAATTAAATATAATTCATTGTATTTCGTGATGCAAAAGTATATCGGAATATTTTGATTGTAAAAGTTTACAACCCCTACTTGCTATTTATGTACTTTCAAGTAACGAAGTAACTCGGTAAACTTTTTTGACAGTAAACGACTGTCAGGTTGACAGTCGGGCAACGGGCTGCCAACGGAAAAATCAAACGATAAAATTATTATAGAAAAAATATAAAGAATTTAATTTTGCCTATCTATGTAGGCTGTACAAGATACACAAAGTCATATTCAAGCAAGAAAGTTTTATTGTAAATGATTACTCTTCTATTTATCCTGGTATGATGATGTGAATGGTTTACAAAAATATTAGCCCAGTGAAATTAGGCTAAAATAGGGGTCAACCTCGGAATGAAAGATAATAAGCTGGAAATTGGTAAGAACCTTCGTTTTGTCGCCCTAAATATTGCCTCAAAAGTCACAAATGATATACCTGCTCACACGTTATATGGTTTCGTGTGCAGTGCATTTAAAAAGTAGTAGAATTATTAAATATTGTGGATTGAATGAGTGTGCTGCTGGGGAATTTGTTGATTTGTAAGGTTAGCACGAGGTTCTCCATTTGTCGCCGTCTTTTTGTCGGGCCTGTTGGTCTAGTGTTTTGAGACTGACTGCTAAGTCGTGGGTTCGATTCCCACCCAGGACAAATGTTTGCGTGATGAGCACGATCATTTGTTCTGTGTCTGGGTGTAATTTATCTGTGTATATATTTAGAAATATATAAGTATGTTTATCAGCGGTTTGATTACCATAACACAAGCTCTGCTTAGCTTGGGATCAAATAGCCGTGTGTGGATATTGTCCCAAGATATTTTTTTATTTTGCTTGTTTTATGTATGTTCATTGATTACTCCTGTTTACAATTGTTTTGTGTGATAGGGTAATACATACTTCTGAGGTGGAAGTGGTAAAGAGTGGGTGTTATGCCATCTATAATTACCCTGACATTCAAAATGTAATACATAGTAGCCTATTTGTCTTATTTAAAAACAAGGCACTTAGTGATAAATGAAATACAAAATATTACTTAAACATTTAATTTAAGCCTTGACTGCATATACTCGTGGGGGGAATAGAGATTTCTTTCTGATCTCTTTCCTTGTCTTGATTTTAGATTCATGCTTAGTGAGGGCTTTACGCATAGCACGAGTTCTCTTGGTCCTCAGGTCTAAGGGCTTGTACTTCTTGTTCTTGTAGTGGTTACGAAGGTTAACCTTCATCTTTTGGTGGTAAACAATGTACACTCGTGCGATAGCTTTCCTTACAACACGGCTGAAAGCAAAACAATAATTATACTCTTAGCCACTATTCAAATAAAATCAAATATTAGTATTAAGGCCCAACAGATCTATAATCAACAGTATAAAATAAGGAATGCAAATAAAGATTTGATTTGATTTGAAGTATTATAACAAGTCTCCAGAAAATTCAGATGAATCAGTTGTTGACTTCAAAGAAGACCTAATAACTAATGAATGATAATAATCATGTATTTGTTGTGCAGTTAAGGTTATAAAATCATAAAATGTTTATAAAGTTCTAGAATCGTTTGCAAGAGGTTTAGGTTTTTTAATAAAACCTTTTTATTTTCAGAAATTTGAAAATATACTTACATTTTCGACAGTTTTGACGCAACTCCTCCGGTAACCTTAGCAACACGGAGATTGGTCAATTCTGTTTTTAACTCCTCGAGTTGCTTGAACAACTCCTTCTTGTCCTTCGTTCGCAATTCCGAACACTTAACCTTACCCTGAAATGAAATCAAAACATTGCTATAATAACACTTTCCAATTAACACAGGAAGAATTTCTTGGATAGTATATTATGAGGCTAAGTGTAATTTGTATACACAGAAAAATTAACATTGTTTATCACAAAATTTCGGTAAAACTCGAAGTTAAGGGACGGCGGTCTCGCACTGCGGCATTAACCATACAACTTATCATAACGAAATATAAATTAAAATCAATAAATAATTAGTCACTGAACCATTTTGGAATACAACACAAACGAAAAGTCACTAGATTAACATGAATTACTGAGATAACAAATTTTTAACACAAACCATTTTGAAAACGTCTGGACTTGCGTTTTTGACGTATGAAAAGAATAACACACTCGACGGTGTTGCCGACCTCGCCTTCCACTATTTTTCTTAGCCACTGGCAACACTATTATTACGTGATCTAAATTTAAATAATTCTGTTTTCACTAGGATGTTTTAAAATTTATTGTGAAATGATTTTGTTTGCTTAAGTCATACAACCTACCAATAGTATTTATTATTATAGTGGAACATTCTTATAAACATTATAAGAATTACTTACTTATTGAATATATTGCCTGCTGACATCAGACAAGAAGATAATAAAGTAAAATTCACATGTATACTTATTATAAAAAATATTTATTAGATTCTATGTAAATGTAGAAATTAATTATAATGTAAGTAATAATTTTATTGTAAAAGAGACTCAATGATCTCACAGATAAACTGCGTAAGCAGTTTTGTGGGGCAATGTACCTATACCTTGTAAAATATAGCTTGATACCTGTGACATTACCGAACGTTTTATGAAGACAGCTACAACCCAAATTTTATTTTTAAAAGTTCAATTTTTTTAACATAAAAACGACGTTTGTGTATAAAAATAAAACGCATTTTTAAAAACAATCATGTAATTATAAAGATACCAGTAAAAATATGAGTAATTTAAATAATATTTAATATTTCTTAAATAATTTTTGGTTCTTAGCTTACTTTATAAATGCACTTTGAAGAGCTCTAGGGACGTGCAAGTGACTGACAGATGATTATCGATAAAATAATACTATGAAAATTTCACTAGTATAAAATGTAGTTATTTAGTTTGGCAATAATGGTTTCGCGTGTTGGAAACAAGCGGGCACCATCCTTTTTGATTCAGTACGAGTGCTGACGCGATGCAGACGCCTTGTATACGCTACCATTGATTTGTTGATATTTGTGTTACTATGGTGTTATTGTGTTACTTTGTTTGGTGTTACCTTTTTTTGGTTTGTCAAAATGCCGAAAAGACAAAAAAAGACTGTTTTGAATAGTGAGTGTCGCGAATTTGTGATCCGTTTGCGCGATTATTTTGATTTATTTTTGTTTCATTTCATTTAAATCAACTACAAATACATTTATTTTTAATTTACATCTTTACAATGACGATGATTACAATGTCACTATTAATAAAACTCATGACGTCACAGACATCGATAAGCTACGAAACACGCCTCCATCCCTAGTAATGTCATTCCGACAAACGTCACAGGTATCAAGCTATATTTTACAAGGTATAGTATTAAGTATTTTAAAGAGAATAAATAAATAATTCATTCAAATTCATTCATAAATTTTATGAGATGACAGTGTTGAAACTTGTCAATTTTGAAGTTTTTACTCTGACAACTGCTGTCAAGTGACATTAACAAACGGTGAAGGTGTGAGGTCGACTAAATTTTATCAACAGAATTAAACAAATTGTAACAAAAATATGAATGAACATGATGATGACTTTAATATTAATTATGAAAAATCCTTACAATATTGGGCAGATATTCCTCCTACTGTCGATGGTGTTTTAGGAGGCTTTGGATTTATTTCAAGTGCAGATATAGAGGGATCAGAAATGTTCCTCAAATCGCTTCTTTCTTCTAACAGCCCTCCTCCAACAAACACGGCACTTGATTGTGGTGCAGGTATTGGTAGAATAACTAAACAGTTATTAATTCCACATTTTAAAACTGTGGATGTTGTGGAACCTGATGAAAAATTTATCAACTCTATCAAAGAATATGTAGGTGAACAACAATCTAAGTTGGGCACATTGTTTAAGGTTAGCCTTCAAGAGTTTAAACCTGTACGAAAATATGATGTTATTTGGAATCAATGGGTACTGGGGTACCTAACAGATGATGATTTAGAAGCTTATCTTATTAGATGCAGGTAAGACTAAGGAAATAAAGTGTTTCAGTTATTTGTAAAAAAAAAATCTTATAAATAATTCCATCATTGCAGGAACTCCCTTTCTGAAAATGGTATTATAGTTGTGAAAGAAAATGTAACTTCATCAGGAAGAAGTGAAAAGGATTCTACAGATTCATCTGTGACTCGATCCTTCAAGCAATATATTAAAATATTTAAAAAGTGTTGTTTAAAAAGAGTTAAGCAGTGCAAACAAGCAAATTTCCCAAATGGCATTTATCCTGTGTATATGTTTGCTTTGGTACCAAATTATAAAGATATTGAAAAATCAAATGCAGGTAATGGTGAACTTGAAAACTCATGATAATTTAAATAAATTATTGAAATTAATTTATTGTAGTGGTTTGTATTATTTCAGAAAGAGTAATTTAATTTTTTTAATATGCTGTGACAAAAAAAAAGTAACATTAATTGTAGTCAAAAAAGGTCATACTTAGACAGGTAAATCAGTTGATGCCTGCGGACAAACTGTCCGCTTAGATAATAATGAGTCAAAATAGTGTATGTATACTGCCAATTGTTTTTGTGTTATTCTCAGTATACTTTTTTCAACAGTATTTGTAGAATATTAAGCCCCACACACCCTAAAATACTAACTATATATGTTTTTGGGTCCCAACAAATTAAAAAGTTCATAATTTTGTAGACTGTATTTATCTATTGGTAGTCTTTGCTAGGTAATATTGATTTACTAATATATTTTTTAGTTAGAACTCTATATTTATTGAAGCATCCTTTCAAAACAATGTTTGCACAAGTACCTACTTGTAACACTAAAATAAATTTAAGTTTTCCTGACTTATGGGAGTTATACATTAAAAGAAAAAAAAACTATTGTTGATAGGCAACTAGGTACATAAAATAAAAATAACACTGTACTTTCTGTTTTATACTTAAACAAAATAATATTACACATTTAACACACTCTTTTTTTCGTAAGAATAGTTATCCCCTCTTCTCTTATGTACATTTTACATCTAAAATAAATTAACTCATAACCATTTTTAGTATATAAATAAAAAATATTTTTTATTTTTATCATAATAATTCTCGTTTAGTTAATACGGTATTTTTTTAATTATAGGTTTTGCTATTGGTTTGGCTTGCATTTGATTGAGATTAAAGAGATATATGCAGGTCCCACTCTGTCCAAAATAAGTATAATCCATATTTTATCAATGTTACGTATTTTAGCACACACGTAGGTATCATTTGTTTCGTCAAAATTTCCATACAAGATGACATAGTCTTCTTATTTGTGGGTGTGTAATTATTGTAAATGTGCATTGGTATAGAATTACGAGTCATATCTTCTGATAGGAGCAGTGTCAATATTGTAATTATTAACTTTTATGTAATTTCTGATATATTCACGGTCATTTTCAGTTAACAATGTCCAACTTTCTAATTCAACTAATATTTCTAAACTCATACAACTTTGAATGATCCTCTGCACGGAAATCATTGTCAAAAAATCTGATTGCATGATACGTAGTTCCTTTAAATAAACTAGCGGATTCTTATCAAGTATCGTAAACATAAATTCATCTGTAAGTTGTATCGCAGTTCCTATATGTATAAATTGAATGTTTATGCAATTTGTTAAAATAAATAACAATTGCTCATCCGTACACGTCGATACACATGTAATTTTTTTCAGATTGCGAAAAGGCTCTATTTCTAGCTTTTTCGTATACAACGACGTGTGTTGTATAAGCGTACAATTGTATAATGTTAAATTTTCTAAGAAAGGGCACATTTGACTGATGTACATGAGCGCATTTAAGTCTATTTGATCAACGTGTTCGAGATGTAAATTGACTAGATTGCACCCCTTAACTTGGAGTATCTGTTTTATTTGATCAGCGTAAAAGTCGCACGATAAAAGTTTTAGTTCTCTGAGCTCCCCTAGTCCTATAAGTACCATTAAGTCACTTTGTAGTGTGCTATGAAACACAGTCATACTTCTTATGTAAGGGCACATCTGTATGGCTAATTGTAGTTGATTTAATGTAGCGTATCTACTCACATACGTTTTTAAATTAAATGTAGTTATTTCGCAGTAGTTTAGGTCAATGTATTCTAAAACTTTACCGATTTCATCGCATCTGCCGATATCTTCGATATTTTTGCATTTTATTAACAATTTTACAAAACCTTCTATAGTCACAAATGTTCTATACAATTGGATACTTCTGAGATTTTTCATTTTTGCTACAATATCCATACTGTCATTAGTAATACATTTGGAACAAGAAACATCCAATTTTTCCAAAAGTTTACAATTTTCAACAACACATCGTAATATGTTATCAGTGCAATCGTAGTTTATAACTAAATACTTTAATCGATGTAGTTCTTTTAAGGATTTAATGACTGCATATTCCATATCCGAGGTTTTCCAACCTCCAGAAAGGGAGCCTAAGTTTAGGTAAACAAGTCCATTTAACATGTACAGCTTAGAATAGAAAACAGTTCGTAACATCTTAGGAATAGTGTCAACGGAAACAACAGTTAAATTTTTTGTGAACAATACTTCTGCCATCTTTACAATTACGTTCATCTGACTTACAAATTTACCCATGCAGCCGCGAAACCCTAATGATTGTTTAGTTTTATCGAGTAGTTCTGTCAATGCCCTAATAGCTTCATTTACAAGTAAATCGTGCAACATCCATGGCACATTAACATCTAAATACGCTCTTATACAATCTACATTATGGGACAAGGTGTCTTGGGCTGTATTCGGATCTTTCTGTGAAAGCATTGCGATCGGTAACATTTGACATTCTGCTTGTTGCGCCACCCAATCTCCTAGTCTGCATAATGCTAAGTTTTCAAGCTTTTTGGGTTGCTTATATCTGGACATGGGTACCTGAAAATTTAAAATCATTGGTTTGAAAACTATTTTTCGGTGTTAAAAAAAACAGTGATATGCCAGCTTTCCTATACATTTGTTTACATTTCTTTTCTGGTTGTGCAACCAACCGCTAAAAGCGCAACGTATTTCTGAAGTTATACGACGCATAGTAGAGTGTCTTGACTCTCAGCTAATCGTTTCTAAATCACGGATTTGTACCATGTTTAATTATTATCTCCTAGGCATACCTAATCCTTAAATATAATGAAATACTTATTGCATTTAAAGAAAAAGTATAACAGTAGTAAAGTATAACATTATAACTACTTACATTAGTTCTTAAATACAATTTACATTAAATTCGATAATCAATCATTATAAATAAATAAGCGGATGGTCAATCTGTTTGATACGAAATCTACGTGCATGAAATTATATTATTAGATAGCTGTCAACATTATGCGGTAGCTCTATTTTCTAAAAATATCAGTCACTTACCGACATTGTGCTGGTTTTAACTTATTTATGTAAAATACCCCGTTGTATTTGTGCTTAGACTTAATAATGATTGTACTTAGTTTATTAGGATCACTTATTATGCTTCCGACATAACTATAAGAACCGTGTTATGAATTGAGAGCAGGACTGCGCATGCGCATAAGTGTAGTATTTTTAGCTTTAAAACAGAATGTTTGGGAGCAGGTAGGTATTTTGGACGGAACTAACGTTTCACGACTTTACTTGCATCTAAATACCATGTCTACTAATCGAATTCAATATACATACTTATTTGGTACAATATGAATTTAAGCATAATTATCCTATATTTTGAAAGAAATTGTAATTAAGCTTTTAGGTATAGACGGTTAACTCGCTAAATACGTAGAGACTTACCATAGGAGACTAAACCTAATAAATACTACTCGTGAAAGTTTGTGCACCTTAATAAGATTATACAATATGATGGTGGATTAGTACCTACTTTAGATCTGTATTTGTTCTTTGAAGCCGGCTGTAAAAAAAATTGAAATGGGTCGACTGTCTTAGGGACTCAAGGGTACCATTAGATACTTTAAACTAAACTGATTTATAAAGTACTAGCTTTTGCCCGCGGCTTCGCACGCGTTAAGAAGTATTATTGTTTAGCAAGTTAGTGTAAAAAATTAGGGCCTACAAAACTTCCTTGTACACAATATTCTTAACTAATTTGTCATTTGGCGCTAAACCTATCAAGCTACTGGGAGAACCTACTCGTGAGGAAGCAACATAGAACTGCCCATGAGAGAAGCAATGTTCTCTCAAGTCAATACCCGCAAATTTGAGAGTTTGCCCCTGAGACTTGTTTATAGTCATGGCTAGTCAAAAATCTAAGAAGATTTCTACAAACATCCCCTATTTCATCCCCTTATGTGTGGAAGTTATCAAAATCTATCTTAGCGGATGCCTACGTTATAGTACCTATGTGCATGTAAAGTCTCAGCCCGATCGGTTTAATTTTCACAAAGTTTCATAAAAAATTTCATCCCCTATTTTATCCCCTTGGGGGTAGAACTTATCAAAATCCTTTCTTAGCGGATACCTACGTCATAACATCTACCTGCATGCCAAAGAACATCGGGCATTTTTGTATGGGACACTTACCTACGGCGAACAAAAATAAAATTAGGTACGGTGGATAGGCAATTAAATCTAGTTTACAATGGTATAGTTCCCATATTTGTGGGTCGTGGCAATAAGGAGAAAATGGACATTTAAGAAATATTTATAAATGTTTTTGGGCAATAATTGAAGAGGAAAAAGGGAATCAAAAATAATTAAAACAACATATTTTTCTCTTAACTTTTATTCTGCTGCATCTAAATCTAAAATAGTTTCGTCTAAAAACGCCGCAGGTGTGTGAAATTCGTCTTAAACCAGTTTTAGGACTATGGGCGAGAGTGAGAACGAAACATGCACATCAACTTGACGGATTTAGTCTGATTGGGTTTACAAAAATACCACGGAGTGATATTTTAATTTACTGAGCGGTCGTTTAGTAATTAGGAAAAATAGTCAACTTAAAATATGATTTTCATTTTACTAATTATTTCCATTTTCCCATTATTGTGAATCAAAATAACTACACAATATTAAATATGATTGCAAACACTATCATTTAAAAATGTTTTGGTTTATGTTCGCGACTTTTAAAAAATCGGGTAAAAAACGCCCGATGTCCTTTCAACCCGATCCGTCCAGTAGTTTGGGCTGAGCGTTAATGCATTAATTTCGATCGAATTTGATTACCATAAAAACGGTTCTAGTGAGTTAATCTTAAAAGATAGACATATACTGTCGCAGACATTTTTTTAGGTCATTTCAATAGGAATAATTCTTACATACATATATTGTGTGTATCTTGAACGGTTTTCGCAGCGCACGCAACGGAAGCCCTCAAGGGTGAACAATTTTCCCCGTTTTTTTTACATTTTCCATTATTTCTTCGCTCCTAATACCTAGTTGCAACGTAATATTTATTTATTTTTTTATTTATTTATTTATCATCATCATGACATCCTTACAGTAACTTAATACTAATGCGATGCAATGCGAATCTTATCCACTAAACTAGTAAAAGAAAAATAAAATAATATACATATAAAACAATAACAACATTTCTTAAACCTTAAATACAAAAAAATAAATAATAACAATAATATTTGAAAATTCTACAATATAGGTAACTAATAAGTACAACATATAAAATCAGATAATATTATATATAGCCTTCCTCGATAAATGGTCTACTCAACACAAAAAGAATTTTTCGATTCGAACCAGTAGTTCCTGAGATTAGCGCGTTCAAACAAACAAACTCTTCAGCTTTATAATATTAGTATAGATACACGTTGGGCGCTCGGTGTTGCTCTGAGTGCGCGGAGTGTATAAACTGCGCTTAGTACGGCGTTTAACGAGCGTTAGGGTAGACTGGGTACAGTTGTGCTACGGTACAGTAGTAAAAGTAGTGATGATTTCCCACAAAAACAGGGTTTCTGAACCGAACGAGGGTAGGTTAATGTCAATGTGAATATGCTTACGAAAAAGAAACGTGGAACTTCATTAAGGAGAGCGGCGGAAATGTATCAAATTAATCAGAGATGAGACATACTGCTCATCAGACTGCTTTAAATTTAAGCACTCCACCTATTTTTCGCCTGTAACAATCAGGCTCGCCTCAGGCATGCGGCCCCTTTTTTCCTCCTGAAACTTACCTTTTCCGAAAGCTGCCTAAAGAAAGTAAAGGGGTGTTGAAACTAAAAAGTCAACTATTTATTTTACTATAAGGCTCACCTCAAGAGGACGTAAGTAGGTGACATCTACCACTTATTTTTGTTGCCGAGGTAAAATTCTGATGACTTCAATCCAAATGGCGAATCACGGCGCGCGGCGCAACGACGTGGAAACTGGGATAACATGTCGAACTCAAATCTACGAAAAACACTCCTTGACTTTTACTTTTACTGACTAATGACTAAGCCAGTGTCACGGTAATGCTCACGCATATTATACACCTCTGCCAAAGCCTACCGTTTACATAAATAATCATGAATGGCTCGAAGTAGGTGTAAATATCAGTTATTGTGGAGTTTAAACTATTTAAGAATGAGATCTAAGATCTATCACACCATCCGCGATTTAACATCTGAAAATTAGATTAATAGAATGATAAAAATACATGAAGACTAGTGCAAAGGTTGTCGAGTGATGCGTCCCCGATTTTAGGGTAGCAGTCTCAGTAAAGCGAAAGAGGCTGCCTAGCGGAATATCCTGTATATTCCGCTATTATAGTCCGTGCGTTATAGCATGGTGCGGGTGACAGTTTCTGTAACGTTTCGTGTCACTCTTGAAAGTTGCTGCGATGTAAAAATTATGACTTATTATTGTAGCTATATCACATTCGTATTATGCAAAATCGTTTATAACTGTAGTAGATTAAATTAAAACCAACCAGAATATTCTAGGCTTCAAATAAAATCGAATGAAATGAAAAATAAAGTAAAGTGTTATGCGTATAACGTAACGTCATAGATGTATTTAGTGATGGGATTTACTGCTACGATGGACAGGTTGTCGATGTTATTTTGGAATAAAAAACGAATATCGTGCGTAGTTCAATTTTTATTTTTTAAAAATGTTTAATTATATTGATGAAATAACGCAACGTTGTAGGATTGGTTATAAAGTTCTTAAGGAAAAAACTCAACAAACTAAAACCAAAAAAAACTTAACAAAAATGAATTAGAATAAAATATGTGTCCCATACAAGGCGCTAGCACTCGTACTGTCTGCTACGAGTAAACAAAATAAAAAAGAAGAGTAAAAAAGAATCATAAACCTCGTTCTGATTGTTATATAATATACGAAAATCGACAACAATAAAAAAAGATTTTTCTAATGCCCATCACTAATCATGTGGCACTCTGCCCTCGTAAATGAAAACACAGTATCTCAAGAAATGTCGTTTTGAGATAATGGCGGTTAAAGTTTGAAAACTAAAACATGACGTTGTGAAGAAACTATTATGGTTACATAAGATTGGTTTTTTTTCTATGAAATGCAAGTGACTGAACTTGATATTTTTATATTTAAAATTGCAGAATAACAATTAAATAATTAATAAAATGAGATAATGTGTTATAATTAATGAATTAATTTAATATATTTCGTAAAATTTAAGCTTAATCACAGTATCTAAGTGGTTACTGTGTTTTAGTCTACTTTTATTTTTTACTGTGTTTAAAGTATGTAAAGATACTAGTCTCTTAATAATGCCAAACAGTAACTTTAATGATACTGTGTTTTAAGCTATTTATCACATCCGAATATCAATCTAGTAAGTGATATGCTGTGATTTAGGCTAGGAAAAACCTATTTTACTTTAAGCTGTAGTACAGTATTTAGATATACTGTGTTATAAGCTAACCCTTTGTCATTAGTGTTATTTTTTTATTTTTGTATAATGATCAGGATATTATATATAAAGATATAAGGGATATTAAATATGTATATATTAGGTATATCAAATTAAACTACACTTGAGAGCAATAAATAAAACCTTGACTTTCTTTATAAGGAAGATTTTTTAATGAATCTGAATCAATGTTTAAAAAAAACATACACACTATTTGAAAGCCTACCTTGTTACCTTTTTAATGATGGAAAATACAGTGTAAAAAAATACCCATAAGAGGTTTTATGGCTCAAAACCCCACAAAAGGTAGAATTACGTAATGTTGCTTGAGAAATAATGAAAATTAAACTCAAAATGTTTAATCAAACTGATTATTAATAAGGTGTATTCCCTCCCTTAGCCTTAATAACAGCTCTTAATCGGTTTTTTCATGGACCATGAAATCTTGTGATATAGCATTCCACTCTTCTTCTTTCTTTTTCGCTCATCCCAGACATGCTCAATCAGATTGAGATCAGGACTACAAGCTGGCCACTCCATCGCGGTAATTCCAACGTCTTCCATGTAGTCGCTAACTGTTCTAGCGACATGCGGTCTGGCCTTGTCGTGCATGAGGAGAAAACCTTCTCCCATAAGCCACGCAAGCGGCCTCACATGTCCTTCAACTACTTCTTCGACGTATCGTGCAGCTGTCAAACCTCACGATCTTGACCCGATTTTCGCCCCAGTGATGAATACAATGTCAGTTTTAGTGTCCAACATTATGCCACCCCAAAACTTACACGATCCACCGCCAAAAGCCACGTGTTTGCTTATGCAGCATTGTGAAAATCTCTCTGATGACCTTCGGTAGACCCAGAGCGTCCATCATGACCATGTAATGTCATTCTGCACTCATCAGAGAATATAACAGACCGCCATTGGTCGTAGTTCGTACGTTCAATTTAAATGTTCCCTGGCAAATGGTAGTCGGGCTTGTCGGTGAGCTGTGGTCAATTTGGGACCATTTGCTGGGCGATGTGAAGTCAGCCGTGCTTCACCAAGTCTTCTTCTGACTGTCCACCGACTTATACTGACATTGCGAACTTCTCGAAGCTCTTGTCCCAGTTGAACCGCATTCAGTTGCCGATTTCTTAAAGACCTCGATACAAGAAAACGGTCCTCACGCTCTGATGTTCTGCGTCGCCGGCCAGATCCTGGTCGCCGAATGTACCCACCGGTCTCTTGAAACCTCTAGTACACACGACGTACAAAGTAGCGGCTCAAATTTAGTCGTTGAGCAACTTCACTTTGATTATGGCCTGCTTTGAGCAAAGCAATAACTTGAGCGGGTTCTGCAGGTGTGGTATCCATATTGTTCTATACGCTTTTAGAAGCGATGTTTTCACGTTGACCCTCGGTATGCAACTGATAAAATATCCAAAAAACCAGCGCCCCCCAGCCCCTCTCGGGTGAAAGGTTAGACTATAACACAGTAACTCAACGGTTACTGTGTTCTAACCAAGTAATTCAAACTACAATATCAAAACTGCAGGCATTAAAACACAGTATGTAATATACTGTGTTTAATTCATGTATCACGTAAAATAATGAAGTATTTATTTTAGTTTATACCACAGTATTCAAAGTTACTGTGTTATAAGCATAATAAAGTATAAACCTAAAAATATGTATCATAAATTAAAGAACAGTAAAGTCACTTTTTTACGTTAAAACACAGTACATGGAAATTTACTGTGTTTAACTCTAAAATATCTTGATATTTTTTTAAATTTCGCAAAGTTACTGTGAAGGATCTCGGCAACGGTAGGGGCTAGAGACATACCGAAAAGTTCCCCAGATAGAGCTCGCGCCGTAGATTACTAATCTTTATCCAAAGCAAAAACACAGTAACTCAAGTTACTGTGTTTTCATTTACGACGGCAGCACTGACAGACGTCAACGTCAAACAGGCAAGTGTCACCCGCACCATGCTATAACGCACGGACTATAGTGTCGTTAATAGTGTCTTAGTTAGTAAGTAGCCCTAACGCAATTAGTGTCGTTAATAGTGTCTTAGTTTAAAATATTGCCCACGACTTCGAAGTCAGCCTGTATAATATAGGTTAGGTAGGTTACTAGCAACCCGCCCCGGTTCCGCACGGGTGCTATGTTGATGCTAAATAGTAAATATACTATAGAAAAACTGTGAATGTTGTATATAAAAACATACCGGCCCGCTCCAGCTTGACCGCATACACTACGTCCCGCAATTTTTAAATCTGTAATATCTTCATTTAAATCATATGCTGTAAATTGCCATATAAATCTATAATAATTGTCCGTGTGGTGTCCGGATATATTATAAAGAATAGCACCACCCCATATCCTCCACTGGGTGTCGTAAAAGGTGACTAATGGACCTTAAGACCCAGTGCACTGTACCAAGCACCTTGGGTCACCCGAATGGTGGCGGGTAAACAACCAACAATCGCATTCCCAAAGAGGGTTAGTGTCAGGCAGGCGGCCGACTATAAAACCATAGCCATAACTTTAAGCAACATGTCTAAAAGACGTGTTGCGCCGACCCCAAGTAAAAATTGGGATAAGGGCAGGGGAATGATGAATTGGATAAGGATTAATGCTGTATTGGCTTAGGGCATTAAACCAACTGCTCTAAGTGTATTGGTTTAAATCGCTTCGAAAATTAGCCATTATTTGTCGTAAAAAGTAAATGAAAAAAATAAATAATAATCGTAGTTTAAAAGTAGTACTAATAGTAGATTTAAAGATTTAAGCGGTCGAAGGGACATGAGGACAGAAAAAGCGACTTTGTTTCATACTTTGTAGTATAAAAATGAATATATATATTTTTTTACAATTTATTATCATCTGCTGGCTGGTTCAAAGTGGCGCAGGACGGAAAGATATGGAAGGATCTGGAGGAGACTTTTTCTCAGCTGTTTTTTTTGTCAACATAATTATTTGTCCCTGTAGATTTAGTACTATTTAACCTATATCTATGCTTCTAAACTTCAGTGAAGAATCCTTTTTATGCAGAAAAAGTAATCTGTTTTCAGCCATGAATTGTCATTATCACTGACAATGGGTTGACAATTGAAATTGACACTTGACAAGATTGACATCAATTATGACATCAGTCGAGTACCTATTGTACTTGATGATTGGCGTTGATATTCGAGCGATCATACCTCTTCTATTTTGCCTGTAATAATTTAATCGGCATAGTGATATCGTAAGATTTTTTTGTGTCTATAGAATAAATGCAAATATTGTAGTTTAAATTGTTACAAGTTTGAAAAAAAACCAGTGTTTAAACAGATCATTTAAGAATATTTTGATGACGGTCAAAAAAAATATTCATAAAATACCTGTTTTGTCTCTAAATTGTTTCAGTTTGGTTTGTCATTAGCATTATATTAGTGATGGCTTTACCGCTGCCTATACCTCCGTGCGCAAAAAGAGATGGTCTTAGTGGTTTAAGTTGTGAACAGTTTGACTACGCCAGTACCATGGCCACAACTTTGTTAGCACCGGTTAAAACTGAACGGCAAATATTTGAGCATTCTATGTCTGAAGATGATCCCAATGCAAATACACAACCACCCAGTGAGGTTGGGCCGCTGCCTCGCTGGGGACCACAACATCGCGGGGCTAAAGAACTAGCTGAACTCTATAGTCCAGGCAAGTCGTTTTTAAATCATTCATACTTTTAAACTTAAAACAACCTCTGTTCTTATTTCAAATATGTATTTATGTTGAGAGATTGAACACTAATAATCACATTTTGATCCTTTAATACAAATGTTGCTACTAAATATACTTTTTTCAAAATGCTTACAATTCAATGTTTTGTGTTAAACCTTATATTGCTAAATATTATTGAGGGCATTACTTAATAGGATTGAGAATGTAATTTTTGTTTGACAGGAAAAAGGCTTCAAGAATCAGTGTGTGTGGTGGTTTGTTGCACACTGTGTTTATGTGCTGGTGTTCTCATGGCCAGACACTTACGTGCGGATGCATCATTATTTTTAGCAGCAATTTCTGGTGTTTTAACAGCAGATTTTGCTTCAGGCGTAGTGCATTGGGCTGCTGACACTTGGGGAGCAGTTGATCTTCCCCTAATAGGCAAAGTAAATAATCTTGTCTGAAACTCTTTGATTAATTCATTGTTGTGTATGTTCTTGGTACTTGTGCTACATTAACATTTGCTTGTTCTGCCATTCCCAATGTGAGTTTCCTATCAAATCATTTGTTTGTTTGTTTCTTGATATGCCTCTACTGCTATCAAACCTAATTCAATCCTCAGTATCATGTTAAAAGGTTCCTCATCGTTCATTGAACATATTTTCAAACATTCATATATGTAAGTTAAAGCTTAATTATTTTTATTACACTTTCAGTACACAACAAAATTTTTGGCTCGTTAATCAGCACTATAAGCACAAATTTGGTATAAATATTGACACTGATAACATAGGAATAATGTGAATCATGTCACAATTACCCATATAATTTTCCAAACCTAGGTGTTTCTGCCATTGAACATTACCTGCAAGCACATGTTGTAGAGAGTTTTATGTAGACCAAGGCTGATTCTTTAAACAGTAATTTACATTCCGTTCATTATTGAAACCAAGCAAAAATTTTGTGTGCCCTGGTTTAGGTATTATAATTGCAGCCATATTTATCCATTCAAATGTACTTAACAGTAACATATAATATACATATTATTTTGTATACGAAAATATCATAAAATACATATATTTGGTGGATATGTGGTGTGTGATGAATGTCCGAGCTCAAATATATTTCTTTTTTTTATTGTGTATAGAAATCAAGATGGCTCATTTCTCACTTCCATGTTTAAAGATTTAACTTAACTAATGTTGTTTGTTTTTCCTGAAAATTAAAACCAAAATGACAAAACACAAGTCATCTGACAAAGTTTATTAAAAATGCAAATGAAATGTACCTAGTTCAATTGTGGCATCTAGCTCAGTCTGGTTTTGGACTAGTGTTAGCATGAATTCTTATTACTCTTAGCCCTGAGATACATTGAACTATGACATTGTATTATACTTATTAACAAAGACACTTGCATGATGATCATGATGTGCATAATATTACTCAAAGTACAGACAAAAAACAAAGAAAGCAGCACTAGTTGCGTTCTTTATCGCTTTCTTACCAAAACAACATGAAACATCAAATATATAATTTATCACATTGTGTTATCATGTCTACATTATAGATATGTATGTATATGGATATCATAAATTTTACATTATGGGGGTGTGTACAAAGATTTAAGAATTTCAGATAGCTATTAATATTATTGCTCAAAAAAAACTCCTAGGAAATACTTAAAGATACTAGACAAGGACTGATTATAACCACCTGCTTAAAGTCCGTGACTAAGTCACACTATAATTCGGCAAATAAAACGAGCATGAGACATTTTTAGTTAATTTATTACCCATTTCAAGTAAAATCGATTACTTTCGTGGTTTCTAAAACTTACCTAATCAATCATTTTTTTACGTGGATTTTAGTTTAATGGTCATTTGCTTCAGGTTTGAAAAACCTGTCGTACCTACAACATTTTTCTGCAATCCTGAGTATGGTTTCCCAGTCGTCAAATATTTTATTGTCGATCTAATCGGTTTGGCACCGAGCCCTACAATCTATGACTGATTTCGGAGCCCTGTCCAACATCAAAATTGCATCTCTCGTTGCTACTCACGCGTATGTCACGTCAATCTCGTCCATTCATTAATTCTCCCTAAGAAGGATAATAAAAATCCGTAAGTAACGCTTGCAATGATCGTAGATCGATATTATTTAGATAATACGGACGTATAAGTGACCTTGAAGCCTATTGTCTTTCAAGGACTTACTAGGATCAATAACATTAGATGTGATATCAGTCGAATATCAATGTAAGTCTACCTAAGCATATTCAAATTACCTACCTAGTAATATTAGTTTAAATAAAAGTTGATCATACCAATTAATATTCATAGTAATAAGACCTACCTACCTATGTTAAATTCATTTACGCATCATTGTCATCGCCTCACACATAACCCTATGTGAATTAATTAAAAATTCATGTTTAGTAGCTTCCTTATATCTACTTAACTACATATTTAGTTACACTTTACAGTCTACATGTATGATATACCTAATTAATTAATTGATAGTCCACGTCCACTATTAAAACTGCCTGTTGTAGGTAATATACTACGTAGCCTTGTTATTCTACCAAGTAGATACTTATATAGGTACTACTAACAAGCTGCAAACGAGTAGGTACTTATTGATTTTTGTTGTAATTAGATATCTGCTACTTTACCCACGATGGAACTAAAGACAGAACTGAACAAAGTTACGTCTGCGATTATATCTGTTATTGGTAAATGATAGTTGTATCCTTGTATCTGTAGTTGTATGATGTTAAATCTGTTACCAAAGATAGGTAGGCTGCGAGAAATATGCTATCTATCTACCATTATATCCAATGGCGGCGCCTGCGATGTTGCTAAATTAAATGTAGCTACCAGCGTACCAGCGATAGGCGCCAATCAAATCCTTATCCAAGTTGATTTCGACTGGGCACTGGCACTTATTTTGCACTCGTGTAGGTACATATTCGAAACATTCATTTATGGCGGGAATTTCCTCAGAAAAATAATCAATTAACAATTAAGTATCTGGGTTTTATCTGAGCGATTGATACCGCGCCGATAAAAACGCATCGATAAAATACTTACTCATAAGAATTAATTTCCTCGCAAATTGTAAATAAATACACCTAGGTATCAACCAATACTTTAATAGGTTATACACATAGTTTAACATAACAAATAAAAAGGCTTTAATGCACGTGTTTGTTTTTTCTCACGAGTCTAACCACTGATCAATCTTTCTTATATGGATCACGCATAAAATATCTAACAAACACCTTTCGAATTTTATCTCATTTGACTAATAATAACACAAGTCTTCATTATTCATATTGCTCATTGGTATTTTCACTGGTTTAGTCCTAAGATTTAATCACATGAGTTGTTGCGAATTTGCTTTGTTTGAGCAAGAATTAAATAAAGTTTAACAGCTTGACTGCGCTTAACATAGAACTCTACTATTACATTACTATGCTTACTTACAAATTCATGTAAAACAGTTTCTAAGCATTCAAATCATAAGTCATTTTGTTTTCTCTTAACCTCAAGAGAAATAGTAAGGAAATTAATTAAAATATGTCGAGTCCAAATCGTAGTTATGACTACTTCCTAGCATAGCCTAGCAGCTTGCTGAACCAGTCCATAATACAATCACTAATTAGTGGATAACGATAGCTAAACGTAAAACCACTTAGTATCTAATTATTATGCTAAAAATTAGTTATTGAAGAGTAGTTATATTGTCCACTAGAGGCGCTGTTATAGTTTTGTATACATCGTGCAGGACCACCATGGTGAGGAACAATAGTTTATTATTCTAATAAAAAACCTAAAAATAATAAACACATTTCTATCTATTATAAGAATAAATATAGTTTGATATCTACCTACTACATGGCCTCGACATATACGTAAAATAGTATTATATCTAGACATACCCATCGTAAGCGTAGGTAATTAAAATTTGGTTATGACTAATGTCCCTGTAGGTATTCAATTATAATTATCTTTAGAAGTAAATAGGTATAGATTATTCCGATTAGTAATGCCTTCTAATTGTAACCATAAAATTGCTCATTTGCTCATGTACTCCCATTGACAAAGTACTAATTATTATCTTCTTATTATGATGTTACAGAACTTTTTGCGCCCTTTTCGCGAACATCACATCGATCCGACTTCGATAACTCGACATGATTTCATTGAGACCAATGGCGACAACTTTGCCATCACCATCCCCGTTTTAGCAAGGATTGTGTGGCAGCTGGCTACCTATGATGATAGCAACATTGATGCAGAATTCCACTGGATTGCTTATTGGTACCTGTGTTGTATCTTTGTAGCAATGACTAATCAGGTAATTACCATTAATGTGAACAATCTAAGCCTACACACTAATGCTTTATGTATAATGTATGAGAGATCCTGAACGGTGATGATCTTGAAGATTGATGTTTGTCACACTTACAAAGATAAATTACTTAACTAATTTAAGCAAAATTATATTCCCAAATAGTTGATTCGGGCTTAATCTAAAAGGAATAATTGATATTGCGAGTATGTTAGACCTAAAGCTTTAAAGTGAGCACTCACCCTCAAAGTATTAAAATTCTCTTACTGCCTCTAGTAAAAGAACTTCAATACTTGCGTTATTCTACTGACTTCCGTCCAAAAAACAAATACATACTTTGGATAATTAAAAACGTATGTGTGGGATTCTCGAACATTTCAAACTCGTACTCAAAAATCCTATGCAAATGTAACAAACATCACTGGGAATTGTTACCCAAATACCAACAGACAATTATACATAGAGTTAATAATTTATTTGCTTAAAGAATTCCACGAATAGTTTTAAATTCGTCATAAAAATATTTCATCAATATCGTTCCATATCAGATGAGATATCGTAAACGGCAAATTATTTAAATATCACACTAATATTAAAATGTCGAAATGTGTGTGTTTGTAACTTTATGGACAAAAATGAAAACACGAACAGAAGTATCTGATACATCGCGGGCACATTTGTGATTGTAAAACGATATAAATATTCAGTAAACTGCTTTTTTTATTGTTTTCAGATTCACAAATGGTCCCACACGTATTTTGGGCTACCTATGTGGGTAGTTTGGTTACAAGAGTGGCACATAGTGTTGCCCCGTCGCCACCACCGCATCCATCACGTAGCGCCGCACGAGACTTACTTCTGCATCACCACTGGCTGGCTCAACTGGCCCTTGGAGAAGCTCCACTTCTGGTCTATATTAGAGACTATTATAGAAGCTCTGACTGGCTGTAAACCTCGCGCTGATGACATGAAGTGGGCGCAAAAACGATCCTAGAACCCAATCTTGGAACGGTAATTAAAGTTTTTTACAACTGATACTCGTCCACATCTGCCGAATCAATTTATATTTAGGTTAAATATTTTGCTAAGAAAGACAAGCGATACTGTAATACATAAGACCTACCATAAGTTGTCTATCTTTACTCATTCATATTGCTAAATACATTCAATTACCTTTTATTACATCAGAATAATATTTTTATGTATTTCTATTGTATCGTGTCATGCATGATAGTCTTTATTTCTTATACCCATCAACATAATAGTTAAATATTAAAATAATATTTAGCACATACGTGAACGTTTAATGTATTTTTTTAGCAAGTGTGCCTTGTGCGTGTTGTTTAATATATGAAAATTTAAGTCTTAAGAAACAGTAATTTTATAGCTTTAAACGTAATTGTACTAAAAACAATGTAATTTTGTTTTGAATATTAATAGTGTGTTTTTTTGTATCTTTAGAGCAAGTAAGGTTTTTCAGAACCTGTATTCTATAAGTATTCGAATTAACGAACCGGTGCTACATCTACATAACGTTATAACACAACTTAGGTATACTATATTTATACAAATTAGTGTATAGGTCCAATCGGGATAGATATGATTATTTTCAAATTATCAGTCATATTATTATGGTTTTTCTTATTTACTCATCACTATAGTCCAACAAATCTAAAAAGTACCGTTTGACAGTTATGACAAATAGGATAATAGGGTTGGGAGTAAAAAAATCGATTACTATAATATCCGATTTTTTTTTTTTTTTTTTAGATTTATTTATTTATTTATTTATAAAAACATTATAAGCTTACAGTTCATAAAAACCAAGACGCTTAAATGCTATGCTATTAATATGTGGACAAAAACATTACTTACTTATATTAAACAGAAAATTAAACTCAAGTAGCTACCAACAATCAAAAAAAAATCCAAAAGAATATAAAACACTTAAAAACTAAATTAACAAAAATAGACATTTTTATAAACAAAAATAACTTATTAATTATAACTTATTTAAATATAATCTGACATTTGTATTAATTACATTAAGGTTATCATAAAATAAGTCTACATCAGGTTTAGACTTTAAGAAATCATTGATTTTATGAGATCGATTACTATAATATCAGAATTTTAACAGATCAATTGTCATAATGAAATAAAAGTTATGTTTAGGATATTTTATTTATACACTACTAGTACTAGAATCGTCATCGTCTTCGTCATCATCGTCATTTAAATTAATGACTAGTTGATTATCTATGAAATTATCAAAGTGTACGTCTCTGTCGAAGTCGTAATTTATTTTAGGGTACCTATGTATTAAGTGCATAATGCGGTCGCGCAGTAACGTGTCGTCAATTGATAATTTGAAAGTAATACATTCGATTTTTCGTATATGTAATCGATTATTTCGCATACAAGTGTATCTGAAGAGTCACAACACTACAAGCAGTGACTTAACTACGTGACTTTGCAATGAGGTCAAAAATAGAACTATTAGAAATTATTTACTCTGTAAATATGTGTTATTTTGCTTTGTTTGAAAGTTTTCAATTAAATTAGGATATTAAAAATTGTAAATTTTTAGATACAATAATAAAATCTTTCTAAATTCATGGTTTTATGATAAAGGTTGTCGAAACTGAGTATTGTACGCATGAACAAAGTTGTTTCGGTTTGAAAATGATGAAACGTCAAACGGTACTTCTTAGATATGTTGGACTATAAAATGTTCACGTATTACGACATATTTATTTATCTATGTGATATGACAAAACAGGACAAATACCGCTGGCAATTATGGTTATTTATTATTAATCATTCAGTAAATATTATATTACTTATTTTTTCTCATAAATGTTACGTTTCAACAGTACCTATTAATCAGAAGTTAGAACTCGCAGCGCAAATAATTTTATGTTCTAAGCTATATTTTTAATATTATTATGTGCCTATGATGATAATGTCTGGATGTCTACAGTCTATAACTTCTCCTATATTAATGTTTTCCTCAAACTATTTCGTATCTTGCGTAACTGAGAGATCATTCATCATTTCTGACGTCATTTATCTCTGTCAGATTACAAAATAAACCAGATAACACATTACGTTAACGTCTTAATATATCCCTTGTAAAGAAATATCACGCAATCGAAAATTTGAAGTAACTAATTTATTAAGATAGTTAATAATGCATCGATTCTCAGACAATAATCATAATGATTCATAAATACTTAGATGAGAAGGGTCTGGCGACTGCCGAATACTCTCTTTTATACACTTGTCTCAATAAGTAATGACTGACACGTGTCTTTTGTTATTTAGCAATGCTAAGCAAATTTGTATTTATTTTGTACACTGAATTTTAGGTATAAGGGAACAGACCATCATGCATGAAATTTAGCTTTGCTGATTGAGGAGGCAATATATGTTGAAGGTGCATCGTAAATTAAGATTTTATAATACAATTGGGATTGAAATCCAGCCTTTGATGTTTTGTGATATTAACGAGTATAGATGTTAGAACTGTAACTTTTTTCAATTACAATTGTCACAATACATGTCGAAGACGACAACGCGCAGTCAGGATATATTATATTTTTAGTTTCATCTCTTTGACTTTATCAAACAACAGGCAATGCTTGAAACGTGCGTTTGAGTCCACAACCTGATTTTAATATATAAGTAGTTTTTTTTTGTTTTACATCATGGGTTCTGCCTTATATGAGAGAAATGTATGACTCAAGTATGATATACAACGAATGGATATAGGGAGTTTCTTTTAATTTCTATATCAATAACGAATAAAAACTCTACAAGACTTATTTACGATTGAGATCGATAACAATAAATGCGCAAATGATTTGTTATTGTGATTTATAATTATGGGATTTCACCTTATCGTCATAAATGGTATCTATTTGTGGGTAGTATTGAATAAGGTGTATAACCTCGCTGGTCTCGTAATATGCTTCTTGTCTACAAGAAAAAATAGTGGATATTTCGGAACATGAAATTAGTGTGTCAATTGAAAAATAATTAAATAACGTATTCAGAACACGTTCAATCTACATAATATACCTAGATGCCTATTTTTTTTATCCATAGTGTGTTAAGGCAAACGTAGGGATATTATTAAAAATAGAAACGGGAAAATTATAAAAGGTAAAATTTGATTGCCTGTTTAAAATTATTATTTTAACTTAAAATATGCAACGACTTGTAGGAGGTATGATAAATATTAACCGTCCTTTTAAAAAAAAGCTTTCTTGAGCCTTTTAGGCAGTTTCATTTTTGTTCTACGTCTAAATTTTGATATAGCTGTATCGTTTTATTTAAGTAATAATATAAAGAAACAATAGCTTTAAGAGTTTTGTTATTTTGGAAATAAATAAATTTCTTAAAGTTTAATCAATTGAGTTTAGCTGATAATATTTATTTCTCTAACATCCGAAAATAGTATAGATTTATTTTGACCTAGTACTAACATTTTCATACTCTGAACTTGACAGCAGTTTTGAGATGTCCTGTGACCTGGCCAGCGCCAGAATATTGTGTTTTGGTGAAACTAAACCGACATATAGGTACTAAGCTCTGGATTCGACAGACCATAAAAAAAAACTGGTTTAACTGTTGGCCTACAATTTTGATGCTACAAAATGTATAAGTCGGGAACCCAACTCCTTGCGAGTTTACAAATGGCATAGTAAAAATGTATGGGTAATAAGTGGCTCATAGATTGACTCTTATCATTTGATTTTATCCTGATAAAAAGATAAGAATATAAGAAATGTGAAAATTGTGGCAATCTCATTGAATATACCTGCATGGAATAAGTATCTCATGTGGAAGTACAAAGAAAAGTTTAAACACTTATCCGTCCAACACACAAATAAGCACTTGTCTGTATGATCTAACCGCTTAGCGCACAAAGGCATTCTCTGACACTACTTCAAGAGGCCCGCATCAATTTATTATGTTTAGTTACGGTATTACTCATTAAACGAATAGTGGTTCTCGTATTTTATCGTATCGAGTTAAGATTATTTTTTGCTGAGTAATACTATGACCTAAGTAGGTATTATTTTCATATTAACCTTTCCTTTACCGAGTACCGACGCGACGTACGATTGGCTGAAATTATTTAGTGATTAGTCACGGGAGAGTGACATGAATTGAATCACCAGTAAAATCACGTGTGTAAAATTAACTTGTTATCTAATAACAGTTTTTGGACACGTTTTAAACTAATTCACCTACCTCGCATACAAAAGAACCTTGTGCCGATTAACTGATTTGCCAATATTTACCTATTTATTCTTGTTTAAAATAAACCGTTATTAAATAGAAATCTAAATTAATGTTTTCCATAATTTGTGACCAACGTTTATACTGTAGTTATATTCGATACCAACGTACCTTTTGTTTGCAGTGACATAATAGTAACGATAGCGATTTGGTTATCAAATCTTTAAGAAAATACCCATATTAAGTAGGTGTTGATATCTACGCATAAACAAACTGAATACCTACATGTACCTACCTAAAGTAAAAAAAATATCAAGTCAATTTAAATTGTTCGGAATGTACAAATGTTAAATTATACATTTAGGTTAAGCATTTGGATATTATAGCAATAAGATATTTTCCATACAACTACAAAATTCTACATTGTCAAAAATTGTTGCGATACTAAAAACACGTATAAATTCACACGATTATTGTTATTCTTAAGGCCACCTGGTTCTAAACATTTAATTCAACAAAAAAATGTTTAGATAAGGCGAATTAAAGTTAAGGAGTGGGGCTAGTGTTATCACAAACCGTTACAAATAGTACCGGTTCGTTACTCTGTGACACCCGACTCCCTAATACTCCTCTATTTGAGTAGTTTATTATTATTGTAACTAAATAAAAACTACTCGTCCAATATTTCTATGAATATATCTGACGGTCTTAAAAAAAAATCAACATCGCGAAGGTGATAATTAGTAGGTAACTGTATAACATACAGTAATCATGTCAATCAGTATGTAACTCAGTTGTTGGGCGGCTGAGTAAGCTTACCTTCGGAAACGATGTATTTGACGAGCTTGTTCTGAAACAAAAATTAAATATTCCTATTCAATGCGAAGCTTATAAAATACTAATAATTTATAACAAAGTAGCTATATTTATATCAACAATATAATCAACAACTTTGTCTCTCTATATTTGTCTTAATCACAAACAATTGTGCACAGTACACTAATTGTAGCTTAATATGAGACAATAGCTATTTTTATATTTGTTTAAAACTTAAGATAAAGTGATATACTTTAAGTATTATACTGTAGTTAATTGTATAACTATTTTGTTCTCGTGCATTTTAAAAATACACAAATTAAATTTTATTTGGGGCTAAACAAGCAATGAAAGTAATGTACTGCAATGCTTTAATAATTTTATTCTAAAATATGACATGTATATAATATGTATTCTTTACACAATTAATGTTACGTTAAATATAAAATAAAAATGAATATCTAACTTGTTTTATTTTTTAAACCCTGACAGTAAAATCGCCGGTAATAATACCTACCAAGTCTTATTTTAATAATTGAAAGAATTAATACTTACGGTAAGCAGGTACTCTTTCCGATGCAATAAAATATTATCATCATCATCAGTCGCCTCTAACATCTATGACAGATGATTGAAACAGCAGCAGGATATTTATTGAAATGATCATGCTATCTTTAAAATGAATATTTTTGTATACATATTTACTTAATAACACCATATCTATTGACTATTTTGCTAACATTGGTAAGCACCTCGCCATTAAAATCAAACCAGTCGTTTCGCACCCTACTCGTACACTATGAGCTTCAAACCACAGTGGCTCCATGGTTCTACTTGAGACTACTGAAATAGAGGTTGACGCTATAATTTTCAATCTTGTGCTCAAACAAGATTGTGCTACGGGTTGGGATGGCATCCCTATTAACATTATTAAAAGTTCAAAAAAGGCCTAGTTCCCATCATAACACATGTTTGCAATCTTGCGATTACCAAAGGGACATTTCCAAAGGTGTTCAAGAAAGCTATAGTACATCCTGTAGCAGAAACGATGTCAATATTTTTTTTTGCTATGCCTAAGATTTTGGAACGAATTCTTAACAAGAGTCTCGTTAGTTTTCTTGCCACCAATAATATTCTAGCACCCAACCAATACGGCTTTCGGAAACGCATTAGCACTGAAGACGCAGTAATGTCTCTCACTGGCTACGTAGCCAAGAGCCTTGACAATAAGCGAAAGTGCCTAGGAATTGGATTTATCTAAGGCCTTTGACACCGTTTCTGCGCCAGTTCTTGTTAAGAAGATGGAAAATGTAGGAATATACGGCCTTGTGTTAAATATGTTTGAGGGTTATCTTAAACACCGCACTCAGTTGGTCAAAATCAGCTTGTACGAGAGTGACGAGTATCCCATCGAGTACGGTGTACCTCAAGGTAGCATCCTGGGGCCTACTATATTTTTAATTTATATTATAACTCCGTGCGCTGTAGCATGGTGCGGGTGACAGTTGCCTGTTTGACGTTGACGTCTGTCAGTACCACATGATTAGTGATGGGCATTAGAAAAATCTTTTTTATCGCTGTCGATACTCGCAGCTTACATTTAATTCTCTTTAATTTTGTTATGAACATTTGTGTGTTATTTAGTTGCGCAGTGTAACTACGTTAATATTCTTGTCAATATAAATATTTTGTGACTCTTTATCTTGACTTAGATATGAGTTTGTACGAATAAAATGTAAATATTTTTCCTTAGCAACTTTTTAACCAATCTTATAATGTTGCGCTGTTTCATGATTATAATTAAACGCTTTTTAAGAAATAAAAATTGAACTACGCACGATATACATTTCTCATTCCAAAAAAACATCGACTACCTATCCATCGTAGCACTACATCCCATCACTAAAGAAGTCTATCCCGTTACGTTATACGCATAACACTTTACTTTATTTTTCATTACTCTTGATTTTATTTGAAGATTAGAACATTCTAGATGGTTTTAATTTAATTTACTACAGTTGTAAATGATTTTACATAACACGAATGTGATACAGCTAAAATAATAAGTCATAATTTTTACATCGCAGCAACTTACAAGAGTGACACGAAACGTTACAGAAACTGTCACCCGCACCATGCTACAGCGCACGGAATATAATGACTTGTAATTTGCCCATCCCTAACTGTAAAGTCATTACCTACGCGGATGACATGGCCTTGCTCATAGACGGGGACGACTGGACTCTATGCTACCATAATGCGGAAGAAGTGTTACACGTGTAATGGAATGGTTGACAGACAATTTGCTGACCCTAAATGTTAGTAAAAGCGTTTATGTTCCATCTCTATTAAATCTAATCTTTGTTCCTCACCTTCCCTTGCTCTTCAAGCTCATGTTTGTACGAGGTCCACCTCCTGCGACTGCCTTGTTGTTTCCAAATGTACTAGTGTCGAATATTTCAAATAATCACCCAAATACATTGTTCAATTAATATAGATTTATATGGCTATTTACAATATATGATTTAAATGAATATTTTCTAAGATATTACAGATTTAAAAATTGCGGGACGTATTGTTTGCGGTCAAGCTGGAGCGGGCCACTATGTGTTTATACGTTCATAGTTTTTCGATAGTATATTTACTATTTAGTATCAGCATAGCACCCGTGCGGAGCCGGGGCGGGTTGCTATAGTCCGTGCGTTATAGCATGGTGCGGGTGACACTTGCCTGTTTGACGTTGACGTCTGTCAGTGCCACATGATTAGTGATGGGCATTAGAAAAATCTTTTTTTATTGTTGTCGATTTTCGTGTATTGTATAACAATCAGAACCAGGTTTATGATTCTTTTTTACTCTTCTTTTTTATTTTGTTTACTCGTGGCAGACAGTACGAGTGCTAGCGCCTTGTATGCGACACATATTTAGTTCTAATTCATTTTTGTTAAGTTGTTTTTGGTTTTAGTTTGTTGAGTTTTTTCCTTAGCAACTTTATAACCAATCCTACAATGTTGCGTTATTTCATCAATATAATTAAAGTTTTTTTTTAAATAAAAATTGAACTATGCACGATATTTGTTTTTTATTCCAAAATAACATCGACAACCTGTCCATCGTAGCAGTAAATCCCATCACTAAATACGTCTATGACGTTACGTTATACGCATAACACTTTACTTTATTTTTCATTTCATTAGATTTTATTTGAAGCCTAGAATATTCTGGTTGACTTTAATTTAATCTACTACAGTTATAAACGATTTTGCATAATACGAATGTGATACAGCTACAATAATAAGTCATAATTTTTACATCGCAGCAACTTTCAAGAGTGACACGAAACGTTACAGAAACTGTCACCCGCACCATGCTATAACGCACGGACTATAGTATATTATAATACAAACAAGAACCTTTTCTCATTATGGGTCGAACATACTATTTAAACGCGACGCCAAGGGTCACATAGGTTTAAGTGTCATCACATGGTGTGTCTTGTATGTGCAACTGACTGTAATGGTAATTTATTTATGGGATTGAGTAGAACTGACATGCGAGGCGTGGCATCGGATTTTAGTAGAACCGCGGTCAGGTCTGTTATATTATGATTAAAGCAGCTTTAGAATATGGAAACCTTGTACCTGCCACATGTAAGGCTTAGCGCGCACTATGACTTATTATTTTTTGCGAAACGAGTTTAAAAAATGACGTAAAAAAATAATTGGCTATTATAGAATTAGCAACATGTGACAAATTACTGAGATTGAATTAATAACTGTTGGTCCGCCGGAAAAGCCAGTGACGACATGTCGCTTTAACATTAAAATGACAACTAAAAACTACACTGTCGTTGGCGTTTGGAAATCGCTGTACACCCGAGACCAAGCAACTTCATAAGCTGCAAGTTACCCTTGTGACAATCGCGTCGCGTCATGGTTGCTTCAAAACGTGACAAATCACGATTTAAAGTCACCGCGATATTTTTAACTCATGTTCGCACACTAGGCTGTTTCTTACACGCCTTTCTGCGATCAAAAGCGCTGAACGCTAAGCCTACGTTCTTTCATTGTCTCGAAACAAAGCGTCTCTTAATAAAGAACTATGTAGTACATAGAACTTATGTGGAGCTCGAAGCTTAGATTATTGCGAGAAAGTTAAATACTGTGGGGCTCCATGCCGAGGAAAAAACTAAAGCACCAAGTTATATTTTTCTGCCCTCTTCTGTGAGTTGTCAAGTCGCTTGCTTAGAAAGAGATGCAATACTACATTTAGTGGTTCACAGTGGCCACAGAATTCGGATTTTTTTTGGATGTTTGCACTGCCTTATTTTTTATCATAGATATCTCCATACCTTTTCTTTGTCGTTCGTTATACCTTGTAAAATATAGCTTGATACCTGTGACATTACCAAACGTTTTATGAAGACAGCTACAACCCAAATTTTATTTTTAAAAGTTCAAATTTTTTAACATAAAAACGACGTTTGTGTATAAAAATAAAACACATTTTTAAAAACAATCATGTAATTATAAAGATACCAGTAAAAATATGAGTAATTTAAATAATATTTAATATTTCTTAAATAATTTTTGATTCTTAGCTTACTTTATACATGCACTTTGAAGAGCTCTAGGGACGTGCAAGTGACTGACAGATGATTATCGATAAAATAATACTATGAAAATTTCACTAGTATAAAATGTAGTTATTTAGTTTAACAATAATGGTTTCGCGTGCTGGAAACAAGCGGGCGCCATCGTTTTTGAGTCAGTACGAGTGCTGACGCGATGCAGACGCCTTGTATACGCTACCATTGTTTTGTTGATATTTGTGTTACTATGGTGTTATTTGTGTTACTTTGTTTGGTGTTACCTTTTTTTTTGTTTGGTGTTACCTTTTTTTTTGTTTGCCAAAATGCCGAAAAGACAAAAAAAGACTGTTTTGAATAGTGAGTGTCGCGAATGTGTGATCCGTATGCGCGATTATTTTGAATTATTTTTGTTTTATTTCATTTAAGTCAACTACAAATACATTTATTTTTAATTTACATCTTTACAATGACAATGACTACAATGTCACTATTAATAATACTCATGACGTCACAGACATCGATAAGCTACGAAACACGCCTCCATCCCTAGTAATATCATTCCGACAAACGTCACAGGTATCAAGCTATATTTTACAAGGTATAAAGAATCAATTCTATTGTGACCGCGACTTGACATATTCAGACTGTTATGTCAATCAGTCATGTTACACAGTACCTACGTCTGAAAGTCTAGTCTTATTTATAATGTGAATTAATTCAGTGTTGTTATTAGGACTAAAGTAATAAAGCGTTATAAAATAAACATGAAAGATACTAAAGAAAGAACAATGTCCGGCAGTAGCGGTATGCTAAGTAATGATTATACGGACGCCTTTAGCCATATAAACGAGAGACCGGTGGATGATATATCATTAGAATTTTTTTATAAACCTCACACTATAACACTGCTGGCAGTATCAATTGCATCCGTGATTTACACAGCGTTTGTAAGGTACTCTCTACATTTGATCTTTATGTCTTTTATAATTAAGTTATCATATGATGTAACCATACTTCTTGAGTTAGGATGTGGTTATTTATGACCCTAACATTGACTAATACTCCTTATTTTATTTTACTACTTGTTGCATACTAGCCTAGCTTTTGCTGTAATTCCTAACCACATCAATATTATGACTCTTTAAAACAATATTCAAGAATTAATCATTCTTACAATGCAAATTACTTGATACCCAATGTACTATAATTCATAAAAACTTGCAGAAAGAATCGATTATGTGTATTTATAATAATTTAATTAATTGCAGAGATGAATCCAGAATTCAAGAAAATATTTGGTCAGGAATTTGTTGTGTGGTGTTCTTCTTTCTCATAATATCAGTACTAACATTCCCTAATGGACCATTCACTCGGCCACATCCAGCTGTCTGGAGAATCGTCTTTGGAGCATCAGTACTGTACCTGCTTGCACTGTTGTTTTTATTGTTCCAAAGTTATTCTACAGTTTATGAGATTATGTATTGGATTGACCCCAACCTTCGTAACTTCCACATTGATATGGATAAGGTAATATGTTCAAGTAGAATATTATTTATTTATAACACTGTATATAAGGTTGAAACAACTAAAATTAAATTATTGTTTTAAAAATTTCGTGTAAGAATAACAAAGTTAACCTAAGGAATTAAACAATTGAATTGAACACTTGTGAATTAGTTTTTCTTTTGAGTTACTAAATTATAATACATCAATAATAAGGGCCATTAACACAATGAACCTTAGAGGCAGCATATTCATGTTAGCTTTTCAATGCTAGCGGTTGCTGTATTGTGTTCAGAAAATAACCTTTGTATCATTGCATGTGTGCCAAATATTGTAATAGCTGTTTTTTAATTAGCATTTGCTAATTCAATGTTTAAGTAGATCTCTATAAATAGACCAAATATCTTATACCATTAAATCTATTTTTTTATAATCCATGCTGTAGTAATAATAATATGAAATGTGAGAGTGGTATACCAGAAATCAAAAGTTATTAATCTTAAGTCCAGTTAATTTAAATTGGTAACAATTTATTTTGCCTTTTTTTACCTAGCCTTTTGACTTTGGTCATCATTATATACATGACATAAAATGAATGTTAGTGATTAATCTCATACCCGTGTAATATTTGTAGTAGTTGTGATATTATAATTGCACAATGTTTAAAGATTTTTCAAGTGTATGTTTTTATAGTATAATGTCATATGTGCCTATATTTGATATCTATAAATTATTTGTTAAAAGGGAAATAAAAGGAGCATGTTTCAATATATCCTTCTTTTTCAGGAGTATGCTGTTAATTGTTCAGATATAAGTTTGGCTAAAGTCTGGTCTCATGTTGATGTGTTTGCCTGGGGCCACTTCTTGGGATGGATGTTCAAGGCTATACTATTTAGGCATGCTGGTCTGCTGTGGGCTATATCAATAATGTGGGAAATAACTGAAATAGCTTTCGCACATTTACTTCCTAATTTCTTAGAATGTTGGTGGGATTCAGTGATACTCGATGTCTTAGTATGCAATGGTCTAGGAATATGGTGTGGGCTTAAGATTTGTAAAGCCCTGGAGATGAGAGAATACAAGTGGGTCAGCATAAGGTAAAAGACTTGTATTTCGTAATAAGGATTTGTTGCTGTTATAACCATAAGCTTAATACCTACATTACTAAATTATTTTGAATCAGGTGATAAGTTATTTTCGTCCTCTATCCTATGTCTATGTATATAGATTTTAATATAGATTACACCTTCTCTTGAAATTTTAATCATTATGGAGTATTTGACAAAAAAAGCAAGTAACTCGTAGATTCTCTAGATAGATTGCTGGAACACAGAAATGAAGACGAAACAGAGTCTTGAAATCTCATGTGATGTCACATCTTAGTGCACTTTTTACTGGTCTACTGGCAATAACCATACTAGTCCCCACTTCCATTTGATGCATACTTTCGTATTTCTTTTATTGCATTGATAAAAAAAACATGTGACAGACAAATTCGATTTTTTTTAGTTAAATACAAAAATCAACTGTTAAATATGCAAGTAGTGTCCCTACATATTTAACAAATGATTCATTATAATGTGTATGGTAATGTAATCTGCAATTAAAATACTATGTCACACTAATCCAATGTTTGTGTTATAGGGATATTTCTTCTACTACGGGAAAAATAAAGCGAGCAATATTGCAGTTCACTCCTGTGCAATGGACTCCAGTCCGGTGGTTAGATCCTACCAGCACATACATGAGATTCTGTGCTTTGAGTCAACTGGTTGTATTTTGGCAAATATCTGAACTAAATACGTTTTTCTTGAAGCACATATTTGAAATGCCACCCTCACATCCTCTCGTGATCGCGCGCCTATGTCTCATAGGAGTCATTGTCGCTCCGTCAGTAAGGTAATGCATTCATTTTATTTTCATTGTTCTTTATACAGTATGTTAAGTTACACAATGGCTTCTTGATCGTATCTGTTATTGAGTAAAAATAAAAGTTAAGATAATGCAATATAGGCGTGAGTCAATGGTATATAACTGTGAAATAAATGGAGTGCTTTAAGATAATAGGGTTTAGTTTAAAACCTTAATAAACCATACTATAATCTTGATAACTAAAATAGATTTATATGATTCATAATTTCGTTTCAGGCAATATTACACTTACGTAACGGATCCCAATTGTAAGCGAGTTGGTACCCAATGTTGGGTATATGGAGCTATTATGGTTACAGAATCGATGTTGTGTATAAAAAATGGAAAAGAACTCTTTGGTCAAGCACAAGTGTGTAATGTGATTGTGTGGCTAGTCATTCAAATTATGGTTTCAATTGGCTGTGTGAATGGGGTTGTGCTCTACCATAGATATTTCGAGGTAAGCTATCTAACCACCTTTATAAATGGAAAAAAGGGTTCGTCATTGACTATATACCAATCACCTCTAAATATGCGAAAAAAAAGTAAAATATATATTTTTTTTATTTCCAGCCAAATAGTGAATCGAACGCGGAAAGTCCTAAGAAGGACGACTAAAAAGTTGGTAAGTGTTCCCATTTTATCTCTCTTATCATTTCATTGATTTAATACCTAACACACAAGAATGTTGATATTAGATAACAAATAATTCAGCATTAGAATTGTGTTTCATATTTATCAGGTCTTTATTTTGTGTTTCAGAATGGACGACTTTATTAAGAAGATTTCATTAGTTAATTCTGTGATGTAGTATATCAAAGATAACTGGTGTTGTGCGCTAATTAAATGTTATAATACATATCTGTTAAAAATCGCTTCCTGTTTGACCTCTGTGGCTATGACCGACGTTTTTATCCAAATCAGAAATCTAATGCATTTAGAGACAGGTATTGGGCAACATTAACCTTATTTCTGACCCTAAATGTGTTGGTTTTACAGAAAAATTTCCCGAACCCTCAGAGAATCTAATAAAATCAGAAATGACAAAAGGCCAAAGACTTCCATAACTGTTTCTATGAAGAACTGGATAAAAGTGACATTAAAATTACTACCCCATGTAACTAGTAGTAATTGCATTTTTCCATAGCTTTACCTTCGTTGAAAACATTATTATACAATTATGATATGCTCACTGTTAATTTCTAAACAACTGCTCAATTTTATACTGCCTATTCTTATGATGAAGACGTTAATCTTACCAATTCTTACCAAAAAAGTAACAACCAGTCAGCGGCAGTTAAGGTCCAATAAAGTCATTAACTAATTTCTGTGTCAACCAGCCAAGTACTAGGGTTGCCTACAGGTCTACGTAACAGGACTGCCTGTAAGGATTCCCCTGTGTTTCTACTAGCGGCAAATCTGACTGGTCCTAACGTGTACAGCCTGCACTAACCGGCATTTCCAGAACCGGGGGTTGATTAAGATATTTATTAATAAAAACACGATTAACTAAGTAAATTTAATAGCTATTTTAAATCCAGTGAAGGCAATTTGATTACCGATTACTACTCAGAATATCTTTTCATCTTCTAGTTGTAAAAAAAATAATCTGTGTCATAGTTGCAGAGTTTTGCCTGTACTTTATTGAACGGGTATCAAATCAAATAGCGCATTCTTACCACGGAGTTGTTAATAATAAGCATACTACCTAAACTTTTACTACGTGTAATAAATTAGATAATGTGTGGTCTTTCTCTAGAATAATTTGGTTTAGTGGTCTTGTCTAAATACAATATAGGTACCTACTTTGAGCAGGCTGATTTAGGTACTAGGCCTACTTGGTTATTGAACTAGTAATGTTCAAGCAACTGTACCTACGTACAGACATTTTTACTAACTGTGAAATTGTAATAAAAAAATCTTAGTGAATTATTCGCGTTCGTGTCATACGCGAACAAGTTACAATGAAAACAAATTAAATCAGCTTAATTATAATTATTGGTACATATAAATATTATCCTGTAAATAGCTAAACTGATTTTAATGAAACTAAATCTTGGCTATGTTTCGGGCTTTATATAAATAATTATAAATATTAAGATGATTTAGAAGAAAGTAATATATACTTACCTTATGTTTGTATGTCTGATGTTCTCTAGTTTTAGTGTATTTGTGCATTGAATTCTGTGACAAATTTGACGGGTATGGAATTTGACATTGTTTTTAAACTGTTATATATTTAAGGTGAATGATGAGTAAATGGATACACAAAAGGTGTTTTAGTTAGTGCATTATCATTGAAACGTGCTATAGTTAAGAAAGAAACCAAATGTACCTATATTTAAATACCTAATAAAAAAGGCGTTAGAAACTCAATAAATTTGTTTTTAACAGCGCTATCCATTATCCAAGGATTCAAGTACCCTGTGTTAGTTATATGTACCTAACGATATTGGTACCATTTCAGACTTGATCAAATAAACAGATACACAGTCTGGTGATGACGCTTTCCGCATTAAACTGCTAATTTATGCCGCTATAGATGTATCTCATAAAAATAATTTTATATTTATTACTTGTAGTAGGTTATCTTATATCTTCACCTTCACCTACATTATCTTTAGAAACCGTTATCTTAAAAGCAGGAAAATGGAAAACTCAAATCTGTCGTTCGCCGCACTAACTCCATCTAGCCAAGCACTTAGTATTAGACGACATTGTATGCAAAAGCTCTAAAATGGCTTTAATTGAACCAATATCGTTAGATAATTATCATTTTTAATTTATAGAGAAAATAGAGATTGTTATTTTCTTTTAATAAGATAAAATTGATTAATCAACCTGCCTTAGCTAAACAACGTAGGTTTGACTGTATAATATGTCGCTCCACTCGACCGCACATCAGTGGTACATACTAAAATTTAGGCAAATTGTTATTAAATACACTTTGTAAATTGAAGGTAGGGTCATGTGTTACCACTATTTCCTCACGAGCCAGCGCCATTATTTTCAGTTGTGTCGGTCTTTGCTGCGAAATACCCTTATCACAAGAAAAATCCTGACTCGTCGTGAGATGCAGTCGAAAGCAAATCTACTGGTGGTAAACTGTGCTATCAGAGGTTTCAAGGTGGAGAAAGAATAATTATGTTTGTTACCTATTGTTTATAGTGACGTTTTGCGGACGACCTGCTATATTACAAATATTCATCTATGTTAAGATGAGGCTAGGTCAACACAAACAAAACATAAAATTATATTTATTAGTACTTTGCTCAGTAATAAATACAGATATTATAAACGGATATTTTTTTTCATTTCCATTCGAGTTGATATTCACGATAAAAAACACTTCTTACTGTCAAACAATTAAGCACTTTATCTGGTTTTCGTTATTGTCTGTTTTAGAGTTTCATTCAACGCTCCACCAACCGTGCACGCCCTTAGTATTCTTAGTACTTGTTCTTTAGAAAAAGTTGCAAGTAGTAACATCATGGAAGCTTTTATATCCAATTTGTAATTTGATATTCAAATTGCGTTCTAGTTACAACCAAATGTCTGACCTGACCTGAAATTGAGGTTTAACAGTTTTTATTTTTGTTAATTTTTTTTTGCGTTAAGATTAACTTTTTTGGAGTGCTTTTAACTATTCTTCGTCTTTTGCATCAGACCTCTATTGACAGTCACAACCGATCAGTAAGGTTTCCAAATATTACTGTTATAATTAATACAAATTAATCAAGTCCAAACACAAAATAGCTACTGTGATTCCTTTAGGAGTTTTGTCAAATATCTCTTGGCTCCATCATCAGATCTACTTCAGACTTTTGTTACATTTTGGTGTTTTTAATTACATAATTAAAAAACTTAAAATCGCAGTAGACGCCCCTACAATTTTTGAAGTTCCTCTCGATTCCTCTGGTCTGCCATAATCAGACCCTGACTTTCTTATCATGGGACCACCTTAAAAATTTGCAAATCGATTCAGGCCTCTTCCGAGTAATCGGTGAACATGTAGAAAAACAAAGATGACGACAAATTGAGAACCTCCTCCTTTTTGAAGTCGGTTGAGAATAAAAAAAACTAACAATTTTGAATACATAATATAAGCTATATTTAAATAATATACTAATAAAACAATTACAATAACGAAAGTTATCAAACTTCTATTAATTTTCCAGAACAGCAATTACAAGGGTAGAAGTTTTTAAAGTCAATATTTTTCTTTTTAGGATCAATTAATGAATTATTTTTAAGGTTAGATAGTAAAGTCATAACTCTTTCCATATCCAAACGTTTCGATTCAGTTAAGAAATAAGAAGATAGTTCTTTATCGTCGGCAAACCTGGCCAGTATCCCGGTAAGTTCTTCCAGTTCGGACTGCAGTTTCCCGCATTCCTGTTGGAATACTTTTAACTGAGCACTTCTTTCCTCATCGCGCCGTTTTAATAAACTTCTTTGTTGCTGGTATAAAGCAACGTATTCACAAATGGTTTCAGTTTCATTTTGAAGCTGCAAAATGATGTGTTCCAGTCGATGCTTTTCATCCGATAAATCGGCAACTTCGCCCATTATTTTCAAAAATCGATCCTGAAGTTTTAGCATCGCTTCTTCTTTTTGAAGCCTTAAGCTATTTTTGTCGTCTATTTGTTCCGATAACGACTTGTGGTTTGAATGCAAAAGATGTTCTGCTTCTTCTTCGATCACCGTTTCCTCTTTCGCTAAACTATTATCTACTGCTTCTAGCACAGTTGGACTATCACTTTTACTTAAATTTATTAACAGCTCGCATTGCTTCTCCATCTCTCTATAACTTGATTGTAGTCGAATCATCTCGTCATCTTTGGCTTTTAATTTAACTTGCATTTCCTTTGCCTTTTCTTCTACTTCAGCTAATTTAATTGTGAGTTCCCGGTTTAAATACTTTTCTGCTGCAATTTTTTCGGTTAACTCCAGTTTATCTTTACTCTGAAAAGTAAACACGAAAAAATTTACTTACTGCTTTTGGGGTGTTAATTTTTTTTGTGATATTATTGATAAATAAAAATCAGGCTTTTTATATTAATGAGGCTAATAATCATATCTTATTCTTATTAAAGGCGTAAGAAATGAGACCTGTAGTATTGAAACTAAACATTAAATAAATACCATTTTTACGAAATCATCTTCTAATCCTTGCAAATCTTGCTTCAGTTTTTTGTTCTGTTCAGTTGCCCTTTGTGCAGCAATTTTATCGCTTGCCATGTCAGCATTTAACTTTGATAGGCTAATGTTTTCATGATTACATTCTGCTTCTTTTACTTCGGATAACTCCTTCACTTTAGCAATACTTTCGGAATATCGTGTTTGTAGTTCCTCATACTCACTTTTTAGCTTATTTAATTTTTCCTACAATAAAGAAGATATATTAAAATTAAATATTACTCTCCAAGTTATAAGCTAAGAAATAAAATCATGGGCACAAATTGTCTTAAATAAAAATAAAAAATTTAACTAAACGAATCTTGATTACATAGTACAGCTAGTTTTTATAAATATTTAACATCATGTTCAGTAAAAAAAAAAAATACAATGATTTTTGGGTGGCATTATTATTGTAAGCCTATGTAGTGCCACTGCGGAAGTAAGGCCTCGCTCTCCTCATTTGATTTGTCTTTCACTAAGGCTAGCATAGCCCAGTATATGAGAATCAAGCTTATTGCACCATCTTTACATTAGCTTACCACATGGTATCATGTGGTCTTGTGGAATCCACACATTTTATTATTACAATATTATAATTACATTGGTGAGTAATACCAAGGAATACCAAACTCACAAAAAGTTAAGAGTTACTTACCTGAGTATTATTCAATTCGTCTTGCAAATCTTTTAAAACATCAGTATCATGACTCTGATCTTGTATTTTATATTTATCAAGTTTGTAATTCTGTATTCTGATTTCCATGTCACTTATTTGCTCTATGAGGCTGTTTTCTCTATTAGATAAATTATCAACTTCTCTGGTTAGGTCTTCATTTTTCTTCATAACTGCTTTTAATTGCTCATTTAATTCAGCTACGTAATGTTCATAGTGCAAGTTCATTTGGTCTCTCTCTTTTTGTAAAGAATTCAGTTGCTGTTCCAAATTTGATATTTTTTGCAACATAGCTTCTGTATTTTCAGTATTAGATGCTTTTCTATTTGGTTGGCAATCTGGAGTACCATTTGTTAGTTGTTGAAGTTGCAGGAGTATAACATCATATTGGTTTTGAAGATTAAATAATTGGCTGTGAAGTGAATCAGTTTCTGCTTCCTTAGCACTGACAACAGTTTTAGTAAACTCTAGTTGTTCTATCAAATTACTGTTTTCTTCTGTTAATAATGATTTAACAGAATTCAACTCAGTTATTTTTGCATCTTTAATTGATATTTCTTGGGTAACGGTGATATATTTATTATTAATGTTTTTTAGCTCATTTTCTAATTCAACAATTTTTTTATTGCATGCTTTATATTCATTGATTACTAAAGCATGATTCAACTCTAGTTGACTCAACTTTGATTGCAAGTCATGAACTTGTAACTCCAGGTTTCTTTTATTTGAAATCAATATTTCTGTTACATTTATATCTGTTTGGGACGATGGAACTGGTGTTACATCATTTTGATTAAATTTTGTTGTATTTGTAACACCTATTTCAATAACCTCAGAAACTTCACTGTTTGTATTATCCGGGTTAATAACAAATTCCTCATCATTTCTTGGCACTGATTGCACAGAATTTTCATTGGTCACTGAATTATCAATATCATCCTTTTGGATGCCAAATGATTTTTTTTCCTGATGATCTTTTAACTGAAATAGTGAAATATAAAGTGTTTATAGTTACATATTCTGAAATTTTAAGTTTTGTTAAAGTCCAAATACTTTTCGAGAGCTTTAGGGCCCAATAACAGTTAATTTTCAAATAGTTTAAATAAATCTTATCTAATACATCATGCAGCTTTGGAAAAAGTGGAACACACGCTAGCTGGATGTTAACGATGAGAGAGACAGAGATATGCGTAATGATAACAATACATCGCGCATTCCGAGTCTGTGCACTGTGATTATGAATGACGTGTCAACAAGAAAAGTTGTTTTTTTTTATAACGAGGTCGGTATGTAAAGAGTTTCGCTAAAAATGCTAAGTACTATTGCTAGCACATTAAAGATATATTCTTTTAAAGGGATTACACAATCTATTTGATCACAACTTCTAATATCAGAAGTGTTTGATATCAATAATTACCTTTTTCCGTGCCAATGCTAGCTTCGCTGCTCTATCTTCCATTTTATGTTATTGATTTCTGCACTATTTACTTAAGGCTGCCAAAATAATTTAAGTTAGCATATATATGAATGTAACTTTGTTATTAATCTTAATAATTCACATCCATAGTCCTTTTTGATATCAGATTGTCAGGTGTCAGTCAAGTGTCAAACATAGTAATGTCATTTTTTCACAGTGTGGCGTCGCGTAGGTATGGAGTCGCGTTACCTACAAATTTAGAAAGCATTCTTTTTATACTATTTCTACCACAGGCCTAGTATATTTCTACTTTTCATTGAGGCATACTTCCAGTGAAATTGGTTTCTTTAAAAAAATACTAAAACCATTGATAATCTTGTTGTAAGTGTTGTGGCAGCAATATATAAAAAATATAACATTAGCAACTCCTAAGAACCTCAAATAGGCTTTCTCTCTTTTACTCTAGAACTCCGATTTGAGTCTTTTGGTTGACTCACTTGGAACGTGTTGCCAGAGTGCCAAGTCGCTAGATATAAAGATTTTGCGAAGCGTCTTGTTGCCACTTTCAATGACCCAAAGGCTAGTTTTTACCTTACACTGAGGATTAGCATTGCCATCTAACGTGGCAATGACGTTGGCCTTTTGCGTCGGCAATGATGCAGACGAATTGTATGAAGATTTTTTCTGAAAATTTGCAAAATATACTTGTTTGTAATTATATAGTTCTTTTTTCCTTGAAATGAAAATTAGTATTGCCTATCTTTTGTACCGGACACGAGTTTATAAAACGATTAGTCCCCCTCAGTAGAAACAGAACCACCTTTATACATTTATTTATAGATACGCGTTTTTCCGCCAAACAAAAAAAGCATAAAAAATAGATGTTGGCCGATTCTCAGACCTACTCAAAATAAGTATGTAGAGATAAGTATTAAAATACAGCAGATTAATTTAAATAGGTCAGTTTTAAAGCGTTATCAACAATATGCAACTGCGTCGTCCTATGTATGGTCATAGGTCTTCAACGTCGGTTTCTAACACAGCATCATACACTCACACTCGTTAAAATGTATTTGGTCACGTCTTCGTCAACAGAATGATACTAATATGTATTGTAAGAGTGGAAGTTTGTGAGTATGGATGCTTACTACTCTTTCACGCTTGAACTGTTAGATTAATTTTGATGACATTAGGTATGAAGTTAGCATCCAGGATATGGACTGCCATAGGCTATTTTCTAATCTACTGCGTCAGAAGGGTAATGTTTTTGCAACGATAACAATCATTCGCGCAGAAGTCACGGGCACCAGCTAGTATGGACATTAAGGAATGATTAAATCATTGAAGTAGGCAACTTTCAACAACTTCGTTTCTTACAATAAAATCAAAACTTAATATTAAGTTGTAGTGCTCGTCATTTGTCTTGAGACATTGTATCAAGATAAATGATGAACGGTAAAACGACACCGACATAAAATCCGGTTTGAAGAACAACTAAAGCGGGTGGTATTTGTTTGAAAAAAAAACATTATTTCAAACAAATGTAGAGAAAAAAAAAAAGATATCAGTTCTATGTTTATTTTATGATTTGTCACATAATTATTATATAATACATTCATTAATAGAGCAGTGTAAACAATAAGAATACATGTAATAAATATTTTATCACATTCAGTGTTTGACTTAAATCTTACATTAATAACTAAATTAAAAATGAGAAATAATAATAAAACCAGGAATAATTTTAGCTTTTTCACTCGTCCTCAATGATTTATTTATTTACTCGAAAATTCTAACTTACTTTTAATACAAACAGTAGTCAAAAAGAAACTGAACTACATGATTTGTAAGAGATCTCTAAAGTGTCAATAGTTTATCGTATAAACTACGTAATGAAATTCTAAGCCACATTCTATATGTCGTTAATAATTCTGATTGTAAATAACGCTATTTAAGTTTGTTCTAATTGAATAATATGTAGTATTTCTATTAACTAATACAATAAAGTACTGATGAAGAACCCTTGAGTACAACTGTGGACCTGTGTATGTGGAGTATCCAGTCTTCTGTTATTATTAATATACAAGTTTAAAATAAGAATGTTATTCTTATAACTAAGCTAATTCTTATTCTAGAAAAGCCGGAAATCAGAAAAAAATAAAATAGATTATTCTATTTTATAAGATTACTGAAGTTTTATTAATAATCACTTAACAACCATAATTTCTTCAAGGAAGAAATTAGACCACTGTCTTGGAATAAAATAGTAATAACAGTGGATATTTTTAGATATATTTTATATATAGGGATGAATTTAATGATTTGTATTCATTGTATCTGTCGATTGGCGTCCAGAGCTTGATCTTAACTCCCGCCGTGGGCACGAAGAAGGCATTTCTTCAGATGACTTACGACTTTTCTTTCTGTTACATCTACGTCCAACATCATTGGCAGACATATCTCCAGCATTTGAACCATCTTCATTGGCACCACCGTCTTTCATTTCATTTTCAAACTTATCTGTATCATCATTTAACGTATTTATATCACTACCTTGAAGATTGGGATCATCATGATAGGAACTTATTTGCTTGTTTTGAGATTTTTCTTCTCTATCAAAACTGGTGGTTGACGTTGTCATTTCCGTTGGTGTTAATTTAGTCACAGAAGCATCGAAGTCGGCTTTCATTCCTGTTTTTATCACTGTTGAAGGAGCGATTAAGTCTTCAAGGTCCATTTCCCCCGTGTGTGTAGAGTGGTCAGGAGGCTTATCAATTACTTTCTTTTCAGAAGCAGGATTCTCTTTTACCTTTTTAGCAGAATTTAACTCTGATGCTGTTAGTGCCAAATTTTCAGGTTCATTGGTAATTTCTTCATGAGTTCTTTTATGAGATAATGAAATTCCGGAAGGTCCCTCTTCAGAAGGGATTGTCCTAGATATGTAGTCAGAGGATTTTACGAGTTTTTCAGAAATATCCTTGTCGTCTTTAGTTTTTTTAGATTCTCCTGAACTCACAAGGCTGGCACTTAAGGCTCCAGAAGCCATTTGCTCTAAAAGCATTTTGCTTATGTCAATATCTTTTTTGTCACCTTTTAATAGTTTTTCCTGAACTGCAGCAAATTCAGGTGGGACTTGGGACCTCAATGCATCAAATGGCAGTTTCTTTTTATCAGTCTTAGATAAGTCAGTAGCTGTGGCTTCATGGCTATCAATGTCCCGAGATCTCTTGTCCGGTCTTATAATTGATTCATAATTTAAAGATTGCTTTGAAAGAGATTCAAGTAGATAGGGATCTGGAGGTAAATGAATTTGTGGTAGTTGACTTGATTGTTGTCGGTCTGATACTTTTTGTTGCCGAGATGTAGATGAATTCGTAACAATAGTTGATGATCGAGGTGTAGTAGTTTTCGCCGTGCTACGTGCAGTGTTATGGCTTGAACCCTGCATAGTAGAGGCTCCCGAACTAGCTGCGATGTTATTGCTTAATAAGCCTAAAGCGTCATAAGCCGATGACATCCCAGAATGCATACCAAATGGATTTAGACCACTTAATCCTAATTGAGGATATAACATATTTGGATTTGGAAATACAAATGGAAATTGTGAGTTTGCAGATTTGGAACTTGAAGGATTCCCACTCTCTGTAGGTTTTCGAGACTTAGATTTATTATCACTTGGAACACTGGGTGCCCCAAGATTATTCATATCTAACGAAGAGAAACCAGGAAGCCCCAATCCGGCTAAGTTGGCGAATATGTTCCCACCGGCAATATTACCCAACAAATTTGGCATACTGTTAAATGAATTCAATAACGGGTTATTTTTGGGATCGAAACTACTCAAGCTTGAAAGTAACTTTGGGTCGAAGGTGTTCAGCAGCTTTGGATCAAAACCAGTCAAATTAGACAAGGTTGCAGCTAACGTTTTAGGGTCAAATGCACTGAGACTTGATAGACTTGCTAAAATTGCTGGATTCAAACCAGCTAAACTTTGATTCATATGTGAATTTGAACTCATAACATTTGCAGATGGAGAATCAAGAGTAGGAGGTCGCCCTTTCTTGCGTTCACTCATGCTAGCATTACTAGCTTGCATTGGTGAATGTCTCTGGCTACGCACATCTTGAGGTAACTTTATGTGCTCTTTTATACCTTCTGTCCACTTAGAATCTATGTCATACATAGGATTTTCAGCAATCCATTGAGCCAAATGTTTTAACTGTGGTGCTTTTGGTCCAACTATTCGCTTGCCAGTTACTCGATGTACCACAGGCACATGTTCTTCAGGTGCTAATCGTGGTGCCACACCTCGACGACGTGTATCAACTGTAGCCTGTTCAGCTAACCACTTGTTTACTTTCGCTTCATGAGAATAAGATTTCATTGGAGGCACAGCCGAAGTTTTAGACATTTTCGTTTGTTCAAGAGATTGTTGCAAAAACGATGATAACTCCTTAGATGTAGCCTGAGGTGAAGGAACATTGGTCACTGTTACCGAAAATGGTTTTTGAACAGAAGAACTAGCCGACGAAGAAGGAGGCGCCGCTGGTGTAACTGTCACGTCAGGCAGCACGCTGGCGCCGCGGCCGCGCGGGCTGTCCGACGCAGGACCAGATGGGCTCTTGCATTTAGCCGCCGATAATCCTAATACAATTTCATCCAACTTTTTCCTTTTCTTTTCTTTTCCCACTATCTGCTCTGGAGCAGGCTAAAAGAGAAATAATTAACTTTATTAAAATAGTAGTTTTTATTATTATCATATAATGGGATTGCTAAGTATTAGTCTTAGGATATAACCGATAAAATAAATAATAATCGTAATGGAAAGTTAAGTCAAATCGCTATGTTATTTCAACTAAAGAGAATAATGACATGAATTAAGAAAGAAATAATAAGATCCCAATGCATATACTAAAATGTTATGTTGAATAAAATCGTACCACATTCTTTCTTTTCATGAGCCTCGAAAGAGTGTCGTCGAGTCGGCTGCGGGATTGCTGGGCGGGAGACGCGTCGGGCAGCGGCGTGCGGCGGCCGAGCGAGAAGTCGTGCACGTCGCTGAGGTCGAGCGGCGCGGAGAGGTCCACGGCGGCGTCGGAGGGCGCGGGCGCCAGCGGGCGCTGGTGCGCGGGCGGGGGCGCGCCCGCCTCGCCCGCCGCCGCGCCCGCCGCGCCGCCCGAGTGCGCGGCCTGCGGCGACGACAGCAGCGCGTGCAGCTTGGCGCGGTCGGTCTCCACGTCGATGGCGATGTGCCGCTTGGGCCCCTGCTTGCGCTCGTCGTGCGCGTCGGGCGCGGCGCGGGCCTCGGGCTTGGCGGCGGCGGGCCACTCCCGGTTCTGGACGGCGTGCGCGATGTGGTGCAGGCGGGTCTCCAGTGCGCGCTCAGAGAACCAGCGCTCTGGCGGAAGTGTCTCTTCTATTCGGCCGAGCTTTGCGAGTGTTTCTAATTCAGAGAGAGCATCGGTATCGTCGTCGACGACTCGGTCGCAAGCATTGGAGGTTCTTTTGCTTCGTCTAAGTGACATGCGAGTTTCACCTGCAGTTTCTTCAGATACAGTTGTGTCTTCTTCGTCGGATGAGATTTTTTGCGCTTCAGTTCGTGTACTACTTTTATGGCTCGAGTACCATTTGCCCGCGCAATCAGCAAACGGCATTTTAGGATCACAAAACAGTTTACTATATGTATCCCCCAAACCATGCCTGCAAAAATGGAAAACATATTACTAAAAAGATATCTCTTATATAAGAATAAAAACAACAAACGAAAAGTATGTTACAAGTGTCATGTTAATGTTAGAAGTATAATAGTATTGTTTCTTAATAAAAGAGCACATTTGGTGAAGAGTAAATTGTATTGTAAAAGTAACTAAACAAAAAATTACTCGCACTTACTTGCATACACCCAAAACCAACAGCTTGTCATGTCGAGCAGGCTGCCACCAGGGCGGTGTTTCTGGGGAGCGCTCGCACAAAGCCAGTCGAGTGTCCAGCGCCGGGTGTGGGGCCACCTCCTCACGCAATACCCGTAAGAGATCAATTCTGTTCAAAAGATTTGTTTTATTTAGTAACATATAATATTTATTACAAAGAAGATTAAGTTGGAAACTACTGGTTTGAACTGAAATAACGTCCGTGTGTTGAGTGACTCTGAGAAATCTACATGCTTTGAAAATAACTGCATTTTACCATTTCTGAACATAGTAGTATAGTCTATAAACCCAATTCTTAAGGATTGTAATTTAATGTCAAATATTTAGTGTTTAAGATTTACCTTTCGAGAGTAGCAATGGCTCGTTCTTCACCAATAGGTTCCGCTTTTAAATCAGCCCTTGTGGGTAATTCAGCTTCTCCCACAGACAACCCACACTGGCGTTTGCACATGGCCATGAAAGCCTTGAGATAATCAGTTAAAGCATCATCACTTTTAGTGTCTAACCGGGCAAGTGTTCTAAATCGACCCCAACGAAGACTTTTAGTAGTTGGGTCGAACTCTACTCCATAGGACGCTACAGTTCGCCGGAAAGCCTCTTCATCAGCACGAGTCCAACGCCACTGAGACACCTCATCTCTGGCCAGCTGATCCATCCGCTCTCGTCGCTCCATCTTCTGGATGAAATTCTAACTTAATAATCTTACAGGTACACAATGAATGCAACAATTCAGCAAAATGATAATAGAAATTAAAGATATTACATAATAATTATTCTTTGTAATTGTATCTACTGTAATAAATATATGTTATACTTGTAATACTGTGATTTGACTATTTTAAATCCTTTTCAGTATTACATACATAAATGGCATCAAATTTTATAGGTAGAAGAGGGATACACAACTATACATACTACAAATTCCAAAAGCCTTAAAGTAAAAGGTGACCATTCTGTTGGTCTAGTGGTTAGTGACCAGTAAGTTTGTTTATATTATTGATTATTTGTTGTTTCTGGGTGTAACTTATCTATAGTATGTGAGTATTTACAAATATATATTGTATATGTATGTATGTTTATCAGTTGACTAGTATTTTAGTATGTTTAACTTGAGACTAGATGTCGTGTGAATGTGGAGCAATCTATACATATAAAAATGAAACCCGTTTTCCTTGGTCACGGCATCACGCGTGAATGGCTGGACCGATTTCACTAATTCTTTTTTTGTTATATTTGTTATTATTAGGAGAAGGTTCTTACGGAAAAAAAATATTAAGAAAAGACCTTGGTTTTTTTGTCCCTTTACCACGCGGGCGAAGCCGCGGGCAGAAGCTAGTATTATAATAATAACGAAAAAAAAAACACGTCAATTCTATGTTTTTCCTTTCTTTACTTTGCTGTAATTAATGAATGACTTATGACCAGTTCAGTTGAGCTCAGCAAGGCAGCATTATAAATTTAGTTATTACGCACCTTAGCTCTTTGTTGCATTTTAAGCTCTTCCCGTTTGTAGTTCCTTTGATAAGCTGTGATAAGTCTACGGAGTCTGGTGTTTAGATCTTGCATGGAGGGCCATAAATGACCGCCGCTGCTACTTTGTGTACTGTCGTCATCAGGTCGAGGAGAAGCCGCAGGAGATGTCGCTCCAGCTCCGCTCGATACATCATCTGTACAATCTTCGTCGCCAACTACACTACCTCGCACCTTTCTTTCTTCACTCCTGTTACACAATATATGGGGAATGTTGAATTTAAAAATCTTTCAAACTACATTTATAGCAGTAAAATGTAGCTACTAAAGCTAGGAAATTATGCAAAAACGTAAACGGTGGCCTTTCAATTATAGGCCAAAAAACATTAAAACTTACTTTATATCAGTACATTCAGCGTCATCGGGTGGTCCCAACTTGTCTACAAAGCAAAGTTGGGGATCTGAACGCATAGCTAAATAATTCTCGTAACCATGAACATATGTTCCAACTAAGAGGGACACATCACATTCACTATCCCACCATAGACGCGGAGGAGTGCTGTCCACGCCTCGTGGTACGCGCATGCCTAGCGAGCTGCAAACAAATTTATTATTATATATATATATCGATTTATGACGTACTTGTATTAAATATTGTACTGTGTACCACTAACAAATTTAGTATTAAATTTAAATTTTTTACTCTTAAAAACAAGATCGTATAGAATTGTTAATTGATTTATTAATTATAAATACTTTATTTAGTTACTATTGAACTACAGATAAACATACAATAGCAATTAATTTTACCTGGCATGAATTCCACCTTCTATTTGCGTTGCATAATCGCCGATAACTTCGTGTTTGATGTAATACATCATCCGTACTCTTAGCAACACCCTTAAACAAATAAAGTAATGTGTTATGAATATAACAAAATAATAATGTTATTAAATAAAATATTATTTCCAAATAAATTGAACATCAAACATGGAACATTTTATCAGCATGTTTTTGTGATGACAATACTCACTTATTGGCATGCCTAAATAAATGTTTTTTGTAACTGTTTTCTAAATACAAATCACAATCATATTTTTCCGTAGAACTCCAATGGCTAGTATCTTCCCATTTTTGTAAATCATTGGATTTGGGCAAATCTTTTGGCCTATTTTTCTTCTTAGCATTTCTGCCTCGAGGTACAGGATTATGTAGTCCACTGTGGTTTCTGGATATAGTTACTTCTCCATTTTCACAAGGTTCAATGAGATCCCAAATGAAATTTCTAATTTTCTCGTCGCCTTTATAGTGACGAAGACAATATAACACCTGTAAATATTTCCTGGTATTTAGATCAGACAACACAATATAGTATTTTTAAATAAACAGTAAACAATTATCAGAAATGGCATGTTAACTCAGTGAAAGTCTAAAACTTCCTCGGTATTAGCATGGCTAGTCATCATACAGTCTAGAATAGTATGAATAAAAAAAAACTAAAGTTTTGAATTGTATCTTTCCATATAGCAGTATGTTAATTTATCGACATTTTTATAACATTTAGTATTGTTAAATAACTTACAATTATTCGCGCACAGTCTTCTATTACAGGAATTGTCCAACCTTTCCTAAACTGATTTTTTTCAACTATTTCTTCCCATCGCGCCCATCTGCACAAATGAAAGCTCGTTGCAAAAAACAGAAATATCACACGGTTTAAAATAAAATATGCTTTGAATAAAAAGGTATCGTCAAATTGAAGACCCAATAACTACGACGTACTAAAAGCATTCGCCATTGAAATTTTGAAGCAATACATTCTTCAAATATAATGCATAACAATTTTCTTTCAGATTTTTTTTACTGTTGGAGCTGCTGCAGAAATCCCACTAATTTTATCATACATAGCTAATGATTTGTGAACTCATTCAGTTCTGTAAAGTTTCAATTTACAGAACATATTATTTCAAGCAATAAATTTACATATAATGTCAGCAATCTGCACTTACCCAAATGTCAGAAGCCCCCTTTCTATCTTAAAGCATTCAGATCTAGTCCATGAGCCATACACTACTTCTTCATCCACTGGTACCCCCTCATGACGTGGTATATAATCGTCACTAGCATATCTTCGTCCTTTTTTGCCAAGTTTATCTTTCTTTCTTTTACTTCTTAAACTGATGCCTAAAAGACAAAGAATTTTAATGTAAAATTAATAAATAGTTAACATTTTGTAGAATGTCGCATTAATCTTGACCCAAAGGCATATTACTTTTAAGAAACAACATACCTTCTTCATCTTCGTCGGAGTCTGGTGTCACTTCCATGTCAGACATTTCCATAGGTCCATCATCGTGTCCATACCTCTTAATGACTGTGCGTTTTCTGGGTTCTGTCACTATCAAATCCACATCTTCTTTTTTCTCAGTTGTATCGATTTCAGCCTTTTTGGCCCATTTATTCCAAAAGTCAGGATCTCTTATATCAATATCAGATCTTTGATCAGCAGCTGCAAAACTAGCCTTCGAAAATGTTGAACCTTTCTCAGATTCCATTTGAATTACTTGGGTTCTACGTGCTAAAATCATTTCAATATCCTCTTCACAAAACTTATCGCCAGCATTGTCTTCATCCATTACAGCTCCATATGCTCCTTTCTTAAGTAAGTCTTCAATTTCTTTTTTCGACAATTGCTTAATTCCAGTTTCTTTTCCTTGGGTAGTGTTCATGCTCTGTAATATGGCTTTATCTAAGCCTAGTTTTAATGATGCTTTATCAAACATTTCTCTTTCATATGTATTTCGACATATCAATCTGTATATTTTAACCATTTTTTGTTGTCCAATGCGATGACATCGAGCTTGAGCTTGTAAATCATTCTGGGGATTCCAATCGCTATCATAAATTATAACCGTATCAGCAGCTGTCAGATTTATGCCTAATCCACCTGCTTTAGTACATAGCAGAAATACGAACCTGTCAGAATCAGGTTTGGAAAATCTATCAATAGCTTCTTGTCTTAAATTGCCTCTTATCCGACCATCAATTCTTTCATAGGGGTATTTTCTAAATACAAGGTAATCTTCTAGTATATCTAGACATCTAACCATTTGGCTGAATATCAAAACTCGATGACCACCTGCTTTTAACTTTGGTAATAGTTTATCAACAAGTACCATTTTACCAGATGAATCAATAAGGGCTTTATAATAAGCTTCTTTATCCTCACCATTAGCTTGTTTGTAGTCAAATTGAATCTGGTCCTCGGCACCATTGAGCAGATACGGATGTATGCAACACTTCCTCAATTCCATCATTGTATTCATCAAATTAGGAATATTTGCCGCAGAAGCAATTCCTTTCTGTAAGAAACTGAAATTTCTCTCAAGTATAGCTCTATAATACTTCTTCTGAATATTTGTTAACTCAACTTCTATGATTGTTTCTTCTTTTGGAGCAAGAGTTTTTTCAACATCTTCTTTTAACCTTCTTAACATCATAGGTTTTAAAAGGGCTTGTAATTTGAGTACCTCAGATTCTGTCTTAAGTTGACCAAATTCATTCAAGAAAGCATCACTGCTCGAAAATTGAGAGGGTTCTAGGAAGTTAAGTAGGGAGAAAAGTTCATTAACATTATTTTGTAGCGGCGTACCAGATAATAACACCCGATGTTCCAAATGCAGTTGTCGTAATCCCTCCAATAATTTGCAATTTCTGTTTTTTAATCGATGAGCTTCATCAATTACGCATATTCGCCAGTTAAACGATTTTAATTCCTGAAAATCGGTGACAATTATTTCAAATGTTGTTATAAGGACATTGAATTTTGTAATTTCTTTAATAGGTTCGCCCTGTTCATTCTTATAATGAAATTCGTACTCCTGTAACATACTCTTGCTTTGCTGGGAACCATGATAAACAACAACATTCATTTCAGTCCATCCTTCAAATTCTCTCTGCCAGTTAGGTATAGTTGATAAAGGAGCAATTATAAGAAATGGCCCTCTTATGCCATATTCCCATACAGAATTGACAAATGTTAAACTTTGTATGGTTTTCCCTAAACCCATTTCATCTGCTAGAATGCAGTTTCGATTATTATGCCATGAGAATAACAACCAATTCAGTCCTTCGAGTTGGTATGGCCTTAGTGTGTTGCCTCCTTTATATAAGGGTGATTCCTTTAGTTGGACCCATTGATCTGCAGAAGGCCTCTTCTTAAACTTCCATTTTTCTTTAGGTGGAATTTCACTAAATGTCTTATACTGTCTTATTTTGTCTACATCAATGTCTTCTTCTAATTCCCATGTACTATCTTCATACTGTAAACTTTTCCATTTAACTAAATAGTGTTTGACTACAGTATTATTTGCGGGATCTTGATTTTCCGACATATCTAGAATTCTTTCGACTTCAACGTAATCTGGATTGAAGGGTTCATCATCTAACAATTCAAAGATATTCATTTGTTGAGCTTGCTTTTGCTTAAAGCGTTTGATTTTGGAAAATATTCTTTTATCTCCTTTATACAGTTCTTCTTCAGTTTTCCATTCACAATGTAAATATGAAAAATTTCTATATTTTACGAAATATTCTTCTACATCAACCATTACCGGTTTTTTATTTTTTAAATCTGCATTATCATTTTCCAGTTCTGGAGCATTTTCAACTTTAGGAATTTCCAGGGATGTTTCAAGTGGTTTCTCTGGAGGAGGGATTTCTTCTTTTATTTCATTATCAATTTCATTACTAACCTCATCAACAACATCTTTAGTAGAAACAGAAGGTTCTGTTTCATTATTAGTAGCTGTATTTTCAGAAGTGACTTCAGTTTCACCACTTTCAATTTTTGGAATAATTTCACTAGTTGTTGGTTCAATCTTAAACTCTCTCTTTCCCATTCGACATGCTAATACATGTTGAACTATCATGGCATCTTCTTCAGTGGTATTGACGTAAATATAGTTAGGTTTAGGCATGCCTTCAGATCTACTGTTGTCTTTGGCTTCAAGGTCTTCAGATTTACATTCTCTTTCCACTTTTGGAGTAGACATTGTGAATTCGTCATCTGACAAACGTAACATAACGTCGTCTGTGTATTTTTTTCGTTGCGTGTTTCTAGCAGATCTTCTTTTAAGACTATCGTCGCCTTCAGGAGGAGGCGAAGGCGGAGGAGTAGACATCATATCATCTGGTTCACCGTCAGAATCGGGTACTATTCCCCCTCGCTTTTTCCTTCTGCCACCACCTAGAGATTTTCGTATAGACAATTTTTTGCAGCTTCCACCAGCTGAAGCACGTTTCTTAGATGACTTTCTTTTAGAAAATATTGAATCCAAGTCGTCATCTTTTTCTCCTTGCTCACGTTTTGCTTCTGCTTCTTCTAACAAATCTTTAATTGCTATTTTAGAAACAGGTATATCATCAAAATCAGTTACATTCGATTCATCTAATGACAGATCAGGCATAGCTTTTGCCACACTGGGACTCTCACTCATAGAAGTATTCAGACTCGAACCTAATTCATTCGATTTTGTGTCTTTATTATCACTTTCTAGCAAGTCATATGAAGTCGTAGTATCGGCTTGTACTTCAAGAGCATACTTTTTGGAATTTCTTTTTCTCTTTGGAGCGTTCGGATCTTTAGGTTCACGTTTTTTGCGTTCCTTAATTGGTTTGTCACCCAATTCTTTAACTTTAGGCTCTTTAGGAGTACGAGGCTTTCGTTCTTTATTCTTTCGAGGCCCTCTTTGTTTTCTAATTTTGCCTGAGCTTAAATCATCCATAGAAATTGCACTGCTGTCTAAGTTGGTAATATCTTCATTCAATTCTAAGTCAAGTTCTGAGTTACTTTGTAATCCAGTGCCGGCTGTAACACAATCTTCAGATACTGGTAATTGATCTAAAGCTTGTACTGCAGACATGAACTTTTCCTTCTTAGCTCTAGGTTTTCTAGGTTTAGCCGGTCCTTTGCCACGTCCACGCCCTGTTGTACTAGTAACTTGGGGACTTTCTACCATCTTTGCTCCATACACTGGGTTTTGAATAGTACAATTGGGGCCTCCATTGCATTTATCATTTGATTCATGTTGTTGTAGTAAAGCTAATCGTTCTTGCAGACACCTAACTTTTTCTTGGTTTTCATTAGATGGTGGTAAACAATATATATCTTGAATTTGCTGCTGCAAAGACATCCTTTCTTGTTGATGAGTTGCTGGATATATGTTAGGCATATTAGGATGTGGCATAGGATTAGGTCCCATCATTAACATATTAGAATTCATATTGTGGGGAATATTCGAAATAATGCTAGGTGGGTTTGGTGGTAGAGGTGTGTGCATATTTGGGACATTCATAGGCAATCCCACTGGCACATTCGAAATTATGGGTGGTACATTTGGTTGCATGCTACTAGGTACGTTAGGCATACTTGGCTGCATGTTTCCTTGTATTGGAGCCGATATAGGTGGTAAAGTATTTTGCTGGTTATGAGCTGGAATACTTGAAGTAACAGTATTTGCTAAATTTGGATGTTGTATTGTATGATTTGATGGTAAATTTGTTGGCATATTAGGAACTGCTTGGGTGACAGAAGTAGAACTCGATTGAAATGTATTAGATACATTATGAGTAGCACTAGTATGTACTGCAGATGGAATACTAGTAGCGTTATTTGCTTGTAACCCTTGTGGTATGTTAGGAAGATTTGCTGTCACATTCTGAATAGGTCCTGATGGGTAGCCTGCAGCCCTATTAACATTCATGCTAGACATATTATCATACTGGCTTGTGTTAACATTATTTAATGAAGATGGTATATGCATTGGTTGAGATGCACGTATTTGAGTATGATCACTGACAGACTTATTTGTAGTTGTTGTTGTAGATGGAGGCTGTTGTACATTTTGTGCATTCGCATTTTCTGGTAAATTTGTATTTTCGACCACTTTCTGTGGAGCTTCTATTTTCTGTTCATTGGTAAAGGTTTTCTGTGAATTATTTGTAGCATTTTCATCTTCCTTTAGTGGTAAATTGTCCATATCATGTTTAGCTGGCTGAACAGGTATCTTTTCCGAAGTTTCAGCATTTTCTAAAGGTGTCGACAAACTAGAACCTGCAGATTGTGTCGTCGAATTATTACAATTTGATGCAGTTAAATTCTCTTTAAGAGCATTGTTAACATTAGGTGGTGGTACAAAATTACGTGGTGTCATTATATTCTCGGGAGGCCTGTCATTTTCCGGTTCAGGCTTTTCCAAATGCTTTGGTTTTGCTTCAGTGTTTGAAATAGAATTAGTAACATTTTTAACCAATTCAGGTTTATGTCCTGGCACTGTTGTTGTGGATTCTGTAGACTTTACAGGAGGTTCACTGTTCTCGATTTGAGTTACGTTACTTGTAGGTGCCATTTTACTTTGATTCCACTGTGATGGTGACGACACCACATGTGACACTGCTGGCGATGCAGGATTGCGTTGGTAAGGGTACTCTGCACCAGCTGGTAACACCATTTGTTCTAAAGCTTGAAGCGTATTTTGAGAAGCAAATGATCCAGGAGCAGGAGGCGGAGGTCCTGCAGACACTGGTGACTGAACCAAATTGCGGGATCCATGCGGTGATGCACTTGGGCCTTTTACAGGCGACATGACCGGCCGTGGAGATAATTGAGATTGAGTTTGCTGTCGAGGTGATATTTGAGCCCTAGGTGACATTTGTGGGGACAGCTGTGGAAACGGAGGGCGATATTGTGGGCTTCCAGTTTCTATTCCTGATGGTTTAACTGCACCATACTGGTTAGTCACATTCACATCCAAAGGATGTTGAATTTGATGAGATTGATAATTCATTGACACAGAATGATGAGGTGATGCATAAGGCATCTGCGCGGGTACTGAATGCGAAGGCGCCACTGACGATGGTGGTACCGGGGACTGGCGCGGAACGTGGTGTAGCGGCGGTGCACCTGGGTGATGGAGATGCACATTTGGGTGGTTCTGAATTCCTGAACTCATCCCACCAGTATGACCAGCCATATTTTGATGTGACTGATGTTGTGGAATTGGTGCATGACTTTGCTGACCATGTGGTATGCCATACTGATGTGGATTTACATCCATTTGCTGATGGTATGTTGGATGTTGACTTATTCTTGATGCAGTAGGTGGGTGCATCTGTGTGTAATTAGGATAGTTCTGAAAAGGAAATGGTTTTATTTTTCTTTAAAATGCTATAAAAAAACAAAAACTGCGAGGTAATATTTACTACTTATAATACTATAGTTGACATAAAACACAAGTTATATGGGACTGCTTAGCTAAGATTTGTATTTATTTTTTAGTTACATCTATGAAAACAGATGTAAGACATTGTTAAATAAGTATCTTTGAAGGTACTAAAATTTTGTATATTAAGTGGCTTTCATAAGATGACTTTTTCATACAGCTACAAGTAAAATAAGATGTTGGGAGCTATAGCATTTTTATTTATATATTTACCTGCTGTTGTCCATATAGTTGCTGTGAAGTTGGCTGTGAAAAATGAGGTTGTCTTGGTAGGTACGCCCCATTCTGTGCTTGTAAACTGCCTATTCCTGATCCCTGTTCAACCAATAATAATATATGTATAAAAAAAAAATGATATTAAACAGGTTTAACTTAAAAAAAATAAACACTCAATTAATCGACATTTTCCGATCTGTTCAGAAACTGACAAAATAGTAGTTACATACCTGTTGTGGAGGATATTGGTGCATTTTTTGCTGGTGCTCATAGCTGTGCCTATAACTTGGTGTAATGGGAGAGTATCTGTTTGCACCTGGAGGCCCCGACCACACGCCCATTTCTCCAATTCCTATAAAATAGATACATGTACAAACATTTTTTAGATTTAAATGTTATCATTACAGTACTATAATACTGTAATGTCACTCTCAAATGTTACATAATAGCCTCACCTGGTTGTTCTGGCATGGCGTACATTGGGTCAGGTCCAGGATGATATCCTGGGTATGAGTGCGAAGGATGCACATGATGTGATGGGTGTAGCGGAGCATGTGGTGGCTGAGGCAAGCGTGGGCGCGGCGGGTAATTCCCATAGTCGTGATATTCAGGAGCAGGAGGTCCTGCGCCTGGGTTAGGCACTGGTTGAGAACTGCTATTAATCCCAGCAGAAGGTCCTCCAAACGAAGCCAGTTTCTGAATTGATCCTTCTTGTGGTACACTACTCTGATTGTAAGGTTGTCTGTAACTAAAATAAATTATTATGGTTAAGCAACCATTTTTTAAAGTTATTGTTACCAATAAAATGTTTGCTAGTTACCTATTATCTGGAGTATCTTTGTTATCTCCAGTTACTCCAGATGTTGTGCTGCCAGCAAAGCTGTCTGATCCACCAAGATCAGTGAGTCCTTCCAACATACCGCTTCCATCATCAAATAAATTATATGAGTCCATCACTCTATTACGAGTGAATTATGATTATTTTGCCATCAAGAAGAATCCAATTAAATTGTGGTATGTCCATTTTACTCTGTAACACATAAATAATAAAAAAATTATATACAGCATTCCATGTTACAAGTCAAAAACTGTTTAGCATTTACTTCTAGGTTAACAGTAACTTATTAATATTTTACAATTAATAATAAAAAAAAAACAATGTTGTTTTGAACACAAGCCAATAATCCTTAATTATTAGCACAGTCAAAATGCACCATGTGTTGTTGAAATTCTACTATCAACCATGAAAACAAAGCCGTCCTTTCCTTTATGAGCTTCATGTTTGTGTTCTTCTTACTGGTGATGGTTTCTGCTTGCATAACCAAGGGGAAAAGCTATACGCTTATGACAGCACAATTAACATATAGCGGTACAACTTCTCCCGTTCAGTTACACAGCACTGTCTTCATTTTATGAACATAGCACACTTTTCATTTACTAATCCAAAGGAAGGTCTCTTAAGGCATTACTACTCTCTGCTTAGAAAATAGTTTGCAAGACAGAAAGTGTTATTGACCTAATTTACACAAATTCTGAATTAAGCTTATATTTAAAATAAAGTTAGAAACATTTCAACACATTCTTTTTTTTGTAAATTCTAGCATTTTTGTTTCCTACCAATGTATTTATTTATACATATAAAAAAAGAAAAAATATAAATAAAAAAATTGGAATTTAGCAATAATAATAATAGCAAAATAATGTCTTTCAAATAAGCATGCAATATGAAACTAAAACTCAATGTTTTAACAATTTTCTGTTAATTTAGTCAATAAAAATCAACTACACAATTAATAGGAACCTCTGTATTATTGAGATTGTGAGTCATGAATTTAAAATGTTAATGATCATCATTATTCTTAAAGGTACATAGGCATAAAAATATTTATTTATAATTATTAAATTGAGCAATTGGCCAGCTTCATAGCTTTTATTAGGTTATAAATTCAAGAGCCTTAATCGAAAGCTAAGGTTAACATTAATTTAGTTTTCATAAGGATAAAAACAGTTAAATTATTTGTACATTTTAGTATTGTTTCACAAAATAAATAACAAAAAAAAGCAAATAAATTTCACAAAAACACAAAATAATTTGATTAATAGAATGGGAGTAAACTCATAAGTATTACAGACACAATATTACACGAGAATATACGTTTTGACAGTTTTTCTTTATCTTGCAGTTACCTAAGTTTCTATTTGTGAGCATTGGGATTTGGGGTCTAGATTTACATCAATTCACCATTATTTATATAATATCATTCAGGGCAGTTATAGACTCAAAATATCAAGATTTAAGTCAAAAAGAAGAACCTACCCATAAAGATGATAAAAATGACAAAATATTACCAAACACACAATAAGCCACGAATTAGAATAGAGAATAATGTACTTCAACAAATACTTGGCGTCGAGTAATCCCAGTGGAACACTGCGTTCGCCACCTACCTATTATGTATGTGTATAAAAACATGTAGGTAACAATCGTTGATAGCCGAATCATTTAAGTACATATACGCTCATATTGCTACAAATACTTTATATTTACACCTTATTCTAAACGCTACAGTTAAAACGTTGCATTACTAGCAAATATTTTACTAAATTAAAAGTAGATAATACTCACTATAAACGCCACACAACAAGTTGTTCACAAAATGGATACCATATTCCAAAAATGTAGGTCCATAAAATTATCAATGAAAGACAGTCACAGTTTAGACAATATTACAACGGTAGAGACAATTTTCCTTTTTCGTCTACCGTATTACTGAGATTCAATGCCCAAATAAGCATAATATCTCACATCACTAACAAATACGACAAACGCCATTTAAACACCGTCCATTTTGTTTCCAAAATGAGTTTTTTTATACATGTGCTAACGAACGAGGAGAGTACCTAGCTATCTATGTTACTATAGTGCGTTTCACTAAAGAGTTCCCTTCGCCGTTATGTTGGTAGCGCATAATTGAGTGTGGCCAGGTAATGATGATTATATTACCTAATAATCGGGGAAAGTCTTTTTACATTACAGTATGTATGAACTTGTAATAAAATCTTTCTCTCTCTAATAAAATTAGAATTTGGAATTATGTTCTTTATAATTATTTTTTTTTTAATAACTTTCAATTATACCAACCAGCAAGATACAAATACTATAGCCAAAGAGATTTTATTACAAGTTCATACATACTATAATGCGAAAAAACTTTTTCCCCGACCTAATATTTTGATGTAGTTATGTAATAGATTATATATTTATATATATCTTTTTTATATTAACAATGATTACCTTACATTATAAATAAATATTTATACAAATAAAACTCATGTTATTTCACTGTAATAATTGTTTATTTGCAACAACAATATTACTTTTTCGAATAACTATGCTCGTGTAAATGTCCAACACCGAATATAATACTGCTATCACTATCTCCAGTGTCACTATAGTCAGAAGTGTCATTTTTGTATCGATTTCATTTTTCATTTTATGAAACAGTTTAGTAAGAGTTGGTAGCTCTTTCTTTGCAACATAAAATTCATGAATTTTCCGACGTAATGCACAAAGCTCAAAATCGTCCAGCTTAACCCTTTTTTCTCTAGGACAATGCTTTCCTGGAGTTGAAATTTCGGTTGCTGTGCTGGCAGCAACCTCACCTTCTTTGGTAATTTTTGAAACAGTTTTTTCAGATATATCTAAAACAAACAAAATTATTACATAATAGTGAGTTAAAAGTCTTTTTAATGAAATTAGAATTATTCATAGGAAGTTCATAGAACATAGCTGTTAGATACCTGGTATATTCAACATTTCGACATCTTTTTTTGTGATATGTATAACTCTTTTAAAATTTAATTTACTTTAATAATGAGCAATAAATAATAGTATAAATTAATGAAATCACTTAACAAATACAGTCAACATAGTATTTATTTCATAAAAGTGTCATTTCTGGTTGTATGCAACAATTTCAAGAATGTATACTTCATAATAAAAAAATGTGCATATACAATATCACGACATACCAACGGGGTAGCAATGGGGAATAGCATAAAGTTCTGGTAACCCTATATTACAAACCTGTCATGGTAGCGACGCGGAGTCTCACACGTTCTAATGGAATTATTGGTTCCTTGTTACGTTTTTCTCTTTCACAAAATGATTTTACTTTCAACACCAACTCTCTTTCACCACTTTTAAGGGTCTTCGGCATGATTAACACCGTAAAACAATTAAAAAACACTGATGCGTTAAAGCTTTTGATGTTTTGACAGTAGTTGACAGTCGGTAGTACCAACAAAACGGCGAAGGGAACTCTTTCGTGAAACGCACTATACTATTACATTATGGTTTGTTCTCCGTTTCACTCTTTGTACTTGATCACGGAGCAAAGGGATTATAATAATTATATTTTTGTACAAATAATTAAATATTTTTCAATTTTACGTAAACTTAACTAAATTGTAATCGTTTGACGCTACCTTCACGTGTTTGAAAATTGTTAGTAATATATAAAACTATTTACTTATAAAGAAAACGCGTAACTCCACAGATCTATGCGTGACTCGTGAGGGCTGATAGATACTCATAGCTTTATACAATTTATTCTGATAGATACTCATAGCTCGAAAACGCTATCTTCTGATATATTATTATGACAAAATAATGTATGCCCCTGGTGTGCCCTAATATTTATTAATTTGTATATAGGACTCTTTTATCGGAATACAACTTAAAATTAGCAATCATCAATCGACTTGTGGCCGGCTGATCCGATTGTATATCATATAGATATATCCAATTCAATTGATAATCAAATTGTTTCATTTAAGGAGTTTTGAGTACAACCGTGCACCGCTATGTAGGTACGGAATAATCTTATAAGTATATAGTTTCAGTATTTTGTTAAATAATTCATCTTAGTGATATTTTTTTTTTTTCTTGTGTAAATGAGTAAAAATACCAAAGGTTGTAATGTAACAGCAATAAAAGAATTAGCATGATAGGTATTGTAGGTATACTTTGACATCAGTCTGCATTAAATCAATACACTTTATTTGCTATGGCAATTCTGCAGTGTGTGCTTTCAAGCTCCATGAAGTATATCAAATCATTCATTACATTTTGTATTGTGTATTGTTTGTTGTTAGTGAATTTCACGATAGCCCAAAATAAATAAAAACACAAATGATGAAACTGGTGGACCAAGTGGTACGAAGTTTTAAAGTGGCTAAGGTGTTTCGAGAAAACACTGACAAAATAAACAGTATTGACTTTTCTCCAAGTGGCGAGACATTAATATCTTGTAGTGAAGATGATCAAATTGTTATATATGATTGTGAGAAAGGCACACAGATGATTACAGTAAACAGTAAAAAATATGGTGTCGATCTAATACATTTCACACATGCCAAAAACACAGCTATCCACAGTTCAACCAAAGTTGATGATACTATAAGATATTTGTCGCTTCATGATAATAAGTATATCAGGTATTTCCCTGGACATACCAAAAAAGTTGTGACATTATGCTTGTCGCCGGTTGAAGACACATTTCTGTCTGGATCATTGGACAAAACATTACGTTTATGGGACCTGCGTTCACCAAACTGCCAAGGCTTGATGCATCTGTCAGGAAGACCTGTGGCAGCATATGACCCGGAAGGGCTTATTTTTGCAGCCGGTGTTAATTCAGAAAGCATTAAGCTTTATGACTTACGGTCATTTGATAAGGGTCCCTTTGTGACATTCAAGTTAAATCAAGAAAAAGAATGTGACTGGACTGGATTAAAATTTTCACGTGATGGCAAAACAATGTTGATCAGTACAAATGGATCAATAATCAGACTAGTGGATGCATATCATGGCACTCCTTTGCAAACCTTCACCGGCCATCTTAATAACAAAGGCATACCAATAGAAGCCTCATTTAGCCCAGACTCACAATATATCTTCAGTGGCTCAACAGATGGTAGGGTCCATGTCTGGAATGCTGACACTGGCTACAAAGTGTGTGTTCTAAATGGAGATCACCCTGCTCCAATACAATGTGTACAATTCAGTCCTAAGTTCATGATGTTGGCTTCTGCTTGCACCAATATGGCATTCTGGTTGCCTACAATAGATGATGTTTAATTTGTTCAGGAAGATTTGTTGTTACAAATTGAGTTATCATCAGTGATTAAGAACTTGTAAGTTTCAGTCTCTAGAAACAGCTGTAAACCTAATTATCTGAAAACAATGTAAAATGCTTTATATTGTAACTAGTATTCATTTAGTTTCTATCTTTTAACTTATTAAATATATCCATAATTCATGAATATTATAGATGTAGCTTCAAGACTGTTGTATTTATCAATCACGGATTAAAATTATAAACATAGTAACTGAATGAATATAGAGTTAAGATAACCAATGTTTTATCAATTATATATTCATAAGTAATATAACAAGGTATGAATTTTTGTACTAGATCCCTAGATTATGCATTTAAATAGTTTTCATTCCAATAAAATATTCACCTATATTCCTAGTAGGTAAGATCTAAATTCACATTCATAACAATCCAAATATATAGTACATTAAATGACTTGCACATCAATTTTAAGTACTAGAAATTGATTTGTTTTATTTATGTAATTTTGGCATGAAAACATTCCTTATCATAGTTACTATAAATATAAAGTAATTAAAAAAGTAAGAATACAAGTATATCATTAATCTTAGTAATTTTGTCAATGTATTTAAAAGTAATATGGCCAAATAATATTCCATGACTGTATTTTATCATCTGCTTCTCATTCTGGTTAGGAAATAAGTTGTAATTCAAATTCATGTGTCAGCGAAAAAGTGATTTACTTAGATGAATGGTGGAATGTATTTCTAGTGACCGAGATTTTTTATAAATAAAATAATTCTAGATTTGAAGAAATCTTTTTTATAACCTAAAATTGATATTGAAATTAATTGACCAATTTCCACGCTACAAATAAAGTTGTAGTGGCGTAAAATAATTTCTTATGACGATTTTACAACACAGTAATTAGAAGCCAATCCAATGAGCAGCTTTGTAATCATGGGCATTCATCAGGTTGGTGCCACACAAATCTTATCATTGGAAAAAAATGCATTATAACATAGACATTGGTCCACTATGCTTCAGTGGATAGACGGCCTAAGGGGAATAAATAAGTCGATACTGTGCCACAGCGTGAGACACGGCTATGCGTTGTGTGCTACGCCGACTTCTACAGTGGCAACAGTACCCACTACAACAAACAGTAAATCATAGAGTAACTTATATCAGTAAATCAATAGCTTTCATAACGCATCCACACATACAGCCGGGTGTGCAGCCGGTTTTACCGGCGGCCCGCAGATGCGGTTGACATTTTCACAGATTAAAGATGCGCCTGCCGGCGGTCAGACCGCGCTGGCTATCTTAGCCGCAGGCACGGTCGTGCATGCGTGAATGCGCTGTGTCCGCTTCGAACAAATTAAACGGTCTGTAATCTATCTTATATTGGGTCCACACGACACAAACTTCATTTCCATAAACATTTGTTTGCGCAAACAGAGCGTGTAGACATCAAATGCGATAAACGACACGCTTTAATATACAGTGGGCCACATGACACAAACTTGAGCTGTGTAAACTTTTGTGTAAGTCCTATCGTCCACACGACTTAAATAAATCATTTAAACGCTGGCGACAGAGATTAACGGCTTTTTAAATTATGCAACCGATAAATAATTTATTTATGTCGTGTGGACGATGGGATTTGCTCAAATATTTGTCGTGTGTCGTGTGGATCGACTATTATAGCAGTATATAATTTATAGCCGTGTAGCGGGCGGCGGGCGCCGGGCCGGGTTATCGTACTTGACGTCTACACGTTTTGTTTGCGCAAACACATGTTTGTGCTAACGAAGTTTTTGTAGTTTGGAACTATGGACCCGCGATTAGGTACTTAAAGTGGTTTGTGTCCGTATTTTTATAACAGCCATAACAGGTGCTTACACAATAACAGATTACTATTATGACTACGTATTTAAAAAAAAATTAGGGAATAAGTCTTTCCAGGATTTGCCTTCCAATTACTTTTACATTTTAGTTAGAAATGCCACAGTATAATAAAAAACAGTACTTTAATTCAACTATTTCTAAAATTAAATGCCTGTCGTCTACACGCTCTCATTGCGCGATGATATGCTTCGGCTTGAAGATCTTTATTTCACATTAAGACAAGTTAGTCACTTACATAAGAACAAAATTCAATAATAAACGATTACAATCACCCAGTGCAGGTAGTTTACATTTTACAATATTAATTGCATGACAGTAGTCGAAGAATACGGTCTCGTTATTGCACGCGTATAATTATTATATTATATCAAACGTTGTTCGATTAAACAAGGGTGAACCTAAGATAAAGACCGTATTATTACTTTGGCTAACTTTGACACTTTTGATAAAAATGACCAGATAGAGTGATTAATTTATTACATTGTCTGGTGAATTTGGCTGTTATCTATAATGACTAGTCATTATGTATAATAGCTCTTTAATCACTATGACTGTAACATATATAATACATATTATAGGTACATTTGTCTATTTATAATAATTAACATCGTGCGGTTACAGTTTTACAACAAACACACCGTCCGTTTGTCCCTGTGACTATAGAATGATGAGCGAATGCCACGATCCGAAAGCGTAGTTAAAAATCACGTTGCGTCCGTTTATATGGTCATACTGTATCTCTTTTAGTTCACATGTTAACTTCAAGGGATAAATTCCGGTTCTTTTTATAGGCTTACAAGTATAGGCAAGGTAAAGGTATAAAGGCATATAGGTACGGGTATACAGGTCAAACATGCAGAGGCCTTGTTGATAACTTTAATTTAAAATGTGATAGGACACCTACCAAAGATAGATGCCTTATCACATCATTAGGATAGTATTTCTTAAAAGAGTTTAATGAATGGGTTTAGTAATGTAATTTGTAAATTACTCTCATGTCTCATGGCCACTTCTGGTTGTGTCCACTCTTATCTCGCAATGATAAAAGCGAATTGCATTGTTTTGATTGCAAGTTTTAGAAACTAAAATCGCCAAACCGCAGTGGGCCTGTATGGTGATCAATGCTCACACCTTTATATCTATCTCTTAAAAATGATACAATCATACAGCAATTTTTTGAGTAAGTGGGTTTCGTATAAGAAAATGAGGACTACCTTTATTTTCAAAGTTTTTATCTACCATGGTATGTGTCCTTTTTGGTCACATTAAATAGTTCCCGTTTATGTGCCCGATTATTCGTATAATAGGTTTCTGATGCCGTCAGATTCTCTGTCTGCAACTGAAGTTTCATCAGAATAGTTAGCAGATTGCCATAATCCAAAAAAAAAAAACTTTCATCAATAGCTGACAGCTGTCATTGTTATCAGTAATGTCTTTGTCACATTCAAGGTCATGTCACTGAAGTCACACGTCAAAACGGGATTTAAATAAAGCCAACATTATCAGATACTACAAGTTTTAAAAAGTTGTAAACTATTACTGTGTTCACTTCATTAATATTCAGCCTTCAATCGACACCAGTTCGTACCGCTGAGGAACCTATAGTATATTGCGTTTAAAGTTGCCACGGATGCATAGTCACTTTCACTAAGTTCTTATCAATAAAGTTTAAATTTACTACTTCCTATTTATAAGAACGATTCATATAGTTAATTACCCATATAGCTAAACAGATGTTGAGTAGTGTCAAAGTACAGGAGACTTTCAATCAAGACGGAGAGGTTTGTTAAACGCCGATATATTGTATTTGAATCGTAACAGCTGTGTAATATGTAAACTTGTAGCTAAAAGAGCCCAAGAACTTATTTATTACTGTAAAATATATGTTAATGAATGTGCTTATAAACAAAATTTACTTTTAGATTATTTTTTTTCCATCATTTATTTATGGCCGAACTTACGTAGTAATATTTTTATGATTGTAGATAAAATGATAAATGAAACAGTTGGTAATTGTGCCGAAACTAACTGCCGGTATTTTTATTTCAGGATTTTGATAAAATGTTACGTGGTGTACCTAAATTGGTGAGTAGGTTATTTGTTAACATTTTGCTTTTATAATAAGAGTATTATGGTTTGACTCGAAAAAGGGATGGGGGGAAGACCTTTGTTCTGAGTCTCTGAGATAAACATTTCATATCTCTAGCTTCGAGATTATTTCGCGTTCAGGTGGTTAAAATTTAAGATATAACATTAAGTATAAATTTATTAGAGCTTGGACTTAAAAATATTTTTATTAAGGTGTAATTTTATGTAATTAACATGTAATGCCAAAATGAAGGTAAATAATTTTACTATTATAGTACACACTTTTATTGTTTTTTTTTTTTTCATTTTGGATAACATATTTTAATTGTGATTATAACATACTTAATATAATACCCCAAGTTCCCTATCCATTACTATTTATATCTCTTTCAATTCACGGGATAACTTCAAAAAGAGACCCAGTTATATTTAAAGGCATATATGAAGACACAGGTCCAACATAATAAGGCCCTATTGAAAATAATAATCTAAAATATGATGGGGCATCTGCTAGGGACAGTCACCCCCACCCTATTATAGCATAGACATGAACAATCCAAAGTAGATATAGAACCATTGCATATTATAGATACAAAAGAGGCTATTGTTGTTCTAAATGTGTTAAGTGAACATATTTTAAAGATTGCCAGAAAATGATGACACCAGCTTTTCTGTACATGGATATTTTATTATTTTGTTTTTATTTTAAATTATTTGTGGTCGCTAAATAAGATTACTTCAGTATTAAAAACATGATATGGTTTTAGGTTTTATCATAATTATGAATATTATGACTTTTTATAACTAATGAGAGAAATGTAATTTTAATTAACATCTTTTATGATTTCAGCGGGGATTCAGAGGATTCCTTGACCCTTATGTCACCCCTTTGCAATTAACTTGTAATTATACTTCTGCACAATCAAATGCACAAAATCTACCAAGATTACCAGTTCCAAAGCTTAAGGATACACTAGAAAAGTACCTACTAACAGTGCAACCCCATTTAAACGATGAAGAATTTGCAAAGACAACATCTTTGGTAAAAGACTTTGAGAAGGGAACAGGGCAGAAATTGCAAGTAAGTTTTAGTATTTGTTGTGTTGTGAAACAAAAGATATAATGTTCATTATACTACTACATATTTACATACAGTTTATTTTCAAGCAGGATTTTATTTAAAGGTGTTTATTATCATATATTAACCTTTATTTAAATGTTTAAACAGAGTTTATTAGAGAAGAGATCAAAACAACATTTAAACTGGCTTGAAGATTGGTGGATAAATACGGCATATCTGGAATACCGAGATCCAGTGGTTGTATTTTCTAGTCCTGGTTTAGCATTTCCTATCGAGAAATTCCAAACTCAAACCCAACAATTACAATATGCGGCCAAGACACTGCTAGCAGCACTGGAGTATAAACGTATGATTGACAAGTAAGTCCTGGCTGTCTTGTCACAATTTGTTTTGAACTCAAGACCATATGTTTTTGAAGGCCCTTAAAATTTAGGCAGACAGGTAGATTTTATGTACTAAAACAATCCTATCATTATAGATTTTGTACATACTATCACTTAGACTCTGTAAAATGAAGTAATGTTAAACTGTTATAATGTAATTCATATTGCTTTCAGTAATGAAATTCCCGTTGAAATGATGGGTAAGAATCCATTGGATATGCAACAATATAAGAAAATATTTGGAACATGCAGAATACCGTGGGAAAAGCGAGACAAGCTGTCTTATAATAAGGACAGCAAACACGTCACCGTCATTCATAATAATCATGTAATTCAGTTTATAAATATTTATTATACAGTATGACTGTAGAGTGTAATTTAATTTTGCACTACATTTTATTTTTGTACTGGTCTAAACCTAATGCCCAGCAGGAGCTAGCACCTTTTCAAGAAGCCTTCCTTTGTAAATTGCCATCTCCATAAATTCCACTATAAGACTAAATAAATTGTTAATGTTATGTCATAATCATTTTAATAAATACAATTTCTTTTAGATATTTCATGTTGACCTCTGGGGCGATGATGGTGTTTTACTAAACGAAGATCAAATTGTTAAACAATTAGGTAAAGTAGTTCAGCTCTCGAGCACGGTGAACAATGAAGGTATCGGAATTCTTACGTCTGAAAACCGCGACTCGTGGGCCAAAGCTTACCAACTACTCGCTAAAGGTAGGTATCAACAAATTTAATATCGGTGTATTTAATTCTTGGTGGTGTACAGGAGGTCCGAGAAAGTTCGGACGAGCGGGTCTCTAGTGATTAACACAAAGAGGTTTCACACAAAGAGATATCTTGATTTCAATTTTAACAATTTTTCGCTTAGTTTTTGTTGGAAATCCAAATAAATAAATTTGTTTTTTGTCTAGAAGATTGTAGATTCTATTAGTCCACCATGAATTTGTGCAAACTTAATTGAAATAGGTTGTTTATCTAAAGCACGAAATACGTTTCGTTAAATTCCAGATACAGTGAATAAGGCATCCTTAGAAGACGTCGAAAGAAGTATTGTTGTTCTTTGTCTGGATTCTCCCGTTGGCATATGGAAATTGAATGATGCTAATGCCCGTAGGACTTTAGCCGGAGCACAGCTAATACATGGTAACGGATATAGCAGCAATGGTGGTAATCGCTGGTTTGATAAAACCGTGCAGGTCAGACTTGAACTTAAACATCTATCCACCTAGATTTAAATGCGAATCGAATATGTTTTTAGATTAAGAATTTATTTTTCTTTTAGTTCGTTGTTGGCGCCGATGGTGTAACGGGACTGACTTATGAACATTCCCCAGCGGAAGGACAACCTATTGCTGTTCTAACGGACTTCCTCATTAAATACCTGTAAGTAGGATGGACCTTTTTATTTTCTGCGCTTATCCATTTTATAAACAGAAATTGCTCGCAGCTTTTATGATTACAAACTTATGATTAATTGTACCTTTCTATGTCAGAGAATTTTAAAATCGTCGATCCGTAAGACGTGTAAGCGTGGTGATCAATGCTCATTACTTCTATAAAAAGAAGATTATTTGGCTGTTTGCATTCATGTTTATTTAATTAGAAATGTAATTTTGTATTTATGACACTTGATGATTAAAGTTTTATATTTTAGGGAAGAAAATAAAGGTCCTGGATCACCTTCATCACGTCCTAAAGAACCAACTCTTTTGAAATTCAACGTGTCGTCGGAAGTTGGTGCCATGATTAATACAGCAAAAAAGAATTTAGACAGGTTTGTAATTTACTTTTAAAGATACTTTTTGTCTTAGCTTCAGCGGCAACAATACAACAAGAGACATTTACTAAAATCGGCGTACCGCAAAAATAATTTGATTGCGAGTTAAAGTCATAGTTGCGACATCGTACAAATATTTTGTACTCTATGAAGTAGTGGCACAGTATAAATAAATACAGTAGTAGAACGTGCCCAGCCGCACGGAACGTTAACAGCGAAAGGACTGCCCGCCTACAGCATTGTAATTACATCAATACACTGTCCGTTTGTCGCTGCGACAATGCTGGGCGGATGCCACCGCCCGTTCATCATCATCTTCCTGCCCTTATCCCATTTTACTTGGGGTCGGCGCAACATGTTTTTTTTTTATAAACATGTTGCTAATGGATTTGGCTATGGTTTTATAGTCGGCCGCCTGCCTGACACTAACCCTCTTTGGGCATGCGATTGTTGGTGGTTTACCCGCCACCATTCTGGTGACCCAAGGTGCTCGGTACAGTGCACTAGGTCTTAAGGTCCATTAGTCGCCTTTTACGACACCCAGTGGAGGATATGGGGTGGGGCTATTCTTTATATCCGGACACCACACGGATCGATGCCACCGCCCGTTCATACTGTATATATTATTATACTGTGGTAGTAGTCAACTGTAATATACTTCAGAGAAACGTTGCTCAGTGTTTTGCAGGTGACAGTAAATCGGGGTAGACTTAAATATCTAATCACCTAACTCTCAGTATTATTAATTAATTAGTTGAAAAACTTTTTTATTCTACTAAGTTTCTTTTATGCATACTTACTTTTACTAAATTATTTGTGATGATTTACCCATCATCAGCCTTATCTTCTAAATCTTTGAAATACGAAGATTCCCACAAGTTTATAATTTTATTCATAAATTTGAAAATTTTGTTTCAGCTTAGTAAATAATCTGGAGCTGAACTGTTTCCAGTTTGATAAATATGGAAAAAACTTTATCAAGACGCAAAAGTTAAGCCCAGACAGCTATATTCAGATGGCTATGCAACTAGCTTTCTACAGGTAAGACATTTACCTAATTATTTAAATTGTATTAGTTTTACTCCACATGGAAACAACAATCTTATAAGAGCTTTAAAAATATTGTTTTGACACTCTCGATAAGTAGTCTTGAGTGTAACTCGGTCATCATGTCGTGTACTCAACAAGCAAAGTATAAAACGTGCTGGAACATATCGTATATAAGTTTAATATTACATTCCTGTTCTATCGAATTGTACGGTTTACATTTGCACTTCATCTGTGGGAAAACAGCTTTGCAGTATCCCGTCTTATGTCTAAAGTTATTGAGTAAATTTGTTGCTAATTGAATTTTTTATTGTTTCAAGAATTAATTTAGTAAAATAACGCATTTACGGATTATCCGTTTATTTATAACGCGATAGACTAGGCACAAATAATATACATCAAGACTGTACTAATACAAAGAAATACATTTTAAGGTTGCATAAAGTTCCTGGCGCACACTACGAGTCAGCAGCCACAAGAATGTACATAGGAGGTCGCACAGAGACTATACGATCGTGTTCAATTGAATCCATAGCATTTGCAAGGACCATGCTAGACGCCCACTCTAGCTCAAAAGAGAAAGCAGCTGCATTAAAAAGCGCTATTAATTCGCACAAAAACTACACTGTACAGGTACGTGATAACGATTTGTTTTATTTGAATGGTTGAAAGTAATGCTATTATTTATCATTGACTTCTGTTACAGGCGCTTCAGGGTTTGGGCGTTGATAGGCATTTACTGGGATTAAAATTAACCGCAATCGAAAATGGTATTGAACTACCCAGCATTTATTCTGACGCAGGATTTACAAGGAGCGCGCACATGAGGATCTCAACTAGCCAGGTTAGACAAAATAGATTTTAATCTTTTTGTTATCTTGACAAAATTAACTCTTTGCTGGGCAAAGCCGTAACTTATTTTAACTGCCTATTTTTGATAACGTTTCAGGTCGCTTGTAAGTGTGATGGGTTCATGTGTTACGGCCCGCTGGTACCTAATGGTTACGCGACATGTTACAATCCTAGAGCAAACGATGTCAATTTTGCTACATCTGCATTCATTGACAATCCAGAGACTGATTGTAACAAATACAGAAGTGCATTGGAACAATCCCTTCAAGATATGCACGATGTTCTATCACAGACCATTACATCGAAACTTTAAAGGGCTCTGGTATATGCCATACCTTTATACCTAAATACTCCATATCTGATGATATACTATGTTATAACATGACGATGGAAGGGATGTTGATCATTTCTTAACACTATTTATTTGGTCAGGTAATTTGAATTTTATAAATCATCAACATCCCTAACGTAACGCAGGTAATAGGAATAAAAATAAAAGAAGCCTACCCAGGATTAACAATATAGTATACATAAAAGAAAAAAAAACGAACTAACTTTGATATTTTTTCTCAAACTTATGCATAATTATTTTAATAGCATTAAAGTAATTTCCTGTGGGGCCAAGTATTACTCAAAGTACGTGATTGTATTTCTTAATTACTTAACAAAAAGTATTTTCGTAGCAGTGCAATTTTTATTGCATTGCTACGAAGGCTCTCTCGTGAAATATCTAGTCAAGCTCCGAATTAGTTGGATCTATCAAAATGACTGACTGGAATATTTACGTTAAATATTTTTCATTACAGTATTTTGTAATCTATCGCATTTGAAAGTAAAATAGTTGTCGGATTCTACACTGTACAAACTTTATTAAAAGCACGCAATACAATTTTATACCTATTGTCTATGTTATTATATACTACAAAATAATTAAGCTAAGGTTGTGGAATTTACATAATATTTTATTATTGTTTAACAACTATAGTATTGAATATTCAATAAGGTTTAATTTGCAAGGTGATGGATTTATATTTAAGTATATTGAAATAAAGTTTAACAGATAAAGAATGACGTTGGTTATTTGTTAATTAATACTACGTGCAATCAAGTGAATCCCAAATGTATTTTTGCTTTACATAAATACATAATATGCCATAAACAAAGTTAAATTGATTTTTACATTACAATATATTGATATGAATACCTCTATAATACACGGCAGGATAATTAAAGTACGCGCATTTTCCGGGTTATTATTCTCGGTAGCCTGACGATTGACGAATTGCACCAAGCCCAAAAGAGACATTGTTTTAGTGAAAGCGAGTCATGAAGAGCCCTTGTAAAGCGCGCGTACCTCAACTAACTGCCTGAGTCGCACGTTTCCGCGCGAGTTTAAAATATAAACCTATATGGAGGTACCTAATGGATTAGGTCAATGTTATCGTTTTAATAGTTTTTAAAATTTAGAAAGTATCATTATCACTTGTTAGTTCTCGACTTGCCTATCAGATAATTATTTATAGTCATGCGGATAAGTTATCTTTATAAGCAAGGTAGGTACCTACCTAATGTTTGCGTTTTAAAGTCGCAGTTTAATTATGTACTAATAAATATTTACTAGGAGAGTCGATCGAAGTTTTTTGTCAATAGTTCTATATGACTTCACTAAATTGAATGAGTACTTCTGTTCTTAATAGACACGCTCGTTAATTATCAGATTTAATGATATCATAAAGTTTTTCGTGTAAGTATCTCATCCGTGCTAAAATCATAACCATAATCTAGAGGCTGTTAGAGGCAAACAGTATAAAGAGTGTAGTACATAGCAGGACATAGACACACAATACACGTTTGCAACTTGAGCCCAATCTGTAATTTCCGAGGATATTGGAACCTAAAGCAGAAATCTAGACTACATTGAATATATTCATACAAACTTTAATGTATTTACTTCTTAGTATATGCATATATATTTTATTTACATAACTTATGTGATAATGACACTCGTAATTATTTGTATAAAGGAAATAATGCTTTTGGTAATAGGACATGCACAAAGCGCACTTCTTGGTGTAAGTAGCTGTTGGTAGAAGTTATAATTGTTTGTTGATTACACAAATAAATTATGTAAATTCTTAAAATATAATACAAAACCTTTCTTTGTTTGTGGTAACATAATTATAATGTTTGAAAGCCAATTATAGTTGTATCTACCAATCTACAGATTTTTGTTTTGAAAGTATTATAAAAATTATTTCTCATAATACATAAATCGCAGGAAGGAATGACGAATAAAAGCTAAAGCTTTGAAAATGCACACAACATTTATAAGAAACGTGTAACTCTTTAAATATAATTACCGTGTAGTTCTATGCTATCAACACGGCCAATGCAATGTATAAGTGCTTATAAACTAAAATACACTTACTGCTCCCGCTAATAAATAAAATCTGAAATAATTTAAAAACTGTAACTACATTATAATCAATAATTATTAACTTTTCACTACTGATTAAAAAAACAAAGTTCAAGTGACCTATTAGAAGTGACCATAACTATACCTATACAAAAATACACTCATTATGTAGGTAGATAAATAATACATTTACAACATGGTTGAAGCTAAATTCTTCAAGAATATTTTTGCAGCAAAACTTTGTCAAACAGATCTAGAAATTGCACAATTTCTAATTACATTTTCGGGTCAGCCCAGTTAAAATATACATTCTCAAAACAAATATAACGTGGAATGTACACTAATATAAACATGTCAAAACAAACAAAGTTGATGACAATTGTGTTTATTACTAAGATAATAATTTTGAACCATTAAGTATGATTTCCATGTATGTGATTACTGCGAGATCAGTTAGCAGGCGCAGTTGTCGCGCGCGGCGGGCGGCGCGGGCAGCGGGCGGCCCGGCGACGCCGGCTTGTGCTGCACGCCTGACTCCGCCGCATTCAGGTCCAGCCGCCCGTCTTGGATGCTCTGATATATCTTCTTAGCTGTCTCAAGAAAGGCTTCCTCCACATTTTGGCCTCTGTAATTTAAACATTGGTTTATGAGCAGGACTAGAAAAATAAATATATCATCATCATCATTCCCCTGCCTTTATCCCAATTATTATTATTATTTATTAAAAATAAATATTTAACTGCAACCAATTAAAAAGCTTTGCATAAGTTGAATCTTAATCAAATGCTTATGCACTTAACAAAATCAAAAGTTAATTGTAAACTTATAAATTCTGTATCATGTTGTTGGTGTACATATTTCACTATACATAATTAAATGTTATCAGTAATTTTACATGTTTCTAAACCATAATAACGCCTGGTAAACCCTCTGAAATGTCACTGATTAAAAGGAATCAGATATCATATTCCTCATCACAATAATGAAATATAACATTCTTGTTGCTGTTTGCAGTGGTCGCATTATAGTAGGTACCAGCAACTGTCACAGAGGATCTCTCACAATTGTTTTAAGAAAAAAAAAATTGTGTGCATTTTTTCCTAGTAATATGACATTTGTATAGGTACTGTATGTATAGATAAAAAATCAAACATTTTGTTTTACTCATATGTAATTTAACTTACGTCTTAGCACTAGCTTCAACAAACATTAATCCATTTTCATCAGCAAATTGTTTTGCTTCTTCGTATGTCACATCTCTTTGGCCATCTAAATCTGATTTGTTACCAATTAGGAATATCACAGTACTAGGGTTAGTCAAATTGCGTGTGTCAGTTAACCAGCTACTTAGATGATTATATGTAGATCTGAAATAAATTAATTATTACTAATTAATAAACCTGAAAAATATCTTGTGAAATATGTACATAAAAATATATAAAGAATTAGTGATCTTAAAAATATGGACAGCAAGATGAAGAAAGTTACTGAATTACCTTCTTGTGATGTCATATACCATTAGTGCCCCAGCAGCACCTCTATAGTAAGAACGAGTGACAGCTCTAAACCTTTCCTGTCCTGCTGTATCCCAGATTTGCAGCTTAATTTTTTGTCCTGCAACTTCAATAATGCGAGTGCCAAACTCGACACCTATTGTGTGAGGACAATCTGCCATAACTGTAAAAATAAATTTATTCAGAATTGAGAATTGACACTGATTGTTTTTCAACATAGTTAAAAAGTTGAACTGAACATTAACTAATTTGAAATATGAACCTGTTTACCAACATTATTTTCAATGTGACACACACACATGCACATAATAATGAGATTTATTTCGATACAAATACAAACAATAAAGTCAAATTACTTGCATTAAGATACTTACATTTCTTGTCTGTAAACTGGTGCAGTAGGCATGATTTGCCAACACCCATATCTCCAATTATAATATATTTAAATATATAGGAGTAGTTGTATGGTCCTGAAGTCATCTTGATTCTAAAAATAATTATGTTTAAACATTAAATAATAGAATCATCAAAGTGTGTGATTCTTCTGCATTTTTAAAAGCCAGTTGCAACCACACTTTATCATCTAACAATATGTGCTTTCTCCCCTCTCTGTTTTTGTGGTGTAATTGGTTTTATTATGCTTACATACATAGAAGTTTTGTGTTTAGATAATGATATCCAGAAACAGTAACACACACTCATCACCATCACCATAAGATTTTTAACTGTATTTTCACAACGAAATATTTATATTTTACTAAAACACTTGATGATATTAACATTCTGTTTCACAATCTAGTTAATGAAGTAGAATGACATAGATAAGAATAGTCACATTAAAAATCTTCAAATTACACTATGAAAAGGTATATATTGAAGGGGCAATTTACACGATGGTGTCCATTATTATTTGCGTACAATTATTGTTGAGCGCACTTAGCAACCTTGGCAGATTTAGTAGATGGGTTTTCGTTTTGCCAGAGTTCATTCGTAGTATGAGTCATCGCGCATTGATTTTATATAATTTGGCATTTTAGATAACATGTTTAGACTAATAACTCTTCTAAACTTAATTATAAGGATTAGTCTCTAGGTGAGCACCATTGTTTATTGGAAAATCTAGGGTATCAACAGTAATTATTATTGCGATGGAATATCGTTTTCCTTGTAATACATACGTGGTTTAGAAGAATATTAAGCGTACAATATTCACTATAATAACATTTAATATTAAAACGAGTGTACTACTTTATCTTACTTTAATAAAAACCTCAACGCAACGTAAATGCTTAGGAAATCTTTTTACGCTATGCAAAACAAAGACTTCCTTCTTCGTCAATTATGACGTATATACATTTTGCTTGCCATTTGTTTTTTTTAATTGGGAGAAGGGTGGCACCCATAGAACGTAGAATAGAAGTTAATGTTTTAGTCGTACTAATTACCGAAAATAATGTTGAATGTGTTGATAAACTTTTAGATGGTTTCGGAAAATTTTATATTGGTAATTACTATTATATTAAATTCTCCTATTAGATTAACTTCCAACATTTGACATTTTTCAAACCAGCGAATGTCTGTGAAAAAATGTGCAAAAACATTGCAGACAGAGATAGTAGTTTTGCGATTATAAATTTAGTAGCATATTTAGTTTTTGTATATAATTTTGTATGTAATTATAACTATTATAATAGTATATTATTATTATAGTATTATAACTCTACGATGTAGACGTCCATCTATAAGTGTTTCTTGTGGGCATAATGCGTAGCAACCATAAACCAAACCTAAACATGTTCAGCGTGACTACTGTCACTTATGCTGTCATTGTTCAATTGTCAACATTGTAACAACAATATCGGAAGATTCGTCTTCAAAAATTAGATCAATTGTCCGGCTTGTAACCCGTTTCAAGTTCAAGTAAGCATGGCTGGTCAAGATGAAGATAACAGTAACCAAAATGACATAATAGAAAACAATGAGATTGAACCTGCGGATGCCAGTGACGACGAAATTGACATTGTCGATGTTGAAGGTAAACTACACACGAATTTATTGTTTGTAAATTCAATAAAACTTTAACAGTTAAACATAAGGTATTTTGAAAAGAACTCCATAAATGAGAGCAATAATTGATGCTGTACTTAATCATCTAAAGTAAAATAATGCTTAATTGAGGTATGGTGCAGTGTTGTTAATTTCACTTATTGTTTCAGAACTTAATTTGTTGGATTCGAAATTGGAAGAGCTGAATTCAGCTTTAGACTATTTGGAGAAAAAAAATGATGATATACAGCACAGCTTAAAGCAACTGTTACAATCAAACATTGATATGAGGAAGGAAATGCAAAAACAAAAAGAACAAGTTGAGAGGACACAGGATGAAAACATGGAAACAGCTGGAAACAATTAAGATCAGATCATTTCTTACACTATTTTGATTAACAGTAGGATTTTTTTCAATAAATTATATTGTTTGAATAATGTTTTATAAATTAAATTATTAACTTAGTCAAAACATAATTTTTTTTTTTTTTTTTTTTTTTTTTTTTCTTTATTTTAAGGGCTTTATCGCTTGGCGATAACGTCGCCCTGTAACATCAACTTAAAAAACTTACTTACTACAACCACAAGGTAGGTACCTACTTACAACTTACTTAACTATTTAAAAATAAAAAAAGCAAGTTTATACAAGTTTCTGGCCTCTACCGATAAAGGAGAAGCCAGAATGGCATTACACATTCCAACGTCGAAATGATATGTGGATCCGAATAGATTTAATCTTAAAGCTTCATTCCGGACACACTCCATCAAAACATGTTGTACATCTTCGACTACTCCACATTCGTCACAGTTTGGTGATGTAACCTTTTTCATTAGAAAACTAAACTTTTTCGATGGAATATGACCGGCACGAAGCCTCAACGCCATAACTAAATCTCTTCGGCTTATTGTATTTTGATCGATCCAATTGTACAGAGGGAGTTGTGGCTGGATAGTTTTGTACCATATTCCCTTTTCTGTTGATCGCTGGTTAAAATATTCACTCCAAACATCTGAACAATTTTGTTTAATTATTTTGAAATAGTCAGTAAAAAGAGGAGAAACATTTACGGGCGTTCCATCAGAAACGGCCTGGTTAGCTAGTAGGTCCACTCTTTCGTTGTTCTCAATCTGAACGTGAGATGGGATCCACTGTAGGACTACTGTATTTGAGTTCTGTTCAGACCTGAAAATAGACTCCAAAATCGTGTAGGCTATCGGTACTCCACGCACGGACGAGGTGCACCGAGCCAAGTGTTGCAGTGAGCTCTTTGAGTCTGTTAGGATGACAAACTTATCGTGATTAATTGAGTTAGTATAAGAAAGAGCCTCTGCTATAGCAATTAACTCGGTATGCATAATGGAGATATCAGAGTCTATAGCAAGTTTGACAGAAATATTCAATTGCGGGTCCCAAACAGCAGCCCCACTACCAGCTCTAGTTTTAGAACCGTCTGTGTAAATCTTATAAAAATCAGCATATTCTGCATCTATAAATTTCGTGCAAATTTGTCCCAACTGGTTACAATTATAATCCCGTTTAGGTTTAGATATAGATGGAATAATGTGTTTGATAGCTTTGTGTACATTAATGTTGCTGACCCATGTCTCAAGAGAAAACATTTCGATCAATTTGACTGAGTGTAAGGTAGAAGTTTTAAGTTCGTTATAAATTGAGGTCAATAAAGGTTGCTTCCTGCCTCTCCAGTAACGGGAGTTCTGTATGCTTGAAGACAATGTTTTGATCAAATTAATCGCAGCGCTTCCCTGTATAGACATACATTTTAAGCAGAACTTGCCCCCTAGAAATTTTCTACGAACATGTAGTGGTGGTAAACTTAATTCACTCTCCATCACGTGAATCGGAGTGGTTCTAATAAAGCCACCAATAACGCGAAGGGCTTTATTTTGTACTTTATCTAGTTTAGACAAGTGACATTGGTAGCTACAATCGTACAGAAAGCTACCATAATCTAATCTACTACGCATGATTGCGATATATAACCTACGTAAATGTTTAGGGTGAACACCCCAACCAGGGCCCGCTAGAACTTTTAAAATGTTTATAAATTTTAAGACTTTTTGAACTGTCTCATTAATGTGTTTCCCCCACCTAAGCGACTGATCCAACCACATACCCAAGTATTTTATATTGTTTACTGTGTCAATGTTAATGCCATCTACTTCTAAATTAACAGGTAGCTTACATATTCCTCTCTTAAAAATACAGACCTTAGTTTTAGTAGACGATATTTCTAATCCTAGATTACAAACTATGGTATTGAAAGCGTTCAGAGCAACCTGCAGTTCCGAGACGACTATATTGATGTTGGAACCAGATTTAAATAAAGCAAAGTCGTCAGCATATTGAGATATATCAACATTCTTAATAGTTTTACAGACTTTGTAAGTTGCGATGTTAAATAATAAAGGAGAAAGTGGGTCCCCTTGAGCCAATCCCCGACCTGTACACCTGCAATATTCCTTGTTATTAGTTATGATTTTAAGTTTTCTTTCAGTCAGGAATGTCCACAAGTATGAGCATAGTTTGTGGCCTACTTCAAGTTCATCAAGTATATTCAACAAAGTAACAGTATCAATGTTATTGTAAGCGTTGTTGATGTCAATAAAACAACCAACGGTGACTAGATTTGCAGAAAAACCAAGTTGAATCTTTGTCGTCAAAATATTAAGACTATCCAAACATGACCTAGACTTACGGAAGCCTATAGTATTTTCCGAGAATATACATTTGCTTTCTAGATACCATTCTAATCTTTTGTTTAAAATAGAATGAAAGATTTTACAAAGGCAGGACATCAATGAGATAGGTCTCAAGGAAGATGATAGTCCAGAGTCTCGTCCTGGTTTGGGAATAGGAATGATTAATATATTACGCCACTGTTTAGGAACAAAACCAACATCGAGGAAAGTGTTATACAAAGAAAGTAATAATGATTTACCAATGTCTGGCAGATTCTTAATCATGGAAAACGAAATTTCATCGCAACCAGGTGCCGTGTCTTTTGATTTTATTGAATTTTCCAATTCATGAATGGACATCCGAGCTTCTAGTTTATAGTTGTAGGACTGGAAGCAGGGTTCAGGGAGAGAAACGTAATCAGGCGTTAGGTCCTCAAGGAGTTTTTCCGCTAAACTTGAGTCAACGTGTTGAAATTTGGATTTATGGCCCTTTACCCATCTCATTTTGCGCCACATATCACTGGTAGAAGTTGTTGAATCGATACTTGAGCAAAAACCCTGGAAGGAAACACCTCTTGCCTTACGTATCATCCTCTGTGATTCCTGGATTTTTTCTTGTAGAAGTGCGTAATTTTGTGGTGTTGGGTTACGTCTAAAGTTTGCTAAGGCTAACCGTCTTACTGCCACGGACTGAGATAAATCTGGACTCCAGTATGGTTTTGGTTTAAACTTAGAGCTGATATGTTGAGGAATAATAATCTGAGGGATGTGCTTACCTGCTGCCTTCTGTAAAGTATTTTCAAAGAAGTCATAACACAACTGTGGGTCTGAAGGGATGTTTGATTCACGGAGAGTGCTCTCTATGAATGATGAATATTTTTTCCAATCGGCTCTTTTAAAGTTCCTCTTTCTAATAATATACTTACGTACATTAAAATTGGTGGACAGTTTAATAATTAAGTGGTCGCTCCCTAACGATTCATTTGTAACTTTCCAAACAAAATTTAATGCCAAATCCGAAGAAATGAAAGAAATATCAGGGGAGGATTGTTGCAAAACGTTATTAACTAATCTTATACGAGTTGGACTTCCGTCGTTAACTGAAATAAAGTTGTGATCAATCATTGAGTCAAAAATTTGAGATCCACGTTGGTCAGTTTTATATGACCAGTTGTTGTGGTGGCCATTAAAATCACCTAATATTAAAGTTTTGTTCTTAGCAGTCGAGAACAGATGATCCCAGTCTCTTTGTAAAGTATGAACAGTTGAAGGGCAATAAATAGCCATTATGTTCTCAATATGCTGACAATTCAATAACTTAATCCACAAAAGCTCAATACCTGCATTAAAGTTATTTACCTTACACAATTGAGCGTTAATTGATTTATGTACAATACAAGCAACCCCACCGTACCCATCGTCTCGATCACGCCTAAAAATTTTGTATTCACTATAATTAAACTGACTATCGGGTTCGAACCACGTTTCACTGATAACGGCAATATGAATTTTATCTTTAAATAAAAGTTGTTCGAATAATATAGATTTCGGTCTTAAACTTTGCGCATTCCATTGTAAAATATTAAATTGAAGGGAATTATTGTTACAATCCATTAATGATTTTATTTATAATTGAGTTTTCTGGTAGGTTTTTAACTATAATTTGTATTAACCATTCTCCTATTATTTTGACTACCTTGTTTACTTTGTTTATGAGCGAACCTTCATTTAGTAGTGAGTTGGCTATTTTACCTATTATATAGCTAAATGAACTATCCATTGTTTCTTGGTCGTTTGGTGACTTTCTACGATGCGTGCTGGTCTTCTTTGGTTTGTCGGGCTGCGGCGGTGACTCATGTTCTTCACTCGTGAACAACGTAGATGATACCTCCGAATCGCAATCTATATCACCCACGTCCGCGGATGCGGACGGTCGTGCGTGTCTACGTTTTTTATGTAGAGTTAGCTTCAGTTTTGGTTCCGGGTTAGAATGCGAAGTCGAAGGCTGCTTTAGTGGAGCTAAAGTGACAGTTGATTTTGTTATGTCTGCATATGTTGCATATGTATGGTCATTATATACTTGTACCGGGTTAATGATTTCCCGTGAAATGTTGTCTACTTTTTTAGCTTGGGGCATGGGGGTAGGAGATGGGGGTACAAAAAGCAATAATGCTTTGCGGTATGTACAATTAAATTCGTTCATTAATTCTCGTAGTCTTTTTTCTTTAAGGTAAACTGGGCATTTTTTATCTAGGGCTAGATGATTAGCCTTACAATTTATGCAGACAAATGTGCTTACATCACAATTTTCGTGTTTACCTCCGCATTTAGGACAAGAAACTTTAGTAGACGTACACATCTTTGCAATATGACCGTATCTCCAACACTTAGAACATTGGGTTACAGGTAATATGTATCTCTCAACTTTGGCTTTCATTCCGTATATATTAACGTGCGACGGTACATGTGCACCTTTAAAACAAATACGCACTGCTTCACTTGCAGTCCATCCCTTAGTACTATTATCTTTATCAACAGACTCATCAGCTTTACACCTGCGATTGAGGCGTCTAGCTGACAGAATTTTGACATCACAGGAGACATTACTAAGAAATTCCTCCATTGATAAATCCAGTTCTATGTCCCTGATTATTCCATATGATACTGCAACTTCCCATGATTTTTGTGAACGCCAACCCATATCGGAAAATATTTTGCTGTTCAATACTTTTTCCGCATTGGATTCATTGTCAAACGTAATCATTAATTTGTACGGATTTAAGTATTTCACGCGTAATATACCTACAATTTCGTTAGTTTTGAATAGTCTGGCTAACGCGAATTGTTTCGGAAACCTCTCGTTATTGTATATGCATATCTCAACGTTGCCTTCCTTGTTACTGCACGTAATCTCTTCTACTGATACCTGTGTCCTTGCAACTTTATTTCCTCGCCTATTAACTGTAGTCCAACTTCCCGACGAATCATCCTCCCTGTCCCTTTTTCTCCCCACATTTCCTTCAGCATCACGAAATAAACTGTCCTCCTCTTGTTGTGTAGGAACTTCCATATCCAAATGTGTTATATCTCCTGGTGTATCGCAACATTCCTCTCTCGACATGTTGTTGAGATTTACTCGTACTTTAAAAGGTCCAAGCCTGACGGCCGGCCGTACCGGCAACGCTCGGAATAATATTTCTTATCACTAAACCGGCTTAGTGTGTCGACGTAAACACAATTAAATCGCCCGCGGCGCAAATCGTCACTGTAAAAATAAATTTATAATTTTTTCACTGAAAAACACATTTCACTCAAATTTGACAGATCAATCTGAAAACATAATTTATTATGCAATAAAGACCAGTATTCTGAGTTTTTTTTTTTTTTTGACAGTGGTGAAATGTTAAGATGTTCCTACTGATTGTAACAGTTTATTATCCACACTATTATATAAAGCTGAAGAGTTTGCTTGTTTGAATATGCTAATCTCAAGAACTTCTGGTTCAAATAAAAGAACAAAAATTTTGTGTTGGATGGTCCATTTATCAAGGAAGGCTTTAGGCCATGTAACATTATTAAGCGGCCAAAAGCAGTGAAGCAACAGTTCAAATGTTGCAAAAATGGGTGAATTTATTTATATTTGAAGCTTCCATTATGTATGCAGTGTTAATGGTTCAAGTTATTCAAAAGATATGTCCTTACAATATCTTTCATTTACATTTCTTTTTAAAAACTTGTCACAGCATGTCAATTGTCAGATTGAATCACTATAATGTTTTTTGTGTTAGGTAGAGAATAAAATTTGGTCATAAAAACAAGTATGCCTACTAATTATACTTATATAAATTTATGTGTTGTTGATTAAGAGTATTTAATTGTAAAAAAAAAATACTTTGACTTCGACAATTGACAATTCGACAATTGACACTGTTACATATTTATGTCTACAATAATAATATATATTATAAAGGGGAAAAGTTTACCAATTTCAAAAAATATTTTACCATTCAAATGCTACATTCCTATCTCTGTCGAGTGAGGCACAACAACCACTTTTTTATCGACTAAATTTAAACGCATTCATGCTACTAATCCTTATCAAAATAAACTATTTCATCACTAAGTACAGTTTAAATAATATTTGGTGCTTAACCGTTTCCGTGCGGAAGTCTTTTTAGCAATCATTAGTGCCTGGCGTCAAACAAAAATTCTGTGATGCCTCTGAGGCACCAAGCGCCAGGAAGTTTGATGATTCCCCTGGGGAATCATCCGCCATGAATTGTCACTTTTAGCTTGTTTTCGTGTTTCTACTTGCTAAAATAATCATTTGACATTGTGTATCTAACGTAGGCAGTCAGTAAATTCGTTCAGTGCGTTTAAAAGTGACGATCTGTGTGTTTTTATGGAAATGGAAGGTCAGTGACTAATTTATATCAGGGGTCGTAAACCTTTTTGCATTATTTCATGGATTTATTTATTCAAGTGTTGTAAAGAATTTATACACGTACCACTTGAGTTTGTCGCGAGGTGATATTTATTTATTATTATTTATAATACAGTGTTTTGTAGGGAAACAATTTTAACTTCACTATTTTGATGATAAAATTGTTTCTCTACAAAATACTGGATTACTGTAGAACATTTAACTGAATGGGAAGTCCGATTCTAATGAATCAAAAATATTGTAGTTTTAAACAATAATCAACCGTATACGCAAGGAAATACGGTACTTCGTAGGCGAAGGGCCGGCGAACAGCGCACTCTTTGTACGTTTTTAGGCAACAATGAACCTTATGACAAAAGCATTTGATTTTTGAGAAACATTCCAGAAAGTGGGCTGTTAGAATTATAATCAATAATAAAATGTGTCGGCAACTTGGTTTACAACCCCTGATGTCAGCTAATTTGCGAAATTACTTCAAACGAACACTGTGGGCATGATAAGGGTGACAAATAAAGACACTTTTATTTAGGGGGCTTTTTTGACAAATGTCGTTTAAGCCGAGTTTTTTATGATTTAGTTTTGTATCCTCTCGGGCACCATACGCCATACGCAATAGATTAACATGGTGCCTGTGCGGCATCATCCGCACGGAAACGGTTAAATGAATAAAGGTGGTGCAAGTTCGATCCCCAGTGCAGGCAAGTAGCAAGGTGACTTTTTCAAAGTTATATGTACTTTTTTAATTATTCTAAGACACTACTGACAAACGGTGAAGGAAAACATCGTGAGGAAACCTGGATTCCAAAATATTGGAATCTGAAATCGCCAATCCGCAGTGAGCTAGCGTGGTGATAAATGCTCAAACCTTCCCTATAAGGGATGAGGCCTGTGCCCAGCAGTGGGACGTATATGGGCTAGTTTATATTTTATTATTAAATTATTAAAATTGGACGTTTGGTTTTGAAGTTATGGTTAAATTAAAACATTACGATTTCTGTTGCGCGGCCCGTTGCGAATTGGGTTTCACCAAGGCGGGGGTACGTGTACTATGAGTTAAATATTTTAATCATGAATTTTTTACTGACCATAATTATGCCTAGGTAGGCTTTTTGCTGTGGTAACCGACATACACGCGGGCGGAGCTTCGGGCACCAGCTAGTACCTAATAAAACCTGATTGAACATATTTGGTAAAACTTGAGGTTTTTTTGTTTAATTTCATGTGAACTAAATTATGGGAACAATATGTTAGGAGAAAAAAAATCCGTGTTGGAGAAATCTTAGCAAGCTACAGCATGTAACACCATACAGTCACACATCCGATTTGTTATCTATAAATAAAAATGGCAATTTATTCACTATTCATTTATTTACTAACAACAAAAATTTAATAACAGTCACAACTACACAATTATATTCTGACAGGCCAGATTGTGTCTTCATGATTATAAACCTTTATTATAACTGGTCTTTATTAGTGACTATCTTTTTTGATAAAACGAAGTCCGCAATATCCACATGAATGATCTCCAGGTTTGTCCTGTAAAGTTTAATATACTTAGTTTTCAACATACTGTAACTTTGTAGAAGTACCTAAAAATGGGGAATCAAACCACTTTTTATCTACACCCATTTCATGATACAGAAAGTATACACAAGTGTTTTGACTAGATGCCCAGGACCAGAAAAGAAATGAAGTTATCTCAATCACTCTCTTTTTAAAAGACCTCATAAGTAATGGGAAAAGAGATATTTCTGTGGTCTATTATTTTATTACCAAATTGATGTAGACACGAGGGTGTCCTTCAGCTCCACTGCCACCATCGCACCATACAATTCTATCAGCAACTTGTTTTGGGGGTACTTTTGCAATCAATTTAACTGCCCAATTTTTGTTGACTTGTTTAGGAGCATTCATGAATCGTGCCAATCTGTAGTCATCTGATTGCCATTTCTGAAATTTCAAAAATAAAACATCAAAACATGTGTAAGCATAGTTTTGACATGTTGTAGATGAGTTATTACTCCCAGAAATCTGATTTCTTATCGTACTAACATTATAAATGAGAAAGTTTGTAAGTATGGATGTTTGTTACTCTTTCACTCGTAAATTCCTAATTATTCTGTCTTTTAAATGGATACAGATAACAGTGTTAAGAATATAATTCATGCAAACACAGACTATTCATATTTTGTTTATTTCCTATCTATTTGGATAGCAATTTGTTATGTTGTATATAAAAATAATATAATTGTATACATGAAGTTCTTAATTTGCTTGACAAGTTTGATAAGATGCATACTAACAATGCCGTTATAATAATAGTAAAAAATCATATTTCTTTACTAATGAAACTATCTGTATTTTGACAGCATAATGCATTCATTTACTATTATGTAAGAAGTAGTCTCAAGTAGAATTATTATAGTAAGAAATATTTGTATGTTGTAAATATAGCAGATTTTATACTCTATTACTAAAAATAGTACTTTATCGTACAGAAATAGGTTAAATAAATTGAATACTCACTTGGCCTGTGTGTGTGCCAATATCTTCGGTCTTCGCAGCCATACAACGACGGGGTACATTTATTGCATTTTTCAACAGTAAAGACTGTTTCACCTGAATTCGTGCGATAGACGAATTCATTATGAATGTTATGTTATTGCACCTTTTTCAAGTAAAGAAAAATGAATCTCGTTCTTTTCACTCACTAATATTTGCAGTGACTTTGACATTGACATTTGACAGAATTGTTTAATCACCACAGACCACAAATACCTACTATCGAGTTTATTCACGGAAAATCATACTTACATCGATTCGTTTATAAATATATTTTTACCTGACTGCGGTTACGTTTTTCGAGAGTATGTATGTATGTGCAGGGTGTTCGGAATTAGGATTTAAAAATTAAATAAAAAGAAATCTACGAAATCATCATTCCCCTGCCCTTCTTCCAATTATTATTTTGGGTCGGATCAGTATGTCTTCTTCTTCCACACGTTTCTATCTGACGTCATCTCGCAAGTAACACTCTTTGTAGCCATATTATCAAAAATCTACGAAATATTTATTATTTCCATAACTATGACAAAGAAGGGTAGTGCGGGTTTTATATTTTAGTAATTATTTCGTCTAAATGGTGACCGTCACCTCGGAGGCACTTTTGGAATCTGGCTTCAGTATTCCGCGCTATTCACTAGAGAAGGGACGTCGTAATGGTATTAACCTCGCGAACGATATTTTCTTTTCAATTCTAAAATTTATGAAAGTTAAGATCTGGTGACTTGCGTAGCCAGGGGATGTAGGCAAAGCGGCTTATCAATTTGTTAGGGAGCAAATCACGAAGAAGCACTATGGTCTCTCTAGAGAATGCTTCGAATTATACGTGCTACGAATCCCATGTTACGAATCGTACGTGCTACGAATTATACCTACAACGAATCATAAGTGCTACAAATCATACGTGATACGGATCCCATGTTACGAATCTCATGCTACGAATCATAGTGCTACGTATCGTACGTGCCTATGTGCCACAAATCCCATGCTACGAATCATACGTACTATGAATCATACGTGCTACGAATCATAAGTGCTACGTATCATACGTGCTACGAATCATAGGTGCTACAATTATACGTACTACGGATCCCATGTTACAAATCTCATGCTGCGAATAAAAGTGCTACGAATTATAGTGCTACGAATCATAGTGCTACGAATCATAGTGCTACGAATCTTATGTGCTACTAATAATAGTGCTACAAATCATACTTGCTACGTATCCCATGTTACGAATCTAATTCTACGAATCATATTGCTACGAATCATACGTGCTACAAATCATACGTACTACGGATCCCATGTTACGAATCATACGTGATACGGCCCCACATGTTACGATTCTCATGCTACGAATCCCAGGCTACGAATCAAATGTGCTATGAATCTCATGCTTCGAATTATAGTGCTACGAATCAAACGAGCTACGAATTATGTGTTACGAATAATACGTGCTACGAATCCCATGCTACGAATTATCTACTACGTATCATGTGCTACGAATCTTACGCTAAGAAAATTCAACCTTTATGTAGATGTCATGTTTTTATGTTTCATGTTAGAGGTTTCTTGATTTCATGCAACCAATGATATTTCTTAGTCATGTGTATTGATGCACCTAAATTCACGTACCAGTCTAAGAAAACTGATTGGATAATACTGAAAGATAACTGAAATAAAATATCTCGCGACCTAAGGTAATTACTGAACTCATAAACTATTGTGAAATAAAATACTATTTATTTCATATGCAGTTTTAAATTTGGTAAATAGTAATTAACTGTGAGGTAAATTGGGAAGACATAAGAATGGTCTGCATTTTATGCACATGTTAATTCAAATAACAAAGGGTCCTGCTGGCTAAACAAAATTTCAAACTTAATTTCTGTTATATGATCACATTTTTTTTTTAAATACATTACTAGAAAGGTACATTGGGCCAAGTTTCGTCTGACATCACTTTTAGGTATCCCTGCCTCATAACGACGAAGGGCCCCGCTGGATGGACAATGGATGGAAACTTCAGAGGACATTTCTGTGGCCACAACGGAGGTACATTGGACCATTTCATTATATTTGGTAGGTACATTGAACGAGTTAACCGATCTTATTACTTTCATTGCTCTAGCTAGGGGGGCCCCGCTAGATATAAACACATCAAAAATTATATTGTGGGATATCATAAGAGAATAAGACATATACCATTGCGGGTTTTCTGTAGAACTTCCAACTTTTACCAGAAATCAATTTATGCAGGGGAGACAAAAAAAAAACAAAAATCTGTACAATCTGTATCTAGAATTAGTCGAACATTAATTAAACCTTTTTGTAGAAATCTAAGTAAACCGCTGTCAATATTTGAGTAATGTGTTTACCCCGTCTGCATTAATTTTAACGTACGGTGTACTGTATAATCTTCACACTTCACACAAATTACAGAGCTTGTTTATCCCCTTTTAGTTAGTGGCTATTTTTTGAATTCGGTTTTTGTTGTTTATTTCTTTTTAATAATTATTTTATTATAAATACTGTCAATAAAATAATCAACATAGACTAATTATAATAGTGGGAAGTGACTCAAATGTCATTTACAAATATATTTTTTTAAAGTAAGAAGATAAACCAGCAGGTTTGTTTAATATCAAGATGTAATAATACAACAGGTCACTGAAAGAACTATTTCTATGCATAGGTCTCAAACTGTGATACCTTTACTTAAAAAGTATCACAATTTATTACTGGGTGCCATACATAAAAAAAAACAAATGCAAATTGTTAATTTGTGTATTTGTTTGTTTATAAATAATACGAAGGTAACACAACAATTTAAATAAAAAGAAATACATAAATTAGGTCTTAATAGGTTTGAATACATTCAAATTCCCAATTTTGGTTAACAACAGGCTGTGTATGTAAAACCGGCCATACAAGGACTACTGGAAACCTAAATCACCAGCTGCTCCAAGATTCACACAAAAATAAAAAGCTACCTACAGTATAGGTTTAGGTTTTGCATCAAATGCTGTATGTAATGTCTTTTTAAACGCGATTTAAAACAATGTAAATATTTTTTTTAGTTTCGTTACGTATGATATTCTTAATCTAGTTGTACACGTTTTATACAACAATTTATGTTAATTATTTTTGTCACAATAAAAGATTGGAATCAATCATTAAAACTCAAAGCCAAGGATTATGTTGCAAGATAAGTGAATCAATGACATAAAAATAATGCTACGCGCCATTACGACATGTTGGTTCATAATAACAAAAAAAGGATGTTCCAATTTGTAAAAATATGATTAATTACAGAAATCGATAGAAAAAGGTTCTCCCAAACTAGTCCAGTCATTTGGTAGAAAATAAGGGGGTTACCTGGAAAGTTTTCCGGGAGTTTTGAAAATTTGGTATTTTATAGATTTGGATATGCTCTTTTCGAATTTTAACTTTGCCACCTCGTACGACCGCCGCTCGCGCCGCCATTTTGAAAAAATGGCGCCCAAAAACGGTTTTTTGGGAATATCTCCTTTCTGAGGCATTTTACGAAAAAAATAATTTCTACAAAATCAAACTAGAAAAAATTTCCTACACTTTATGTCTTATTCACTTTTTCATAAAATCAATAGTTTTGGATGTACGAGCACCGCAAAGTATTACTTATTCATCTGCCACCACCACGTGTTTTTTGTATATTTTTCTAAAATGTTCCATTACTGCCGCCGGTTTTCAAGTAAATTGTCACAAATAAAACAATTTTCCGTATAAGAAGCCATAGATCTAAGAACATAATCAACACTGTACGTCAATAAACGTACATTGATGATTCAGTCTAAACTAAATATTTCTCTTAATATAGCTTTTACCAACAAATTTTTCGTTGAAGTTACGTTCAAAGTCGAGAGAAAGGGCCCGATTTAAAAGTGACATATTACCCTGACACCTACTTCTTAAAAACCGGCGGCAGTAATAGAACAGTTAACAAAAATATACGAAACACTCGTAGTGGTGCAAATGAACAATATTTTGCGGCGCTCGTACGTCCAAAACTATTGATTTTATGAAAAAGTGAATAAGGCATAAAGTGTAGGAAATTTTTTCTAGTTTAATTTTGTAGAAAATATTTTTTTCGTAAAATGCGTCGGAAAGGAGATATTCTCAAAAAACCGTTTTTGGGCGCCATTTTTTCAAAATGGGGCGCGAGCGGCGGTGGTACGAGGTGGCAAAGTTAAAATTCGAAAAGAGCATATTATCGAAATCTATAAAATACCCAATTTTCAAAACTCCCGGAAAACTTTCCAGGTAAAACTACCAAATGACTGGACTAAACGTAACGTAGATATTGCTCCTCAATTCTTAGTCAATTTGACAACATGTCAAAAGGTTTGTTATTTCTTGGAAGAATGAGAACTGCTAAGCTACAAGCATACACGGACTACTCGACTGTAGCACCGTTACCTCTCTACACACACTAGATTCAGCTGCCTGGTTTTGTGTTAGGAAAAGTTAAAAGCGACTGTTCATACAACCAATACGTGTATGGCCGGCCTTATTCGTATTATTTAGCAGCGTATCCTTTTGTCCTTATAATTTTACGTACAGGAAGATTTTCAGGTAGATAATTTTTAAAGTAGACTTTAAAGAATTTAAATAAAATTATGATATTTAACTACTGATCTACTTTTAAATTCTCGAAGTCTAAGCGAAAAGATAGGTTAAGCTACTACATCCAAATAAATAAATATTTATATTTCAGTATATGTATAATAATATAAATAAAAATTGCACATTAATTTGACTAAAACTTAATAAACGCGCTATTATTAATTGGACATCACAAGCACATTTCGTATGGCATTAGCAAAACAGTGTATGACATACACGACAGGTAGTGACAAATAGGTAACAATTTAGTGTTTATATTTAGGAATTTAGATCAGTGTAGGTACATTATGGACTAATATACGTACTCAAGTGTTACTGACGCTGTTCTTCGGTAACAGTTAGTAACTGCACCTTTATTTTAAGCGTCCGGGTAAATTTGTTACCGGTAGTATTTTAATGAGGCTTTGACGACTACTCTTATGACAAATGACTTAAGCGAAAATGTTAATATCTTTCGTGAACACGTCGTTCTCTGTAGACTTGAGTAACGAAGTTTCTGTTGCGCTGAATAAATCACCCGCTCGTTCGTCTAATGCGTTTCTGCAAAAAATAATGATGCAAGTTAAAACTTTTGTAATTATGTGCTTCCATAGTCTTGGTGTCCAGATAAAGTCCAAATATAAGTACTAAAACTCACCGGCTGTTGGCGCGGTGCATACTGACTTCTCCAGAAAAACTGTCGGAGTCTTCATTTAATGACGTTTGTGAATCTAGAACAAAAAAACATTAAAAATATTTTTTTATATCAGTTATACAGTCATATAAGTTCGAAAGGAACTCTGTTACGCAGTCGCGCCTAAACTATTGAATCGACTTGAATGAAATTTCTACAGACATGGTCTAGCTAGAGTTTTTAATGCGTAAAATGGGCTCTAAAGGGTTGAAATAGCGGATGACAGTTTGTATAGAAATAAGATCATTTTAAAGCTAGGAGCTTGAAATCTATAGTTTAGACTTATGCCCAAATAAAAAAATAAATTATTCAAAGTTTGAATATACAGTGTAAACTCTTTATAACGTTATCCTTTATAACGATAAACTCCCTATAAAGTTGAAGTGTACACAACTTGGTTGGTTTGCGTTAAAACCCATACATTGATACACTCTTTATAACGATACAGCCATTCTCTATTACGAAGAAATGTGTTCATATTTTAACAGTAAATACATATTTATTATCGGTATTATTGTTTATGTTATCTTATCAGGTAACAAAAGACTTTGAAGCTCCGAAAAATCTGAGGTCATAAACGGTCGGTCTTGCTTTTCTTATTCTTAATTGCCTTGAACACGTGCAACATGACGCTTTGTTTCCTTGGAAGTGATGGTCTTCAACCAAGCATACACGGTACCTCTCGTATTATCAGTCGTAAACCAATATTGAAATTTTTAACATGGTCAGTAAAAGAAAACGATTCTTTATTTGTTCACTCCATATAACGATAACTCTCTATAACGATGAAAAATGCTCAGTCCCTTGAGTTTCGTTATAGAGAGTTTACACTGTATTTGAATTTTTAAATTGTTCAATTTATTTGAATTGTTCAATGTATGTTTTTGAGTGATTGTGTCTGCAAAAAAGCTTACGGACCATTAAATGGAGGTATGGAAGAAACACAAAAGGAATAACAGAATCATAATACAGCTCAAGGACACATGCTGAAAGTTGCAGGTTCATTTAGAAAAAAAATGTTTTAGCTATAAGCAAGTCTGTGGTATGCTAGCGTGTGTTAAATCCGCAAAATACTGCAGACTAAGAACGCCGTGTTTAAAAATATATTTCAATAAGTTATTTACAGGAAATAGCTTATTTAAATGTGTATGTAATCGTATTAAAAAAAAAGTAACTATATGGACCAAATGGCAGGCACAGCTAGTTTTATTTTAGAAAATACTTGAGATGTGCAGTACAAATGCATACCTGAAGTAGTAAGACGATGAGTGGTAAGGTATTCTGCGGATAAATACGGAGGTAGGTCGTCAGTGGCATCGCCGGTACCGCCTTCAGCTCCAAGCGTCTCCACAACCGTCAGCCACTGGCCGTTGTGGCACCGGAACCTCTCCAACTAAAAAACAAGTATTTAATATAACATAACAAAATAAACCAGCCTTTACAATACATCCCATTGCTGGGCACAGGCCTCTTCCCATATAGGAAAGGTTTGAGCATTGATCACCACGCTAGCTCACTGCGGATTGGCGATTTCAGATCCAATATTTGGAATCTAGGTTTCCTCACGATGTTTTTTTTTCACCGTTTTTCGGTAGTGTCTTAGAATATTTAAGAAAGTAGATATAACTGTGAAAAAGTCACATTGATACTTGCCTGTGCTGGGGATCGAACCTGCACCTCGTGCATACAAATCCACACATAGAACCACAAGGCCACCACAACATTTATGTATATATTATTTAACATAATAACTAATAAAAATGCAATTTATTTATGTAATATAATTTTAGCACAGTACCTTTATTCTGGCAGCCCATTCATTTTGCATCTGTGATATTATGTCGAGGCAATTGTCGCACATCTTTCGTATCTCCGAATTCTTATCTTGCATCAAATCGATAAGGTATGCTGGAGCTTCTACAGAATAAATAAGAATATTTTGTATAATAGACTGCATATATAAACCAAGTTGGATAGATAGTATGGTGTACAGAATAATTATGAATGATTATTTTAAATTATCTATACTAATATTATAAAGCTGAAGAGTTTGTTTGTTTGTTTGTATGTTTGTTTGTTTGAACGCGCTAATCTCAGGAACTACTGGGTCGAATCGAAAAATTCTTTTTGTGTTGAATAGATCATTTATCGAGGAAGGCTTTAGGCTATATAACATCACGTTGCAACTATTAGGAGCGAAGAAATAACGGTAAATGTGAAAAAAAGCGGGGAAAATTATTCATCCTTGAGGGCTTCCGTTGCGTGCGCTGCGAAAACGGTTCAAGATACCAAAAATATATGTATTAAAGAATTATTCCTATTGAAATGATCTAAAAAAATGTCTAGGACAGTATATGTCTATCTTTTAAGGTTAACTCACTAGAACCGTTTTTATGGTAATAAAATTCGGTTGAAATTAATGCATTTGTTAAGAGTTGTATCAACGTATCAGGTTGTGGAGAAAATCAATATGTACTTCTGCCACAAGAAAATAAAATTAAAAATATAATTTACGCAGAAGTAGGTCCTTTAAAATAATTATGTTCTTTTAAAAATTAAAAACTAAATTGTCTAAAATAATAACAGAAAATGACGAGGACAAAGTCGTGGGTAACACCTATAATTTATAAAACTAAGGAGGTTGTCCGCAAAAATAAATGATGCCCAAAATAATTATTCCACGCGGACGAAGTCGCGGGCACAGCTAGTTTTAAATATGTATAATAAATGAATTGTCATAAAATTATGTAAAATTATACTTGTATCATTACTATTATTCGCAATAATTTCATAATTTCTTGTGTAAATGGAGATATATGTATACATTTCAATAGTTCTACATGTAAAGAGGGCTTCGTCTAGTAACGGTAATTTTACAGGTCGGTATTGCTGTAGAGGTGTGGTTACTGTGGTTAGTGGTTGCATACCGGTGCGCGACACGAGGTACTCTGCGGCGCGGGGGTGTGAGAGCAGCTGCCGGAAGGCGAACACGGTGTGCAGCACGTGGTCGTCGTCGGCCTGGCGCAGGCGCAGCAACGCGACCAGCGCGTGCGCGGCGCCGGCGCGCAGCAGGCCGCCCGCCGCGCGCTCCGAGCCCGACAGCGCGCCCGCCGCCACCACGCCCTCCAGCACCAGCTCCGCCGGCGCCGCGCGCTCTGCACACACATATCATCATCATTCCCCTGCCCTTATCCTAATTTTTACTTGGGGTCGGCGCAGCATGTCTTCTTTTTCCATACATTAATATCTGACGTCATCAAGCACCTTTGCAGCCATATACATATACAGCTCTGCACCATACATATACTTACAAAATGCTGCGTTTTATTAGCATCAAGCGCAGTTTTTATTGCGCAACTAGAATCAGTAAAATAATACTTAAATGATAGAGCGATAGAACTCACGCGTACTTATTTATCGGAATAGGCCGACCAGTTTCGGATCCAATTCGGAACATTATTTTACTAGTTTCAAACTAGTAAAATAATGTTCCGAAACTGCCTACAAAAGCCTTCTTGAAATAGAAACATCGATAGAAAAGGTTATTGATAAATAATTTTTAAATAAATTAGTTTCGCGAATCCAAAACGTCTTTTTAAGAAAACAGGCAAAAAAGAAAACTGTATTATATACCAGCCATCCGTATCACCGCTCAATACGCGGTTTATATCAAGCAACGCGTCGCGCTATCTTGTCTGTCACCCTATCTAGTCAGCTTTTAATTCAGAGTCGAAGGCATGCAATTTATTATAATTATATTGTTGCAATACGATAAATACGGAATGATACGCGTTGAAAGCGAATACATAGCATAAAATGATTAAGCGACAGCAAATTATATACCTGGATCCAATATCTTCATAATGCACGGAATTAAATTGTATCGTTCTACGACTGCGTAGGTGTCGATATTATTATTACTGCTCAATATATTGTTGAGAGTTCCTAGGCATTCGATTGTGAATTCTTCGCTTGCGTCGCCATTGGTTACAGCCCCCGCGATATCTCCTACGAACTCCTGTAATCATCGTTTAAACAAGTCAACACATCTGTTTTCGCGTTATTAGCCGATTTTTGTTCAGTTATTTCAATCATCATTTTCTGCTTTATCAATTTTCTTTGTTACTATTAATTTATGTATTAATTAACTTTAGATATAATTAATCGTAAAAGTATTTATAGGCAGGGCATGACAGACAGATGGGGCAAAATACCATCAGAATAGATTCCTCAGGACCACAGGATACCACATGGGTGGTCCAGGCGGAGATGGTGTGATGACCTTGATAGTCACATGAAAGAAAGGGTGATACTTGCTCTTGACAGAGAGAAATGGAAAGATGGGTAGGAGGCCTTTGCCCAGCAGTGGGACAATAAAGGCTTATAATAATAAATATAAAAGTAGGTATTTATACTTACAACAAAAAGCGGTATATTATTGGAATGGTGTGAGAGGTTGCGCACGAGTTTCATGAGCATGTGGTTCTTATGTCGGAAGGCGCGCGCGAGCAGTTCCCGCAGGCGGCCCTCGGCGCTCATCTGTGCGGCGGCGCGCTCGCACCACGCGAGGTTGATGCACAGCGCCAACAACACGTCCGTGGCCCCCGCCGAGTTACCATTGCTATTGTTGCCGATGCTTTCCCCGTTTACGTTCAGCAACAACATATCTGTTAACTATCAAAAAGCAAAAAAATAAGCCAAAAAGTAAACTTCAAAATTTATTTTATTTAAACAGAAACCGATTTCAAAATTGTGTTATTATAGGTTGTAGCTGCTTATTTTTAGTTAATAGCAAATATAGCAGGTTCTTACCAATTTAACACAGTCAGATTGTGTAAACATAACCTTGACTCTATCATCCATGCTCAAATGGTACAGGATTTTCATTGCCAAGTTAATATGTTTATCGTCACCTAAAATTGTAAATTAAATTTAATAAAGTAAGTATTTAAAACCAAAAATAACACTTTAAAATGTTATTCTATACATACTTGTGAACTGTATAAACTTTGGTAGTAAGCCCAATTTGACCATTTTGTTACGTAGTTTGGTATCAAATGTTAAATTAAATAAAAGTTTTAAAGTTACATTGACTAGATCAGCGTTAGAGGAATCCATTAAAGGTGCTAGTTTCTCAACAATTCCTCTTGAAGCCATACTGTTTTTATTTTCTACGAAGATCGAAAGTTTTTGCAGGAATGAGACGATTAAGATTAAGAGATCTATGTTGGAATGTCTCTCCATTGCACCAATGAGCAGGTTTACTATGTCTTTCTTATGCATTTTTTCTTCGACCTTAATATTATCAGCAATATTGAGTAACATGTAAAAAGCCACTCGCAAAAGCTGTTCTTGTCTCTTTGATAATGTTTTCAATTTGCGTTTCATTTGTTCTTCGTCACTCTTTGAAAATTCGTCAGAAGCGCTACAAAGGTCTTCGTGGTAACTGGAAACCAATGATCTTGACTTTTGCATATTGACATCGGCGACGGCCCAGGTGCCTGATTTAGGACGCCGTTTAGGTTCAGGAATACGACTTTTTGGAGGTTCATTCTGAAATCGAAATATTTAATGTTTAGCAAAATATTTCATTGAATTATTTTTGGCGTTTGCATAAACGAGTGGTAGCAAACAGCGTAGTCATTGACCCAGTAACCGTTCCGTGACGATTATGACGAAGGCGCTCTACTACTCTCTTTCGTGTACAGTACAGTACCATGGTTGTGCAAAAATAGCGCTGTATAAACGGGCATAAAAACACCTTAATTGTTTATCTAACTACCGCCTTAAAAAATAAAAAAAAAAGACTGCAAGAGGAATTAGAATAAATTCAAGGGTAACGTAAAATGTTTTAAATCAGATGACAGAAATAAAGACTTATGACAATTATTACGTAGTAAATCAACTTCAGGTGACAGTGTTGTTAACTGATTTAGTGATAATTAATTGAGTTTTACATGGCGATTGTTTTGTTTCATATAATATTAGAATCTTTACCTTATCAGGAGTGACCACCCGTTTCTTTCCTTCCACTTTTTCTTTCCATTGGTCATACCTTTTCAACTCATAGTCAATCACATCCATACAAAGAGATCCAATTTTGTACTGAATAATTACAGGGTGGAATTCATTGTATGTAGAAAAGCAAAAAAATGTGTACACTATGTTTGTGCTAAGTTCAATACTTCTTTTCCATTCTTCTCGGAGGACCCTAGAAAGTGCACTTAGTAATGCCTCTGAAAAGAAAAATGTTGTCAATGGTTACTACATCACCTTGGTTAGCTGCTATCAATGGCACAATATTATGCTTCCATTTTTGAACATTACCGAATCTAACTGACATCTATACTAATATTATAAAGCTGAAGAGTTTGTTTGTTTGTTTGTATGTTTGTTTGTTTGTTTGAACGCGCTAATCTCAGGAACTACTAGGTCGAATCGAAAAATTCTTTTTGTGTTGAATAGATCATTTATTGAGGAAGGCTTTAGGCGATATGACATCACGTTGCAACTATTAGGAGCGAAGAAATAATGGGAAATGTGAAAAAAACGGGGAAAATTATTCATCCTTGAGGGCTTCCGTTGCGTGCGCTCCGAAAACGGTTCAAGATACCAAAAATATATGTAAAAAAGAATTATTCCTATTGAAATGATCTAAAAAAATGTCCAGGACAGTATATGTCTATCTATTAAGATTAACTCACTAGAACCGTTTTTATGGTAGTCAAATTCGGTCGAAATTAATGCATTTGTTAAGAGTTGTATCAACGTATCAGGTTGTGGAGAAAATCAATATGAATTTCTGCCACAAGAAAATAAAACTAAAAATATAATTTACGCAGAAGTAAGTACTTTAAAATAATTATAATATGTTCCTTTAAAAATTTAAAAACTAAATTGTCTAAAATAATAACAGAAAATTACGAGGATAAAGTCGTGGGTAACAGCTATAATTTATAAAGCTAAGAAGGTTGTCCGCAAAAATAAATGATGCCCAAAATAATTATTCCATGCGGACGAAGTCGCGGGCACAGCTAGTATATTATATTAAGACAGGGTGTGGTCTAATTTAAACCTTTATGTGTGGATAAAAACAGGGCCAAACCAAAAAGAATTAGGTTTACCCTCTAAAATTTTAATGAGTTGATCAATATTTAAGTAGGTATTGTGAAGTTGGAAACGTCTACCTGTACTATTTGTAAATAATTTATATACAAAGCCAGGGAGGGGTCTAATTTATAAATTACATCAAAGCTTACATTATAACATACTGGTTGTATTATCATATTATAATGGGTGATGCCTTCATAAGTTTTTTAACATGTTTAATGAGAAATAAAAGACTGTGCCCTATCTTTATTACAATATAATCTTTTGATTGCAACATAAATCTAAAAATGCTAAAGATTACTATATAATTCTAAAAACAAGGTCACATCACATACCATTTCGTGCTAAGTCAATCAAGTTATCTGGGTTTCTAGCAAGCTGGAGGATTAGTGCAGATCCTTTAATCTTTTCTGGTATATCATCATAAAGTAACTCCACATAGTCATCAATGCAGTTCAATACTGCAACTGGGACACTTTCCACTGGGCTCATTTTCTAAGGCTCCAACCAACCTTTGCTGTCAGCAAATAATCTAGAAAAGAAATTATATCAACACTACTACTGTTTTATTCAACCATAGAAAAAATAGTATGGTAAGGTCAGCTAGTCAATATTCTTCTACATAAAATAAATGTTTTAATATAATTATGTCATTACTAAATTAAATTCTATTGTTGTTGATGATGTAACATGAATTTACTTTTGATGATTACATACATCATAGGTTAATTGATTACTCCTTAAAACTTGAAGCTGTCTAGTAGTACACTCTGAAGTGCGTAAGCTGAGTCATGTAGAGCATGTTATGTTTTATTACATTCAACAATACAAAAGCCTGCCTTGAAAAAAAAAACTTGGCTATTACAAGAACAATAGTTGTTTTTACGTAGTTCTGTATTGCACATATCAACACTGGTTATAGTAATATTTTTTGGTGATGGAACAACGTTAGAAAGTAAATATTTCAAGGTAAAATATCAACCCACGCAGTAATGCCTTAAAACTAAGGAAGATTTGATAAAAAATATTTTGTATTATTTTGTTTTGCTTTATGCTTTCATAACAATATGTTGTTACAATACTAAATCATAACAATATCGTAACTCTAATCAGATTTAACATCATTATTATAAAGAATACTATTTACATGTAAACATACGACAGTTAAATTAACGAACAAGATTTTATGCTGCTTACCTGTGCTTCTGCAATAACGTACAAATCACCTAATAAATTACGAATAATATGAATTGTGAAATTGGACATCCGAAAATCTAAATAATCAATACAAAACACTATTGAGTCTATTTTACACTTTATGTCTTAGATGTCAGTGTCACAAAATTTGGTTTCACAGCAGGTTGACAGATTTGACACTAGTCAGGTTTGATATTCTCGCTATACTGGAACTCTTATAAAACTTACTAAATCTTTACTACGGGGAACAGTGGTAGATATTTCCACCTTCAATCAGTATTGATGCAATACTTCGATTACAAAATAAAAAGTTCACGTTAAAATATACTTCCTAAACCGCGATAGTTCTTTGCAGCGGTATATAAATTGACAAGTCAAAGTTGAAGAGTGGATTATTTAATTATAGAATAGTTATATTATAATCATTTCAATTTTTTAGACTATCATAAGAGGTTAAGCGAATAAGAAGAAACCTAGAAATTTACTACTACCTAATAATAAAAACGTAGTAACAACTGTTATATAACTAAAATTGATAGAGGGTAAAGTTTTGGTTTTCTTATAGTTTCAAATATTTTTGTTATTTACATATATTACGCACATTTCCTCATATTCGCAAAGCACAGCAAGTCTCATTGTAAAATCGCCTAAAATCAGTACTGATAAAGTATTCGGATCTGTTTCACTCGAGTTCAGTTATCAGTAAAGTACGTCACTTCACTACACTAGACAAGACACAACAGTGCAGTGACTAATTTCAGGAATTTAGTATTTATAATCAATTTAAAATTTATTTTTATTAATAGTTCTTCAAAGATATTTCGTTAAAAAGATCTAAAGATTCCATACTGTTACCCTGTGATATTCGTGTGTATTATTTTGTAGACTTAAATATCAGTGTAATGAATGTTCCGTGACGATACAACATTATTTGTGTATTTCCTTTCAGTGAGATAAGAACAACGATATGAGATAATTTGAAGGACTTCTGTCCTTTGGATCACTTCATTTAATGGTATTTTTCATATTTTTTTCCTTCTGTAATGCTTACTAGTGCCATTTTAACTTTGTTAACTACGTACTTTCATTATTGTTTATTTTGCAATACTCGTAAATAACAACTCCAATATTTTCTATTTGGTCCAAGTTATCTAATTAATGCTCTCAAGTCGAATTCAATAATCCAAACTTCTAGAATTACGAAGGTTTTGTATCAGCAGAACAAAGTTAATACGTTTCTTGCACGCTTTTATTATTTTCCGTGTTAAACGTGTTGAATCTATATCTTTCCATTGTACTGAGAAGGTATAAAGAAATTTTGTTTTTCATTTTAGGTAAATAAATTTTAAACTAGAATGTGTTATATTATTACCATAATATGAACTGAGAAACTAATCACAATGACTGAAAGCATACCAGCTCTAACAGCTCCAATCTCCTTGTCAACATATCATCAGCTGAGCCTCACAGGTATTTGTTAACATTTTCTTTATCATATTATCACTAAATGTTGTAGAAAGTATTCAATTTAATGGCTTAATCAGTAAAATATAACTTGATGTATTGATTGACTTAGTTCATGTAACCTAAGCAAATTACTTGTTATAATTACCTACATATTACTTTACCTTATTAAAGCAGGATGAAGGAAATAGTATTACAATCATTACACATCTTGAAAAAATATTACTTTAACTGAAATTCCTATAGTATGTGATAGAAGAGTAGGTTTTATCAGAAATGTAATGTAACAGGAAAATAAAACATGTTACTTATTGATACAATGTGTTTTGTCCAATAGTTGAGTCAGCAAGCATAAAAAATTCTGGACTCTTCAAACCAAACCCATACTTACAAGTGGTGATAGATGACAAAATTTCAAGACGCACTGAAGTCATAAAAAGCACTTTGCACCCAAAATGGAAGGAGGACCTCACAGTGCTTGTTACACCACAGTCACAACTACTGTTCCGGCTTGCGGATTATCACAGTTTTGGGAAAGATAATATTATTGGAGAAAAAAGAATCAATTTGTTAAAGGTCCTGTTATACTGCAATGGAAAATGTGATAATGTGGAGCTAACCATAGGTAATTATTTTTTTATATGCTTAAGGATATAATATTTTCCATGGTTTAAGCTTATTATTTATTCCACAGTCATAAGGACAATAAGCTAAGTATGACGTCTTGTAATTAATTAATTGTGTAACAATGTTTACTAAGTGCTAAAATTGTACATTACCTTGCATAGAATATCATATTTTTAATATTTGTCAGATTTAATGAAGAATGCTGCGTCTCAGGAAAACACTAGTAATGTAAGTGGGGAAGTTAAGGCAGCTGAATTAGTCATACTTCTGGATGGCTTAAGGGTCGATCCCACAATACTAAGCCAGTCCCATGAATTATTGGGAGAAAGCAGCTCCAGTGGACCTCTTAATGAGGGGGTTCGAGCACGAATTAGGATCAGAAGCAATCCAGAGGTAATAAGATCTATGGGCCGTCCACAAACATTAAGGGTGAGTCTTCAAATGTATATTTAATTATTTATTTGTTTTGGTACCTTTGTATCTGGTTCAGTATCACACACAAGGTTAATTTATATGTAAATATGTTTGCGCAGCCTCCGCCGGGCCCTCCCCCGCTCAGTAACGGCACGCTGCAGCACGGCGGGCCGAGCGGGCTGGCCGGGCCCGCCGGGCCGCCGCCCAGCGCCAGCGCCGCGCCGCAGCCCGCGCCGCAGCCCGACGCCGGCGCCGGGCCCTCGCACGCCGACACCGAGCCTGCCACGCCCGGCGTCGCCGTGGTCTACGGCAACAATGCGGAAGAGCCGCTGCCCGCCGGCTGGGAGATGCGCTATGATGTATACGGCCGAAGGTAAAATCCGTATATTTATAATCGTCCATTCACGTCTGTTCATAATTGAATCATAAGGCATGCTACTTGTTACCAAAGTGGCATATGTTTAAGTTCAACAACCAACTTAAAAAGTTTATGTAATTACACATAAACTCGATGGTGAATAAGCAAGAATTGTTATGAATATAATTGCATAGGTATTACGTGGACCACAACACGCGGTCGACGTCGTGGGAGCGGCCGCAGCCGCTGCCGCCGGGCTGGGAGGTGCGGCGCGACCCGCGCGGGCGCGTGTACTACGTGGACCACAACACGCGCACCACCACCTGGCAGCGCCCCGACACCGAGCGCCTGGCGCGCTTCCAGCACTGGCGCGGCGAGCGACGCCACGTGGTGGCGCAGGGCAACCAGCGCTTCCTCTACCCCAACCCGCAGCCCACGCACCAGCCCGACTCCGAACATGATCTTAACGCTACCGGTATGTACATAGCTTACGCTAATGTAGACATACATGTACATATTTTGCACTTACCTATCATTAACATGTATCCATTGTTTACTCTAAGTTTCGTTCCCTTGTAATGGGCTAAGTAACTACATCTTAAAATGCTAAATATAGAACAATAGGTAATAAGTATTTAATGATAAGTATTATAGGGTTGTTTAATTAATATGGTTGTGTTTACAGTATGGTTGCCCTGTGCGGTGACATGGAATGTACAATTTGTTTATAAAAGGAAGGAATCTTATTATATTGTTGTCTTAGTGTTTTGAATTTTTTGTTAATGGAGCTACAAAAAAACAAGCGAATATTACGTAAGGTGGAAACCAACGAAATTGAAAAGTATCGAAAAATGGTTTCACTGGGCTTTAATGATATCTGTGCTTACCATTCTGCATATTTTATGTTATCGTACTTAGTACCTGCTTGATGATACGTAATAGGATGTTATCGAGATAGTATGCTGTTAAAAAAACAGTATATTATCTACATAATATGAATAGAATGATAAGTCATTAGCTCTAAAATAAATTGTAATGATTCAACTTCTTTTTTTCTAGAAAGGGTTCGCAGAAGCATAATTTTGTACACTATTACGAACATCGATTATCAATAGTACCATAGGTACACAGGAACGCCTTGTACATAAGGGAATCATGCTTTAAATTGAAATAGATATAACCTAGGAAAATAAAACCGTCAAGTGTCGAGTTGATGACAAACCATTTTTTTCCCTAATTCTTAATAACTTCGTCACCGCTTCAATGTTTATTACCGTTATTGTGATTGACTCAGATAAATATGAAAAGTAATAAATGATAAAGAAACACGTGCAATTAGGTACAAAAAAGAATTTTCCTTATTTGCAATATTTTCTTAATATTAGTCTAATTATTTTATCAGATAAGCTCGGGTTTTATAAAGGAAACCTGATAATATGAATGTGACTTAACATACTCATGTTTGTCTCTTATAAGTACAATATTTGAATACGAAATCGATAATGTTTGACCGAGGCTTTGAGGACATTTTGTTGAGACGTTTGTGTTGCGAGCAGGTAGCAGCACAGCAGCCGGCACGAGCGTGGCGGTGGCGCCCATCAGCAGCGCGAGCGCGTCCGCGGGCGTGCTGCCGGCCGGGGGCGCGGGGGCCGGGGGCGCGGGGCCGGGGGGCGCGGGGGCGGGCGCGCCGGGGCTGGCGGGCGCGGCCGGCAGCCAGCCCGCGCCCGACGACACGCTGGGCGCGCTGCCCGCCGGCTGGGAGCGCCGCGTGCAGCCCGACGGACGCGTCTACTACGTCAACCACAAGAACCGCACCACGCAGTGGGAGGACCCGCGCACGCAGGTCACGCACCCTCACTCACAGACACGATACATTCATATAAAGCTTTTCGAGTTAGCCTTAAATATGTGCTTTGATAAGATTGACTATCAGTCAATCAAGTTAGTTTAACCAATAATCTAATTAAATTAGTCCATACCCTCTCGAGTTTTGGTATGCTTATTTTGTCTTGACAGAGAAAATTACAGTAAAATATTTTTCAACAATAACCTTATTTATAAACAGGGTCAGGAAGTAAGCGCTCTAGAGGAAGCTCTGCCACCGGGCTGGGAGATAAGATTCACGGAGGAGGGCAACCGCTACTTCGTGGACCACAACACTCGCACGACCACGTTCCAGGACCCGCGGCCGGGCGCGCCCAAAGGCCCGCAAGGCGCGTATGGCGTGCCTAGAGCTTACGAGCGCTCTTTCCGGTGGAAACTTAGCCAATTTAGATATCTCTGTCAAAGCAATGCGTTGCCCAGCCACATTAAAATTACATTGTCACGGCAGTCGCTCTTTGAAGATTCTTATCATCAGGTAATTTTTGTTTTTATTATGTGGTTTAATAATGTTTACCATAAGTAATGAGCAATTCTGACAAAGTAAAGGAGTGATATTTTACACCATGTTTACAAAACAATATTATTTTTCAGATCATGCGATTGCCTGCTTACGAGTTGCGCAGACGACTGTATATAATATTCCGAGGAGAAGAAGGATTAGATTATGGCGGCGTCAGTCGAGAATGGTTCTTTTTACTGTCGCATGAAGTGTTAAACCCTATGTACTGCTTATTCGAGTATGCTAACAAAAACAACTACAGCCTGCAAATCAACCCAGCTAGTTATGTTAATCCAGACCATCTTCTGTACTTTAAGTTTATCGGAAGATTTATAGCAATGGCGTTGTATCACGGCAGATTTATTTACTCAGGGTTTACAATGCCTTTTTACAAGAGAATGTTAAATAAGAAGCTTACCATGAAAGACATAGAATCTATAGACCCCGAATTCTACAACTCTTTAGTGTGGATTAAAGATAACAATATAGATGAGTGTGGCTTAGAGATGTGGTACAGTGTGGACTTCGAGGTCTTAGGACAAGTTATACACCACGAGCTGAAGCCGTCTGGAGACAAGGAACGCGTTACTGAGGTAATATAACATGAGATTGTTTATAAAATATACTCTATCTCACCGCAGCGTGATGACCTTTGTTTATATGTAGAACGATTGATCTTGCCGTGTATTGTGTTTCATATTGTTTGATCTGAGGCTATTCACTGTTGTATAAGTTCCCATATAGATTTACACTTTTCTGTTTTTCTTTTAGGCAAATAAGGAGCATTATCTTCAACTGGTGACCCAGTGGCGAATGACACGTGGTATAGAAGAACAAACTTCGGCATTCCTAGACGGTTTTAATGAGGTTCGTTTTCATAACTTTTTTTTAATAGTTTGTTCCATTGGATACAAGGACCCAAGAAATAGATACATTTCAAAATGTATGCATAATGATAAGATAAAAAAGTCATTAATTTCAATTAGACTACTAATTAACGATTTCTGAAGGTCATCAAAATAACGACATCATAATAGTATAATATTGTTGTATACATCGTCAACGAGTTTTCCGTTCCGTTTTACTTGCACGAAATTTAAATCGATTTATAATAATTAATAATAATATTGTTAAATTAATATTTTGTAATATTTCAGGTTGTACCTCTTGAATGGTTGAAATACTTTGATGAGCGCGAGTTAGAGTTAATGCTGTGCGGTATGCAGGAGGTAGATGTAGACGATTGGCAGAGGAACACTATTTACCGGCACTACACGCGCACAAGCAAGCAAGTCCTTTGGTTCTGGCAGGTCTCTACATCTCATACTCTTCTTTGTGTTTTTTAAATACTAAAAGTTAAACCAAACTCTATACTGTTTAAAAACTTTTAATTGTACCAAGCCTTTTAAAATGTGATTTCAGTTTGTACGGCAAATGGATAACGAAAAGCGAGCGAGATTATTGCAGTTTGTGACTGGTACGTGTAGAGTTCCTGTCGGTGGGTTCGCTGAGCTCATGGGGTCAAATGGACCGCAAAGGTTCTGTATAGAAAAGGTAATTCAGATTCATTTTGATTTATTGTTGCTACATGACAGAAGTATTTCTATTATATAACAGGGTAGGAACAATTATAATATTACAAATACGATGATGAACTATTTTGTTTTCGTAGGTCGGAAAGGACACTTGGTTACCTCGCTCCCACACCTGTTTCAATCGACTCGACTTACCACCATATAAAAGCTACGAGCAGTTGTGCGAAAAACTGAACTTCGCGATAGAAGAAACTGAAGGCTTTGGCCAGGAATAATGTAATTGTTATATATTATTGTTAGAATCAATGAAATAGTTATTGTAAATTATTATTACATGAATGCACCACCTCAAAGTGAGGAATTCACCAATGGAATTGGTGCTGTCATTAAAAGACCAACCAAATAATTATATGAATATATTTGTAATAAATTAATTCTATATGATAAACATATGTAGATATTGTTAGTGTAATATGTCGGTTGTTTAAGAAGTATTTGTTTGAACTACATTTAAAACAAAGTTCTTCTAAAAGTTCATTAAATAATTTTTAAACAGAAGTATTTTATTATTTCATCTGTCGAATTACCTAATAAAATAATACGTAATAGTAGCAAATATATACCGCACGGGCATACATTACAAATAGGAATGTTAAAGACTTTCTAAAATGTTAATGTAAGTAACCAACTTTCATGTTACCATGCCTTTCGAGAGCCGGAAGTAATTGTGAATTATTTTAAATGTCGCATTAAATTCAAGGCAAGAGTGAATTAAACTGTTGCTAAAAATATTATACGAAATAATTACCTACTTGAGGAATAACCTACAATTAGAATTTGTATTACTCCGGCTAGCACGTAGTGCGTACCTAATATGTGACGATAGTGTCCAGCATAAAATGAGTCAATTTAGAATTACTTTACTGGAGTATCTTTTTCCCAGCAGAAAAGTATTTAACTATAAACTAAGGAGATACATTCTTGCTGGAGTAAGGTACACTACTGATACACCACTGATTTCTTTATCTAGCATTAAGAATTGAAGCTGATATATTTTTTTAAGATAATGTGATAAGTGATAAATACCGAGAAGAATAAAGGGTGGCATAACATTTGGTGACAAGGAATAAGAAAATAATAGCACATAGGTAAATAAAATTTTATTTCATAGAATTAACACATTATTCTTAAATGCAATTAAATAAAATGAGCTTGTAATATTAAAGTTGGCCAATCTAAATCTTAGTTTTACTTATTTAGGTACTTTTAAACTAACATATTTTATGGCTATCTAAATAAATACCAACCAAATTAGCTCCTAAATCATGATGCTAAAGCCAACAAAATGTGTAACTGGATATCAAAAGACAGCTTGTGTTTTTATAATGTATAAATATTCTTAATAAGGCATTCAGAAAACTTAAGCCAATTTTAAATTAGCGAAGTCTTCAGCAATTTTGATAGCTTCTTTGAGACCGGAAGGGTTGCTTCCAGAAGCTTGGCCAGATTCAGCTTTGCCTCCGCCTTTTCCGTTCATAACAGTAGCGACAGACTGAATCCATTCTGATGCCAGCAATCCTTTTTCAATCGCATTTTTAGGTACAGCAGCAAGACAAAATATTTTCTTAGTCTCATCATCAACCGAAAAGAACATAGCAGCTGTAGTAGGACAAATTTGCTTTACTTGTTTTAGCGCACCATCTAAGGCTTTAGTATTACTGAAAGCTTTTAACTCCGTAACAATTACTTTGCTTTCTTTATTCTTTTCACAAATTTCTTTAGCTTTTTCGGTAACCTGAGTAACAGTAATGGCTTTTGCTGCTCTCTCCTTATCATCAAGTTGTTTCTTTAAGTTCTTAAGCATGGTCCTTAATTCCTCTTTTTTCCAGTAAGATATCTGTGCTTGAGATATATCATTCGTAAGGTCAACAATTTTCTTAGTAATGTCTTTCTGGTTCACATTGTCATTTTGATCTTTAATATAGTTGGCAATATTATTGACTTCGTTTTCTAATGTACTCAATTTACTTATAGCCTTCATGGCCTCGGGTCCAGTAAGGGCTACAATTCGTCGTATGCCTTTAGCGATACCCTCTTCACTGACAATGACATAGTCGCCAATGTGGCCCGTTTGATGCAGATGAGATCCGCCACAGAATTCGACAGATGTTTCAAACCCATTTTCGCCCTCGGGGTTTTTCTCTAACTCTTCTACTGGTATTCCTACAGATACAACACGGACCGGATCTGGGTAGTGCTCATCAAACATAGCTCTCAGACCCTTAATTTTTTTAGCATCAGCCAATTTAGTATGTTTTGCGTATACAGTTTTGTTTTGATTAATGATTTCTTTAATCTGATCTTCTGCGTCTTTTATTTGCTTTGTAGACATTGGGCCCTTGTTGGTAAAATCAAATCTAAGGCGGTCTGGCATGACAAGGGATCCACGTTGATCAGAATCATTCCCTAATACTTTACGTAATACATTATTTAAGACATGAGTACCAGTGTGGTTGTTCATAACTAGTCTTCGCCTTTCAGTATCAATATGCAGTGATAATGTATCTCCAACTTTTAGCGATCCTTCAACTTTTCCAGTATGCAATACATAGCCACCCTTAACTTGTACATTTTTAACCACAAACTCGACGCTTTCATCATCTGTTTTAACCATGTAGCCTTCGTCGAAAATTTGTCCACCTTGTTCAGCATAAAAACTTGTTTTATCAAGTATAATACCACACTCTTGGCCGGAAGTTACTTCATTTACAAATTGTTTGTCTCTACGTAAGGCAACAATAGTACCAGTGCATGGCGAAAATTTGTAATCTGCCTCTTTCTCAGAAGTGGATGGCACATAATTATATTTAGGTGAGTCGTCTGTAGGGTTTATTCCTGTTTCTTGTAAATGGCTTAAGGCATAAACATCTAAAGCCAATAAGTCTTCTTGACCTGCAACCTTTCCTTGAGAAATAAGTTGAGATTCTTTCTTAGCTTTTTCATATGCTTCCATATCTATAGTAAGGCCTTTCTCTTCGCACATCAACTGTGTGAGATCGATTGGAAAACCGTATGTATCGTAAAGACGCCATGCCACATCCCCGGGAATCACTTTGTCATTTAATTTTTCAATAGTTCTGTTAAGCAAACTCCTTCCTCGCGAAAGAGTTTTCAAGAACTGTACCTCTTCTTCATTAATTAGTTGTATAAGTGACAGAGGATCTTTAGTAATTTCTGGAAAGACGTCTCCTAATAGTTCAACAACTGTGTGCACTAATGATCCAAAGAATCCAGGTTTAGCGTTTAATTTTTCGGAAGCATAACGTACAGCTCTTCTTAAGATTCTACGTAGGACATATCCTCTGCCAGTATTGTCAGGACATCCGCCATCTGATAGAGCAATAGTCAATGTTCTGGCATGGTCAGCCAACACTCTATATGCCATATCAATTCCGTCAACATCATCAGATCCTACCTTTCCAGAGTATGGTCTCACACCTGTACCATTCTCAATAGCCTTAAAAATAGGCATAAAGAAATCAGTATCATAATTGGCCCTTTTATTTTGAATAACAGAGACTAACCGTTCAAGACCCAATCCACAATCTATGTGTTTTTTAGGCAGTAATTTTAATGAGCCATCAGTTTCTCTATTAAACTGAATAAACACCAAGTTCCAAATTTCTAGCACATCAGGATCATCCATATTTACAAGATGTGCAGCATTGCGATCTCCAATCCTATCATAGTGCAATTCGGAACAAGGTCCACAAGGACCTGTCTCACCCATTTCCCAAAAGTTATCTTTCATACTTCCAGGCAGAATGTGTGATTCTGGCACACCCAGTTTCAACCAGATATCTTTACACTCCAAATCAGGTTCAAGTCCAGAGGCGGCATCACCTCCAAAGTAAGTAACATATAATCTGTCCCCAGATAACTTAAACACTTCAGTAAGAAGTTCCCAGGCCCAAGAACATATTTCTTTTTTAAAATAATCACCAAATGACCAGTTACCCATCATTTCAAAAAATGTGTGATGGTAAACATCTTTTCCGACATCATCTAAATCATTATGTTTGCCTCCAGCTCTAATACATTTTTGAGTATTAACAACTCGTACATACTGGGCCATATCAGAGTTTGGATCAACTGTCCCTAAAAAGATTGGTTTAAATTGGTTCATTCCTGCATTGGCAAAGAGTAATGTTGGATCATCCAATGGTATGGTGGATGATGAGTGAACATATTTATGTCCTTTACTGATGAAAAAATCTATAAAAGATTTTCTTATCTGATTGCCAGTCATTGAAGTATCCATGGTCAGGGAATTCTGAAAGAGAATGACATATTTTAGAATGTGACTCGCCAAAGAAATGATGCAACTCAGTATCATTAAATGGGCAGTAAACATTTTTGTAACAATACAACTTAATTGTGCCGACCCATTGTACAAAAGGTAAATACATTCCACTTGTTCATTTGTCTGTTCATAAAAGATTTATTGTTGCCTAGCAATCAGTACTATTTGCTTAATAAATGTTAGTACATTTACATAATTGACATGAAAAACCATTGATTTGTTGAACCAGTACCTAATAACTTGTCACATATATTTTAGCCATAAACCTTGATTTCCTAAAGTAGCATGGCATGCTTACTTATAATGCATTTACTATAAATGCATAAAGGAGGTTTTCACAAAAGGAAAGCACACAAGCATAGAGCCCAAAATAGTAAAACACTTTTGATTAATTGTTACAGCAAACTTTAGTACTGTAAGTATTGTATAGATTTGAATAAATAAAAATTTTAGTCATGTTTAAAGAAATAAGTATAATAAGAAATGATGAAGTATTTACATAATGACCCACAATTGCATCATGCTGCACACGTCTACTTATTCTTATAACTAGATCAGTTATTAGAAAGGACGTAAGTCCTACCTACTTCACAACTTTCTACTTCGAAACCAGTTGTAATTTTAACAGGACATTATTCTCGCAGAGACGCTGAATTTGAATGAATTTTGGATTTCTATTACTCATTATATGGTACTAAACCATATGGTAAAATAAATAAATGGAATGCACAATATAAAGATAAGTACTGGGTTTAGTAAAATTGCATTATCAAGGATTAAAAGGATAAGTGAATACTTCTTAAAAATCATTAAGAAAAAAAGCCTTAATCTACAATAACATACCGGTTAATTGCAAGAGAAAATTAAGACAACGTCCGCTATCGCTACGCCAGCAATAACCTGTCACTACCACATGTACATACAACGCAATGGATGAATGTCAAGAAAAGAACGAAGAACAGTGTTTGAGTGTTCAATATGTCACTTGTCAGTATTTTAGGACACTAGACTGTGCTTTGTGGTTTAATGTCACCGCCCTATATCTATGGTCGCCACCTCTACTACAAAACGTTAGTCAGGCTGTTGATTGTTTACTTAACACACGAATTACTTTTAAGTTTTTGCCAAATACCATATTAAATATATTACTGGACACCATGTGGCTCATGGTGTCCAGTAAATGTAATTGATAATTAAATGGCAGGGGTTAACTTAATTTCCTTAACTAAAAAGTGTTCGGAACACTACTAATATTCGACTGGCAAACACGATAAGGAGATAACCTAATCGAGTCAGGTACCTCAAGATCAAATTTTATCACCATGGAACTTATTGATGTCTCGAGTGTGAAAAGATACCAATCACAAAATTACATATTATTTTGAGCTTTTACAATAAAATATACACTCGATCCATAGTTATTTTTTTTACACCTACGTTTTATCACCTCCGGTGCTACCTAGTAAGCACCAAAAGCCTTCATTGGTAGCGATCACTAGTTAAGCGTGCTCTAATAGAGGCCATTATGGTGAAAGTGTCACTTTGGTTACACACGTCTGTCAATGTTGGGAGATGACGATCAACCTATAGATACATATTCACTTTGTGACTGTTGTCGCTTTTAGCCATCGGCGTTTATAAAATCAGTAAATAAAAAGAAATATGCCTAGTTGTTCGGTTATGACATGCAAAAACGACAGTAGAAAGAAAAATATACCTTGTGGAGGTGTATCGTATCACCGGTAAGTTTAAATTTGATTAATAATTGTCAAAATAATTGATTTTAATGACAGTGACACAATATTTTCATGCAAACTAAATCCGACCTTATGCTAAAAGCAACAAAGTCTAATTAACTGGATTGCTAACAATTTTTAACCAATTCCCATAGTCATATCAACATTTATTTACATAAGACATCAAATGTGGCGGGCGAATTTGACCAAATGGTGTTCAAAAAAATGTGTTATCAAAATAATATTTTTAATACATTTGCTTCCTTTTAGAATATCTGTACAATTTTTTTCTGATATTTCATATTCGAAGCAGACGCAGTGTGTAGTTATGTGTGATATTCTTTAACGTTGACTGCCGAACAATAAAATGTGTATTTTATTGTTCGTTTATCGGTCACCGGTGACCCAGAGAGCATTCAAACTTTAATTAAAATTCTAAGAATATAAAATTAAGTTGTCTATAGAAAAAAGTCTTCCGCTGATCAAAATATGTAAGAGAAGAAACATTTATAGATTACGTAGTATCTATATACTAATCTATGATGTAGGCTTCTAAGTAAGTAATAATAATAACACAGTAATTATATTTCAGTTTTCCTAAAAATCCTCTTATGAAGAAAAAATGGATAGAGGCCACGGGAAGACAAAACTGGTTGCCATCTAAATTAAGTACCATATGCACAGAGCATTTTGAAAACGATAGTGTTTTAATTTCAAAGAAAGGCTACAGGTATTTAGAGGAAAATGCGATCCCAACTCGGAACATTTTACTGTTTAAGGTACGATCAGTCTTGATATACATTTAATTTACATCATCTTCATACGACCGTAGCACATATATTATTATGTGTTTAACTTCTATTGCACTATAAACTATTACGGTAATAATTAGGGTTATTGAAGCTGTTATAGCCTAGTGGCAAGGCCGCAGGATTGCCATGTCAAAGGTCTCAGGTTCAACCCCATTGGCGAGCACCGACTTTTCGAATGTTGAGTGTGTTTTGGAAATAAATATCGTGGCTTCCGTGTTTTGGAAGCCACGTAACAATGTGGGTCCTGCAACTGATCTCTCTCTGGTCGTGTCGGATTGCCGTCCCATCAGGCTACGAGGTGACCGAACTTCTATCTTAAAATATCTTTTTAAATTTTATAGGGTCAAGAATCATCCGAAAAAAATGAGCCATGTGAGAAGCGAGTCCAAGAAACGTCACCATTTTCAAGTCCTACATCTGAAGCGAACGCAGAAAGTAAGCCATCAGAGGAGGCTTTCCAACCTGTAGATTCTGACGTGACTCAAAGTCCCATAGATTCAACCCCCAAAAGAGGAAAAATAAGAAAACAGTTAAAATGGCATCAATGTAAAGTCCGTAAACAAAGCTTAAAAATTAAACGATTACAGTGTGAGAATCTGAGATTGAAAAAAAGAATCGCAAGTATGGAAGAACTTCTTAAAATTTTACAAGACAAGATAGCTACGAGAAGCGAAGATGATTAAAACTTAATAAAAATACCAATGGAAAGGTAAAAGGTTGTAATGTCTTTGTTTGTAAAGTAAGTAACAGGGTGCAACATTAAATTAACAGTCCCACGACGAGGCAATGTGTATATGAAAATATCATTATGCTAATAAATAACAGTGCAATAAAGCCTTATTTTTGTTAACTATATAATATTGACTTTTTTCATTTTTTCACTTTACATTTCGAACGGGTGCTATCTCTTTAATATGAAACATTTTTCATTTTTCAATATAGTAGTGTTGAAATTAAGCTTTTTGATAATATACATACAAATAATAATAGTCAAAAACGTCAACTACACTTGCCAAACAGAGAAAACCAAAATTAGATTTCGACGCCAATGAAAAAAAGAAACATCTGATAGTTGCGTTTTTACCTTTAGGAGATTTTTATGTGCTCGCACGACATTTGCACAATGCTGTACTTAATATTATGAATTTTAAATGCTTCATTTTGTCAATTAACAATGATGACTGTTTCGTATATTCGAAGCGATTTTAACCAATACAGCATTAATCCCCATTATTCCTTATCGTATTAAATACATTCTTGAATTATTATAAATTTATATGGCCCTTTACAGCATATGATTTAAATGACTATTTTCGAAGATATTACAGATTTAAATTGTGGGACGTAGCGTTTACGGCGAAGCCGGAGCGGGCCGCATTGTTTTTATATACAACGTTGACAGTTTTTCTATAGGATATTTAGGTATCAGCATTGCACCCGTGCGAAGCCGGTGAGTCTTTAGTGTATTAATAAATTTTACTTTAATAAAAAATATAAAAAGGAGAATATATCCCTACTGTGCAATCTATCATTAAATAATTGAACTGTTTTTTTTTAGGCTTTTATGGTGTATTAAATAGGCCATTAGTGTTACTTATTATCTTAGATTTGGTGAAGACTTATCGATAGAGGATAGTTAATAAATACTTAATTTTATATTACTATTCTTATCACTCATAAAGACAAACACCCCCTAGGTCATGTAGAAAACCTTTCGGTCAATCAGGTCCTTTTAGACACCTTTATGTATCTTTTACATCCTTCTATGCTGAAAACTATCCCACGCACCATGCTATACTGTTACTATTATAGCTTTTTTATCATGTTTATGAACGCGACCTAACAATAAGACTAGAATTGACACTTGACAGGTCAATGCGAGAACAAATTTCAAAACGTACTGACAGAAATTATAACCTTGTTTATTTTTTGTATAAGAATATCTGTCATACTGATAACATCTGTTATACCTATTTGTAATATTAACACACTTTGTAGTGAAAAATCAAAAAAGGACAAACATATTATATGAATAAAAAACATCTTAGTTTTAAAAATATGTAAAATTATATCTAAGCTGGTGTCTGTGATTTCGCATATCTACGTTTGATTTCATAATGGCATTAACATCAGCGTTTATGTGTTTCGGGAATAAAAAAGTTATTAAATTAATTTGTACACATTATGCTAAGTGTAGCAATATCAGTGCTTTAAGCGTGAAACAGAATTTCAGCGAAAACGTACTGGAAACCGCATCAGAAGATTTGTCGCATATTACACCTTATTTTTCAAATACTTTTAATTTAGCAGCGTATGTAAATAATTCTGACACTTTGAAAAAACTAGTTGATATTAATGTTGACCTTAGCAAGATAGAAAAAAAACCATATATTGTCAACAAAATTTTAAAGTTGGATTTTGAAAACCATATGAAAGAACATATAGTGTTTCTTAATGATTATATTGGACTTGATGAAGTTGGTAATTTTTTAACAAAGAATCCTTTAATTTTATGTGAGCCAATACAGGACCTCCAAGTCAGAGTAAATTATTTAGAATCTAAAGGCTTTCAGAATGATCAAATCAAAAGGATTATTTCATGGAACCCTTTCTGGTTGATGTTTAAGTAAGTAAAAGTTGGAAAACAGAAGTAATAATTGGAAACACTTTCTTATCAGTGGGTTACTTAAAAAAGTTGCATAAATAAATTAACATTTTATAAATATGTGTTTGTAATACCATTATGACCTATATGATATTTTGTCTGTTTTAGCACAATACGCATTGATAGAAGATTTGGGTATTATCAGAAAAGTTTACAATTGACTGGAAAAGAAGTTCGAGACTTAACTACTAGGCAACCAAAATTAATAACATACAACTTACATCATGTAAAATGCAACATGTTTGTTATAAAAGAAGAGATGGGTTTTGAGGATGAAGAAATGAAAAACATGGTGCTAAATAAGCCAAAGTTGTTGATGATGAGTATGTTATCATTGATTTGATTGTTTAATTTTCAAAACAAAGTACAGTTCTCAAATATTTTTTTTGTTTCAGATCAGCAAACCCTTTTAGAAAGGTTTAACTATTTACACAATGTCATGCAGATATCACATAGAACTATTCTCAAATATCCGGAAGTATTGTTCTCCAGGAATTTCAAAATAAAACAAAGACATCTATTTTTATCAAAGTTAGGACGTGCTCAATATAATCCAACAAAAGAAAATTATATTCCAATAAAATCTCTGGTTTTAGATACAGATGCAGAATTCTGCAATAATATTGCGAAATGTAGTGTCTATGATTTTAATTTATTTTTAAAAACATTATAACATATAAATTACCCAGCTTTACCTAACACAATTTTATTATGAAAAGCATTTATTGAGTGATATAAAAGGGCATCAAGGATTCCTGCAACTGTAAAGACTCCTCCTATTATAGCACAGATGTTGGTAGCAAAGTGACCAATGGATCTGCAAAAAAGAAGTACAACACTTATATTAAGTTCATCAAATAAATTAAGTCATGTAACCAAACTATGGTTTGTTTATTTACCTTTCTTTTTCTGTGTATTTAACCATTAAAGGTGAGAGCTCATAACTGAAAAATGCTCCTGGCATCCCAGATTCTGCATTAATGTTTGACACAGATTTTTTGTGTCTAGTTACCGAAAATTGATTTGAATGTAATACCGTTTTATCTAACTTAACATACATTGTTGGAACTATTTTCAAATAGTACTGGAACATAACAGCACCTGTAAAGACGTATTATATTAATCTATACTTTTTGCTGCTATTTCATATAATTTACATGTTCATTATGTATTAGGTTTTATATACTATAGAAAAATTGGAACACGCAATTATTTCCTCGAAACTTTAAAACTGTAAACTGCAAAGTAAATGATGCGGACGATTGGCATTACAAACGATGTATTTTTAGATTTAGTAGTTCCTTATTTTTTAATCTTTTTTAGATTATTTAATGGCGTTAGCTGATTGGCAACACTCTAATCTGTTACGTCAATACCGAAGCAGTTGTAACTGACAGTTCTCCGACCAGAAATATTGCTAAAAAATAGGTTGAAGTAAAGTATACTAATATTGGGAAAAATACTCATTAAAGATGCCCGTACCAGGCGGAGTTTATCAAAGTCAAGGACCATCTTGTTTTGACAAAATAAAGATGGGTTTCATGATTGGATTCTGTGTCGGAATGGCGAGTGGTGGACTCTTCGGCGGTTTTACAGCTTTGAGGTTAGGTTCGAATGTCAAATTATTCAATTTGGTGCTTTTTCGTACGTACTTAATGATTAAATTCATTTCAGATATGGCGCAAGAGGTCGAGAACTGGTCCATTCCGTTGGAAAAGTGATGCTTCAAGGAGGGGGAACATTCGGAACTTTTATGGCTATTGGTACTGGAATACGTTGTTAACGTATTGGTTCTTAAATTAACTATTTTGTATATACAGTTATTACTTATAGTGCTTAGCTTACAATATGACTATTCATTTGTTTTATTAGTGTAATATTTTGTTTTCTTAACAAATTTGTTAATTAAATATTGTTATTGAAAACAAACAAGATTTGTATTTATTATTATTTTCATTTAAAAGGAATGCTTAGTCGAAACTAAACCTGTTTCTTATTTTTTTATTACTTTTGCTTTATTTACGAGTCCTAAGAACTTAAAAGGAGTTCTAAAAAGACCTGACTAGTTTCTTAAAATGATTAGTTATAAAAAAAAATGTTATGCTGTTACATCAATTGTGTAACAGAAATAAATACTAGTCCTTAATTATTTATAATTAAGAATTACATTAAAAAGAAATACAAACCAATGCCATATTGGGTATGGATTAACATGTATGTATTTGGAGACCTTAAATATTTATAGATACAAATATTCCTTACCTTCTTTGGCAACACCATTCACTCCATCTAGTGGTGCAGTGTTAGCACCTTCTATGTCAGTACCAAAAGACAAATGTCTAATATAATGGGTTGTATTAAATACTGATGATGAGTATGGTTGCACATCGTGGACATGTACATGATTAATTGTGAAACTTTTTCCTGGAGCTATGTGGAAGCTACCTCCAACCTGCAAAATGTAATTCATAATAAATTATATTGAATAGTGGAATAAAGTTGTAATTTCCAGCTAGTGGTTTTTTTAAATCATAACAGTATACAACTTAGACAGTTTAAGAAATTCAGATTAGTAAATAAGTTTTATTTACCGCACTCAAATAAAAAATAATTTAAAGAACTTTTAATCAATAATAAGGCAGTAACTTAATGTTTACTTGTTCAACCAACACCAGCACAACTTTCAAACAATATGGTTAAGAGAATAATCAAATTGATATTGATGTATAACTTAATAAACACTCACTCTATTGACTTCCATGTAACCATATATTTGACAACCTTCTTTGAGAGCCAAGTTTGTTTTTTCAATGGAATCATCATTTTTACATTGCTCTATTGTAGCCAAATCAGGTAAAGCCCATCTTCTTAATCTGTATGCTTCCTTTACTTCCTCACAAGTGTTGCAGCATCTAATAAGAAACCCTTATGGTTATTATACTTATTACAAAAGCCACTTACTAAAGACTCAAGATTGTTGCAGTTATGGAAGCAAGGCAGTGTACCATATTGTGTTGTCTCTGTCCAGTGTCCTTAATATAAACATTGGAGTTGTGGAACAGAAAATACAACAGTTTTATAGGTAGTAGGCTACCCCTTTGACTTCAGACATACACAACACTACTATTTCATTTCACAGGAGTAGACTTTTAAAAAGTAATATTTTTTTGCCAGATGTCCAGGCAAAGTGGAAGGGTGACCTTAAAACTATACCACAATAAAACATAGTAAGATTGAAAAATTGTTATCAATTCTATTAAAAATGTAGCATTATGTAGTGTTAAATACATACTATTAAATAAAAGGGTTCCATGTGGTGTCCGGATATAAAGAATAGCGCCACCCCATATCCTCCACTGGGTGTCGTAAAAGGCGACTAATGGACCTTAAGACCTAGTGCACTGTACCAAGCACCTTGGATCACCCGAATGGTGGCGGGTAAACAACCAACAATCGCATTCCCAAAGAGGGTTAGTGTCAGGCCGGCGGCCGACTATAAAACCATAGCCAAATCTATTAGCAACATGTTTAGCAAAAAAACATGTTGCGCCAACCCCAAGTAAAATGGGATAAGGGCAGGAAGATGATTAAATAAAAGGGTTAATTTTGTATACTTACGTAGATTCATTAAATGCTGCTCCATAGCAACTCCCACAAGTTATAATTGCAATATCAGATATATTTTGCTTGACCTAAAATAAAAGTAAAGTTCAATAAGATGTTATTGGTTCATAAAATACAATAAAAGAAAATTAACAATTCACTATTCTTTTAATCAAACAACATCAAGATTAATAAACATCCATATGTGACCATCTTGTCATTATTATCAGATAGACATAGTCAGTATTATGCATTTAATCATTTTTAAATCGATTTATTAGATACAGATATCTTATTTTGGTATCCGGTGGAAATCCTACATGGACTTCCTTTGTCATGGGGAGGAGATGGAGGGATGTGCCAGACTCCTACCGGCTAAAACCATCGGATTTTTTCTCAGTTTCCTATTGACAGGGGCCAGATAGAAACACATTTGGAAACTAACAAGAGTGCAGTTATTGGTTTACGTACTTTAAAAAACTGAAACATTGTTTACTATAATTGCTATTTTCACAACTTACAGTAGTAGACACTGCTATTTCCTCCTTTTTTGGGTCTTCTATAGGATTACCATTTAAATCTAATCTTCTCTTGTGGATATTTTGTTCCATTTGTAAATGTTGTTCCCCTGATGAGTCCATAGCATCAAGCACTAAATCTGAAAGTGTATAAAATACAATAGTATTACAGCATTGTTATGTTATCTCCAAATAAAAATATCTTGAAATTCAATTAAATTTTACTTTAGTTTAGAACAGATGCTTTAAATCTATAATGATAAGAAATTCACTGTAAACATAATGATATAGAGATGTAGCAGTGGCGAAGGGTGAATTTTCTTAAAAGGGAAGCCCGTCCAAAAATTGCATTGTTATCATGCAACGATAAACAACAAGTACGGATATGTTTTTTGTCTGGACATGTATTTTAGATGATGATTAATAAGAGCATTAAACCCTGTGTAGCTCTACTCACTACTAATATTATAAACACCCTGAAAATTTAAAAAAAAATAAGAGAAATACAGTAATAATTTATTATTTAAAACCTCTTTACAATCAAAATGCTACTATAAGTACAATAAATGAATATCTAACTGATAGACAATTTAAAATGTATACTATAAAATAAAATGCAACTAAATAATAGAATATTAAATATATAATAGTTGGTTGCCACATAAACATGGACTTAAGTGCATTATAATTAAAATATGAATATTTATATTGTTGTTAAGTTGCAAAACAACAATGTACAACACTTCTAAATTACTTATATATTATCATATTTAGAAGTTTGTAATGTTATAACAATAATACACAAATAGTATAAGTACATAAATATAGAAATTATAAACAATATTTTAAGCCTTCCCACATAATATGTAGTATGCTATGCTGTGCATATCTACTACTAACTTGTCCTACAGACAAGGTCCACATTTTGATTTATATTACCATGTGGAATGAAATAAGATATTGAGTATTGGATCTGAGAATAATAAGCAAGGGAAACAAAACATTTAATTTAATTTAAAACTTCCTGTGAGCCAATGATATTCTGTCGTAGAAAGAACTGTTAAAATGTTTGATCGTCATTTGTAATTAATTCAAATCATGTCAGGTCTTTTTCAAAACTCTACTTTGAAAAAGATTTTTCCTCAGTCAGCAAATAATCTGTTAGACAGCATTCTACATTCACTAATGCCGCTATATTATCGAATTTACTTAATAATAACAAAAATAACTACTTTCTAATAGATCTGCAAACTAAATCAACAATCTTAGTAATTCTGACTTACCTAAATATTTATTCGAATAGACGATAACCAAACAATAACACTGAACTGATGTAATTTTGTTTTTACTGCACAATCACTACACTGATCAATCACAAGTAATAATACTATTAGATTCTAAATTATGATACGAATACACCAAATCTAATGCAAATGAACCGGTGAAAATAACAAATAAAACTTTTATAATATTAGCGCGAACGTAAACGTCAGCTGTCATCTGTTCTGTTCAGTTGACGTACGAAGTTCATATTGCATCTCTTTCTGGCGTACGCATTTATTTTTTTTCTATCTTTGTCATAAGCCGAAAATCAACGGCTTCCCTAAGTCCTATTGGCCGCGGTTGTTCAATGTGTCAAACTACATAATGTGTCTCACTTTTACTCAATGGAGTAAAAGAGATCGCACTATGAAGTAGATGTGCGCGATTCCCAAATCGCGTCCCGGCTTACCTTTTCACCGGTAAAGCGAATCGTGGGTTTACTCAATAAAAGTTGTAGGCATTTATTGCATGCGTTTTGCTCAAAAAAAAAGTTTAGGCGTTTATTGTTATTTTCAAGCAAAGGCTATACACGTACATTATTATTTCGTAAATTATTATTATAATTATAGTTGATATTTTTAAATGATACTTAAATAAACAGAATCTTAGTATTTGTCATATTTCAAAAGGGAAGCCGGTAGGAATCGAGTTATATGGACCCTTCGCCACTGAGATGTAGTTAAAAAGATTAGTATACATTATAAAATTACATAAAATTTTCCTGTTACAGTGTTAGTTACCATACTCCTCTTAAACAGCTAACCATAAAACCAAATTTAAATGAAATTTTGTGATTATGAATGTGCTGATTGGGTGGATCTGAGACCAACATTTATTTTTTGCCGAACTCTGTTCGTTTAGTAGAAGTATTACCAATACATATGCAGTTGCGGGCAACAGCTAGTAACATAATAAAACTTACATACAAAGTTTGAATAAGCCCTGGTAGGCACATTGTAGTATTAAAGCCGACACTTGTACCAAGCTTTATTTCAAGGTACATTGCGAGTGAACAGTGTACTTACAGAGAGTGTCTGTTTACCCCCTCACCCCCACTAACTATTTACAGTAAGTAGCAAGTAACCTCTTAAGACTTAAAAAAATGTTATAACAACTGCATTACATGAAATCTGTCATTTTTTATTTATTATCAGAATGGTAAGACAACTAGTTACACTAATAAGAAAAACAAAATTTTAGAAGCAAAAAAACAAAAGAAAAGTTATAAAAAAATGAACAAAACAAATTGAGACATAAAAAGTGTTTTGTTTTTTTGGAGCACACATAGTTTTAAGTGGTTTAAAATATATATGAAGCACTTACAATTACATGATATAGAAGGTACGATAATATCTATATTAATTCGTAGTTTATGACCTCTTGACGTGTCAACAAACAATTCCTCCGAAATATTAGGTGACATGTAAGTATACAGTTCTGAGAGGAATAATAACATCATTATTAGGCCGCCGGTCACAGTTACTGTAATATAATAAAATGTTTGAATAACTTCTCATCTTTAAATAATGAGGAAAATAAAACCAAATTAAATACTTCGTTAAATTACATACTAGCAGCGCCGGTAGCTGTTTTTATTCGGAAATCTTCTAATGTTTTAGCATAAGCATCTAACTGCTTAAACTTATCAATTAATTGAGATGACATTATGATTTTAACTTGAATTCCAAATTCAAATATATAAATACTTTTCGCTTGTTTTATCTAGACTTTCGTTTACCAATAATAACAACTGTCATAACCTTACAGTCACTTGTCAATCACTAAAAATGAAAAAACTACCACGGCAACCAATTTAAGCGTTTTGTTTAGAAAATACGTGTAACAATTTTTTGACAGATTAAATCTTATAAATTGGAAACGGTTCAAAAATCCAAAGATATTACCTATTATCAAAGCCTATTATATATTAAAATTTGCCAAAACAGAAAGAGGTAAAATTAAATTTAAAGAAGCTTCGTTAGAAATTAATAAACACTAAAGTATGTACATAGTTGAGCTTTTTCAATTTTGATCGAAGGTTATGATGAGGTTTTATTATTAATTAGCTTTCATCATTCCCCTTCCCTTATCCCAATTATTATTATTTGGGGTCGGCGCAGCATGTCTTATCCATGCTGCTGAGGTTTTGGCTGTATATTTTTACGGCCGGCCGCCTGCCTGACGCCAACCCTCCTTGGGAATGCTGTTGCTGGTGGTTTACTCCCCACCAGGAGGTTGACCCGAGGTGCTAGGTGGTATGCACCGGGTCGTAGTATACCTTAGTCGCCTCTTACGTCACCCATTGGTGGATATGGGTCAGCCCTTTTCGCACCGGGAACTGTACGGTTATTTAGCTTTATGGATACGAATTATAGTTCTTCCAATTAATATTGAACTTAAGTACTTACTTTCGTTTTTGCTACCACCTAAGGGAACTATCAAAAGGTTCAATATTTATTCAAAGAACTATAGCCATGTTGCTTAGAATGACGCTTTAGATGCGACTTTTTTTATTTGGTTTGAAAAGCTAGTAAGATTCTAATCCGTCCCTATTCTTGCGCTTGCGCATGATTTACCCAACTCCAGCGGTTTTCGGTACTTGACCGACCCTCTTTACAGGATTAGGTGCTTTGATTTCTTTTGAGGAATGACCCGCGGCTTCACGTCTGTATCCGCGGCTCATCTGCATTCCAGAACTTACTTCGGCCTGAAGTCATTTACCGTTGCTTTAGCCAGTGCCAATAGTCCAGTCATTTTAGGTTTTATCTGAAGAAAAATTTCTAATGAGCTGAATTTTTGTATACATCTTTGTCACTTGCAGTTTTTCTGTAAAATTCAAGATTTTCGTATTAAAGCGCTAAGAAAGCGACAAGAATGCACACACATACGGTATTGTATACCAAACACCAAGGCGTAAACTATGTTTTTTTTTGGGTTCCGTTCTCAAAGAGTAAAACGGAACCCTATTACTAAGCCTCAGTTGTCTGTCTCCAAGTTGTATCTCATAAACCATGATAGCTAGAAAGCTGAAATTTTCACAAATGATGTATTTCCGTTGCCGCTATAACAATACTAATAAAAATAAATAAATTAAAAAATTAAAAAACCCGACTGCATAAAAAACACTTTAAATAAAAACTGAAAAGTAAAAAACAAGCTTAGTCTAAAAGTGTAGATAGCAATGCTATTACCACAAAATTAAATAATTTCATAATCAATACACAAAAAATAATAATCTTATGCGAAACATAATTGAGTATAACAGTCGGGACCCATATTGCATGATTTTAGTCTAGTTTATTTAATGGGTCCCGACTGTTACACTCAATTATGTTTCGCATTAGATTATTATTTTTTGTGTATTGATTATGAAATTATTTAATTTTGTGGTAATAGCATTGCTATCTACACTATTAGACTAAGCTTGTTTTTTACTTTTCAGTTTTTATTTAAAGTGTTTTTTATGCAGTCGGGTTTTTTAATTTATTTATTTTTATTTAACACTTTTTAGTTAGTTATAATACGGCTATGTGTTTCTCAAGATTTCACCCGCGACACGAGAGAACTACTTCCAATACCAAGATAATAAAAAAGTAACACACGTCGATCCAGTTATTTTAGATTGATTGCGTAACACAAAGAGAGTAAAGGAATTAGAAAAATAAATTCATTGTAAATAATTTAGTTTAGACGTACTTTTATTATCACTTTTAAGTTCAGAAACCGCTAGTCAACCGCGTCGCATAATATACGAGTATTTAGTTTGGATAATAAAGAAACAATTGCACATAGTATGTTTTTTCTATATGTCAGTGATATACCATTTTGGAATCCTCATGATGAGCTCTTTAATTTGATACCCATATTGTAGCAAATATATATATTTTTTTTTTTTACTTCTATCTACGGCCCCTCACGGCCGCCATGTTGGTTTTTGTTTGACGTCACATATCTATAAGTGCGTTTCACGAAAGAGTTCCCTTCGCCGTTTTGTTGGTACTACCGACTGTCAACTACTGTCAAGTACGTCAAACGCTTTAATGCATCAGTGTTTTTTAATTGTTTTACGGTGTTAATCATGCCGAAGACCCATAAAAGTGGTAAAAGAGAGTTGGTGTTGAAAGTAAAATCATTTTGTGGAAGAGAAAAACGTAACAAGGAACCAATAATTCCATTAGAACGTGTGAGACTCCGCGTCGCTACCATGACAGGTTTGTAATATAGGGTTACCAGAACTTTATGCTATTCCCCATTGCTACCCCGTTGGTGTATCGATGTCGTGATATTGTATGTGCACATTTTTATATTATGAAGTACACATTCTTGAAATTGTTGCATACAACCAGAAACGACACTTTTATGAAATAAATACTATGTTGACTGTATTTGTTAAGTGATTTCATTTATTATTTATTGCTCATTATTAAAGTAAATTAAATTTTAAAAGAGTTATACATATCACAAAAAAAATATATCGAAATGTTTAATGTACCAGGTATTTAACAGCTATGTTCTATGAACTTCCTTCAATAATTCTAATTTCGTTAAAAAGACTTTTAACTCACTATTATGTAATAATTTTGTTTGTTTTAGATGTATCTGAAAAAACTGTTTCAAAAATTACCAGAGAAGGTGAGGTACAGCAACCAGTACAGCAACCAGTGCTGCCAGTACAGCAACCGAAATTTCAACTCCAGGAAAGCATTTTCCTAGAGAAAAAGGGTTAAGCTGGACGATTTTGAGCTTTGTGCATTACGTCATAAAATTAATGAATTTTATATTGTAAAGAAAGAGCTACCAACTCTTACTAAACTGTTTCATTAAATGAAAAATGAAATTGATACAAAAATGACACTTCTGACTATAGTGACACTGGAGATAGTGATAGCAGTATTATATCCGGTGTTGGGCATTTACACGAGCATAGTTATTCGAAAAAGTAATATTGTTGTTGCAAATAAACAATTATTACAGTAAAATGACATGAGTTTTATTTGTATAAATATGTTATACACCCCATTTATAATGCTAGGTAATCATTGTAAATATAAAAAAGATATATATAAATATAAAATCTATTACATAACTACATTAAAATATTATAGTATGTATTTTTCGCATTATAGTATGTATGAACTTGTAATAAAATCTCTTTGGCTATAGTATTTGTATCTAGCTAGTTGGTATAATTGAAAGTTATATAAAAACAATAATTATAAAGAACATAATTTCAAATTCTAATTTTATTAGAGGGAGAAAGATTTTATTACAAGTTCATACATACTGTAATGCGAAAAGACTTTCCCCGACCTATTGTAATTCCCCGATTATTAGGTTAATACAATCATCATTACCTGGCCACACTCAATTATGCGCTACCAACATAACGGCGAAGGGAACTCTTTAGTGAAACGCACTATAAGAACACTTGGGTAATTAAGACGAATCCAACGATGCCCTGATTGTCGAAATCCATCAAGCCGTTTCGAAGATATGAGGTAATAAAGAATATTATGCTCATACATACATACATACATACATACATACAAGATACGCGCGAAAAACATAACCCTTCCTTGGCAGTCGGGTAAAAATAAAAAAGGGTCCCCTTAACGTGATTTTCCATTAAGCCTGTGATGGGCCACGATCACTTGGTGTTCACACAATGGCGCACGGCTCATTGCTGCCTGGCAAACCACTTGCGATGGACGTCGAATTTAGACGTTCACTCGGCAAGGTCCATAGTGTTGTGGTGTTTATCTAGCAGTGCATACCTTACCAAGGATTACAAAAATTGTCCGTCATTAGATACTTGAAATCAATAATAATTCTTTCTTTCTTTTTTTTTTCTAATAATAATTCCTGATACACTTTGTTGTGTACCTATTCCATGTGCCTGTGAACTGAACAATGTCACGAACAATATGTAGTCAACATATTTAGAAAGTACTGCATTAATTTCAATATTCAAAAAAATCCTCGTGCCACGCCAATAACACGCAACCCAAAAGTGTGCTATCCCGGTCAGCGGCCGGTGATGAACTAAACAATGGCCGAATGTGTAAGCACCACAGGCCACGCTACGCCACGATTCCTGTGTGCCCAAAAAACCGACAACTCCCCGTTTGCGAGCCACTGTGGACAATTGTCCGCCATCATATATTATACCATTACCCCCTGTACAGTCACGAGCAGTAACATGTATACACGACCAAACAATTGAGGTATAAGTGCTATAGTCAAATGATTTATGAAATCGTGAAATATTCTTTTTAATTATACATTTTGTGTTTAGTTTACAATATCAGGAATACTAATCTATTGCAACTGTTTGGTTGTGTATACATGTTTTTGCTCGTGACTGTACACAATGACGATGGCCTGTAGTGGCCACGCATGGGCCATTGTGTACTGGGGCCTTTATAGATGATAGTACGGAACCCTTCGTGCGCGAGTCCGACGCGCACTTGGCCGGTTTTCTATTAATATTTGTGTTTTGAAAGACCGCTATTGACCTCCGAGCAATAGGTCGCGAAATAATTGCAAAAATACCGATTTTCGTGACCTTTGCATTTTTTGTAGCCGGTACGACATCGATCTCGATTTTTCACAGCTACATAATAACGCCGCACGGTAAAGATTAGGGTTAAAAACTTAAAAATGACAAAAACGACTAGACTAGAAGAGGTGTTATGCCTGTGTTAGTGACAGTGAATACTGGGTCTATTATTTGTTACCATTGGGCATTATCCAATATGTTACGGCTCGGGTCGGCAGTCCCATTTGCTACGAATGTTAAACCCAACTTTGACCATAACTTTAAGTGTTATATTGTTCCTTGCTCTCTTCGTTTACATATTTTTTGATGCTATCATGATTGGGGTATAGGTAATTAAGTAAAATAAAATTCAATATGATTCGTAAAACGATTTTTTTATTACCAGGGTATCATAGATAAATATCAAATTACTACTAGTAGGTACTCAATACCACAAAAAATGCCAGGATGTGAATACTGGTCACCTTTCACATTAATAATTTTTATATTATGTAATGTACCTTTGTTTATTATACTTACCTATACTCCATTTGTTTAGGTAGTTAACAAAATGTAAACAATCTTGGCGTTACTTTTTAACCAAAAACATAATTTTTAATTTGGATATTACTGCTTATAAATCAATTAACTATAGTTTTAGAAAATCTGAATGTATTTCAAGTTGTAAAACGTATTTTACATTTTTAAAGATCACATATTGTTTAAAAGACATACCAAAATTGTTTACATTTAGTTAATTACCTAAACAAATGGAGTATAATTAAAATTTTGGCCACTACATAATGACGCCCAGCAACACACAATTACCTACTGTAATTGTTATTAGCATTATTGAATATTTACAAGTGCGGTTTTAAATCTATTTATTCAATACTAAAACATATGGGTTTTAGTATCCCTCCACAATGTATCAAGTCAATATTAATATAATATGACTGTGCCCTTATTAAGTATTATGTAGAATCAATTTTAATGTAACACCTGTACCTCCTTTATACGAGTGCAGTCAACTATTTTAAATTAATGAAATAGGGATGATGACTACATTCTTAATACCAGTCAAGTAGATTAATAAAGTATTTAAGACACGTATTTAAATACCACGAAAAGAGAGACGGCCAATGAAACCTTCGTGTAGCCTGTAGCGCTTCTGTAGCGTCTCTTTTTGTCAAATCTGATAAATTAACCTAAACAGCGGGGTCGCGGGTCGAACTTGACTTGCGACATCGCCGCCTCGTCAGCTCATGATTAAGGTCTCTCGTTGGGTCCGAAACTAGTTGGGCATTCCCGACAAATACGCGTGAGTAAACTGTTCTATTTGACAATTATGAATCTGCCTCACGAAAGTTACGTGTTAACAAATAAACAGAAACTTATCGAGGTAATCGCGGTATAAAAGTTTATTAAAACAGTTGCCAAACGTCAAAAATACGTGTCAATATGTTTTATCTACCTGACGGAGAAAATCTATTTATATTTTTATTCCCAGTAATAATCTCTACTCTTAAGATTGATACCTTCACCTGTAGGATCGAGAATCCATGGATAGTAGTAGGGGCATTCCATGCAAGTAAAAAGAGGTATAACCTCTCCTGGTAATTCCCAAGATTCCAATGGACAGACATTTTGTACGGAGCAGAAAGGCTGACCTTTAACATCACATTTGTCCTCTTTCCAATCGTGGAACTCACTGAGAGACGTCAAGTTTGTAGGATTTTGCATCCACTGAATAACTTGAATGAGAGAAGTGAAGTAAACATCTTTCTTTTCTAACATCTCGTCGATGAACTTGATTAATTCATCTTTGAACTCATTGTTGGATTTGAGCCATGAAGCGTGGAAGTGAAGACCGAGAGGAGCACGGTTGGTACTATAGTGTCGGTTGAAGTTGTGACGCAAAAAGTTAGCGAATTGTTCTCCGTTCTGGATGTTAGAACAAGAATCCACGATGTGACAAGGACGACCAGGAGAAGATTCATCGAAAGTAGCATTATCTTTACTATCTAATTCATTCATGACCATTTCCCATACCGGGTAGCTTCTTGATGGGCAGTTCTGAGCCTTGCGATTGCATTTGTGGGGTATATGGAAGTGCAATGTGTATGGCCAGATGGGAACACGACTGAGTGGAGCTGTGATGGATGCATCGTAAGCAAAGTATTGGTCAGTCATCATTTTATATTGCATGTTTCCGCCGACACGAAGGTAAGGAGCACGGACGCCAATAATAGATGAGTCGTCAATGTTAGCAAATCGTTCAAAAATTGTACGAGCCCCAGCCATTTCAGCGAGCCAATTGTCGTAATTTCCACTGGACCAGTAGTTGGGATCATCCTTGTGAGTAATAGATAAAACAGAGATTTCGTGCCCCTTGCGGTGCAATTCTTGAATGGCAGAGTAGTTAGTATATTTGTGGGAGACAAAGAAGGTACCACGAATTTGGCAACCGTTGGGATTATAACGATTTCCGTTGTATATTTGCTCGTACAAGTCAATGTTGTCAACGTTTACGGCACCATTGAAAGTAATGGTTATCATTTGAGGCACTTGGTTGACTTCAATACCTCCAGGAATACGAGTTCCGTCGGCGGAGCAAAAACAGCCAGGGAGTGCGCACTGATCGGGGTCACATTTTAGAGCTCTGTTAAGGTTAACGTCGATCACTGTAAAATAATAAAAATAATGTTGTACAAATATTTGTTTTTGATTTGGCTAGTGTCACAGTAAATATTTATGTACTCACTACAAGCGCTTTCGTCAGACTCATCTTCACAGTCATATTTTCCGTTACAAAATAATTCCATTTCAATACAGTCGCCACTTTCACAAGCTAATTTTCCTTCAGGGCAGATGGGGTCATGCGCCCTCAGAATAGGCGTCTTCCTGGGCTCTGAAATACAGTGTACTTTATGAATTTTGAGGTTTTAGCGTGTTACATATATACAAAGGTGCGCAGAGTGACTTTACCAATCAAAATTTGCATTATTTGTGAGTGTCATACTATACCTACAGATCTCAGAAATCATCGTCAACCCTGAAACGAGTAATCTAGTCCTGAAGGTGATTAAAATAAATATAAAAATGCTTAGCTAAATACTTTTCAAATTATCCTTGATTTTAAGTCATTTATTATGTAGTAAACGCTGCAAAACGGATAATATTTGTAGTTTTACTAGCAATGTATTATTCTTTAAACCAAAACTTGAATTATTGTTTTCTGGTTCAACACATCAGTAGCTTTACGAACTAACACTAAGAACTTATGAAGCAATTTTCTACCTCGCGGCCGCTTAGATATAAAACTGCAGTTCACCGTCGAAGTATCGAATGAGTCTCTCTCTTGAAGCTTCATCGAGAGCTCAACTCTTTCTACTACATTGTATTAATTAACATCTTACTGTGGACATGTAAAAACTATCATGTTATGTAAGTCAATGAGAAAAATAAAGAAAATTTGGCATTAAGTATTAGAAATAGGATAGCTGACAGAAGATTATGTATTTTAATGTTAATGAATTCTGAATTCTGTTCACAAAATGAGTTCAAGGGGTTACATTCACAGGTTATTTCTAATATAATGTTAGAAATATTAAGAATTTATTAGAAATAGTGACAGCGAAATAAAATACGAGAATTTAATTTAAATGTATCTTGAGTGATGGTACCATTATTATTTGTTTCTAAATAATAATATATTGAATGAGGAATATCTATATTACAAATTTTAATATTGTATTACATGAAAAGTTGGGTGTTGTGGTTTAATAGGAGGTAAGTACTCAAGTTATTCCACGCCATTTCGCTCCCTCCGCCCAATGCCTCAGGACATGTACCTTACCTACGGTGCGAGTGTGCGACGCGGGCTTTACACTCAAGCCTCGAAGTCGCTATACGCCAATGCTTTATTTCGGCATTTACTTTTAAATTACGGGCAAGTTGACTTGTTAATAACCTGACCTAGCGCACCTGTGTTGGCAAGAAAAGTGGCATTAAATAAAAAGTGTAGGTACTGTAGCAGGAAGTGGGTATTCGGAAGGTAAACAAGTACACTGGTTTGCGGCACTGGACCGGCTTCATAACGGAATCCTAGTCTTGTATACTATCAATACCTCAATAATACTCTATCCGTGCTAAAAGTAACCTTTTGTTAGGTTGTCAAATTGACCAAAAGTGATGGGCAATACGTTAACGATTCGATTCAAAGGTGAATTTGTTAACTTCAAAACTAAATTATTTCGATGCAATGAAATTTCACGCATCGATAATTAGCTACATCGAAAGGTTGTATTCTGAACCAAAATTCGTAGTGACACGTGACTTCAGTTTTAACGTAAACTTCAAATATTTTTTCTCTCACTTATAATACAATTTAAAAACATAATCCAACGCCTTTTACTGATTTTAAATCCTAATATCTACAACTAGAATATCAAATTTTAAATATATTTTTTTAGGGTTCCGTACTTCGAAAGTAAAAAAGGAACCCTTATAGGTTCACTTGGTCGTCCGTCCGTCTGTCTGTCAATATCCTTTTTGTCAAGAAAGCGGGTAAGCATCAATTTGGAAATTATATGAAATAATAAAACTTTTAAGCCGATACAAACGGTACAGCCAAATTGACACAAATTTTCGACGCTCGCAAACAAGGGAATCAAAACCTTCAGGGTACACCTTAGCATCTCATCGCATCTCATCAACAATGCCAACCGCTCGAGAAATGCTTCTCAGAATGCCAATTTCTTACAATGACCCTTCGCATTATGAAAACTCCTCAAAAACTACAACATTAGAGGGGCAGACCAGAAGGCATAAAAAATGAATAATTTCAAATCCAGTTTCTATGTCGGTTGCAAATTAGAATTGCGTAATGTCCTTCTTGAATATGCAAGAACAAAATAAAGACGTTTTGTACTCGGAGACTGCCGCAGTATAGCTATTGCATAGCATTTTTTATCAACTTGTAGAATTTTAATTATTAGAACATTAATGCCACCTAGAGGCGAGATGTGGAACTAAAAAGTAAAGCATGATATTTAAGAAAGTCATTAAAAGTTCTGCTATTCATCGATAGATGATAAAACAAAAAATAATCACCGCTGTGCCGGTCGGAGTGAGGGGTGTTAGGTAATTTTCGTTACGGAATTTCTGGATTCGGTTTCCACGCTCAAGGCCCGTGGTAAGCTATACAATAGCTTAATATTTCACTAAACTGATGTAAATTTGACAAAAACACCTATATACAACCTTATTGATTTTTAATCTAAGAATATTAATAATAAGACCTTCAAAGTATTCAAACAAATTGTCTATTTTTTAACAAATAACAAAAGCTGTTCTTAATTTTAACAATTCTTTGAGAATATTTGATGTGTGCCTAGTAACATGCAATAAAATATTATATGTAATTTAATACATATAAATAAATTGTATTTAATATTTTTAGATCTAGATTAAAAAATTTGGTACCAAGCAGTCTTATAGCACAGATACAGGGAAAATTGCAAAGACCCTAAACCTTTATTTGAGTGTTACGATGCACAACTCACACTTATCCAATTTTTACATTTTAAGATTTGATTTCGCATATTTGTTACATTTTAAGCTGACTGCCAAAAGGTTTCTCTTAGAATGGACAGAGTATATAGGTAACTTACTTTTTATTTGATCATCCTTAACACTAGATTCTGAGTCACAAGTTTGTGGGTCGGTATCAACGGCAATACCACCGGGGCAGTGCACTGAGGCTAGCCAAGTCTCACTGTTCTCACCACCCAATTCACACCTGTACACAGCAATGCAGTAATATTAACTAATGGCATTATCTATATGCATAATTTATTTTCAATGACAATTTATACAATTATTAATTATTGGTAGTCCAGAGCAATTATGGCCATAGAATTTGTAGCCATCTTTGAAATTGTTAAGCTTGGCAATTTGAAATTAAAAAACACAACATGTATTAAACACTTAGAATTTTATAATTACTAAAAAGATAGAAGAAAAATCTGTACCTGCTTTAATTACTTAAACACTGGCAAGGAATACATTCAAAGCTTTGTGGGATTCATCATTACTGGAGTCTTCCCAAAGGTCAAAAAAGATGTTGCTTCAAATAAAACAGTGCATTTGTGTTTGGTAAGACATGCAACCTCACAACCTATACTTTGTGGTAACAATGGTTTTAACTGTTATGAGCTTTCAAAGCTCATAAGTTATAATACTTACATGCATCTCAAAAAAATCTCTAAGCTGTGATAAAAAAAAAAAAAATATAATAAATTATTACCTATATGTACTAAAAATATTAACATTAATATAAATGAAAAGTAATATAAGTGCACATAAATAAATGAAACTTTATAATCTACTACTCATTGTTACAAGTTCTCGAAACACATACCGGTATGTTATGAATAATAACACCATTACTAGGCCGCCGGTCACAGCTACTGCAATATAGTAAAATGTTTATTTATTTACTCATTTTCGAATTGTAAAGAAATAAGGTGAAATCACAGTATTTGATATATTACTTGCTGCGCCGATTGCAGCTTTTAATCGGAAGCGTTTTAATGATTTAGCAAAAGCATCTGATTTCTCCAAATTATCCATTTTTAACTGAAACGCCATTATATTCAAATTATCAATTTCATAAATATTATCACTCTTCACTTGTTTTAAATTTGGTTTGTGTTACGAATAAATCGTCAACTGACAACTATAAATTCACATAAGTCAAAGACTACCAACAACCACGGCGACGCGAACGGGCGAATCGAAACGTTTTTCATTTGACGTATGTCATTGTCAGGGAATAGTGGTTTTTTGAGAGATCTCAATAGTGATTTTTGAAACATTAAACCGTTTTTTATTTTTTAATTTAAACCGGTTTTAAAATTGGATGTTCTATCTTTGTAATAAAGGTGTAATAAGCTTAACTTTTCCGATTTTTTTTTGCACAAATCCGTAAATCAAGTAGAAGTGCGAAAGGTGGTATTTAAATCGGTTAATTCCAAGGTAAGACAGAAAAGCTTCTGGTTATCAATGAGAGAACACGTAGTTCAGTTTTATTTAACTTTAATTGAAAATATTCATAGTTATGTTTTTGAACTTTCGCGACTTGTTCACATATTTTAGACGATGAACGGGTCTTATTCGCGATATACCTAATTCGATATTTCTTTTCTCTTTTCTCCCGACGTTTCGGTCAGGTCAGGTTGCACCAACTATTATGTATGGTAAGTTGTCTCACTTTGAACCAGGTAAATTTCAAAGTCCCATATTGGGCTGGATTTTCAATCAATGCCTTCAATTTTTTGTGTATAGTTAGCATATTTATTTAGCTTCAATTTTGTAAAACATTAATTTCTCATATTCTTTTTAGTTTCGGCGTAAAACAGGTTTTTCTGAAAAAATATTTTTGGTTCAATGAGTACTACCAGTGGTACACATTTAACCAGGGTATGGTCCACATTGAGCCACCTTATTAACTATGTCTTCTAGATCAATTTATAAGGCAAATACTTTGTAATATTAAAAATCAGTCTTATATTTATTAAAATCATCACTTAAAATCGTATGATCCTTTAATTAGATAATTAGCCAAATCGGGTTTCAAAAGCATCCGGAGTTTCATGGCACCTGATCTGTGCAGATTAACACTTAGGCTTGGCCTCAAGCATGTTGGTAGTCGAATGCCCCCTCTTTTTCTTATCGTCACTTTGTATCGCACCATTCTATAACAAATTAAAACAATTGTAGAAAAAAAACTCAATTAATGACTTGGATGTACACAATAAACCATGGTTCAATGTGTAACACCCTCAGGTGGTTCACTGTGAGACACACCACGTTTGATGGCTAATCTCAAAAAATTACCGGCATACCAATCACTTAAAAACTTGAATTGTAGCGCTTTTAATTGCTAAATAACCGTAGAATATAGTGTACATATAAATAAATTGATATTATTTAAATGAAAATAGCTAAAACAGAATGAAATTGGAAAAAAATATTTACTTTTTGAGTCAATTTGCTTTCAAATGCTCACACAACAACTTGGCACACGATATCCACGCAAACTAGTGAGCAGTAAAGGATCGTAAATACCTCTCTTTCACTCATATTAGCGCGGTTTAGCAATGTGCCGTTTTCGAGATTCGGCGGTGGTTCAATGTAGCTGCCTGGTTCACTGTGAGACACCCGACCCTAGTTATGCTAAGAATGGATTAAATATTCGCTCGCAGACTACGAATGAAACATACATATTAGTAAAGCCCAGTTTGCTACGATTTTCCCATTTGTAGCGACTTTTTCACACAAACACATACATAGCACATACACTACGGCCTCGTCATTACTATTGCCGGAGTCGCAATATCACTCAGCGCATGCTTTACGTCAGTCCACCGGGAATACTGAGTCGTTGAGCGATAACTTTCAAAGAGTTTCAGGAAAAGTGCTCTGCTCTCACTTCTTCCAAAGATTGTGCCCTCGTGACCTGGTGGCTGGTTGGGCAATGAGGTGACCTCATTGTGTAGATTTTGTCCAATTTGTTTTACTAATCACCCGTTAGTCAGCAACGACCTAGTGCCTATGACTATTCTGGTTGTTACGGAAGCCCGATGTGCTACTTAAGTCACGTCTGCTACGAACATGGAACCTAAATTCGATCTAACAATAACCTAACTCTGTCCTAAATTATTTTTCATCTACGGGAGAATACAGTATATCAAATTTATTACTTTTGTACTATGGTATGCACTATTCCCGGGAGAGTAGATGTTATTCTTACTGACTGTATGTTTTGATTGACATAGTTAACAAGTTAGGAGATAGGACAACTAAGCCCGTTATTCAGGGCCCTGGTAAAACCAGTATACCAGCAACCCAGAGGTGTCAAAACGTCGTTGTGAGCTCTATGCGAGGGTAGGAGGAGGCGTGATATGCATAGTGATGTGTATAGTGAGGGTTAGTAATTGGCGTTTTATACCTGAAATCCTCGTGCCTGGCTAGAACCCATGTGAGGTGGGGTAGGCACTGTTACGCTGAAACACCTCTTACCTAATCCAAGTATAAGTTCAATGGTTAAGTTGAAATTTGTACAGTTCGCCTTGGAATCTAATAAAATAATAGAATTGGTTTCTTAACGTCATTCGTTACAGTTCTTATAACAATAAATGTTGTGTTTGGTACCAACAACAGCGCCACTTACAGGGTTTAATTGTGCTTTAAAGAATTCAGGAACACATAGATACGTAAGTGCAATATTTCATTCTAATCGGAGAATAATTTGGAGGAATTGAGTGACAAACCCATGTACAGTGTACAGTGTACATTGTACACTACAATTTTTTTTTGGCGATCGAAGTCGCGGGCCACAGCTAGTATTAATGTTCGGTATTCATAAAAAGAAACTAAAACGATTTCGAGGAATTTTATGGAACCAACCCTTAGGTATTTTCATTATTTATTGCCAAGGTATTGTGTATCTACATAAGAGAATATTTTATTTGTTAGCTCATGTGCGATCCAACTGCTGGGCCAAGATTTCGCCCTTCTTTCAAAACTTTCTGTCTTTTGCGGATCTCGCCGTGGGCGTGTAATTTTTTTAACAGATTTATGCAGGTATCCTGAGCCTGGACAACACTTGCAGAGTTCAGACCTTGTTGCCAGTATTAAATACTGGGAAGCGTTAATTTTCCCTGATATAATTCAAAATAATATTTCTGAACTGTGGTTTAGTATTAAGATTTTCTTATAGCCTTAAATTTCAATGTGACTATAGGTACCTATTCCAGTTTAATAGAAAATTATGACACTGTGGTAAAGCAAGATACAAGTAAGATAAATACGTATCCATTATAAATATTAAAAAAGTAAACAACAATAATTTGTAAAATTAAAAATTTTATTGTCAGGGTAATAGGTAACATAGATTATAAAATTTCATTTTTTACCTACATTTACTAAAAACCACAAGTAACGGCAGTTGGTAGAGTGTGAACGCTGGTCACTTTCACATTTATTTATTATTTAATGTACCTAATTAAAATTATGTTCACTTTGCATGATGACGCCCTGCCACATTCATAATAATTACTGTAATTATTATTAACATTATTGAGTATTATTTACATGTGTACAGTCTTTTAAATTTATCTTAAAGAGATCACTTCTTAACATTGAAGCCTTCACCCGTAGGGTCTAGAATCCATGGGTAGTTGTTGGGGCATTCCATGCAAGTGAAAAGACGTAGCACCTCCCCTGGTAATTCCCGAGTTGTCAACGGACAGGCATTTGGTAAGGAGCAGAAAGGTTGACCCTTAACATCACATTTGTCCTGTTTCCATTCCTGGAAATCTCTGAGAGAGGTCAGTTCTGTAGGATTTTGCATCCATTGGATAACTTGAATGAGAGAAGTGAAGTAAACATCGTTCTTTTCTAACATCTCTTCGATAAACTTAATCAACTCATCTCTGAATTCTTTCTTGGATTTGAGCCATGAAGCGTGGAAGTGAAGACCAAGAGGAGCACGGTTGGTACTGTAGTGACGGTTGAAGTTGTGACGCAAAAGGCGAGCGAACTGCTCTCCAGTTTGGATGTTGGAACAAGAGTCCACGACGTGGCAACCAGGAAGAGATTCATCAAATGTAGGATCGTCTCTCCTGTCCAACTCATTCATGACCATTTCCCATACTGGGTGGCTTCTTGACGGGCAGTTGTGGGCGTTACCGTTACATTTGTGAGGCATACGGAAGTACAGCGTGTAAGGCCAGATGGGGACACGGCCGAGAGGAGCTGTAATGGATGCATCGTAAACAAAGTATTGGTCAGCCATCATTTCAAATTGCTTGTTTCCTCCAACACGCAGGTAAGGAGCACGAACACCAATAATAGATGAGTCGGTAATGTTAGCGAATCGTTCAACAATTAAACGAGCACCAGCCATTTCAGCGAGCCAGTCGTCGTAACTTCCGCTGGTCCAGTAGTTGGGATCGTCCTTGTGAGTGATGGAGAATACAGAGATTTCGTGTCCCTTGCGGTGCAATTCTTGAATGGCAGCATAGTTGGTATATTTGTGCGAGACAAAGAAGGTACCACGAATTTGGCAACCGTTGGGATTATGACGATTTCCGTTGAATATTTGCTCGTACAAGTCAATGTTGTCAACGTTCACGGCACCATTGAAGGTAATGGTTATCATTTGAGGCACTTGGTTGACTTCAATGCCTCCAGGAATACGAGTTCCGTCGGCGGAGCAGAAACAGTCAGGGAGTGCGCACTGGTTGGGGTCACAGTCCGGAGCTCTGTTAGGGTCAACGTCGACCGCTGTAATTAAAAAAAAAGATTTTGTATAATTCTAATTATTTTGACAAGTATTGCAGCATTTAGTCACTCTTAGCAAGTACTCACTGCAAGCGTTTTCGTCGGACTCATCTTTGCAGTCAGGTTTTCCGTTACAGAAAAGTTCCTTTTCAATACAGTCACCACTACCGCAAGCTAATTTTCCTTCAGGGCAGATGGGCTCATCCGTTTTCAGGATAGGTAAAATTTTCCTCGGTTCTGAAATACAGTGTGCTTTATAAGTATGATGAATTAGCCAGGTTTCAAGATGCTGTTTTACGGTATCACTCAGATACGCAGGTGCGATTTATTTGCTTTGTTTGTGTTTTCATTGTAACAGTGTCTTAAAGGTCAATAAGAAAAAAGAAGAAATTCAAGCATGAAAGAATGATATAGTTAAAAGAAGATACAAGTAGGGAATAGGATAGAAGATACATGTTGGCATTTATTTTCAATTTTAATACCAAATTTTAATGGTTATATTACAGGTAGGTACATAATTATTAGAATGATTATACTGTAGAAGATAAAGGTATTGATATTATCATAGAATGAGTTCAAGGTGTTATGTACTGATGTTATTTTTAAATCATCAGAAATTGAGATGAATGCCTTTTTACCGACTTTTAGCTAAATACATACTGGATTCTAGAATAGAATACAAATATATTTTATGTGATAGTACATATCTACACTCCGAACGAAAGTTTTTATTGGTTGTGAGAACTTGGAGCTATTTTAATATATTTGTTAACTACTCCAGATTTTATGATGAAATGGTACATTTAATGGTAAATAACAAGAAAATTATTAACTTATTCAAGTGCAGCTTACTTTTAATTAATTTTATTAAAGCAGATTTTGTGTATAATACATAGTTTGTTATTTTTGTGTTTCTAGGTACTTATAATGGTTAGTAATGTTAATTATATTCCCCTCCACGAGAAACGTTACGTTACGTTTAATGGTAATGAAGCTTAAGCCTTATGTTAGTAAGTAAAGAGATACACACGTAGTAGAAATGTATAGTGTCAACAGTATTTTTAAATAAAGTTGCTATAATAATGCGGATAGAATATGTTATGAAAGTTTTGTGAAAGTGACTATTATTTTCAACATTTATTAAGTTATTGTGATTATGCACAGTAAGATATTTGTAATGATCGATATATATTTTGTAGTAGAAGCATAATTGAATAGAAATGAAAAGAAAAGAGGAAAGATAGTCTTGTTTGGTAAGTATTTATAATTTTGTGCGTGTGCTTGGACTTTTCATGAACTACAAGTAAGCCGTATTTGCGTGTGTACCTAAGTGTTGATGTAAATAGTGTGTTGGGTTGGTGTAATATTTGTGGTAGAGATAATGTTAATGCGTAACAATCGGGTCGGTCCACGCCGGGCCGCTCCCTCTGTCCGGGGCCTCATGCAATACACCTTAACTACAGTGCGACGCGGCCCCTTCACCCAAGCCTTGTTGTTCGCTACGCGCCAATAGCTTCATTTCGGCACTTACTCTCAAGTTTGTCACAGTTGGTCACTTTACCCTTCCAGTCGCAGGTTTGTTTATCAAGATCGAAAGCCAGTCCAGACGGGCAAGTGATTTGTTTAAGACCTGACCTAGTGCACCTGCGTTGACAAGAAATGTGGCATTAAATTAAATGTATAGTAGCAGGAAGTGGGCATTCGGAAGGCTAACAGGTACACCGGTTCGCGACACTAGACCGGCTCCATAACGGAAGCTTAGCCCTCCGCACGACCACTTCCTCAATACGACGGAACTTACTTTCTATTTTATCGCAATTCTTAACATTTGTTTTCCAGTCACAAGTTTGACGGTCGATATCGAAGGCGAGACCGCCAGGGCAGCGCACTGAGGCGAGCCGAGTCACACCGTTCTCACCGCCCTTGTCGCACCTGTACACAGCGATTCTCTTAGCATAAACTATAACACTAACTGCATGCATAATTTATTTACAATCCCTTTTTAATCAATACAATTCATTAATTGGCAGTCTAGAGCAATTATTGCTATATTCTTGTAATCAATGATTTGTAATCGGCTATGACAACACAGTTGTAGTTTCGAACACGTAGAATTTCACTGCTTTCACCTAAAATACTTAAAATATAATGTACACTACTTATCTATTAGCAAGGATAATCAGAGCTTATCGAGAGTGAACTCGATGTAATCCTAGGGTCTTCGTGTAGGTCAAAAAACCTTGTCGCTCCAAATAAAACAGTTGTTTAGCTGCATTCGGTGAGACTGGAATTTGTAACCATATTGACTCGGTGACAATAGTTTTAAACGTTGAGTTCAGAAGCATGATTAAAATACTTACATATATCTCGGATCCAACTCTAAGCTGTGATGTAATTAATATTAAGTATAAACGAAGAGCAGGTTCGACATCAGTGATTGATAACAACATTGGTTGTTATTATATTGCTATTTGATACTAATATTCTGAGCACATAGAGAGACCGTTTCGTTCACAGACTGGAATATCAAGTCATTGCCTTCTGCATACTAAGCAGTGTCCATAAATAAATCAACGACACACAACGGTCCTCGGTCACGCTCACAGCTTTAATATACTACCTATCGGTACAAGTTCTCGAAACACATACCGGTACTCAAAAGCTTCGCCGACGGCTTATAGCGCCGCGCGTCGCCCGGTCCGGTAATTAAATTCAATTGTACTATGTAAGTACGGTTTCTATCTATAAAGTCAACCTTGTAAGCTTTCATTACAACTGATTCGTGAAACTGGTTCGGTAACTAACCAGTTTTCTCTAGGCTCTGATAGAAACATGGCAAACTTATGACGACAGAATAACATTGCAACTTAGTTATATTTCGAAACTACTGTATTACGAAACTCATAACGAGGGTATATTTTGTCGACAAATGAAATATGCTAAAATGGTGTTGTGTAAAACCTACCTGACTACATCGCGGCAGTCTCCCTCGGTGGTGAGACGGAAGTACTCGTCTGCCGGGCGGCCATCGCACAACTGCTCGGCGTTCACTTCATCTCCGCCTTCCTCCTCCTGCCGCTTAACTCGTGTCTCGCCCGTAACTGCATAAACATTATTAAAATATCATAAGTCTGTTTCTAAGCCAATTAAAAGTTGCACAAAATCAAACATGTTTACAATTTTTGTACGAAACAGAGCGCCGGCACTCGACTCTACATACTCATTAGGTAACTCGACTCAACGTAAGCCGCTATTACAACACAGCGGGTAAAGGAATGTACTGGTACCTGCAGTTTCATTGCAGTGCCGTGCCTATGTGCCTATATAGACATACTCTTCGTGTTCATAATTGCAATAGCTAGTATAGCAATAAAGTTTATGTTCATTTTTACATATTCATGTTCAATTCGGTGACAAAAGCTTTAAGTAATTATTACTAAGCAATTGGTAGCTTGGTTATCTACTTTTAAGTAAATTACTTATATACAATTTAAAAAGGAATTCTAAGTATAGCTTTGGAATCATCTGAGTCATTTGCAGCTCCGTTCCATGTCGGCATTGAAAGTTGAAACGTTGAAAAGAAATCGAGGTCAAGCGAAGTAAACGAGCCACGTAGGTAGCCGGCGTTCTTTCTTTGTTGATTTATGGCGAACTTAAGCTTATGTAACCGCGGTTATCAAGCATAACTAATTGTATAAAATAAAAATAAAATGATATCTTGTTTTAAAACGTAGGTATAACCAAAAAAAGTTCTAATGAGGAATTGTAACTTTAGATAAATATAATGTTAAATATTCACCGTTTAAAATTAAATAAGCGCGCCTATATAATTAAAAAAATATTTAAGATTTTAAAATTGACAAGATTTACATAAAAAGACAATTTCTACTAAAATATAAATAATATGATGGAGATCCCGGCATAATATTTATACGGTAATAATAAAAGCTCCCGGCTTTTGATTAACGCATAAAAGTTTATATTAAAATTTAAAATAAATTTTAGTTAAATAATATTTATCGTAATATACTACTATTAATCATTTAAATGTTTCTAAATCTACTGAAAGAATTTTTAGGCGCCTGAAGAATTGAAAATATTCTGTCAATTTATTAAAATAATTTTAAGGTTTCAGTAAAAGTATGGATACTCACCGAGACAGCTGAGCAACAACACACCAAGACACAGACACGCGTGTCGAGCCATGATGCTCGGCGAGGACTGGTCGCTGCGACGTGCGCCGTCAAGAAAGTGCAAGAGGTCTCCGCTGCCCCTCTTCACCTATTTGTATTTATATAACCTGGCAGCGCTAACTCCGCACCAGCGCGCTCAGACACATCAGCCGTCCTATAGGTAATACACCTCTGGACAGTCTAAGCTATTGGACTAGGATCACAGCTTTTAATATGCCTTCGATGTCACCTCTGAAACAACGTAATAATGCATGGATGACAAAGATGACATCTGCATACTGTTCACGATATATCATATTCAAAACTTTCTTTGTCACAGTTACGCGCAATAATTAAGTTTACGATGTTAAATCTGCTAAAAGCATTTTTTCGTATACATTTGTGAACTTATTTTAATTTACACATATTATTTTATAGATTTATTTTCACTTGTTTTTCCTCGTTTCAATGAAATAATATCACCCAAGCGGAAGTTAGATTACGGAAAATTTACTAAAACTCTACAAAATCAAAAGTTTTCATCATGAAAGTTTCTCGAAGTGATATTAATTACATAAGGTTGTGGCGTTAGAAGGATGCGATATTAATAAGTTTTGATTTGTTTGATCATGGAAAATTGGCATGCATACCATTATCTAATGACTTATAATTTCAAGGGTAAGCTCAATTATGCGTTGCCCCTATATGCGTTGTTTGCTTGACCTGAGTAAAGCAGTAATTGAACTTAGAACCTAGCTATATTATAACAGAATTACTAAAGTATTTATCCTTGCGAGACAAGTCCTCGCAAAATGCAGTACGGCGTTGTTTTTTTATAAAGTTTTGCTCTTATGCAAGGTTTTACATTGAGAATTTAAAGAACCAGTAACACTGGATGTATTTTGCTTAAGGGAAATGTGTACAAAAAATATCGATCTAAATTCTTGGATTTATTGACCTACATCATATTACACCTATTTATAATTTGATCAATTTCTATTTTTAAAACTGGTTATGGCTTGCATGTCTTTCGTAATCTTATTATCTATGATCGACCTTATTTTAATATCCCGTTTTCTAACTGTCTTCTGATTATAAAGTTTTCACATCCCGTTGACTGTTGTCTGTTTCATCTCTGGATGTATCAGTGAAATAGACAAGTAAGTGTTAGTGGATATTATTACTTTAATCGTGTGATCATCATGGGCCACGTTAGGCGGGTATAACGGGGCCCCTAACGACATCACCGACTTGTTTGACGAGTCGAGATTTTAAGTACATATACTTACTTACATTTGTAGACTTGCGGATATCGCAAACCAATTACAGAGCTGTAACAGTTTATTGGTTTCGAACTTCCTAGCAGATAAAAATTTGTTGCGCAACAATACAATTTCTAAACTGCTATCTACCTAGTAACAATAAATATTAATCAAATGCTTTATTTATCATGAAGGAAATGAAATAAGATTATTTTATTTACATAACTGAGGTGGACATACGGTTTAATGGTTGGCCTTGTCAAACTAACCACGATTGTTAAATTAAAATCATTGTATTCTTTAAAGTACTCTTGAGTACAGGACCTTCCCTAAACAATTTAACTATATAATCATGTTGGAGCTATACACGATTTATGGTATGACATACTAAATTGCTTTTCCGTGTAAAAATGTCTTAGGTAGGCAATTGCATTTAGTTACGGTACAGAATAATTATGAATATACTGGCCGACAGTAACTAGTAGTCCCTTTATTCGACTAGATAGATTAAAAATCATATTTTTTGGATTTTCAATACAAAAAACGTGACTCTATCAAGCCTGACGCGTTTTATTGGATAATCACGTTACGTTATTTTAATAATTTAGACTAGACCTTCAGAGATGAATGGTTTTATAGAATTAATCGATGTATATTATTAAATTCCTTTTTAGCATACTTGCTAAGTGAGACTCACTTTCGATCATGGATGGAACCTGTTTTGTACAAATTTATGTCAATGTCAAATAAAGGTGGAAAGAAGATCCCGATATACCTATAAAATATAAATTATGCAAATCAGTTTGATTTGAAAGATTGAGTGCTCTACGTTATAGTATTTTGTGTTAACATGAGTAGGTAGAGCATCATCTAGGACATCATAAAACTGAGTATTCTCACATAAAAAATTGATGGTACCTTATTTCAAAATATCTGCAATTCTACATATGTAAAAGTTTATCTGAAAATGTCAATGTATTCAGAGGTCATGTCTATTTAAATATACCTACCTACTTATTATGAAGTTATATCTGTCAAAAGTCAAGGACATTGAATTAATTCGACACCATTTAGAAAACTGAATTTTAAGTATAACATTTGCGTATGTTACCGATAGTCGTCCGACTCGGTAACACAAGGAAATCAAAATTCATAATATTAAATTATATTGGGCAAGTTTATGAAAAGTATTCGCATATTATTTCACGTAGGTATTTTTATGTAGGTACAGACAACGTCAGCAATTATTTGAGGCTCCAAGCAAGAAAATTGTTTATAATCAAGGGTATGCTCAAAGGTTTAATATTGTAAAATCTGTTGTCCAAGTAATTTCGGGTGACCTATCGTTAAACATCGAAGTTGATTAATCTTCGAGGTTAAGCATCACCGATTCAGTCAAATCTAAGATGGGCTACTTTCCCTCACAACACAACTTTCCCTGACAAACTTAATTTCGAATTTACCTTAAAGTTTGAAGACGAGTGTTGGTGATAGTTCATCTTAATTCGTGCTAATTAAAGTATTAGGTAGTAATGTTACTTTTGAAATCAAGTTTTCATTAAAATTTTGGAATCCTTACATTCACTTAGACAATTCATCGACAGATTTATTTTTCGCTAGCAGGTGTACAGTTATCTAGAAATATTGCTTTTTCTAGAATAGTTATAATACAGAATACAAATTAAGTATTGCATCATATTTAATTGTAAGACCAGTTATACGCGATATCTTAGAAGATGTTCTATTTGTGGTCAAGCCAAGACGATGGTGTTAAGGATATATTAATGTAATACTTACTGCTCGTTTGCATAACTTTTTAAGTATTTCATAATATGTTAAATGTATTCTATTATGTGATCAGCTACTAAGAAAAGTCGTCAAAATATATAGCTGTAAATAATATCTATTCATGTATGTTTTTTAAACAAGAATGTATGAAAGGTGTCCATTGGTGTATGTAGTAGCGTCTTGAATTTGCTGAGTACAGAAGTAACACATTATTAGGTTTATAAGGTGTCAAATGAATAAACATGTAAAAATCTCTAGACGTATACGGTAATATGGATAATCTATGCTTGTGATCTCAATGTGTGCTCATAAAAGTTTTGTCAAAGTTTTTCAGCTCAGCTTGCAGCGGTGTGCGACTTTAATGTTTGTTTTTTGGACAAGAAGATGCTTAGAGTCGATTGTAACTAAATGTTACTTGATGTATGGATGGCCTTGCGGCTACATCCGGGTGTCTCCGTTATGTAATGTTAGAGGAACGAGGCCCACAAGCCGAGCGGCGGCGACGGCGGCGACGCGGCGCGCGTCGTGGCATGCATGCGGCGGGCAGCGGGGTCAGCGCGGCGAACTCGCCATCCAGTGACACCAGTGACGGGTATCTTACATTAATATTATATACTACGACACCACATCACAACGAGTATGAGCACGAGAGTCCGAGAGCAAGAAATTAACTTTCAAACAGAGACACTTTCCAAACAAAACAGCATCGCAGTATGACACTGAACAGTCTAGAAACTATTGTCCTTAATTCATATCGCTGTGTAAGTGAAGCTTACCGTGATTCTCTCCAATGAATGACTTGCTAATATGCGAGAATCCTCGAACGTCAAGTCTACTGTCTAGTCACCCAGAAACAGCTGTAATAAAAAACGTAACGAATTAAATAATAGGGACATTTGCGACCAATCAAACGATGTTAGAAACACGGAAGCAGACGGCAAGGATTTGCATTTTGTGTCTTCAATAAGTATGCATCTGCTTATTTTTAGCTGTATATAAATACGGATGATTATGCTCTTTTTATTTGTTTGTGCATAATGAGATTAGTTTTGTTTCAATGCAGCTAAAATAATTAACTGACTGTTTCCTGAGAGCTTAGGGTGCTACTTTTGGCATCTCCAAGTAGCGACAAGACCTTCTGTTTTTTTGTCATATTTGACTACACCGGGCAATAAACGATAATGTTTATTTTACTTAACCTAACCTTTGTTAAATACATTAAACTGGACCTGTTGTGTCGATGTACTCGGGGGTTTTATTTTTCAAACCAAGACTTACCGAATGGAACTTGTTTACCCACATCAAACGTTCTGAAAAGAGTTTTTTTGTTTTCTACAAAGAGATAAAAGTGCAGGTTACAACAGAAATGTTACTTGAACGAAGAAGTGTAGAAGTGAATAATTATTTTTGTAATGATGATATATACTTTCTGTTTGAGACTAAATTTAAATTCGTCATTTCATTCAAATAGACTGTCATTTGCACTTTCGTGAGATATGCCTGTTTGATGCATAAGATTTTAAAGATTTAACATTTAAACTGCCAATTGCTCGACGATAGCGGGTGTTACGTGTATGTTTGACCTGGATGCTAAAGCTAGACCTACTTCTAATCTCAAATACCTATTCAGAGTTCATGTTTAGGTTAGAGAACCTCTGATAATTCATTTACAACAATATTGGCAAGGCTATTGCTTATTTTGTTTGCCTTTTCGATTCACGAGAATTCAGCGGTAATTGAGGTAATAAAGTGACTAAAAATATAAAATTACCATAATCATGAATATCCATGAATATGTTTAAAAATTAATTATTTTTTTCTGATGTCAAACTAGGCGATACTTGTTTAAAAAAGTTGTAGTCTACAGTGATATTTATTCCAAGTGTTAATCTGTTTCATTCGACCCATTGCATGTAAAATCGATTAAATCGACAAATATGTGTAATTTAAAAATGTTGTGGAAAAATTCTCAATGAATAACAATATACCTAACAAACGAGGAAATATAATTATTTAGTTACCTACATTCACAGTCGAGAACAAAAGTAACATTTTCAAATTGATGTAGTTGAAATAATTTGTTCGTATATGATCCTTTTTTACTAACGGCAGCTAGTTAATAACCTAAGTGATTTAGTAATAAGGGACATGAACTTTCCTAAGATGCACCGAGGAGAGCACGGCGGGGCTCGGCGTCATGCCCACCGCGCCACAAGTAGGCGCACAAGAGTCAAGGATTCTACAAGATATTTCCTTTCACTTGCGACAATGCATAGATATTATACGTATGTACGGCTGTAGCGTGTTCGTGCCGACATCACAGCATAGCTAGCTGGGTATTTATAGCCTATTAAATATATATGCATGTCATATTGTTGTGAAGGTTATATGCTACACCCTACTACTGTGTTATATGGCTATTACAGCTCAATTAAAGAATTCATTAACATTTTTCATTTAGTTTCGATTTTTTTCTATATTTTAATGCATAGGTATGTGTCGGAAAAATTAAGTAGGAGCCTACGAATTTTTCATTAATTCTGGTAGCTAAATTATTTTGATTAAACTTGTAACCTCAAATAATTTATTAGTGACTGATTGAATCTTTAAAACAAGCATTTACCTGAGATAGTCTAATGATACTTAAAGTACTTAATTTTAGCAAATTAATTTATTTTTGTCAATGATACTTCATCAAACGCTATTAATTCATCGTAAACCTTGTTTATTATGCCTCATATATTTCGCAGAATATCTGTCGAAAAAGCAAAAGTTGAATACCTAAATAAATTAAAGTAGTTGTTATTTTAAAATCTGTTTTCCTTGTTGTTTAAAAGCTCAATCGATACCCGTCTTGGGCACGACTTAAACATAAAACCTTACTGACGCAGTCTCTGAAAACAAATATACCTAGATACTACCTAGTAGGTACTTACCTACTAGGTATACCGCGTATACGTGCCATGACAAGCACGTATTCAGTAATAACGTATTCCTACACATATTTATTTATATTATTCTAAACGCAACAATATTATTTATTATAACTATACAAAGAATTCTTGTGAAACACTTGTGGTAATGCAATTAAAAAAATGAAACGTTAATATTACCTTGTGTGAAAAGGGAAACTTTACAGATTAGGTTGATATGAAAATTTAGTAACCTCAAAATAATGTGTGATTCTTTTCTGAAGAGGTAATTAAGTTCCAAGAGTGTACAATGTATCGCTTATGCCTACGTAGAAATTAATTGATGTTATAGGGCCAAGGTCTCCGCAAAATGAATCAGGATCATGTTTCATACGTATGTTATGCACCCACTTATAACTTTAAGGTTATGCAATATCCAGCTTTATTTGTCGGCAGAATTTCTGTTTGGGCACATAATTCCGTTGAGACTGGTATTTAAATTGATTTAACCTGCATCTGGTCTTAACTGCTTAATTCAGAATTTTGCTTAAACATTACTTTGTGGTATTGTGTCAAATACATACATTAAATAGTTTCCATCTACCAAGCTACATTTCAATAGCAAGTACGCAAATTCTTCAATAGTGTTCAATTCAAGGAGCTATATGTTTAGACACGTCTTTTAGGAGAAAATCAATGTAATTTAGTAGTAAGTGTTAACAATAAATGCTATGAGTACGCAGCGACAACCTGAGGAAGACTTTCACTGCTTTCACTGTCACAGGCTGTATTGCGCTTCTCCGTGCGCCCATACCAAATATCAGCCGGTAAGCGCCGCCGCGGGCCGCCGCCGAACCCAACCAACTCTCCATTTATTTAGATGCTGCTAACAATACAATTGTTTTTCATTGTCCTTATTCTTTACTTCGATAAACGCTGTATATTGCAAAACAAAATGGAAAGTTGGTTATTGAGCAGAGGATAAGTACCTACATGGGTAGAGGTGATGACGTGCAATGCAACCGCCCACAGATGTCAGGGAGATTAACGTGTTGGTGGCGCCGTCACCCATTGTTCAAGTCTCGGCGTGTCACGCGTGCATACCACGCTGATGTGTCAAACTCATAGAAACCGATGCCATTCTGCCGCGCTGATGTGGTAACCTATCACAGGCTCACTGTGATGTGGCTACACTTTTTGCATCAGATTGATCACAAAGAGACCAGCAAGGTCACACAGTATACATAGTAAAACATTCACGAATGTACGTTTTAAATGGTCTTTACGAACATCTCAAGAATATTAACTAAGTGATTGACAGACAGCTCATTGGATTTCATTAGCTTTAAGTTTTTTTTTGTATTTTGCCCTGAGATATTATGGGTAGTCGAGTACATATCTTGAACGATGCACCTAACGGACGTAACTCACTTGGTCAATACCCCTTTCAAACATTTTGATTTTTTATGTATTGCTACATGTATGAAATATTGACCGACGTGTGTACAAAAACTTTCCACGAAAGGCTAATGACTTTGCACCCAGACGAGTAAACACTTGCCCGATTAGACGGACGACTCGATTGGGCGCTACATGACTGACTTACTAATTTATCTTTTAGGGTACCTGCGGGCTTCACGTCCAGTGACAAATTTTATTTAACTTATAAGTCAATACCATATTAGATTGTTTAATCTTATTCGGTTTGAGTGTACTTAAGAACAAAATAATTAAGTATTTGAATATTAATTAAGTGTAAAACCATTAGTAGGGAATGTTGTATGTAAAAATAAACCATTTTAGATTAGTTCTCTTAGTGGAAAGACGAGTTATTTATAAGAATATTACTTTATTTACTCTTGGTGCGTTGCCACGACGAGGGACAAATATTAGAGTAGCGGCTGGTTGCTTTGGCTCTCGAATTTCGAAGAGTTTCTGCATACAAGTGGGCTCATTATAACTGTGTTTCAAATAATACGATAAGCTACAGCTAACTACCTATAAAACTGTTCATTCTTCGGCAGTTGACAGAAATACTACGATTTAATAAGGCTCAAATTCAGTTTATGAAACACTTTTAATGATTTAATTCATAAATTCCACAAAAGTATGTCCAACGCAATTGTAGAATTTCGTTGTGCTCTGCTTAGTAAATGTTGGTAATATTTTAAGCTAATGATATAACATTTTGATTTATTAAGTTACTCAATTAAGTCTTTGTGTAGTTAAAAATTATATTCAAGTTTATAATGTTTACAGGTGTACGGAATTCTCAAAGGTGGAAATAAATCTTGGCTAAGAGGTGTATGTACTTGTTGTTGTACGATCGAGGTACACGCGGATGTTCATACCGACACGGTGTGTCAGTGACCGTCCGGCCGTGTTTGCCCCGTGTTCATATATCTTATGTTGGTTGGTACATCAGTGTTTACATGTATATCGTATCTTGGATTTAATCTCTGAATCTGATCTTGTTATGTGTAAGTGTATTTTCGTAGACTTACGTAACGAAATAGATCGCAAGCTCGCACGCACTTTATAGTGAACGTGAGAGATGTCTTGTAATTAGCTATGCCAATAATTACGTGAACAAACTCGATAAATGATTGCGTAGTAAACGCACTTTGTATGTCGATTGTCGATTGATTTAATCGGATCGTGTTGGCATAAAGGAAGGAAATAAAGGACATTATAATTTTTTATAATTTTTAATTTTTTGTAAATTTAAACAGACTTACATTAGAAAAATCACATAAACTATTAAAAAAGACCTATTAAATATTTATGTGAGTCTATATTACATACAGTAAGGTAGGTACTTAGGCTACGGACGGGATTATGACCCGGTACATTAGAGAATTACTGGAAAACACATTCGTAGTTTGATGACAATGCATCTACTAAATGAGATATATCATGTTTAATTTAGTTGTCATAATAAAAGATCTAACTGCGCTTATGTTATCCATGCAAATCACTCCTCAGGTTTTATATCAACTAATAAGAGCACGTAAGACGTGAGATCATGGCTCTATTAATAATGGCCGTCACCCGTGGGGTCGTTGAGCCAGGGGTAGTTGACTGGGCATCTCACGCAAGTTTGCAGGTTGATAGTTTCTCCGGGAACCTCCTTGGAAGTGAGCTTGCAAGAGTGGGGTACCCAACAGGCTTGGCTGCCTTCAACGGCGCACTTTTCCCTCCAGGGCTCGAAGTTCTTAGCTTCAGTGATGGTACGGGGGTTTTGGATCCATTGGATGACCTGGGTCATGGTAACGAAGTACACATCGTTGTGGCTCTGGAGGATCTCATCGATCCAGTACAAGAAAGCCTCTAAGAATTCTGGGTTGTTCTTAAGCCACGCAGCGTGGAAGTAAAGACCCAATGGAGCGCGGTTTTGTTCGTAGTGACGGTCGAAGTTGTGGTTCAGGAAGTTGTAGAACTGGTCTCCAGTGAGGATGTTGGAGCAGGAGTCCACCATGGCGCAACCAGGCAGGTATTCGTCGTTGGTGGGGTCCTCACGACGGTCGAGCTCGTTCATTACCATTTCCCACACGGCGTGGCTCCTGGTGGGGCAGCTCTGTAAGTTTCCGTGGCAGCGGTGGGGCATTCTAAAGTACATGGTGTAGGGCCATAGAGGAGGGTTGGAAAGGGGAGCGGTGATGGTGCTGTCGTACAAGAAAGCTTGTTCTTCCATCATGGTGAACTGGTTGTTGCCTCCGACACGCAAGTAGGGAGCGCGGACACCTACCACACTGTTGTCTGTGATGTTGGCGAACTTCTCAATGATTACTCTCATACCGGCCATTTCCTTGCCCCAGTCGTCGACAGTAGCGTTACTCCAGAAACGTTCGTCATCGTTGTGCCTAAACATGAAATAATCATGGTAAATAAAATTAAATAATGGAACTAATAAGGAGAATGTTAGTGGAAGAATAAAGTGTAATAAGTTTCAATTTAACTCACGATGTTGCGTGTAGAGCGATATTCTGTCCCTTTCTGTGGGAATTTCGGAAGTATAATGAATATAATGTCTCGAGTAATGTGTTATACGACCCAAATTACATTATCATTAAAATTATTTATATATTGTAATTTTTAAATTTAGTTGTACCTACAGCTTGACTAACACCTGTCATCGATGTATGAGTATGACAGATTGCAGCACCACTTATGTGGTTACTTCATATAACTACCATATGGCGAATTCAATGTTCGAGTCTGGGAGAGATTAACTGACACTTGTCCAGTTAATTGTGCATTGGTTAAAAGAGTCAAAAGCATGCATTATTAATTTGAAATATGTACAACTAAATACCAAACATGATCATAGTTTTATTTACAAGTCCATCGATAGTTTCAACTTACGTGATTGAGTGAACAGCGATCTCGTGTCCTTTTCTGTGGGTTTCCGCAACAGCCGAGTAGTTGGTGTATTTGTGGGAAATGAAGTAAGTCGCCCTGATATCGCAACCGTTGGGGTTTTTACGTTTTCCGTTGAAGATTTCTTTGTAGAGTTCGATGTTGTTGTTGTTGATGGCGTCATCGAAGGTGATGGTGATCATCTGGGGGACGTCTCTGGCAGGCAGGTCGCCGGGGATGACGGTGCCGTCCTCGGAACAGAAGCAGTCGGGCAGCACGCACTGCGAGGCGTCGCAAGGGGGAGCCCTGTTGGGATCGTTGTCGATGTCTACGACAAACAGAAAGCCCAGTTTAAATACACGCAAAATTATCAACGCAACCATTACTTTTTATATTCAAACATACCTAACAATTATTGTATTGCAATTTAGTACTTTTAATTATGAATATCGTGAGAAATCAACATGAAACACAATCGTTTCGCTTAAGTAATTCTCTGTTACAGTTTGCAACTAAATAAATGTCATAAGCTATTGTTAGTTTATGATTCTTTTCAAGCTTTGTACCGAGCATGCGACGAAGTTAATCATTCGAGATATTACAACGAGCGTGTGTCGGTGGAGGTGTATGAATCTCGGGCGGGGCGAGCGCCGGAACCAGTACGGGTACTTTCGCTCGGACAAATCACTCCACACAGCTGACACACGCTGGATTTCACTTTTGATTCAGTATTACTATGTCGTACATAATACACTTACGTAACCTTTTATAATTTACCCATGAAGTTGCATACGATTAAAATCTTATTTACATCATTTTAAGAATCCGGATATAGACTAACGACATAATACGATAGAGTTGTTAAGCTGCAACTGTTGTAGTTATTTCTGTGTTATTAATTTGCAAATATATTCTATGTCTAGGTATGCAGTGTACCTGTATTTTTAATGTTGACACACGCATACATTTACCTAAAGACGTGAGCAAGAAGTTTTATAACGCACTTCCAGTCCAGGGTCTTCGCGACCGGTGAAGGGAATTTTGTATCCTTGTCATGTACGTAATTACAATTCAAGTGTTTTCGAGTCATATGGCGAGGCAGAGAATTGTATTGTATGAATCGCGTTTGGAGCGACTCGATGCATACTGACTAGCCGGTCCTGTGTGAGGTTATCTACCGTATGCTTGGTCACAAAGCTTTCTAACTAAACATACAGGAAAAACATTCAAAAATAAACACTCGTATACTGAAATGTTTACATAATCAATACAATAATCACCCCGTTAGTGTCATACTACATAACATTGAGATGTTTTTTTAGGCCAAGTGATTGGCATTTCAGCCAGGTCGTCACGCCCCACAGGCCTGCACTTGTTTGTGATCTTATTTATTCAAGTTCAGTCACTAATTTTAAATTTAAATTAGATTGAACATAGTTAACTAACTTTAACTTATAAATTGAGGGCATATTTGCAACTTCGTAAATAAGTTTCGATTTGAAATGTTTGACTACCACAATGCCAGTGAAGGAGGTATAGTACATTTTGAAGGTTTACTTACCGCAAGAGTTTTCGTCGGAGCCATCAGTACAGTCCTTCTCGCCGTTGCAGAAGAGGCCGCGCTCGATACAGTTGGAGTCTCCGCACGCCAGGAAGCCGTCCTGGCACAAAGGCTCTTCCGTGTACAACAATGGCTTTACTTTACGCTCCTTGTTCTTCAATTTGCAGTTCTTAACGGCGTCTTTCCAGTCACAAGTCTGTTTTTCGATGTCGAAATATAAACCAGCTGGACAACGGATAGCTTGAATGCCCTGTTAGAAATATAATACTATTTAGATAAAAATATGAAGGAAACGTAGGCTTTGGCGTCTTTATAACTTGGGTTGGTCTTGGAGATCGTCGAAAACAACTATAATGTAATTTTAGCAAATACATAAATAGCTATACAAATATGTATACGTTTTTAACGGTTGATGTGTTTGGCATAGCTCTACATCGAAATACTAAAGTATGCCTATTAGTTTGTTTACTTTAATGTAAAAAAAATATTATACGTAAGTCGATGACTACTATTCAATTATTTGGCGAGACATCCTTGGAGGATATTGTAACAACTTGAACAATAACACCGATTGCCATGATTACGAGCGTGCGGTCAGGAGCCGGCCGGCGCGCGGCGGCGCGGCGTGTTCTTACATTACCTTGAATGTCGTAAGAGTGCAACTGTAGAACCTACCCACAAATACGCAATATTCTGTTGTTATATTGAGGACAAATTTCTAATGATTGTTGCGCTTCGCATATATTTAATTATACTAGCTTATTAACACTCCTACTAGAATTTTATAATTAACGAACATTGAATAACGATGTTTGCAAAATTGTGCGAATAATATAGTTGTCTGGTATTTTCAATGTGAGCCAGTTTTTAGGCGGCTTGCATTCCACATAGCTGTCAGTAAGGACATATTTACTAGGGAATGCGTGTGTAAAAGTATGTTACCTATATATAGGTACTTACCGAGGCGGTGCACTGGATGACGTCGCGACAGTTGTCGCCCTCGCCGGCCACCAGGCGGAACCATTCGCCGGCGTCCTTGTCCTTGCATAGCTCTTGCTCCAAGCTGTCCTCTTTCTTCGGTGCGTCGCGGTCGTCAGCTTGTCGCCGCCATCGGTGCCCATCGGCACCTGCTACACAAACAACATCCTAATTGAACAACGATCGAAAACATTTTAACACGACTATTACAAATACACTTATTAACCGGAAGCTTCTTTAATATTTGAGTTTGATTCGTTAAACTACTACGTAATGTAATCGATTATACATTCATAGTTTATAGCTTTTTTTTGCATTAGAAGCAAAATGTCACTTGGAAGCGTACGAGCACGCGAGTGTTCAAATGTCAAAGGTGGGGTGAGCGCTCGTGACATTTGACTCGCTTCGAAATGTCAGCGCTTGGGCAAGCGACAAGGACGACTCTTTCTATGTCTTCTGTCTATACAAAATTGTGCATTATGCATGGCATTTGATTTGTGTGCCGATTAGGCTGACGAAATTATTATAATTCAGAAAGGTTACGGAATAGTAGATTTCCTTGAATCATCATCACGTTCCAGGAAACTTTACGATATGCCTATTAAGCAACTACAAATTGTAGTATTAAACTAGTTGTAAAAACTGGAATTAAGAATACTAATTAAAGCTGAATTGAATAATCGTGCCACGGTCTATAATTAGAACGATGTTTTAGCAGACATTATTGTATCTGAAAAGGTTCCCATAGAACTATGCATTAAGTGTCTGCTCCGTGTTTTTGTCAATTGTGTACTCTGCTTGGGTAATGTTGCTAGAGCAATAAGAACTATGTGTATTGCGCGCAGTAGTAGATGCGTGCCTTGCGAGTCGTGTGAGCTACAAGCACGTCAGTCGTAACACTAGGAAACAGAGCTCTGGCCGGATTATCTAACTGTCTCGCTTGCACTCGCAATAGCCGCGAGAGCTGCAGGAAACTAATAAACTCTGTAATTTGATCCTCCTTTGTCTGATGTCTGGTTTTGATTTAAGACTCGTATGTTTATGCGCCGTAAAATAAATTAAGAGAATGTCAGTGAAACGTTAACTGCACCTCGTTTAATCGTGTTGCAGATTGACTATTGCCCCTAATATAAGAGTTCATAAAGCCAGCTATGTGGGTTAGACGTTGCAAGCTGGCTGTGCAATCAATAGCACTCGATTAATACACGACACGCTAGCGTGTATGCACATACATAATTATATTATTTTCATTGTTCGCTACAGTAACAGCTTTGCACAACACCAGCGCGGCTAATGTAACACAAAATACCTGTCAGATAATAGCTTTGGCGCTATTGATTATAACTTGTGATTTTTTAAATATTCTACTTTAGATGTTATTATGTAAATTATTTAAAATTGTGTCAAGATTTCATAACGCAGACACGAGATTCTAGTATTTGATTATATAGTGGAAGTCGTCAGTCCACAATATTATCTTAATAAATGGCGCTTAATAAATCCAAATATTTGCTCAAAAAAATATACTTTAAACCAGTTATATAATCTAATTTTGGTTTTAAAAGTGATAAAAGTATGCAAATGTGCTATACCTACACAAATATATTTAATGTTACTGGTCGAAGTTGTAAAACTAACAAGTTTTCTTTGACCCGGATCTTCCACGTGTTTGATTACGATATACTGATAACTTGACTAAACAAATTAACCCCTATTCAAGAGAAATGTCTACTCCAATAACGAATACAATGGCAGACAAACTCGATGTCGAAACTTAAGTTTCTCCAACCAATGTTTGCACCTTTGATTTGCAGTAAATGCGCGTTGATGTCTTTTGATCGGGAAAACGAAGTTTACAATATCATGTTTGTTTTTAAGGTAATTTAAAGCACTATATCCTTTAATACATATGTACTATAAGAATGTTATATTATCGCCATTAAATATTTATTTATAGTGACTTTATGGGGTAAGAATACGAGAAAATACCGAAAGTTACGTTTAGTGAACTCACGCATGTCTACTTGTATAATCATGAGACATGATTTAAATCATGTGTAAGTATTTTGAGTCATACTTGTCATGGAAGATACCGTTTCCCTAGTACCTATTATTAACTACAGCATATAGCATGAATAATAAAGCACGAATGTGGGAACAACTAGGTATGCGAGTAGCTCGGGCGTCGACCGGGCGCGTTGTTGGAATACCAAAGGCCGACCTTATGAATATTTAGCACCACCGCTCGACTTTCCTTCTGCGGCACTCCCTTTAAGCGAAGTTAATTTCTGATAACGGGAGACTGGCGTTTCCGTACGCGGAAGTAAACAGCGCTCACCTTGTCTGCGTCATTCACATGCTACCACGATGACCTCTGGGGTTGTCATTATCAATATTCACGTTTCACTTTGTCTCTTAGAAGTCAACAAGAAACGTTACGCAAGGCATCGTCTACCACGCGTCATCAACTCTCCACTCCCTTAGCACTTGCTGAGTGAGTGCTGAGGTAGAGCCGGCAGCCATGCCCAACAGTTCGTGTCAGTAACACATTAGTATTTGTAACGCGCTCCACAAAATACTTTTAAACTTGACCGAGGCCGTGATTGCCGGTATTGTGCATTTCTTCATAGATGTGAAGAAATATATTTACAACATATTCCATTCGCTGTCAGGCTGACACAATGAATATATTAGAAACAAACTCGATCGCTTTTAAAACATATCTGTAACATGGTTAAATGAATAATTCCAACGAATGAAACTTGCGTTAAGCGATAGGCAAATTAATTAAGCAACTCGAACATTGAACATTCACTTAAATATGTTTTATGTAACTGTCTGCCGTGAATTGCAGATCATAAGTGAAAATTATCAGACGGATGTGACGACGACATGTCGGAGCCGAGCCAGACAGACATTGTTGTTGATCGATGATGTTTACGCTTTCAGTTTTTGTGATCATTTTTTAGCATCAAAATATTAGATGTGATAGAGTACCAATAGTCGCATTACAATGTTTATGCCAATGTAAAGTAGGTACTAATATAAATCAGCACGATCGGATAACATTTCAACACAATATCGAGTCGTTCGAAACCCGCCCGTGTATCTTTCACGTGGTGGTTATGTCGCAACCGACTTGACCTAGAGACCTAAAGATCTGGAAACCTACCATAAGTAGGTAACTGATAAATAATATAATGCCTTACAATCATTGCATCATAACATGTATTGGCATTGTTCAACATAATTATTTAGTTAAACTATTTTGACATTTAAAAAGTTCAAAATAGATACACTGCGAATCTTTTAAGCCGGCATTGTTACAAAAATGCAGAAAAAATGGCGAAAATTCTGACAGCTAGACTTCGCTACTACACTAATTATTGTACAATAAGTCACCAAAGCGTGAAATATGAACTAAAGACTATTGTAAAACTGTTCATAATTACTTTCCATCTATTTTATAATCCACACATTGCAGTGACCTGGTTTTAGCGAACGACCATTTATCAAAAGTCAAAGTTATTGAAAACGTTTCAGCGGTATCCATGTGACAATCATTCATGTCCTAGTTTCAACAATACTACTATTTTAAGAAAAAATATAATTGATTTGTCATTTGTTTATTTTGAAATAAGTGAGATGGTTTCGCAATTTGTTTCGAAGAAAGGAAATTCCAATTGAAAGTTACGATATCGTAAAATGTTGACCGTGATTGTTTTGTTATGTATTGATACATGATGGTTGTTATAGAAAGAAAAATATATTACTGAAGGACATTGTAATAGGATTATCTGTTCATACGTGAATAAAACTCAAAAAAACTTCAATACAAAGTGGATTAAACAAAAATTGTTTAATTTCAGCTACGATATTAAGTCAGACAGTCGCAAAACAAAACGACTACTGCTTCCACTTTAATTTGATGATCTATCATAATTATGTAAACGAAAATTTGCTAACAATCACCGCTCAAGGTTAAATACTTTAATTGATTGTAATTCTAATGAAAGGAAGCTATTATTGATCGCGCCCTTGAACACTTGACTTCTAGTTCACGTGACCTATGTGACACTATGACATTTATCACATAAGTGCGAGCTATTCGTGCCACGTAACTATACTCGGAAACAATGATTAGCCAATTGGCTTTATCCGTGTCGAGACCCTACATTTTTTCAAAAAGAAGGAAGTACAGTTTCCTTCTTTGAGTTGTTTAATTTTATTTCACTAAGCGATTTCTATTGCAAACGATACCAATGCGATTTCATTTTATTATTAGCTGCAACTGTAATACAGCTGAAGCGTTTCTTATAAATTTGTCCTTCCGAAGCTAATAATAAGTTTCCATAAGACTAATTAAAACTGTAGAATTATTAATGTCAATGCTTCAAACAAATGTTGACATTTAATTGAACAATTCGTTTGAGTTCAATTAAAAGCTATGGCATTTAAAACGTCGTAAAGTTTACGGTGGTACGTAAATGCTCTAGGAGAATAGATTACTTTAGATTAGAAATCCCCTGTAGAAATTATATGTAAGGTATGTAGTACTTAGCTAGATAATAATAGGTGCACAATAGTGCACTAAATAAATTAACATAAAGTATAAAATATTCTATGAATTTTAAACGATTGCCCTGTTTCTCTATATCTATCTCTTTGTTTGTTTAGATTTCTTACTAATAAAGATTAGATGTAATTTTTGTGCAGAAACATATAAAATTTATAAAGATTTCTCATTTGTTGATCTTATATGCTGTCGGCCAGAATGTAAATGGAAAAAGACAACCGATAGGACAACTCATGCAACGTCGCCTGCGCCTGCGCCGACCAGCGCGCGCCGCCGCGTCGCGTCGTAGCAGTCTGGCTGCCCTCGACACTATGTAGAGTGTGACGTCACCGGCGCAGGCGTAGCGCAACACGGAACGAATGTGAAAGTTCTCCGCAACCACAGAGCTCAGCCACAGCAGGTGCTAACCAATAGTTCAACTAAACACGTCCTAATGACGACCTATTCAGATGTAATTTAATCGAAGATAAGTACTTGATTCTATCTTGTAATATCCGCATCGAATGCTACGCCACCGGTAGAGAGGCGGCCAGGCCCGGCTGCTGTTATCGAAAGTGAATAAACAAGCAATTACATGTTTCGCAACATCGAAACGTTAACTCCATACGTTACCGAAAGTCTTTGTTAAAAATCACAACACCGATGTAGAGGGAGAACCGATACTTGATACACGATAGCGACATGCCATGAGTGACTATCCTTGAAGGGTTCGAGTCACTGTGCGTCGATGTCCTTTGGTCGATTGATGCAAGGCGATCGCGGTCGGCTGCATTCATTGGTAAACTCTGCGCAGACACAGTCTATCTCGCGACGGCCGAGAACGGGCAACTTCACTCTTCACTAAGTGCACTCTGTATTGTAGCAATCACTAAGTTATCGGCAGATGTGCGGATGTGTTGTGACATCGAGTCACCCGTGACGTCGCGAGATGGATGGTGTCTGGATGCGTAAGATAAAGGTTAGGACTCACCGCAGGCGAACAAGAGACACGCGGCCAGAGTAGCGACACGGGCGTAGCGCGCCATGACGGGATCACAACAGGTCGTTGCGCGGCCGTCGTGCGGTTAAATAGTGGCCTCAATCTACGCCCCGCCCGCCCCGCTCGCCCACAGCGCGCGCACCTCTGCCGACACCCTTCGCGCGCATCAGCTGTGCATCACCTGCATCTTCAGGGTGCGCACCCGCCGCGGGAGCAGTGCCGCCTCGCGCCTGCTGCCTGCTGCCTGCCAACACGCATCTATGACACACTTTCATAATAACTCATATCGGGTGTCCTTTATTGCACCATCAAAGCATATAAAACACGTATTATGTAAGTATTATACAATTTTATGAAGAAGATCAGCGGTTGTATGCATCACTGTTGAATACTGCATCATAAATTTTAAGCACACTATGATTCATTTTCATCTCTTTTGGTTATATGTTGCGTTAAATTTACTGACTGATGCATTTATTTACATTGTTTCTTTACAAAATAAGGTTATTGTACAAGGATATACATAGTTGGAACTTTGATGTTTGAACAATTGTAAAAAATACATAAAGCTTAGTAAATAAGTCAGTAATGAACGTAAACAAAAGTTGAGTGAAGTTATGTTTGAAAATCGGTTATTAAGTAGTCAGACAATGACTTTAGCTCTCCATGTTCTCTTAAGTGAATAAACTAGTATTTTAATGACCATTTATTTACTTTAGAAATTTACGAATGACACGGCGAGAGAAATGCAACTTCATGAGGTAATAAATATGAAAAGAGAAAAAGGATGAACAAAGGTGACATCGGTCATCAGTAGTAGGGTATAGTACAGTACATCGTTGACGAGTAAAGGTGGCAGTAATCCACCTTTAGCTTAGTCCACCCATAATCGTATTACGTAAATTATCTGTAATGATGGTAAATGAATATAACGAAACCATACCAGTATTTCTAACGAGCACATGACTGATATAATGTAAAACAACAAAGCTATCTTTAATGACTATAGACAAGAGTTCTCTTATTACAATATATAATATTCGCATAAACAACAGACTTGTTTATGTCAGTCTAATTCGTCCACTGTTATCGCATCCTGTTTTTATAATGTAACATCTAGGTATGTAAACTTTTTAAATAATATTATTATACCTATATTCGTGATTTATCTATCTGTTTTTCAGACTAGTCTAATCGGTAGAATTGCTTTAAAAACAGGTTGAATTTACAATTAACACTCGAACCGAATACTGAACTAAGTTTTATATAAAGCACATTAATATTATAAAGGCGAAAGTATGTATTGTGTATGTTTGTATATTTTGTTAGCTGCACTTCGGTTTGGGTTAAATAATGGTAGTTGTAAAGAGGATGAATAAATGTGTCACCTTTTCATGCTGAAACAGATAAAGAGGTCGAATATCATCTTTACCCTCCTGTATTCTCCACACGAAGATAAATAGCTTACGTGGATTTAATCGTCATTCTAAGAAAATTGGTTTAGCCATACAATATACGCAAACTTTCGCTTTTATAATACACATTAGTGTGATACCATAAAATATGGTGTACAGGTTTTTGTTAGCTATAAATATGTAAAGGTGTAGGTAATTAACAATTTTTCCATAAATACTCTTGCAGAGAGCAAAGAAGGGATTAAAAGTTTCTATGGAAAGTTTGTCATTTTCAAAGATAGACTCATTATGTTTTATCACAACTCGCATTAATCACACTAATATTACGAAGGCGAAAGTCTGAGTGTTTGCCTATGTTTATCATTCCTTTTTACCACAGTTGGGGCACAAAATAAAAAGGAAAACAATTGATTGATTAAAACGCTTGATCATTTGCAAATTGTTGACATGGAATCCTCATTTTTAAGGTTCTGTACCCAAAGGGTAAAACAGAACCCTATTACTAAGCCTCCGCCGTCTGTCTGTTTGTCTCCAGGCTGTATCTCATAAACCGCAATAGCTAGAAGGCTGTTTTATTTACAAATGATGTATTTCTATTGCCGCTATAACAACCAATGCTAAAAATTAAAAAAATAAGGGGGGTGTTTTTTCTTAATTTTTGGCTCAATATTAAAAACGGTAACAGGTAGACGCTAGTATGATTAATGATAGTACGGAACCCTCCGTGCGCGAGTCCTACTCGCACTTGGCCCGGTTTTTAGAGTATATTTTTCCTCACGTTGTTTTGCTTCGGTGATTGTCAATAAAATACACTCTCGTATTTGTCTGGGTGCCATCTATGACCACTTAAACTCGTCCATTGAACTCCAAACCATCATCATATTTTTAAATTCGTCGTTTTCATCATAATACATAATCTTGAGGTAAAAAATGATATATTTTTAGATTTGTTCTTGAGTATTTAAAACAGGAAACGGAAATAGATTATTTTGAATAAATAATCAAATATCACCCAATTCCAGTAATTACACATAATATATGTACTTATAGGTCAAGCTGATAACCTAGGTACTATTTAGAAGTCTGTTAATAAAAAATTGTTTACGTACAATTTTGACTGTCTTCCAGGAAAACATAATTGCCAATTAATCATGGTATTATTTATATTTACGAATACTCAAAGCAAAAAATAATAACAAAAAGAGTAGGTATTAGTCATCTATAACTTGGTTGAGATGTAGGTGAAATCATTTTAGTCAAAGGTCATTTTTATTAATTGATTTAACTTAGTGAAATATATTAAATATAATAGGTACTACGTTATGTGAGATATAAAGTTAGGTATATAGTAAGGTATTTAAAGTAAGGTACGAAGTAAATACTTAGTAGAGACGTATATTATAAATGTAATTAATATTGTAAATTGTATTACTATGATATAAGTACTTGCAAAATTTGCAATTCAAAACAAAAAAATCCATGTTATGTTCTCAACTAAGTGTTCTGAACAGTATAAATATTTTAAGACCTACATTAAAATTTGTATCTACAACACTTATCGCAAAGAAATGTTTTTATTTGGTTTGGTTTGTATTTATTTTATAGAAACTAAATCAAATCCGCTATATTCACTTAATTTCATTTTCAAAGTCCTGTTTTTTTCTCAATGGCTAACGTTTTTTAAGAGCCATGCGATTTTCCCAAAAGTCTGGCATCTTACCAGAACTTTTAATTTTAAAATCCCAACTTTTATCTACTCCATATTATTTTTCGATGTAATACTAGCCTTTGTAAATATTTGCTGCAGTAAAACGTTCAGTTCTTATTTTTGAGTTATTAAAAAAAAGGAACATTTGTTTTCCCCTAGAATTTTGGAAAACAAAAAATAAATATTGTATGAATACGTAGGGCCTTGTGTGGGTAAACAACGTGCTAAATCTTGGTTGAATGTGTCTCTTTATGCGGAAAGCTTACCTTTGCAAGTAGCACATCGACTCTTAGCGACTTCTTAGGCGTTGTTGACGCATCGAATAACATGTAGGATTTAAAGCTTGCCTGTAGTTACATAATGCCTATGCTATTACAAAAAGCCAGTTGCCTAGTGAATTTCAATTGATTAACTGCACCCACAATTATAATGTCGTCAATAGCGCCTTGACATGGACGCCGAAGAACGCTGTCGCTGTGACCCGACCCAAATCGATTTGGCAGATTTCTTGTCAACTGCAATGCATTATGCGGTGTTACGTTGTATATTTACCTAAATGAATTAACGATGTAGGCAAGTATTAAGGCTGGGGCGAAGTGGATAAAGGATTGTAGAGACTAAGTAAGTTCAATGCCCTGCTCAAAAAGAGCATAGACTAGACAAACAGTTTATTATTTACTTTCTTGTATTTCTTAAAATGGTCAATTTATAATTATATACTGTCTTACTTACGTATTTATAGGGATAGCTCGACAGACTCAATGCGGCAGGGTCCGGAGACGAACTGGAAAATCAACTATTACAATAGAATGGTCAATTTAAGTTTAGAAACATTAAATAAAAACTAGTTTTATCTCCGGTTAAATAACAATAAGATTTTATTTGTTATGCGTTTATAAAATAGATACCACGAACTCTGGTCATTATGTGGGTAAATACATGAGTTTTGGCACGTAACAGCTAAATGCTAACTTGCGCATGCGTAGAATTACAATGAAAATACTTATCTGTACCTTTCATCGATCGCCAATTCCTATGGCTCCGCCGATAGTAACAATTGCGGCGCATTGTATAAACAAAGATTTCAAGTAGAAATTGCAAATTAATCACGATTTTTACTTACTTTTACTTCTCGTTCAGTAGGAGCTAATTTTGTCATCTTTGTGTACCATTCCCGCCCACAGGGGAAGGTCCAGACTATCTTGTCTAAAGCCACTAGAAACTAAACTTTTAAGAAGATTTCGATGTAATTCCGCCACCGTCTCTTGCGTTAGCCTGCCTCGCCTCCGAGTTCTCAAGCATTTATATTAGACGCGGACTGTCAAAGATTCTATACTTGAAGACAATACAGCAATAAATACAGTAATCTCATTACATGATTGATTACGTAAATGTAAAAAAGACAAAGTGAATGAAAAGTCTAATGAGTCTTATTAAAGTACTCATGCTTTTATTAAGTATATAGGATATTAACGACCCGTCCTAGCTTCACACGGGTACAATACTGATGTAAACATATTCAAAACCGCCTCAAAATCCTTTGCGTAGTTTTATAAATCTAAGTATACATAGAGACTGACTTAGTGACGCGGGAAGCGACTTTGTTGTATAAAGATTGATAATATTCAATCTTCATGAAAATCAGTTCAATTTTTTTCATAGAAAAACGTAAAATTGAGCCTACTCCTTCTTTGTAGGACGGTTATTAAATGCAAACATTCAAGATGTGTAACGCTGTTAACGTTTGATGTTGAAAACTCAAATGAGTTGTTAAACGGTCCGTGAAACGATTTACGTTGATGTTTTATTGTCTTCTAGGCTTCACATTAAACATAACGTTAATCATCATTACACGCCTGCAGATACATATAACACATTTTTTTTGCACTGACTTACTTAGTATAAAAACATTATTCATAATAAAATTTATTGTGTGATGAGTTCGACTAAAATATTATATGTAATAACTGTTTAAGTTTGCTAATTAGAAAATAATTTATAAGCAAGTCAGATGCTGGTGATTTAAGTCTAATTTATGTACTTACTCAAATAGAAACTATACTGAAAACCCTTTTTTGGTCGTTCTCGTAGCGTCTAATTTCGGCAATCGTGTATAATAAACATTCATTAATGAAAGCGGTAAAATAGATTATTATAATATCCTTCGTGAGATGGATTCATAAATACCTAGTTTCGCAGGAAGATGCACGGCCGCCGACGCGGCAACGTCAATTCGACTCGTGACACCGCTGCATCAGCTCATGATTAAAGACTCCGGTCAAGTCCGAAACTAGCCGGACTATTTAGGTAAATATACGTGAAAATCCGTAACATGTAATTAAAAAATAAAATTGTTTTTTTTCGGAAAATTAGAAAACGCTTTTTTATGTAAGTACTTTTGCTTTTTTGTATAAAAAAATGCCACTCGCATATTTTTTTTTTCTGTAAAATTAGAAACCTACATAAACACATATAGGTATCCTGAAATCTTCTAAAAAAGATCCGTTTTGATGTCGTAACACAGGTGCAGTATAACAACACACAGTAGGATAAAATTAAACAACAATCTGTAGATATTGCTTTATTTAATAAAATTATAGCCAAGAGAAGTTCAACCTTCAGATTTTGTTTGAGCTAGAACATGTATAAAATTATTAATAGTCACAAATCACAGGAAGTAGGTAATATCACTAGAGTGAAAGAAAATAACATCATCTTTCTAACACCTAAATACGAATTACAGTAATAATATCACCACTGAGATACCTACAATGTATGTTAAATTATAATTAAGTATGTAAGGACCTACTTCAAAGATGACACGCTATGCTAGATAGTTATTCTAATACAAAAGTACACAATAAATACTTAGGCTAGGAAGATACTCTAGGCTATATGAAAGCACAGTTTAGTGACAATGAATTATACTCTATTACGCTAACATGTACGTAGTATACTCGCCTACCACGTGGCTACACACCACCGAACGCGTTCGTCTAAATGATATCAAGCGACACTGATGCTAATACTCTAAATACCTAACAATCAATATCACAATATAGCTACTTATATAGTGAAGATTCAAAGATGAGGCAACACCAACTATATAAGATTTATCTGCAAAACACTGTTACGTAACTGAGAAACTCATATTGGCTTACGAAGATGTTAAATGTGTATCATTTGATTCTAAAAGTTTTTGGAACAATATACAATACAAAGTACAGTATAAACGTGTAAAGCTCAAAATAAATAATCAAACAGTGTATTTCAAAAGGCTTTTTCTTTTTATCAAAATGGCTTTAAAATAATTCGTTAGAAATTCTCCTGAACAGTCCGAGAAGTAAAATTATATCAAACCACGACACCGCAGTCACCTACACGTAACTACAACATTTTATTTCTAAAATATAACTTGTACATTCTGTGGCTTAGAGTAGAGTATAAAGCACTGCTCATATCTACACACGATCTACTATATCTCAACTGTTACTTACATATATTAGTAAAATTTTAACATGTGTTAGGTACAAGGATTTTGAACAATACATTTATTACATTCATATGATACGGTAACCAAATCGATTGTTTTGAGTTAAAACTAATGTTACGATGAATGGATAAACGATTAGTCAAGTTACAGGTACAAGCAATATGAATATAAACCTTACGTAATAACTCTACACTCGCTTTCTCATTATCGACCAAAAGATAATAAGCACCTAGCAATTAAAATGCCACGACAAAAACATTCATGCATGATACTCTCGCAAAAAATATTCGCTTTACCTAATGTTATAATCACTTAAACTTTATTTTTGAATAAGACAAAAAACAACTATGGAAGAAGTGTTTTTTAATAGGCACTTTATCATTCAATCAAAGAATATTGGTTTTTATTTAATTCCTTTTGATGTTTAACAAGCTATACACAAATACTTGTTTCTTTAATGGATATAAAAATAAGATATTTAATCAATTCAATTAATAAAGCAAATTATAATATTTCATCAATTTAATTTAGATGTTAACGCACTTTGCTTTAGCGAGTACTGCTTATTTTACAATCTGACTTGGTATTTCTGCCAATAAAACCAGTTATCTAACTTGATCGATGACAGGAATAATAAAATATTGATTAAAGCTTGATCGCCACTTAGGTATTACATTAGGTACCAGCTGGACCTAAACTCAAGTATTGGTTACGTCATTTTGTATTTAACACTAAATCAGTGACGACAGCTGGAAAGTTCGTGAATATAGAACGCATCTTCGATCAAGGAAGGAATGTGGGTACAAAATTATTTGCTGGAAAATATGATTATGGTTACCTGTTCCTACAGACATACTTGTATTTAATAGAGACATGATTACTATTGCTACGAATACACGTACATGTACATTTACGTATTTTAAACTCGATATGAAACACTGACATAGCCCAATAAGTAAATATATCGAGATAGTTACTAAGTAACCATACCTCGCTTTGTTTACATAGGTAAATATGCTCAAATGATCGTCGATGATTCAACGATCTACGCAATGTTTTATAGGTTATTGCGATCGCTTTCCTCATTACCTCAAACGTTGTGCTAACGACTACATCATTCCATTTACACCGCATTTACAACAAGACGGTTACAATTTTCATGTTGCAAATAACTTCTGGCTGATCGCATCATGAAATGCATTCAATCTTATCGAACGTTTCAAACATTTCTTAACTTGTCGTCATGTTTTGGGTTATGTCATTGTTGTCGATGTAAGGTCAACATATTACAGTGGCTTCTGCACTGTTTGCTTATATATGTGATGGAATGTGGGGCTGGTGTCTAGGCGGGCAGCAGCGGGCGCTCGGGGCCGGGCTCCGCCAGCCGCAGCGGGTCGCACTTCTCTGCCGCATCGCTGTTCGTCAGTAGAGCGTCGCTGGCTTCAGCCTCCGGTACTGGCGGTTCTACCTGCAATATACATAAATAATAATATAATTTTTATAGTTAAATATTCCTTTTTCCACGTCAAAAAGAACATTGACATCGTCAATGTCAATCGCTCTATACTAAACTCATACATGCAAATACATTTTAATTAAGTGCGTCGAAATTATACGGCAATAAAAAGTACCTAATAATGCCTAAATGTTACTCTTTCACAATGTAATTAGCAGTTTTAATATGTAACGCATATTTTGTATACACCGTGATTTTTAGGTCGTTTTAAAAAAGTCGTCCACACAATGTATCCGTCATAAAATACCTCTAGGCGCGAATATAATTTTTTTATCATTAATTAAAATAATATGCATGAAAAAAATAAATAATACATTGGAAATATGAAACATCCTGTTAAAAATGTTTACGTATCAAACTGTTGAAGATACATGCTACATACTTACTGCGAACATTATGATTGCAATAGTAAGACAGCTGTTTTACGCTAAGGTGAATGACCTGTGATAAGACGCCGCCGCGCCGCCCGCGCGGCCCCTTTGGCACAAGGTTCGGACCGCGCTCACTACAGAGTGTTCGTAAAACTGCCTTGTGGCATAATAATGAATAATATTTTTATTCATTCAAATCTTAAAAAAAACATATTTTTTTATTATAAACGTTTACTAGTCATTGGATACATGAACTGGGCTGCTTTTTTAAAACGACCTAAAAGTCACGGTGTATTTTTGAAAACATTTTTTTTTCTATATCTATTACCCACACAAACTAGATGTCCTGCAATTATACATGTTAAAATACATACATATATTGGCGAATTAGTAAGGTTAGGATGTTAGTGAAGTCAGAAGATCAGTTGATTGGTGTAGAGCAGCGTGCGAGACGGACGGCCTACCTGCGCAGGGCGACAATATACAGGACGGCCTGAGCGGGTAGACTGTCCGCCGTGCAGCCGCCAGCGGTGCTCACATCTCCCAATGCCACGGCGTCTCCAACAAGCAGCATCAACTCATAACTCATGCCATTGTGACATAACAACACTCAGTCACCTTGTAATCGATAACTATTATGAATCGATATCCCAAGAATTTGACGACAACATGCTAATTTAATTAGGTGCGACTCCATAGATTTCTTTATGCTTATTGGTATGATAATGACAGATACAGAGGAAACTCATATAATGTATTAGAATTAAAATTAATAACAAATCTGAGGCGTCTTTAACGAATTCGCGGTCTCATTATTTCTATATTTAGTTGAAATATATTAATTAAATATTATGGCGTGAAGGTCACATTTTTAGTTCAAGTGCGCCTAGTTCATATTTGCTAATGCAAGTGCGATTATCATAAGCATTTGGTTGGTTATTAGTCGAAGTGTGGTGTATGCGGTGTGCGCATTAGGCGTTACTGACAGTTTGCTTGTCCGAGGGCCCGGTGGGCGTGTCGCGCTTGCCCTGCAGGTAGTAGGTCATGAGCTGGCCCTTGCCCTTGACCGCGACCAGCCCGCGCTGCTCGAAGTAGTAGCCGAAACTTTGCAGAATCTCGCAAGTCTCCTCCGTGACCTGACGCAGATGACACGCAATGTTTTACTTTTATAATGCACTTAAAATGCCGTTTATCATTTAAGTTACTTTTGGTAAATGTGTAGGTGCGGTTTTACATTTTAAATAAATTATCTCTTGCCAAACCTTTAGTATTGGTAATGTGAAAAAGTAGTAAATTAAAACAACTGAAAGACAGGTCTCATAGAGAAATACCTGAATGCAACCGGCTTTGCCAGTGCTCTCCATCCTAGAGGCAACATTGACCGTATTGCCCCAAATATCGTAATGAGGCTTGCGTGCGCCGATGACTCCCGCAGTGATAGGGCCGTGGTTGACGCCCATGCGGAGCACGAAGTGGTTGAAGGACTGTTCGTTGATGGCGGCCAGCACGCGCTGCAGCTCTAATGCAAACTCCACCAGACAGGCCAGGTGAGCCCACCGCACCAGCACACCGTCTGACGGCTAAATATCACGGCACATTTATCACAAAATGTAACAACGACTTTAACAATAGTGTAGAATACCTTAATACAAGTATTTAAAAAACACCATCACCAGCCTTGAGAGATTATGCCAAGGGATGGTAAGGTCAAGTCTATTCGTTGTTAGATCTGCGTCAAAAATAGTTCTATTGGTAATAAGACAGCTCCAAATCAGTTGCTCTAAAGTTCACACCAAGAAGGTTAGCAATTGACGCTCGTAAAACCTTGTTAGTGGCTGTTATTATTATGTTTTCGAATTAAATACTTATTTATTTGCTGTTAATTCAATGACATGGGTTGATTTTATTACTTTATGATTTATTTTGTGAATAAAAGCCATAAATGCTGACGTAAGAAGATGTTTAGTGTACGTATCTTTTAATATCTCTAAGCTCCACCTAAAACAGTCGATTGTACGTATGTACCTATCTAGTTGAAATACCAAATGTGAAAGTTACAATGTTTGGGTGTATGAATGTTTATTTCTCAATCACGACTCATCGTGTTGACTTTGAATAACAGTCATGTACTCCGAGAGAATGTCTACGTGAGTACGTATATTCTTCCCGAAATGTTTACTAATATTTAGGAGCGTTGAATAAAAATAGTGATCTCTACAAAATAAGATTAAAATCAGAATTAGGGTATTTGTATGTTTGATGCTTTCAAAGTGAATAGAAATCAGTAAAAACTGACAATGTTTATTTACTTTATTAGCAACGTAATCAAATAGCTTCAGCAGACAGGAAATATTTATCACACTTTCACTGAAACATCTATAGTCCAGTCATTTGGTAGAAAATAAGGGGGTTACCTGGAAAGTTTTCCGGGAGTTTTGAAAATTGGGTATTTTATAGATTTCGATATGCTCTTTTCGAATTTTAACTTTGCCACCTCGTACGACTGCCGCTCGCGCCGCCATTTTGAAAAAATGGCGCCCAAAAACGGTTTTTTGGCAATATCTCCTTTCTGAGGCATTTTACGAAAAAAATTATTTCTACAAAATTAAACTAGAAAAAAATTCCTACACTTTATGTCTTATTCACTTTTTCATAAAATCAATAGTTTTGGATGTACGAGCACCGCAAAGTATTACTTATTTATCTGCACCACCACGTGTTTTTTGTATATTTTTCTAAAATGTTCCATTACTGCCGCCGGTTTTTAAGTGAATTGTCACAAATAAAACAATTTTCCGTATAAGAAGCCATAGATCTAAGAACATAATCAACATTGTACGTCAATAAACGTACATTGATGATTCAGTCTAAACTAAACATTTCTCTTAATATAGCTTCTACCAACAAATTTTTCGTTGAAGTTTCGTTCATAGTCGAGAGAAAGGGCCCGATTCAAAAGTGACATATTACCCTGACACCTACTTCTTAAAAACCGGCGGCAGTAATAGAACAGTTAAGAAAAATATACGAAACACTCGTAGTGGTGCAAATGAACAATACTTTGCGGCGCTCGTACGTCCAAAACTATTGATTTTATGAAAAAGTGAATAAGACATAAAGTGTAGGAAATTTTTTCTAGTTTAATTTTGTAGAAAACATTTTTTTCGTAAAATGCCTCAGAAAGGAGATATTCCCAAAAAACCGTTTTTGGGCGCCATTTTTTCAAAATGGCGGCGCGAGCGGCGGTCGTACGAGGTGGCAAAGTTAAAATTCGAAAAGAGCATATCGAAATCTATAAAACACCCAATTTTCAAAACTCCCGGAAAACTTTCCAGGTAAAACTACCAAATGACTGGACTACTATTGTTTTTAACACAATAGGAGCTACTAAAGTCGTATACGTATAGTATAGATAGCTCTTTTAATGAAAATATATTGTAACTATCTGACCCGACAGACTTCGTACTGCCTCAATCGATAAATAAAAGACCTAAACTTTCGTATAGGAAAAAGAAAAAGGCTGTTTTTAGTGTTTTCCCGGCAATTATTCGATTTTTTCTCGCCATTTAAACCTTCCCTAGGCCTCCACGAACAATTCAAGACCAAGATGAGATAAATCCGTTCAGCCGTTCTCGAGAGCGAGACTAACGAACAGCAATTGATTTTTATATATATAGAAGATAGAAGATAAGTCTGTATATTCGTTTGATAGTCTCATTACACACCTGTATCTGTCGCGTGGGGTTTAGGCCGGACGCCGCCATGTACGTGGAGCTGATGGTTTTTATCTTTATGATGTCCTTGCTGAACTTAGCGTCTTCCAACAACTGGAAATACAAAAATAAAATACAGAATAGAGCTCTACTAATTAAGCCAACGTTTGTCATTAAGACACTAGTTGATAAATTCAGCTAGACTCTTGATTATTTTCAAACCAAAAATACTTATTTCCTAAAATCTGTTTCTAGGAATATGTATGTAAGGTGATTACTATACTAAAATCTTAAATACAGAGTGAAATAAGCATTTGAGCTTTCGTCTATTCCCGTAATACAAACATGAGTTCAGTTGGGGTGAGTTGAGCGATACAATTTTGACAGTTGAATAGCTTTTTTCTTAATTTAATCAGAACAAACAATAGCCTTCGCTGATAATGTTGCGGTTTTCCTTCTTGTTTTTATTACCATAAAAATCGATTTAAGTGTAGCCTCATAAATTTAAGAGAGGTACGTTCAGCTTATAACAAACCTTTGTGTTTGAAGCGACTTAAAGAAACCAGCTGAAGCTTTTACATAACTAATATTTATATGTGTGTAAGATAGGTATTGTAACTGAAGCAACCATGGGTTACCTACCAAGTCGAAGTCTGATATAACTTCGTTGAGAAACCGCAGACATTCTAGGCCTTGGTTGTTAACGGTCTCTTCTGAATAGAACTCTGTAACAAATTATATTATTAATACAAACAAACACTTAATTTATTTCTTTGTGTCTTAAATGCCAAAAAGCATTATTATATCGCATAATCTCAAAGTGATTATACAACGATCAATATTAACGGCATCTGAGAAAACACATCCAATAGGTACCATTAAATATATTATGTCCAAAAATAAATTAACTCAAGGTAAACGACGAAACTACTATTTCTATAGCTTCGTTGAATATGCATGCATTATGATCTTCGAGAATTAAAATGTGTTATAACTGTACAAGATACGTTTTATTGTTACAACATAATTGTAATAAAACAATAAGCAACGGGTCGTCGGCTAGGAAAACAAGACAATCGTTTTCTTCGGACAAGGTTTCTTTTTGTTCTGATGAAGAATCTTCAATCGAGTGTGTTTGTGTATGTATATGATTTCAAGAATGCCGCTATCTACCGAATTCGTATGCACTGAAACGTATCGGGAAGAAGGATGGAAATTTGAGTACCTATGGGATATAGATAATGTGTTATATTGACATTTTAACGTGTTTACCTGAAAAGTTAGGCATGGAAGCGAAGAGCACGCCGACCTCAGCGTAGCTCTGGCTGTAGAGGTCGCGGTGGTGGTGGCGCGCGCCCATGAAGTGGCGCGCCACGTGCGGCGGCAGCACGTTGTGGATGAGCGCCTGGTTGCGGCGGCGCAGGTCGCTCGCCTGCTCCGCCTGCGCGAGCATGCGCACGCCGCGCGAGTGCCGCGCGCGCTCCAGCGACTCCACCTACGTCACAGGTTACTGTTATACCCCGCTGAAGCTGTGTATCTTCAAGGTTAGGATGACTATATGGATACATGGATTGTTTACAAAAAAAAAACAGTAAAGGGTTGCTTGTCAGTCTTTAACTAGACTCTCCTTTTCCATTATTCGTTGAATTATTAAGTATTCAATTCTGAATAATTGATGATTCTAAATAATAATGCAGTTTGATTTAAGCTTATACTCACGTATCTGTCGAAAATAAATATCACCACCAGAATGAAGAACAGCATGATTATATTACGTGCACTGTGAATGCGAGCTCTGAGGGTCAGAAATAAAAGCAATAAGTGTTTGCACAAATAAGGTTTCGACAATTTGTTATCCAATCAACAATCATATAATTATTTCTTTTGTGTAATCAAAACTGCCAAAGTCAATTTCAAGGTAACGCTAGCAAACCTTAGAATGATGGTTTGATTGGTTCGATGTGGTGACAACTTACATGATGTTAAGTAGTTCTTCATCGTAGTCGATGGTGGCGTTGTAGGGCTGGCGGAAAGGGTCGCGGTCGAGGCTGGGGCGCGACACGAGCAGCTCGGGGTAGAGCACGGCGGGGAAGATGTGCACGAACACCGCTAGCGTCACCAGCACGCCGCGCGTCAACACGCTCAACGGCGCCACCCACAGCCCACCGCACTCTATGCCCGCGGCCACCTGCCCACGTACCATCGTATTACATTACCCTTTAATTATTTTCACTTGTATTCAGATCTTAACTTCATATATCAACCTAATTACAAATTTATTGTGAGATTTTTAAATGTTGATCTCAGTTAGTAACACATCTACACATACATTTATTTTGACGGTTTTTTGCAGTTTACTAAGGAAAATCAGAACAAAATAGCTTATTTTGTAAAAATGGTTTTGTTACATCATCTACACGTACCTATGATCGTTTGAAAACTTAGGTCTTATTACGGCTATCGATCAATTCGCAATGGAAAGATGAAAACTTTACTATTAAGACCTATAAAATTTGAAGTTCTTTAGTGAAGGCTTCTATTAATAGTTTTAGATGTGTAACTGTCAAGTAATCAAATATATATAACTACTTTAAACGATTCAATAGTGTTCAAATTCTAAACATACTTATAATGCAGTAAGATTTTTGTCAAGTGAAGTCCTCGTAAATTCGGATGTACTATACGAGTTGCCATTACCAATACATGTTTACTAAACAACTTTCCTATCTACCGACGTTACTTTGAGTAGTTACTACTTCCTTGCAAATAAGAAAGTTATACCTAATATGGTTTTATTTCTTGTCGATAAATGCAACCAAAACATACCAACTCTAAAATAGTAACAATGACTGATTTTGTAATCTTATGTGTGTTCGTCGCATGAATGTATTGAAACTTGACATAATCAATTGGAATGTACTTATTTTAAAATCTTTTAGCTCTTAGGTACTGAAGTTCGTGCCAACACTCGTGCCAACAACACACAAATTACATTAACTTCATCGTAAATACCAAACCATGTTCGACAAATGTTGATGTTCTTTGCCCTGCGATTTGAGACTCTTATTAGATGACAAGTAATTATGTACAATGACTAGAAAAAAAATGTTTGTGTGAAACAAGATACTGTTGTAACATGAACACATCATTAACAGATTCAACAAAGGGCGATTAATTACTCGTTTCGACGCTTGTCACAAGAGGAAAGCTAATGGTACGAGTAGGTTTATTGATTACTTAATTAATTCTTCATAGAAAATGTGGGACGATTTCGATTAAAGAGTAGATTTGTCACACTAAACGTCGAATGATCGAGACACGTTGTAGGTAGGCATCAGCTGTTTGTCTTCCCACGATGCGAGATTTAAAAGTCGAACGAGGGAAATAGGTTACTATGATGTTTGTTGCCGGCGACGACGCGAGGCGGTGTGGAAACCTGTCACCAGTTTTAGGTACCTGCCTACTTGTTTTGTTACATTCTTTTGAATGTTTGGAGTAACTTGCGATTGTTTCAATTCAATTAGATTACTGTGGTTAGATAGGATTTCAAAATGTTCATTTCGTTCTTGTTACCTCTTTCTTCTAGTTTAATACGAAGAAAATACATAAATATATGTAGGTAGTCTTCGACTTATGATTACAAATTATATTTCATTCAACTTCCGACTTCTGAATACATTTTAATTATTATCAGTCTATTCTCCGCCCGTCAGGCTTTGACTGTCTTGACTGTCTTAAATCTACGAAATTTAAATTAATACTGAAATATCGTTTCTTTACACTGAAATATCAATCCGTATTATAATTAATTTCACGTCAGATTACCATTTTGTTTTTTAAATATTTGTTTTTGCGAATTTGTGTTATGTAGCGTTTCAAAAACTAATAAAATCCATATAGATTGTTACGACGGAATACCAAATAAAATGATGTAACGGTCTAGTCAATCTTAGTGCTCATTTTCGCATGTTTCTGTTAATTTTCAACAGCTGCATAACCTTAGGCGTCGTAAGAGCATTTATTGTCTGTTAGTTTGCCATCGGCATTTAAATGTGAAAGTAGAAAAGACACTTTACATGATAGTAGTAAGAAGGATGGATACATCGTTCCGAGGAGGTGCGCGTAGGCGCGTCGACTCCATGCCCTCCCGCCTGCAGTATCTTCTCGTAGTGCCCGCAAATAAACTGCATGAGAACACAAATAGGTAATCAGTAAAATGTAATTTATCCATAAGTAAATTTTAGAGACAACAATTATAATTATTTTCCCCTCAAAAAAGTCTTTTGACCAACGTGTATTTATTATCGTAAAACATCGTAGCAGTAGATATTACTAGCGTGATAATAAGATATTGATAGTGATAGTAAACGCGCAAGATGTTCGACGCCATGGAAACAGAAATAGCAAGTGTTACAGCGATAGTGAGAGTGGTAGCGATAGTAAAGATAGTTCACATGAGCCGACCGTGCGCACTCACCAGTGGCGTAACGTTCACGATCACAAACATCACGATGTTGAACATTCCGCTCGCTAGTTTCCAGTACGGACTGATAGGTTTTTTCTGAAACATTTAAACACGTGGTTAGTCAGCATTGCAAAGACACGAGATATTCAAATGATAAGACCATTACGCTAAGTGTTATGGGTTGTTCCAATTTATCATTGAAGTTTTAAACCTCTAAGTAACTGATTATAATAAATTTAATGAATAAGTTTATCGTTATCGTATTTAGAAAAATTGCATATTGCACATGAATAAAAATAATGCGATATGATTCACATTAGCTAATGTACTTTAAAACGATCAGTTCTTCTAAACTGGAATAACAGTACTGATCCCAAAGCATTTTTCTTTTTGAAATAACAATGTCGAAAGTACGAGCTCGCATCTAAGCAAATTTTTATTTAGGACAGTGATACTTGTATTTGAACAAACTCTAACCTTGTGCACGGCGTATTTGATGCACGTGTAATAAATAAAATTGACCAGGCATATCTCGAACAGGAGGGCCATATAGACCAGGAGCAGGGTCCAGCCGATCGGGACGGCGAAGAGGAAGAGTGTGAAGATACTGGGCATCAGTATCAGCGATGGGGCGGTGATCATCGCCGGCCACGGTTCGCGGCGCCGCGCGTACACCGCCTCCGCGCCCTCCGCTTTGAACGTCAGACATAACGTCGTGCCATCTGCTAGTTCCCTGGTACCAAATTCTGGGTTAGATACGTTTCTTGAGGTCGAAAGACTACAGCGTTGTACAGTCATGTGTACACGTTGGAAGAAGTTATGCATCTAGCAGTATTATGTTTTTACTATTATCAAAATATTTTTTGTATTTTTCGTGATATTGCAAACAGAAAAAGAGAGAGTAACCTATGTTATGAAGTTTTATATTCCCAATTCGTACAACTGTTTTTCTATGGGCAAGTTATATTGTTCGTTTCACAGTATAAATAAACAAGGCCTTGTAGCCCCACAGGACCCCTACGTGTGAAGAAAACCGTATGCCTCTATAAACTAAAGAATGGAATGGTGAATGTGTTTATTGACACGGTTTCATTACGTGCGCCTAAAATAGCGCATTGTTTTTGCAATAGATCCACATTGGATCCGGATTGATCGATCTTCACTTATCTTACGTTATAACAATGTCTAATTACCATAAGAAGAATGTTTATTCAAATAAGATAGCATTACTCAATGGAGGGCTTACGTGAACAATCATTTAAATACATTATATGTACAAATATTTTTTTAAATGGCTCCCAAACTTTTAAAAACGTTTTATTTTTAATCCAACTTTCTACGGGAAGTTAGTGCGGCAAGAAATGGGCTTTCATAAAAACGGTTTCGTTTTAACCGTAACAGAATTTGCTTCAATTCTAAGATAGAAACCAGACTAGCAAGATGGTTAATGAGATCGATGTTATCGTAAAACTTTTATAAGCCGATACTTATTATGAAATTAATGGAATACTTCACAAGAAAACTCCAGGATAAAGATAGTTAACAACACTTAGAATGAAGTATTAAATAGTATTAAGGAAATGTGATAACACTGCTTATTGAGCTTTTTGCTATAAACGACTTATTACGGCAGTTTATAAGGTATTTAAGCATAAATTTGTTTGCCAATTTACAGGTTAACACCAAAGAGCGAATTTCGTTATTAAATAAATCCTCATAATTATGACTCTACATTTCCATTTTCGTATTGAAATCGAGCCAAGGGTGTTACTTACAAACAACGATTGTGACATATATTAGGTATTCTATATGGTTCGATGAAGAAATGCGTACAAGAAAAATGGGCATGCTAGTAATCAAGCGATCCTCTCAATTATACTCGAAATGGTTTTGCCCTTCACATTCCAGCATAAGAAATAAGAATTTGAAAGCGCTGATACGATTAAATTAATAATAATAATATATACTAACAAGCTAAATAATAAATAAAAATTCTACAATTACAAAACTACAACGAATAATAGAAATAAAAAAAAAACATCATCAGAAACTGCCAAACGAGATAAAAACTAATAAGTACACGGAGGCAAAGAGAAAAGTTATTTAATGGTTTACACTTTCCACGATTTCGAATAAAAAATGTCGAGATAACAAACCCGTTCGGCGGGGGAAAAGCCTTAGAAAACGACATTTTCCTCATCTGTGGATTAATTGTGTTGTAAAAATTGAAAGGAATTGTTGTATCCTAAATAACTCATTAGTGGTTATCTTTTTTCTGCTTAACTAGAGTAAAATGAAGTTTTTATTACACAGCTGCTAGTAATTGTCATTCATACAGCACCTGGGTCATCTACTTAAAGAAAGAGTTTATTATGTTCCAAGCTATGTAAATCAAGTCTACACTCTACTTCTCTTATTTTTTACCTGAAAAAAAAACATCTTTATACGTGAATAAACCACGTGATAGAATTACTATTATTTGAACAAATCTTCAAACATACTTAACTTCAAACATGAAGTTCGAAGAGAACTTTAGTTAACCTTTTGCTACACTAAAATGTTCTGATTACACAATCTATTGTCTCAACAGATCTGTAACGTATACAGATTGCCGATAACAGATTCACAAACATTGGCAATGTACTGCTGGAAAAGGCGAATTAGGCGAAAATATTTATTTTGCACTAACACTTAATACGTATTTTAATGCTACTGAAAACTGACTAAGTATTTTCTATTCAGAAACCAATAGTCGGTTTAATTACTCAATGAGTAATTATGGGTTAAGTACTATCTAATCAAACTTATTATTAGATAAAAGTTACAAAAAAACACAAAAATTAATATGTTAACAAAGAACGAAATATGAAATGAAACATTAAAACAGCGTTAAGAACACAAGACAATAGTTAATTTGCAATTCCTGTAGACTTACTTGTCGTCGTCTCTATTCACCAGCTCTTCATGTAACATGCTAAGTATTCTGTCCCCTTGGCTGTCTTTGCTCTCGTCTTGTGGCGACAGAACCTACGAATAATTTACGAAGCATGTCTATGTAATTGACAAGCGAAAAATCAATATGAGAGCACATGATCGGCGTACTTATAGCAACAATACTCAAAATATGTCCGAATTTAATGAAAAATCGATTTCAGTGAGATTATTTTAACCTACGTCAGCTAAACTAGGAACTATCTAGCTCGGGCCGCCTAGTGCCCTAGTGTCCTATTTATTTGGGCTGGTGGCGTAGAGGAGGGGGGCAGGGGGTTCGCAGTGAGGGGGGTGGGGGGGGGGGGTTGGACAAGCGCAGTAGTGCACTCACCGAGTCCTCGTCATCGTCTCGGAGGTCGGATAGCGTGTCGGCCGAGTCGCCTCCCTCCGCCGCCTCGCCCTCCGGTGCACTCTTCTCATCACCTCCTTGGAACTGTAGAGCAACCAAAATAGCTCTAACAATATTCAAATAAAGATAAGATCTTCATACAATAATACTGAATCTCCTGTTGATCTTAAATGCTCCGGATAAACTTAGAGATTTGTATGACAAACAAAACATGACTGTCATTTCTCTCAGTATTTACATCCACATAAGCTTTGTTGGTCTCATTTGTTTCGCTGCCTGACGGTAATAAAAATAATTGTGATATTCCATTATTGTATTTCGCTCCGAATATTAAACTAGGAATCCAGGTTTTCTAAACTATCTGCAGTTTTATTACCTTTCAATGTTTATATAAGCATACAATTTTTATTGATTTACCAGAGCTATTGAAGTTAATCTACTGAACGGTTTTTATTAAATTCCGCATATTTCAATAGATTATCTATCTATGCTATCCGGCTAAGCGTTTAAGTGCAACCACTTAAATGTTAATAGTGGGATCAGATAGTTAAGGTATAGGCCACGGCTGTGTTCGCTAGGGCTTGAATAAATATGCATGTTAACAGTCAAAGTTTGCTAATACTGGCCGAGCGCTATCGATTAACTTAGCCATCAAAGCGGTCGCCAAATACAGCCTAGATTCCTGGACCTATTGATTGAAATAAATTCGCAGTAAACAACATTTTGTTAGTTGGAATGGGAGTACTTGTTGAAGCTATACTACTGTATAGAGTAACAAATAATAGAATCTGTATTAGGTATGCTTCTTACTTACATTACGTCAATCTATCCACTTTGTATGTATTCATGATTCATTATAAAAGCTTCTTATTTGTCGTGAGTATGACGCACGTTATTAGTTACATGTATAATAAAGTACTCGTTAGATCTAATACAGGCCAATTTATCTTCTTAAAATATAACTGGTCATAATGTTATAATAGTTGTTTATTAAAAGCTTTTGGACATACTACTGCAGAATTGTTGTACGTATTCTTTTTATAAATATTGTATACTTCCTCATGAAACGAGTGCGCAACAAAGATTAGTTTACATCGGTGCGTAAGCGGTAGGGTACGGTAGGTAGGTAAATACAAGCGACTCGACTATTATAAACGGTATTGGTAAAGTTCAACGTTTATTTTGTTTTGTTGGAGTTGAGCACCGCGCTCCGCTCGCCGGCTCGGCCGACCGTTCCCGTCGTTATATTTGTAGCACTGTAACTTCAGTCCCTTTTTTATTTTATTAAAAAGTATGTCGATTTATGCAAATAAATTGTGCTTTCAAAAACTTTTGCTGTGATTTTATTTCTTCTATAAATCTAGTTAGCCAACATAAGCTCCGTGACACATCTCTTGCAGACTAATGTAGTCTTAAATCTTCATACAGATACAACGGATAATGTGGATCAACATACATGAGAATAATTTAATTAACAAACGAGATACGTAGAGACTTAATCCTTGCGCACAGAATGCTCACTAGTATATTTAAATTATTTTCTCAATGAGAAAATCTAATAAACTTGATCATAACAGTTTACAAAACAATAAAAATCCCACGCGTACGAATATTAATGTTTAACCATTCATTGAATACGCTTTTACGAGTTTTTATTACGTAAGATTCGGTGCGGTACATGTGTTTGATATCAAAAATGCGGAGGTTCATCTCTATGAAGTACGTATATTTGTAACTCCTGATTTACTAATCCATAATATAAACTATGGATGTTAAAATGCCTAGACCGTCGGTATGAAATATATGTTGACTGTTGTAAAGTATTGTACCAATGCGGATAATACAGCGTATAACATAACTAGTCATGTATATGTCTGTTGTTATTGTCTGTGTATCTTCCCTAGAGACGACGAACACAAACTCCTAACATTAGTTGATTTATGTCAATTAGAGCTGAAATCCCTATACACACACAATAACTCTTGATTGGAATTGTTACCGATTTCTTTTCTTGGAAATATGATTTCCTAAAATATTGACTACTAGCTTTTGCCCGCGGCTTCGCACGCGTTAAGAAGTATTATTGTTTAGCAAGTTAGTGTAAAAAATTAGGGCCTACAAAACTTCCTTGTTCACAATATTCTTAACTAATTTGTCATTTGGCGCTAAACCTATCAAGCTACTGGGAGAACTTACTCGTGAGCAAGCAACATAGAACTGCCCATAAGAGAAGCAATGTTCTCTCAAGTCAAAACCCGCAAATTTGAGAGTTTGCCCCTGAGACTTGTTTATAGTCATGGCTAGTCAAAAATCTAAGAAGATTTCTACAAACATCCCCTATTTCATCCCCTCATGTGTGGAATTTATCAAAATCTTTCTTAGCGGATGCCTACGTTATAGTACCTATGTGCGTGTAAAGTCTCAGCCCGATCGGTTTAATTGTGACAAAGTTTTATAAAAAATTTCATCCCCTATTTTATCCCCTTGGGGTAGAATTTATCAAATCCTTTCTTAGTGGATACCTACGTCATAACATCTACCTTCATGCCAAATTTCAGCCCGATCCGTCCAGTAGTTTGGGCTGTACGTTGATGCATTAATTTCGATTGAATTTGATTACCATAAAAACGGTTCTAGTGAGTTAATCTTAAAAGATAGACATATACTGTCGCGGACATTTTTTTTAGATCATTTCAATAGGAATAATTCTTACATACATATATTGTGTGTATCTTGAACCGTTTTCGCAGTACACGCAACGGAAGCCCTCAAGGATGAACAATTTTCCCCGTTCTTTTTCACATTTTCCATTATTTCTTCGCTCCTAATAGTTGCAACGTGATATTATATAGCCTAAAGCCTTCCTCGATAAATGGTCTATTCAACACAAAAAGAATTTTTCGATTCGAACCAGTAGTTCCTGAGATTAGCGCGTTCAAAACAAACAAACAAACAAACAAACTCTTCAGCTTTATAATATTAGTATAGATAGATGAAATAACGATATAACATAAGAATAAAACCGTTAGTCTCTTTTCTAGATCTTATTAAGGATTGCCCTCGTTTTTGTGGTAAGACTGTAAGAACATTTAAACGCTTGTTTAAGTGATGTCAACGGATCATTTTTGTACTATCTTCCTCTTCCAAAAGCAAGGTTTCCGTTCCCGTAAATAATATATAAATACGTAATAAACAAGCAAGGGAGCGGTGGTAAATGCCCCTCTGGGGGAAGCTGGGTATCCGGTAGAGGCGGAAGAAGGCTGGTGATCCATCTCATAAGCTTTCCCTTACAGACTTCCACAAAGAAACGAGTTTCTTTGTTCAAACCACATATAAACGTGTATATATGTATATGACAAAGTAGTGTCTACATAGAGTTGATAGTATTTCGGATATTTGTGGCACAGTTTTCAAAGATACTTAATTTTTTACTATTTTTAAACTATGCTGAAAATTCGCACAGAACTTCCTGGTATAACTTAAGTAAGAACTAAGCTCATGCAGTAAACAAAATGGATTCTTTAGTCGCTTTGGTTTATTTGAATTAAGGTTTAGAAGTAGGTATAATAAAGAGCCGTAAAATTACACATTTTAGTTTAAACACATATTCACCCAGGTCAAGGCAGAAAGTACAGTGTAATCGTTACTAGCAACGTAATGTAGATTCCACATTTCACAAATAATGTCTAAGATTCGCAGAAACACGGCTGTCAGCAACGAGCCCAAAATGTTTACTTTTCAAAGCATAGGAAACTCCTGATAGAAATTGATTGAAAATACTTCGCACACTTAGACGTAAGAACCATAAGATACACATTTTCTACAAAATAAACACACTCCGATTGGAGCGTAGATCAGAAAGCTGCTGTAATTACTTAGAGAATGTTGTTAATATAATGTTTCATGTTATTAATTTGAAAGGATCTACTTACAGGCTTGAGAACTCGTACAATGAAGTAAGTTTTGATGCCCGCTTGGCGTAACATTTCTTCGCGGCGCTCGCCGTGAGCCGGCTCTACCTCGAAGTCGTTGTTAAGAAAACTCAGAGTTACTTCAGAAACATGTACGCGTCTGTAAACAAAAATCTTATAAATAGAATGTTACTACGCACACATAAATAGAAACAGCTACTAAAGTCGTTCAATAAATAAATCTTTTTCAAGAATAAACGAATAAACCATCTTTAAATTATTGTTTATGTTGAGCACGTCCATCGGCCTCTGCGATTTCTTAAAATATATTTAAGGTAGATATGTTTTTGCACTTACGTGAGATTGACTCATTAGCCTTAAAATAAATTGAACTGTTGTATATTACGAGTACTTACGTCGTAAACGGTTGTAAGTGCCTGCCGAAATAAATAATATAAGCGTGCACAATGATTGCTTACCCAGCCCATACCACTGCTCTCCATCTTATTAGCGAGTTCGACATCCCTGGAGTAAACATCAAACTGCCACTGCCTCTGGCCGAGTACGCCGGCGAGGACGGCGCCCGTGTGGATACCCACCCGCATGTCCACCGGGGAGTTCGTAGTCTGCTGGACGTACCTAAGCGGTTCACAATTGATGAATTTGACTGACAAAGTTTGCCAAAGATCTAGCTCTATGTAGAAAGAGAACGAAAAGAGCAGTTACTATTTCAACATGAAAGAATACAGTACAATATTTTGCAGTCTAAAAAATATTACAATCGTACAACATAAACCAAAGGCTAAAAGAGAAAATGAAAAGAAAACTCATTCTTATTCCATCCATCGCATCGCGTTGATTGTTCCATTAGACACTTACTTTATAGCTTTTACCATAGATAAGCCCATGTGTACACAGAGCACTGCATGGTCGGGGCGCTCAACAGGCGCACCGCTGATGCAATAATAACAATCCCCCAGAATTTTAATACGCAGCTGTTGATATTTCTGTAAAATGAAATTACAATTACGGAAAACGAGAATTTCGTATTAACTTACGCCAGACGAGACTTGGAAACGAAATAATAAATTAAATTTTCTTTACCTCAGCAAGTCGATCAAAACGAGCAAATAGCTCATTCAATATAGCGACGAGATCTTGCGCTGAATAAGTCGACGAGATAGCCGTGAAGCCTACGATGTCAGCATACAGAATACTGCAAATATCATGTTAATAAATCAAGACCGTTCTAGTTCTCAATTATGACTCTCAATATTTGTAGACGTACCTAACATTTTCATGCCGGGACATGTAGATTTTCTTGAACTGTGTATCGATAAGTCCCAGGTCTTTTCGCATCTGGACGGCTACGTGCTCAGGTAGCACCGATAGTAACAGCCGCTCCTACAAAATATTTTAACCGTACAGTTTCAATCAACACCGATGGAAAATGAAATACCGTTCATATTCGCGAGTGCCATCGAAACTTTTATCGTGAGTGACACATAAAGCCTATTGAAAAGCGAGACCGTAATAAATTTTATTGGATGATACAAAATTTTAACGAAACACGCTCGCCTTTTGAAAGTTTAGGTACAACCCGTAGGTTTGGTTCTTATTTTAAGTTAATCAAAAGAAGGAATCAGTAAGAAAATAATCTTTGACCTAAAATACTCATCAAAAACATTTTAAGATTCGGACCACTTGGCTGTCTGAATCAAGGCTATCTTGCCATTTTTTTTTACATATATATGGTAGTAAATAAAAAACCTAGCTAAGTTTAATGTCATAGACAAATGAAAAAAGAGTTTGGAAAATTATTGTGTGCACTCACTAATTACAAGGTTCGATAGGAACTCTTAAATATGTAACCAAATTACTTGGTACCTACACATGCCAGTTAAGCATCATTATATAAAACGTTAAATGGAGAACATTAACTAAAGAGTCAAAGACATAACATCCTATAGTATGTAAGTATGTAGGTACTATCGTAAATGACAGGTAACGATCTTTAAGCAGTGTTTTAAATGTTGAAACAGTTGACGGTTCTGAACTCTGAACATGCTTGTAATTGGCAATACATTCCACAAACAGGCAGATTACACGGTAAGCGATTTATCATAGAGCATTGCGGAATGTGGTGGTATTTTCAGCTTCAGATTTCCAATGATCTAGAAATCATGGAAGTGTGTCAGTCATGCAAACAGATGTTATATTTTTAGAATAGAATACAAAAGTATCACTATCGAACCTATAAATAGTTCATAATATTTATATCGTAGGTACGCAAAAAGTACCAAATCAAACAAAGAAAATAAAATAAAATTCTAAGTTCGTAAGTCATTTATAAAAGTTTTGTGAAATGTTATTTGAAAGTCGATCTTTTCCTCCTTCACATTTTTGTGGGAAAAGTCGGGAATTTGATTTCCTTGAACAAACAATAGGAAGTAATACTTGAAGGAAATTACTGCTAACAATATCTGACGTCGAAGATACAATGCTCTTAATAACACAAAAGGTGAATAGTCGGGGGAACGTAACAGACAATGGATAAATTAGAACGTTTCCTTCTCGAGTTTTGAATTCATATTATTTAGGAATTGTTTCATCAAGATCTCCCAATACCTTATGAATTGTTTCCTGCCTTCCACATGCCATTTAGGATCAATGTCTCATGTTATTGCTCCATTGATTACTTCCTCATATTTGTCTTATTTTAAGCCTTACTTGAACCAATTCCAGCTCCAAAGGTATCAATTTTATTCACAAATAATTGTATAATAACCTGTTTTTAGTAATGCTGTCCAAAATGTTATGCTGTGTAAGCGATTGGTCTCAATTATGCTTCGTAGTAGCCAACTATTAAATTGTTTTCCAAATCATTTGTTTGAAGGATTAATTACACATTATTCTCAACGTCAACTAAATTCAGTTTTAGTCGAGTTGGTTTTTATTAAAAGAGCGCTTGAACTATGTGACTTACAAAAAGTGACATTTTATTTACCTTACGTATCCATCAGGCAATGTTTATACAAGCTAAAAGCATTCATCAAATCGTTATACAAACATGCCAAATCCACAATACCTACTACACATAATTCTTAACTTTGTTCTATCATATTCATCGGCGGTTTAATTCGAAGGCCTACAGCAGATTATACGTATTATCTTCAATACACAATGGCTGCCACACAACAGAGGTATCCATATAACCTAATACTTTGCTAGAACATGAGATTAGGGAGAATCGATCCGCCATTGTTCCCGCAAGTTGACTATTGTAGAGCAAGCCACACAACTGTTAACAATTTTATAATACTTTGTGAAAGGGGATGAAAAGTATTCATGCCTCTAAATCCTGGATAATTAAAGAAGGAACATGTATAATATATGTGTAAGGATCTATGGGACGGTTGGACACTGTCCAAGATGAGCGTCACAAAGTAAAATACAAAATTAATAAGTGTAACAAAAATGACTTCGAACACAAAACATAATGATAATCAATAACTTGGAAATTTAAAACCTGACCCTTGACGACTAAGGTACTTAGTATACATTTTTATTAACTCATAAAATTTTATTACACCTTAAAAAGTACTTTCAAATGTTTAACCGAGATAAGACTAATCGATGGCTGTACAAAAAACGTAGCGTCTCATAAAGATGCTCTACTAAAATCGTTACCTAACATACTGCCAATGCCGCTATGCATTAATAAAGGCGTCTCGCTTACCTTCGCATTATTCATTTTACTTGATTACTTTTTCGGAGCAAGCATTTAAGGTACGTATAATGTTATTAGGTAAGTGTACCTCTGCTTATTTTTAGGAGCTTTTTTTCGTGGTTTCTTTGTTTTTGTTTGTTCAAGTAATGTGGGTTCTTATGTATGTACTCATGTGATTATGTCGGTGCTTTTACCGTTTATTACTGTTTACGTTTAGCAAATACACATTTTTTTTACTACAAATATAAATAAAACGTACTAATTAAGAGTCTGTGAGTAATTCATGTAGCAAAATATCAATTTGATTTTAATTACAACGAGTTTAATCATCATGAAACCAATTCACATTCACTGTGAGCAAAAAGTTATAGCAAACACTCGTCTGTTTGAGTATTAAAATAAATAAAGATGCGTAAGTACCGCTCGAAACTTTATTCATTTCTACCGATACTAACGCTTTATTTTTAAATTAAACAAATATGGAGTCGAATGTACTCTATTGCGTTTGAAATTATTATTTGAATATATGTAATACTTATGTGTAAATGAACGTGTCTCTTTGAATAAGTTATATTTTTTTTACTTAGTTACGTTATTTATCAGAAAACTTTAATAAACCTGTCTCTGAAATGTACTCAAGTGGTTTGAGTTTATTTTTAAACAAGGCTTCCCCAAACACAGTTTACATTTATAATTTAGATGTGGCAATATCCGGTGAGTTTGAGAAACAATTACAATATTTAATGTTTTTTACCACTTTACAATTCTAATAGATGATTAATCTCTCCTTTAATTAAACTAAATGTATTTACCTGAAAATGAGAGATCATGTATCGCATTATTTTATCATTATGACAAGAAAGATAATGTATTCATAAAAGACATATGTTTAATAAACCATAAACGTAATGCTCATGGTATGTTATATTAACCATAACTTTTCACAACATAATGTATGTTATCATAACACTGTTGTAAACATCAATTTCATGGCTTTTATACATTGTACGTGAGCTTTTGTATGTGTTTTAGATATTGTGGATATTCTGACAAAAGATAACCTACTCTCGACTATTTCTATTTTGGGGTAACAGAGGTAATAATACATTTTGTTATGATGATACAATTTACGCCACGCTGGGCTAATATTAATATTTGTCGCCCCTATGAACACAAAAATATAAATAGATGTACTAACCTATTTCGTGCCATATAGATTCATGGTACACAATAATAATAGGTAATCTTAATTATTTCTAGGCGACTAAATGAAACATAAAACAATCCAGAACGATATACGAGTATATATGCCATTTCCTCGTCTGCATGAGATGAGTCATTTGACCTTCTTGTTGGGAATCTTTACGTTTCAAGGATGATGTACAATTTGAGAAATTAAATTTTCTCTGTTTATCGCGGTTGTAATGGACACGATGCCTCATATGTTTTGCAGCCATATTGTATGCCATTTCACAGGGCCAAAATCTAAGTAAACTGAGCTAGTTTATGCTTTAATGTTTAATGTTAACAACATTACAGCAAAGTGCATGCAAAACCTGAGCTTGAGCTTTCATAAATAAACACCGTGATACGCGCATATGAGACTTCCAAGGCAAGTGACAAATGGTTATTGATTTCCGTATTACAGTATCGGAAACACTTTAGCTCCCAGTATAAACTACAACAACAACGTCTTACTACTTTTCGATGTATATAATATGAACATGGACATAAAAAGCAGGAAAAGCGTCTCTTTTATAGAGAAATCAAACTGGCCTAAAGAGAGCAGTTTTAAAGCCATTTTTTTCTGGGTATAATTACGGACATTGCAATTCAGTACTATTAGCGATCATTATTAAAGTAGTATTTTTCGGTTAACTATCCCGTTAGTTTGAATCTAGACCTCGTAAGTACGAACTACAATGCAAAAGCACCCAAGTTGTATCTAGGTCACTTAAATTTCGTACAACTCGAACCAGCCTGATGACATTCCCCGTGAACAGGATCTACTTTACATGACTCATGAATTACTGGAATTCAGCATTTGACTAAGTTATAACCTTTGCAGACAGTTTATCAAGGCTAAACATATGAATATTAAATTACCTTAATTACTTGACTACAAAAATCGCAAAGATTTAATTTGTAGTTAGTAGAAGGAAATATTTCGTTACCAGATTCGTGTTCACGTTACTCTCCAATAAAAAAATTCGATTGAAAATACAAAACCAATTGCGAATGCAACGTAAAACGATTTCGATTACGAACTAGTTTTGACAAAGCTGACTACCGTTGGAGCTCCGTGTAAATGCTTCCGTTGGACTAATACGCCAATCAACTTCCTACGTCATGGCGTCGGACGGATTCTGTGTACACAGTTATAAACATAAACAGATAGCAAGCCGAACAGTGTGGGTGACAGGTGGAAAGCTGAAAATACTTTGAAGAGAGGAAACTGAGAGTGAAATAATTAAATAGCTTATGTAAATTAAAGTACCGTACCCGTAAAACGGGGTGAATAGAGACATTTTCGGGGTGAATGAAAAACCAGTTTTTCTTAAATTTTGCAAGTTTTATTAGACAAAACTATTATTTCAAGATTCTTAACTGTGCGATAAAATACAAGTAGACGAGAGTTCTTGTAAACAAACTTATGCGACATCCCGAATGCAACTTTTATATCACTTTTCTATTTAACTTTTAAATCTCTAATCACCCCGTTTTACTGTACCTACTTTTCTTACTAGTAAAGCTTTAAAATATTCTAATTGGCAAAAAAAGGATTTCTGTACTAAATTCAAATTTAGTTGGTATTTCAGTAAAAATCTTGTTGACTTGTTGTCTGAAAGTATTCAAAACATTAATAAAGAACAGCAAGAAATGTATCCTTGTGCAAAAATCTTTAAACTATTTCTCAGTGAGTGACCTACACATTTTCAATTGGTCTAAACTGACCTAATATATGCTACTTATTCAATGAGTCAAATCAAATTGAATTTATTTGTCGAGATGAATTCATAATTAACAAATAACCTTATTTTGATTCGAGTAATTAACCTCCACAACCCGCACGAGCGTGCCGTCTTTCTGCTGCATTAGATATTGTAATCTCCTCCGCGGTCTGTTTTCCACGAATCCAAACATAACATTTCACCGCAGACTGACACACTTCTCTCAGACTTGATATGTAAGCTCTCGCATAATCAGATTGCCGTAACACTGAAGGTTTTATATTTTAAATGGATAGACTGCAAACTGCTCATAGCAAGAAATATTTGAAGCTTTTGTTTTCGTCCAAAGCATTGGTTCCAAAGTGGACGATAGCGCCCCTTGTGAGCGCTGCAGGTCTAAGAGGGGAGGGGGGGAGAATCCAGGAAAAAAGGGGCGCTGTAGAGTTATAATTTTATTTAGGTTTTCAGTCTTCAAAATTTAAAGTAAACAACACATCTACACCACTAAAACTTCAAATGAATTTATTAATTTGAAGTTATAGTAATATTTTTAGGTGTAGTTTATAAAATAGGAGCCCTAAAAAATAATATTTTCTGAGTAAGCATTTCAACAATTAAGGGAACACTGGCATAAATTATTTAAACTGTCACCTTCTTCCAGTAGTTTAACAGAGAGTGGTAACATACCTACTGAGAAAATCGGAATTACTGGGTTTATCGGAAAAAACTATTTTTTATTTCTAAAGAATTTTAAACGAAGAGCTTGTACAGTATATTATGCAAAATCACCTGTTCTTTACTTTGTTGTTCGATCGTCAGCTTGTCTCGCAAACTCATCTTTGTATTTGTAAAAGATCTACGTTGTCGCTTTTCATTTACTATGAATGCTGCGAAACCAAGTATTGACGCGCCGAAGAGTAGACTGGTATTTCCTAATTGCTGTTAAAACGAAGTTAACATTAACTTAATTTTGTTGGGTGTTTTATCATCATTTAAGCAATATCAGGCATGCAAAGTAATAATATAATACCTGCAACAAGATGTCTTCGGTAATCTTGCCTTCAGTTATGTAAGCACTGTAGGTTTGCACTAAAAGATAGGCAATAAAAGACAACGTGCTATACAATGCGAGGACCGCGTGATGTAATGGTAGGGTAGCCAGGGTAAAGTATTGGAGCACAACAGCCCATCCAAGTAACTCGTTGTATGCATCTCCTAGTCGGCGAGACGAGTGCACCAGGAGTTGAATCCACAACACTAGCCAGGCGACATGGTTGAGGATGGTGCGAGCTGGTCGGACGCACACGTATACAGCTGCCAGGATAATGTTGGCTACCATCGCCACTGCAATGGAGGCGTAGGCGAAGGCGAGGTCTCGCTCGCCGGGCACGACGGCCGCGAACGCCTGCAGCAAAACTCCGACCGCAAGCAGGCGCACCACGGCTCGTTGCCGCTGCCTATGCGTGTACGCACAATATAATATCTCATCTTCTACGTCAGGGAACCCCCACGGTGGTATTAGACTTATCCAAAGTTCTGATTTGGTTAATTCAGCTTGCGTTGTTTTCTCCATAGCTTTCAGTGTTCACTCACTAGTTTGAATTTAATAGTACAAATCAGCTCCATTATTTGTACAACAGTTATTAGTTAGTTTTTCGAAGGATACTGAAAAGTTGATTGATTTTTGATATGGCTACCTACTTTAGTTTTGTACAAACCTAAATAATGATGCAAAAGCTTATCCTAATTATAATCACCAGTAAATTTATCGATTACTCTTATTCAAATAACAAAAGTTTCAAAGGAAATGATAAAATGAAATAAGACATTTAAGGTTTTGCTTTACTATCTACATACTATATGCATTCGATATGAATGTATTTTTCTAACTTCCTTTTATTTAGCCCTTGTCTGATTAAATACAATGTATGACTAATGTTACATTTACACCTATTCCTTCATCAATTAGTGACGTTTTTCAGCAAGTTTAGACAATTATATCGTGTCCTAAATCTGGTTAAAATCACGTATTTTATTGATCTCATTGAAAACCAACTACAGTTGAGGTGACCCATATCTTGGTGTTTCATTCAAGTACCTATTAAAGGAAACACTGATTGACGTTTAAGTAAAACAACGTATATAAATAATAAAAGGGACCTAACAAATACTAGGATAAAATATCTCAGATACCGGCAAGTTATCCTGCAAGACAATTTCTTTGGAATTACTAAGAGCCGCGCACCTACAGTCCTTTAATATTAACATGTTCACGTTTCTAAAGCGCCTTTGTTAGTTCACAAGCAACAAGAATTCGTGGTTTTGACACTTTAAATTCATTTGTGTACCTAAGTAACCTAGCTGTCTAAATCATTCTAAATAGGGCTTAATGATAACACGTTGACGGTGGTGACGTCTAATTGAAAATGCACCGTCTATATGGTCGTGTCAGAGGGAAAACCATCAAATCACGTAGGTATTAACGCTACACAAAATCTTCATATCATATCTAAAGGTGTACATAAATATTGACAACAATAATTAAGATATTGAAAAAAGATTTATATTTCAATCACTATAACTTCAAACAATAGGTACCGACGTAGGCCAGGTACCAAGAACACATCTGACCGTCAGAAAGATCATCGGGCGGAGACTTTCCGTTAGCAAGACGCTTGATCGAGGACGCCTGTGTAATGAATAAATTACACGCTGAAACATTGTTCCGATATCCATTCATTAACTGGACCGTTTACAGACATACTGACACACACTACGTACCTACGTATTCAGTTTTGTCCATACTAATTTCAATATTGACAATTGCGATGATGGATGGTACAGTGACCGTGAAACTTTAGTTACAAGATTTGTTTCACTTATTTCTCATTGCCAACGTTTAAGAGGTAATTAGTCACGCGTTACTTTTATGTTGTATATTCAAAATTTTAAATTATATTAACCGCATCTTTTGCTCGGTTTTTAACTTAAATGTTTCGATGTTGCAAAATAATTTTAGGTAAATTGTGTTAATGTAGAAGTGGTTGTAGTCTGGAAAATTACAGTCATCTTTTCAATTGCATCAATTTCCCTACTAAATACTAAAAAAACCCTTTAATTTTTCAATATATTACTTTCCTATACGATAAACATCAGTAGGTACCTAAATGTACGGACGTTGTCATAAATCAATATTTCGTCTTACTGTTTGTAAGTGACAGCCTAAAAGCCATAATTTATTCAGCGATTTACTTAAGTTCTATATTCAGAAAAAGAACATATTCGATAAAGCCCTTTTAAAAATGTTTCGTTACTTATCTTGCCTCTTAAGTTATATATCACATTACAATGTTAAATAAGTAAGAAGGAACCTTTTTATCTGGCAGTAGAATTATCTAACTTGCAAAAGTATCGCGATTGTGATATCGCTAACAGTTTTCCTTTGTGCACATGTCATTTTTGACAGCAATATCGCTATCGCATTGCTTTCGCATGTTAGATAGTACTACTGCCAGTTACATTGTGTGTGTACGCGTAAGAAGATATTACCTATTATTTTATAACTATTCGTTTTAGTTCTATTTTACCTAGGCCTCAGACTAAAATAGCGGATCTGCAATAACACGGCAAACTAGCTACCCTTAACCCATTCCTGTACTATAGCACTAATTAACCATTTTATTGCTGGTCTCACCTAGTTCACGATATTTATTATTCATAAAGATTTTAATCTCTATGTTGTTATTAGTTGAACCCATCAGCGTAACGGGAAAACAGCGTTTACTTTTAATTATTTGTTATATTCTTATTATATGTTATCAAAAAAGGTTAACTTAATGCAACATACACGCATAGATAAGCATATATCTTCCCTCTTTAAAAGAAAAGAACCTGAGAGATTTATCAATTTTGATTCTGCCGGTCCAGTGAGTATCGCAAAAATGAATTTCATTGATACGAACATTATCTCTGAAGATAAAGAAAAATAAAAATAAGTGTTCCATATTAGGAACTTAACCCGAAACATGTTAAAGTTACACAAAACGGACCGATGACAGGGTACGAAAAGTAAAAATTTAATTAGTCCATCAGATAGATAATTAAAAAGTATTTGACATGACTGTATTTTTGCACCAATCTGAACAATAAAAAATGTCAAAGCGAAGCTGCCTTAAAAGTTTAGGAGAATGGGCTTCTGAAGTAATGCATTCGCAAAATTTGTACGAAAAAAAGACGTCATGCGTAACTTTTATTGACTGTAGTTTTGTCAATTTTTGTTAGGGGGACAAAATAAAAAATATCCAATATTATTATTAGACAAATTAAGACATTTTGTTTTAAAGAACCTCAACGTACCATAACCCGTATGTATTATCCAAACCAATACTTGGAAAACCTTCTCATCGGATACAAATCATTTGGGAATTCGGGCTAGAAAGTATTAGTGAAATGTGTCTCCAGGGATAAATTCGGGATTTTTACATATTTGAACAACAAACATTTTCAGCTATAAATATGTACTTTGAAAAATTGTCATCCTTCTCTGATAGTAGAAACGATTCAGGGTGTCTCATACCTTACCTACTTACAGGTACCTACCTACCTACTTAAAGGCATATATAACTAGCATCACAAATTAAAACTGAACTGAGCCAAATCGTAATTTCTTCTCTAAATTGACTAAAAATCACATTAATTTCATCTATTTATTCAGTTACTTGCTTTATTTTAGCTACATGAAATGTATTACATCCGTCAACAAAATAAGACTAATCTTAATAGTAATCGATGTGTCAATTATTCCAAGAGGTACTATCAAGTAAATTGACTCGTTTATTTATTCATTGCTACCTATATGAGCAAAACATTATTTGTAGAAGGCAAGTAATTATCTATCCGAAGATTAATCAATAAACTACATATAGATTACTGCTACCGATCTGTCTCTGCCATATTTCAGTACACTGTAACGCACACAGCGTTGCATGATTTACTATGTTCATAGCATGATTTTTATAAATCTTTCTTCAAATAACACCTAATACGTACTACACAAACGAAACTATGAATAGTTAATGTAACGAATCACCAAAATCAGAGACGAGAACTATTATACTGACCTCTGAGGTCATACGGGCTTAAAACAAAAATATAATCAATGTTGCAATCTTCAGGCGCACACAGTTACACATATCTACTCTAATCGCGACACTGGCCGTAACCGACGAGATGACGTATTGTCAACAAAGGGTTAGGGGTGAATTATGACTTAATACTCGAATGCCAACATAACACCGTCCTAGCACTTCAGCCTGGGAACCGCCGACGAGCGACTGACGTTAACTGTCTTTATAGGCCTCGGGTATAAAATGTAAAGTACGTTATAAACCACAGCCATGAAAAATAACATTTTATCATTTCCTTTGGTTTACGATTTCTCCTGTTTTTTCCGACTTCTACAATTTTTCATCTACATCTTTTAATAATATGCATATATTTCCCGCCTAAACTATACTGCCGATGATGTAAGCAATCTCAGTAAAATTCTTACTATCGACACATAAAATATTTAAATCGCGAGAAGATGACCCTTTTATTACAAAATCGCGCGTAAGTAGTAACTGTATAAACAAAAAACGGTGCGTTCTACGTGAGGTATTACGGGAGGAATTGTGACCGTGTCGAAATATTGAGCGCGTCGGGTTCTGGGGGCGCGGGTGGCGCGGATGGCGCGGCGGGCGCCGGGCGCCTAGCTCGGGCGGCGCGAGGGCGGTGCGCACGTGCTCGCGTGCGACTGCCGCGCGCCGGCCGCCGCCCACCGCGCGCGCCGCGCCGGCCGCCGCGCGGCTCTACCCGGCACCCCAGCCGCTAGCCGCCCCCGGTGTCCACAACCCGACCGGCTACAGCCATTCCACTACACACACATTTCACTTGCTGTATTTTGTTAACACTCCGATGCCTATTTTATTTTTCCTTACTTTATACAAAAGTTATGATAACGAGGCAACTTTATGTTCTTCTCAATAAACTTCCTAACGATACGATGATCGCTTACAAGCTCGATATTAATTCATGACCTACTTTCTGAAGAGTACCTACTTTCCAGTAGTTTAGATTCAGATTATGGAATATGTACATATCTAGCTTCAGTTTCAGTAGATCTAGATACGTAAGTACCGTCCTAGTTTGCATCCAATCTTGTTCGTGGTTACCGTGCTTCCTATACCACTTAACCAATCAAAACTGTTGGAATTTGCAGTCAAAGATTCATTTCTATTTGTTTATTACACACCTATTTTTTTATTACTAGCCTATATTGGGCTATCTTAGCTATAGGGTTTCCCCTTTTAGGGAATACATGACATCACAGCCATTTTAAAACGAGAGGGAGGCGGAATTTTAATGCCTGCTTATAATAAGACAACGTGTGGTTATCAAACGCCTTTTACGACATGATTACTTGTTATGTAGGTGGAGGAGTAAGTAAGAGGAGTCATATTACCTACAATGTAGGCTTAGGTTGAAGAACAAAACCATGGTTATAGTAATACGTATTATATTAATTATTTAACATATTGCTGTGCTTGCCATTTTAGATATTATGCCATTTAGACCCTATGTAAATACATACTTAAAATAATGGAGTAGAGCAATGTGTTCGTCTTCAACAATGTTTGATCAAATCGGATCTATTGCCACTAGACAATACTCACACAAACGCATAAGCTGCACAATGCCGCCACTGTTCCTATTCTGTCGTGGTCTCGTTACCGGTAGGACGGTTCAGGAAATAGGACTTTCATGTACCCGTCTACATTGAAACACCCTCTATACCATAGCTATAAGAAACAATAGAAAGCATTACATTCACTTCAGAAATATTCTTAAATGTAAATTGAATTTACAGCCGAGTAGGTACTCCAAAAGATCTATTTGTTTAAAATGATAGAGACGGCTCAGGAGGCCCAGACAACGTGAGGCTTAACTGCGACTTAAGACTGAGTACTGAGTAGGTACTTGAGTTACCGGCAAATTCTGATGACAAACTTTGCGACATAACGGCGAGTTTCAGAAATGGGATGGGAATGTCTTCAAGTTTCACAACGCCCAACTAAAACCGCATACAAGCTACTGCTATATGCGACAATATCGTAATATCAAAATGTAATAAATTGGAACATTTTGTATTCAGCTGAATCCTATGAAATTGAAAGTTAACCACAAAATAGTTTGAAAAAATACTAGTTAGCTAGTAGATAAGTAGTAGGTAGGTAGGGATAGTAAAAGGTCTGATTTCCGGGCCACATCAAGTAGTAGAAGGAAAATCTCAGAAGAATGTTTTGGAACTTAAAACTCTTAGGTAATTGAGTGATCGTTATTGTTTTTATATTCTAAATTAAATATCAATTAAACGAAATGCTGTACCTTACATATTTACCTACATTCCTATTACATAATACGGTACATAAGAATGGCAAACAACGAATGCTAAATTACTTTTAATAATATTATCACTAACTGTAATCTCTTCATAACGCTAGAAGGCTAATCGGTTTACACTTGTGGGTCACGAAACTAACGCCTAATTTTGGATGACCTTACTACACCCTAAAATATAAGGGGCATAAAATACATACTTACTGAAAGGGGTTAATAAAAACGTTGACTACAAATTATGTTCAAAAAATTTACTTACCTCACATTGTAATGATTATAGTAAGAAGGAGACTGCTTTATTTATCCCATTCTCCAAATCTCTTGGCTACATGATTTCACTTATGCATTAAGTAGGTATTGAACAGTATCCTTGATTGAAAATTGCATTTTAAATTCTTACTATTTAAAAAGTATTTAATAATAATAAAAAAACTAGCCATGATTGTTGATTAGTTGAGGTACGAAATTATTTACTACTTTACATTCGTTGTATCCACACAACGTGTATGGATTCTGTAAAAAAATATAACTCCAACAACAAATTTAATAATACGAATAAGATAAAAGCAGGACACTACAAAATATCCCAAGTCATTTGCTGAAATTGCATTTTTGGTAAACCAATGGTAGGCCTGAACTATTGAACTGGTCATAAATGACAATATGAGGTAAACCGTGACTGGCTTTTTCTTTTAATAAATCCGCCATTGCTGAATATTTCGCGTAATACACATGTACAAAACGTATATATGTATAGTCAAATGATAACAGGCTTCCTTTATTATATCGGATAAAAGTTGCTGCTAAATCATACAAGTAGCCTTATCAGATTTAAAGAGAATCTTATTTTTTTTAAGGCAGCCTAGAATTTTGCAGCACGGAATTTTGGTTTGATGTGTTGTAAAATAAGTGTTCTATTAATTTTAATTTATCAACAATAATTTTAATTTAACAACTAATAAATCAATACAAACACGGTTTAGCCTGTTACTGCGGTGTTTTAAAACGTTGCTTTGACATTGACATTTTGCCGAGAAGAGAAGCTCCATCTACTGTCATCTGTCAAGTGGGTCGGTTCAGTGTACTCACTGTGTATTGTATTATTTTTTGGTTTTCCTTGAATTTTGGTTTTAATTAACACAGTAAAAGAGATTAGAAAATTAATAACGACTAGTTGTTGACTACTACCGATGTAATGAAAAAGATAAAGAACAATTGTTTAGTTCTCACTAACAATCGGTCGGCTTCTATTGATGTATATAAGTTTCTCATTTAGTAGATTTAAGCATTATAATTAAACATGGATTCGACTGTTATGAAACCAGTGCAACCTCAAGTATTTAAAGCGCTCAAGGACTTGGATATCACGTCACTCATGAAATGCTCACCAGATGAAATAAGACCTATAATTCCGTGTCTGGTGCGAATGGCCCTGATCGCTCCACTGGATACCACCAGGGCCTGTTCAGAGGCCAAGAAAGATGTTCTAACGTTACTATCAGGCATCGATTTGGTTAACTTCATAGTTTCACTGTTGTCAATAGAGTTCAATACATTAGAAACTGATGTTAAAAAAGAACAGCAGATGAGGTGAGACACTAAAGGTCTTCTTAATCTGAATATTTGTTAAGTCTTTTACTAGAAAAATATAAAAACTCATTCTGTTTCAGATTAAAAAGTGGCTCACAGTGTACTGACACATTTCTCATCCAAAACATAGCAAATGGTATCACAAATGATTTTGAACAGTCAGACTCTCCTCGGCGCGTCCGCCTTGTACTCTCAGAGCTCTTACAAATGCAAGCTCAATTAGTGGAGTACAACCAAAACAAAGGTTCCAACTCCGAGTTCACTATCAAGCCATCGGAACTCTTTGACAATGATGTTTATTTAGAAGAAGTGACAGATGTAATTGCTATAAGTCTTGCGGAATTAACTAACTTACTTAATATTTGTGATATTGTTGAAATATTACTGCATGTGAACAAGGGACCTATTATAACCTCATGGATAGTAGCGAACATGCCAGATACTTTGTATGAAGGTAAGATAATAAGATTAAAATTAAATGCATTAACAACAATATGAACCTTTGAGTAAATCCATAATTGATTAGAGTTAACTCTAATTAAGGAATGTGTTTATCCTGCTGACTTAAATAAGTCTTAAATTAAACATGCTGTTTTTTGTTAAAGCAAAATATTTTAACTGCTTTCTTATTGATGCAAAACTAATCAATTTAACGAATATTTCAGTGGCTGAATCCCTTGTAATGAATGCAGATAGAAGTGAAGAAGGTGGTATCAGGGCCAAAACACTGACCATTCTATGTGCGGCATGTCCTCACATAGCAGCAGCAGTCAGAGCTAAAGCAGCATCCGCCTCGAGACTGCCATCACTTGTTATTAACCTCACATTGACACACCAGAGAGATGATTTGGTAAGCAAGTATTACTGCCTAAATTAGAAAACAGTTGAAATATATGAATGAAATGTTATGTATAAATACTGCTTGACAATGATGTACAACTCTTCAATATAGTTTGAGAAATAGCTATACAAAAAATGCTTACTAAATGTAATATCATTATAGGTCTCCTTCATGTCTGGACTGCTTCTTGGATCAGACCAAACAACAAGAGCCTGGTTTGCGACATTCTTGCGTAACTCACATAAAAGAGGCAAAGGCGATGGGCACGCAGCACTGACAAAATTACGCCAAGAACTGCTCAACAGGCTGAAAGATGCGGTTGCTGGTGTTGAGGCTTCTGCACTACTAAGACTCTACTGTGCTCTCAGAGGCATAGCTGGCATCAAATTCCAAGACGATGAAGTTGCTGGTCTTCTAAGACTGGTGACACAGAAGCCTCCCCCAACTCCAGCTGGAGTCAGATTTGTGTCCTTGAGTCTGTGTATGATACTTGCTTGTCCATCACTCATGGGTAAGTATCTGTTAGTTATGCTTTGTCAAAAATGTTTGAGACAGGATAGAAACAACTTATAACACTTATTGTAATTCTTCCAGCTGCTCCTGATCATGAAAAGAGAGCTATTGAATGGGTGCAATGGTTAGTCAAAGAAGAGGCATACTTTGAAAGGTAAATATCATTCAATAACTTTTATTTAACTATTAAAAATTTTCTCCAGGCCAAATTTAATTCTAAATGTTCTTTTTCAGTAATTCTGGCGTTACAGCATCTTTTGGCGAGATGTTACTATTGATAGCTATCCATTTCCATTCGGGCCAATTGGCCGCCGTAGGAGAACTTGTATGCGCCACTTTGGGCATGCGCGTACCAGTGCGACCAAACGGACTTGCTAGAATCAAACAAGCTTTCACTCAAGAAATATTTACGGAACAGGTATAAATATGAATATTTATTTATTTATTTTATCGAAATTAATTCTTTGGTACTAAATAATTTAACCTTATTTTTTTGTTTCAGGTTGTTACTGCACATGCCGTAAAAGTACCAGTTACAGCCAATCTTAACAGCAATATTCCAGGATATTTACCTGTTCATTGTATTCATCAATTATTAAAATCTCGAGCTTTTTCGAAACACAAAGTCCCTATTAAAAACTGGATATACAGACAGATCTGTAACTGCACAGCACCTTTACATCCAGTTATGCCAGCTTTGGTAGAAGTGTACGTCAACTCTATTCTGGTCGTCAACAACAAAGGTGCTAATGAGTATGTTAACAAACCAATTATGGAAGAAGAAATCAGAAAGGTTTTTCGGAACTCTATTTTTGGTGCTAACTTTGATGTTCAAAGTAAACCATTTTCACAAATGGAAATCGATAATGGAGAATCTTCTTTCGACATGAACATCGAAAAGCCTACCTTAGCTTCGCAGTTGCTCCTAATTTACTACCTACTGTTGTATGAAGATGTAAGGTTAGCAAACACAGCTACACTCATAGCTAACGGACGTAAAGTCAAAAGTTATTCGGCTGCCTTTTTGTCTGAATTACCGATTAAATACTTGCTACATCAAGCACAAAAAGATCAAATGAGTTACGGTGGCTTGTTTAGCCCGCTGCTGCGACTGCTGGCCACGCACTTCCCCCAGCTGTCTCTAGTTGATGACTGGATGGACGATCAAGTATTCGGCGATTTCAATCGTCATCAAGTAGATGTAAATCTTTCAGAAATTGCTATAAATGAAGCATTCAAAAAAATTGAAGAAAATCCCTACAAAACGGGCAAAATCTTAAAAGCTATGCTGAATAAAAATCCGACTGACATATGGCCCTTTGCTGAAACTTTTGTTAAGTATTTTAAAAGTGTTCTTGGGGATCAGGTACCGCGACATATACAAGAGCTGTATCACGAAGTTTGGTTGCGTCTAAACACGGTCCTGCCGCGATGTCTATGGATTATGACGATCAATGCGTTATTGGATATCAATGGAGGCATCAAAAACGTTACCATTACACAGGAGAATGTTTTGGTGGATCCACTACAAGTTTTACGTTGCGACATTAGAGTATTTAGGTGTGGGCCTATATTAAAAATCATTCTCAGGATATTAGAAGCCAGTTTGGCTGCATCCAGGAGCCAACTCAGTCGTCATTTGCTAGATAAGCCTTTACTGGAGAAAAGCGGACAATTAAATTCAGATGCCGAAAGAGAAGAACTAAAAAATGCTTTGGTAGCTGCACAAGAAAGTGCTGCACTACAAATATTATTAGAAGCGTGTCTGGAGACTTCAGAAGACGAAGCTAAACCCGAACTGATGTGGTCTCTCCGTGAAGTAAGGAGCATCATCTGTTCGTTTTTACATCAAATTTTCATTTCGGAGCCATCGTTAGCCAAACTGGTACATTTTCAAGGATATCCGAGAGAACTGCTGCCGGTCACAGTTCAAGGAATACCATCAATGCATATATGTTTAGACTTTATACCAGAACTTCTGAGTCAAGCCTCACTCGAAAAGCAAATATTTGCTGTAGATCTAGTGTCTCATTTATCTATACAATATGCTTTACCGAAAGCTATGTCTATAGCAAGATTGTGCGTAAATACTTTGTCTACACTTTTATCAGTGCTTCCAAGCGACTTGAGATTGGAACTGTTTCAGCCAGTGCTTAAATCGTTAGTACGGATTTGTACAGCATTCCCTTCGTTATTAGAAGACATAACCTCGCTATTGATACAACTAGGCAGAATATGCGAGTCGCAGGCATCTCTCGGCCACTGCTGGAACGATACCAGCATACTAGGCGATGGCGCGTATGTGCCCTCAGAAGTACAACCAGAAACTAAAGTTTTAGTTGCTGAAGTTCTGTGCCGAGACATAAAATTGACAATGTCTGATATAGTGGAAAAAGCTTTGTTAAATGATAAACTGTATTAAAATTCTATTTGTTTTTACAAAAAGATGTTAAGTGTAAGTTGAGGTAATATTTTATCATCAAAAAAATTAATAAAAATATTGGTGTTTTATTCATAAATGATTATCATATATTTAGGAAATTATATAAAATAGAAGCAATAAGCTCTGATTTTCCATAATTACCTAGTCCAATGATTGTATGCTGAGACTGCAAAACACAATTATAAAATTGAATGCTTTAATACATAACAAGCAACATATTTGATGGTTCTACAGAATTCTGCATTTCCAATTGTCGATACATCCAAGCACATTGATTCCTCGCTGCATGATTACCAATGTCATGGTATAATTGCGCCTGAAAATAAAATAAGTATTCCTTTTCATCCAAAACATTGCCAAATAACAATTATTAGATACGTTTTAAATAACCGATAAACTTTACCTGTAAATACCAAGTTTGTAGTAAACGTAAATGTGCGCCAACTTTAGTAAAGTTCTTCTTGACGGATTCTAGCGCCTCACAACAAGATTGAAGTACTTGCAGCCTCGCTTCTCCACAAGGAGCCGCTGTTGCAATCCGACACTTTGTGTAAAGCAACATAGCTGAAATATACAAGGTTTTTGAGGCGATATTCCTAAACACACTCAATAATGTTTTTTTTTTATATCTAAATTTATTTAGGGGCTTTTATCATAGATATGTCAGCCCCAATAATGAATTTATACTTTGAAATATCAGCTTACCTCTAGCCATGTCGTACGCACTGCCATCTGCCATAATCGTGGGCAAAGCTTTTCTGACCAGAGACAAGGCGTTCTTTGCACAGCCCATACTTAATTGTACATTAGCCAAATGCATTTCTGCACTAGCCGCAAGATAATGTAAGTGATAACCCTTCGCCAGCCAAAGTGCTTCATTAAGTAATCTTATGTTTGTTGACTGTATATTACTGTATGAATGCTGGACTTGTGACATCAGTATCATAGCTTTTACTCTTAGGGATACAAAGTGAAGACTCTCGTCCTCTGTTTTGCAGAAATCAAGAATGTCATACAGAGAATCTAACGCCTCACTCGCGTCTCCTTTTAAGTAATACATCTCTGCTTTTAAAAGCTGACTTTCCCATCTGTCAGAAGATGCCAGTTGGCGTATGCTTTGATCTGCTTCTTCCCATTTTCCTGTAGCCGAAAAATCAAAATATAAAATAAGTACCTCAATCAATAAAACACGGCACAAAATATTGGATAAATAATTTATAGTTACTGAACTATCACAACTTTCATTCTACATCAATTTAAAATTAACCACAACTTTGACGGCGAGAAATTACAAAAATCAACTTTACTGACAAGTAATAAAGTCACTTTCAACGATGTGCTTAAATTAAATATAATAACGCGAAACTGACCGCAAACTTTGGTAACCGACGGAGCTACAAAATTTAATCTGCATTTACCTCAGCGCAAAAGAAAATAGTTCTATAATTTTTGTTCTTGCATTAAAAATAGATGTTTTCCCAAAAGTAAATTATTATTTTAGTTTAGGTATATTTTTTACGCGCGTGTATATTACACCCTATACTGTTTTGTCAGTGAGTGTAGTGTGTGTTGTGGGTACCTGCTCGCAGTGCGGAGTGTGCGTGGTACCGCGTGGCGACCTGGTGCGCGCGCGGGCAGCGCAGGTGCGAGGCGAGCGCGTGCGCCAGGGCCGGGGCGCCGCGCCACGCCGCGCACGCCGCCGCGCCCGCGCCGCCTGTAGCACTCGCCTCGGTCGCGTGCCACACCACGCCGCTACCCACCGTGCACTCTGACAAACACGCATGCTCCTTATTACCGTACTTAAAAGATATAACGGTTTGCTTCCGCGTATTTATCGGGATAGCCCGACTAGTTTCGGACCTGACGACCTTGATGACCTTGAATGAGCTGACGCGGCGGCGGGGTCGCAAGTCGATAGGTCGGATCGAAGGCCGGGGTCCTTATTACCTTACTTACCCCCGGTCTCTGGCAGGCTAATAGGCGGGTCTACACAGAGCGAGCAGCCTCGCGAGGCATTTGCCGCGCGAGGCCGCTCGGTCTATGTAGAGGTGCCTCGGCCGAGGAAATCGCGTGTACCGCCGCGGGCGAGCGACCGAGCGGCCGAGCAACCAAGTGTCGGCTTTTTGTTTTGCTCAAAGATGCCTCAGTCGTTTGCCGCGCGCACTCTGGACGCACGTGTATTTTGTTTCGTGCCTCGCTAGAGCTTAATAATTATGGATAAAGATCAGTGTTTGAAATTAATATCTCTCTATGGTTAAACACCTGGCTATGGAATGCAAGTGATCCTAATTATACAAATAGAGGGCTTAGAGAAGATGCCTGGTTAAATATTAGCCGCGAGATGAATATCCCGGTTCCTGATTTAAAAAAGAAGAGGGAGTCATTTATAATCCTATTTATAAGTATAAAAGCAACATCTGCCACCACAACACGTACGTGTGGTGCCATGATGTCTTAACTCTCAACTGAACGAACGAACAAATGGCTCGGGCTTGCCGCGCGCAGCAGCCTCGCGATGATACCGAGGCTGCCGCGCTCGTTCGGGGACAGTTTCCTCGCGCGGCAAATGCCTCGCGAGGCTGCTCGCTCTGTGTGGACACGCCTAATTAATTGAATCTGCTGTCAAATCAAGTGATCACGACTGTGAGTGGTTGACCATAAAACTTACAACAAATTCTTATGTTGATCAGTGTTCCAGAAACCAGGGGTTACTTAAAGAAATAGTCACGCAAACTCAATGTGCCTTGTTAAATTGTAAATTCAATCACTTTTATCTTTAAAAGGAATTATGAATAGACATTTAAGCTTAAAATATGATACATACTGGTATTGAGGTCGAGCAGCAATTGACAAGCTATTGATGCCATTTCAGTCTTTCCGTACAAGGCCCATAACGCGGCGGTGTTTGCCAATCCGGCCATTGTCAAATCAGTCATTGAATGTAAATAGTTTATGGAGTCGCCCCTCATAATGACCTGCAAATTAAATAAGCATTTATTTAATAATATTATTATCTCTAAACTTTAGGCAATTTCATAAAAATAAAAAATAAGTTACAATTGTACTAGTCATTAGGCCGAAGTCTAATGTAGCACTTACCTGGAAGATGTAGGCAGGCTTAGCGCCATTGGCGGCGGCGTGTTGCGCCAGCAGCTGCGCGGCGGCGGCGGTGTGTCGCGGGTGCGAGGGCGTGGCGGCGGGGGGCACGGCGGGGGCGGCGGGCGGGGGGCTGCTGCGCGGCGCGCGCGTCAGGAGAGCTGCGCGACGGGCGCGACCGCCCGCCAGCGCGCCCCACGTCGCTGCACCCACTAGGCACGCGTAGTCCGCTGCTTCTTGAGCGCGTGCCAAGGCTTCTCGAACTGCCTCCATTGCCACCGATCTAATGTAACCATTTAACTAATTTTAAACAACCGTCAAAATTTGCAGAAATTCATTCTTCATTGACATATTCATCTATTTTTTGGAATGTTATGATGCATGATGTTAATTTATACACAAACTTCACAAAGAAGACTATAAGAAAATGTCTGCCTTTTTCAATTTGAATGATTGTATACTGACCTGTGACCAAAATGAGTATGCATAGCCGCCCTGTTCAACGCGGCGTAACGGAAATTTTTGTTTCTGTCGGTACCAGAATTATTTCCAGCTGTGTTGAATATTGTGCGATCAAAGTAATTGTAAAGAGAGTCTTGGGCGCCACTAAACTCTTTTGTACGAATGCAATTTAGAAAGCTGAGAAAATGCTGAAAACATATTATGATTGTATATAAAATAATTTGTATCTTGTATATTTTTGGATGAAAGATTTCTAGTTTAAAAATTTTAACTTACAATATCAGGATATTCAGGTATATCATTAATAATTTGTATAATTGTTTTCTGTAGCTGTCTCGGTGGTAGAGCTTTCTTTTCATTTATCTGTAACAAGTTAGCTTGTTGTGCTGTGAATAATTCTGCTTGTTTCTTTGACCACTGACATTCTTCAAAACTGCTGAAAACAAAGTACAAAACTCAAATCAATATGTATATCATTAGCATTATTTATTAAAGAAGTTATAAACCAAGATAAAAAATGGTACACATATTATATTATGACAATAATTCCACTCATAATTTTCAGAGCATTTATAAATCTTAAATTAAATAATTGGTCCCTTTGGGCATTTTATATTATTGTTTCTGTCTTGTATTTTAGACCATAATATACATATATCATGACACTTACTTATCCCTATCAACAATGTTCATTTTCATTGACAACTCAAGTGGTTTTGATTCTTCTGGTATTACTGGTGATGTTGAGTTTCCCTGTTGTTCCATGTTATTCAATTTCTGTAGAAAAAAAAATTAAAATGAAAAATACAAAAAATAAAACACTAATACTTTCTTTTCAAAATGTCTTCTTACCTCCTTGCTCAAAGATCTCATCATAAGGCCTGGTCTGCCTCTTTGGTAATACAGACAAAATGACTTATATAAAGATACAACCTGCACAAATGTTAACTTATCTAAATGTAGCAGAATTCTTCTTAAATATAGACCTGAAATGACAAATTTAGATAAAATTATAGTATAGAAGTATTTTGTAATATGAATTGACAGAAATAAATTTGTTGTATAAAAATATATTACCTAACACACTATACCTAGCCATAATACAAGGGTTAGACTCAATCATCAGTTTGTCTATTGTAGAAGTTACACAATCTGTTAGAGCACTGACTCCATTGACATAGATGTTTTGCAGGCGGACACAAAAGTTTTGGAGATGAACACTCAACAGATTGTAGCGACCATCGGTGAGAAGTGCTTCCAGCTCCTTAAACTCCATGTCTGGACACTGTCAAGGAAAATATATTTTACAGACATAAAGTACCATATTACATATTTAACAAAGATTATAAATTAGTTTTGTAAAAGCTGAAGAATTTAATTTATTTAATAAGTAATCATTAAACATTATTAAAAGCTAGTTCATTAGAAATTGTGTATTTACCTGAATAAGTTTTAGTGCCAGCATACAGAAATCCTTTCTATATTTAGGAGCAACAGTGCAGTCTATCATCCTGTTTGCTGAAGATGAGAAAAATACATGTTTTCATAATGTTGCGTACATTTTGATAATGTAAGGTTGATGAAGGAGGCAGAATGGATTGGTTTTCAAAAACTATATTTTATCGACTTTCCTATTCTTTAAAAAAAACAGTAGGGACTAGGAACGAACAGAAACATTTGTCCGCCGTTCAAATACGCCCCAATATTGGAAACAGGCTAACTTCAATCATTATAATTGGATCAAAGCCATAAACATGCTGTTTATATTATTTATTTCTTAAACTACATACACACAACATAGTTACCTTCTATTTTAAGTAGACCATATTCTCGTATAAAAGCAACTACTGCTATTTTATGAGGAGTTATGTTTTCAATATTGCCCTTTACAACCATTAATTTCATGATGTCTGAACCATCACTTCCTAAATCCATTGTTATAATATTGTTATTTCAAGTAAATCCCACCGCACAACATTCAATAGCAGATTCGAAATTGTGACAGTTGACAGCAGCCGACAGCTGAGTTTGTGTATGGGTCATTGTCGCCATATGCAGAGGCATCTACTCATCCTTACAGCTTTTTCATCGACAAAAATAGTAGCTGTATGAGATGTAGAAGTATCTACTTCAGACTGACAGATCAATTTATTTTTATGTATAATTTGCTGTGTTTACTGCGTATTAGTAAATATTATGATAAAAAATAAATCTCTGTAGTTTTGTGGCATTGTGCAAATTTATTTTTTTATATCGAAAATTGATTCGGATATTAATAAAACAGATATTCTTGTATTCACAATAAAGCAGTAAGCAATAACGTAATCAAAAAGCTCCATAATAAAACTTATCGTCAATGCTTGTCTTCTTGTGAAATATCTATATACGACTGGCAACCTTAACTGGTTACCAAAAATATTTATCTTTGGTCGTTCGCCTCGACATGTTCTGGACAATGCAAGTTGTTGTGAAAACAATTTTATTTTGTGGTTTTTAATAGGTAATCGCGCTTTTTGCGAAAATGAAGAAACAAAGTTGTAATCGTTTATAATTTGTGATGGGATATATTTACAGTTTTAAGTTATTATTTTTGTTTGTTTAATTGTTTTACAAGAGGCAGCTATAAAAATGGATAGAGCGGAGGTTGTGTTTGCTATTTTAGTGTTATATTTTGTTGTAACAATTGAAACTTCACGTGTTACTGTTTATCAAGGAGACACATTACCTCATCATGGTCGCTGTGAGCCGATAACCATTCAGTTTTGCCAACAAATAAGATATAATCAAACAATTTTTCCCAATTTACTGAATCACGCGAAACAAGAAGACGCTGGTCCTGAAGTCCACCAGTTTACTCCATTGATTAAAGTAAACTGTTCACCTGACTTAAAATTCTTTTTGTGTTCAGTATACGCACCTGTATGTACAATATTAGATACAGCTATTCCCCCATGTCGTCATTTATGCGAGTCGGCTAGACAAAATTGTGACGAGCTAATGATTAACTTTGGATTTCGTTGGCCTGAACACTTGGAGTGCTCGAAATTTCCTGTGGCAACTGATGAAAATGTTATATGTGTTGGTGATAATAACATTACTCATGAATCTCGAAAACATACTGAAACTAAACTTCCTAAAGTGGATTTCAAGAATACAAATGAAAGAGATCCAACAAAACTTCACGGAGCTAAAGATTACGGATTTGTTTGTCCTGTTCAGTTCAAAGTTCCTAAGAACTTAGACTTAGAATATTCACTTAAAGTTGGTGATAAAGTTGAACATGACTGTGGTGCTCCTTGTAGTGGCATGTTCTTCAGTTTAGATGAAAAGAATTTTGCAAGATTATGGATTGGTATCTGGGCAACATTGTGTACTGTCAGTTGCCTGTTCACAGTATTAACATTTCTCATAGACACAGACAGGTTCAGATATCCTGAGAGACCAATTATATTTTTATCAGTGTGTTACCTCATGGTAGCTGCAGCATATGTTATGGGTTGGAGTGCCGGAGACAGTGTAAGCTGCCAAGGTCCTTTCCCCTCAACAATCAGTGGGGCAAGATTACCTAACATATCAGTTATCACACAAGGAACTAAGCATGAACCATGTACTATACTTTTTATGGTTGTGTATTTCTTCAGTATGGCTTCAAGCATCTGGTGGGTAATATTGACCCTCACATGGTTTTTGGCTGCTGGTCTCAAATGGGGACATGAAGCTATTGAAGCAAATTCTCAGTATTTTCACTTAGCTGCCTGGGCTGTGCCTGCAATCAAAACAATATCAATTCTGGCCATGGGAAAAGTTGATGGTAAGTAAAATACAGCCTAATATCTGCACTTTTATGGCAAAACAGCCAAACAAGTTTTGAAACAATAACATTATGACTGTAACTATCACTAACTGAAAAGTTAAGCATGAAAAGTCAAAGGCTGCTCAAATAACTTCATATATAGCCCTATTACATGACAATAATTAATATTAGTTAGCAGCACTCTCTTTTTTTAATATTTAATGAACTTCAAGTTTAATCTATTAGCACTGACGCAAGTCATGTCACCGCAATAAGTGGACCTTCATTGATATAAAAGATTTTACTTGTCATTCATTTTCTAAAGAGGTCCGTCTTAAATAACTAATTAACACTCAATGTGCTTAATTACAATTTCTGATAAATAAAGTATTTCTTTTCTTATTTCAGGTGATGTTCTCTCTGGTGTTTGTTATGTTGGACTATGGGATGCAGAAGCACTTCGAGGATTTGTCTTAGCACCACTTTGTGTCTACTTAGTTCTTGGAACTATATTTCTACTTGCAGGTTTTGTTTCACTGTTCCGTATCAGGACTGTTATGAAACATGACGGAACAAAAACAGATAAATTAGAGAAACTAATGATAAGAATTGGTGTGTTTGGAGTTTTATACACAGTGCCTGCTTTAATAGTGATAGCTTGTCTATTCTATGAACAAGCTAGTTTCGATGATTGGATGGTAACTTGGCACCGTGATATGTGTTCTACACCTCTTTACTCTATCCCATGTCCTTTCACACGTCGAGAAACAGATCGACCGAAATTTGAAATGTTCATGATAAAATATTTAATGACCATGATAGTTGGTATCACTTCCAGTTTTTGGATTTGGTCTGGAAAAACTTTAGTGTCCTGGCGTCAATTTTTTGACAAAATTAAAGGACGCAGGGTCGAAGCATATGTGTGAATTGCTTTGGATGTGTCTCATTTGCAGCTTTTTAATTGTGTCATTTCCCGCCGTTAATGAGATCTTACCATAAGGGCTACTAAACAGCAGCTTCAAACTCTTATTGAGTTTACTCTTGACTTCAATCAATATTAATGAAATTCAAAATAAGGCTGACATTGTACATATTTTTTTTCTCATTTATAATTATTGTGTCTAAGTATAAGATTATTTTCTATTTTTTGTAATTATTTTTAAGAAATAGGATATCAATCAAATTAAAATCAATGTATTAATACTTTGTTTTATTTTGAAGTATTAAATCGGAATAATATTAATTTGTGTGACGATTTCATTTATATACCTTAGTGAGAGACTTTGTCCTTTTGCTTGTCTTTAATAAAATTGATACTAATATTTGACTTACAAATATTCATTGCCATGTAGGATTAACATAGGACGGTCATAAAAGATATACAGTTAATGCCATTGGATAAAATAGTGCTGAAGTGTTTTGTATTGTTATATTATTGAAGAATTTAGTCTTAAGCTTGCACAGACAGTAAATTAATAACTACAGGTTTATACTGAAGGTACTTATAGTCTGTCCAGTAAGGAAGGAGTCTGAAAAAATCTTATACTTATCTATGTTCTTAGCAGTATTACATATCTTATTACTAGGCCAAAGCATATTGAACACGATTAAAGTCAGTAGCTTAGCACCACATAAATATTATAATGGCGGAAGTTTATGTTTGTCTACCATTATAAAAAGTAGCTAAGATTCTGGATTCTCCAATGTACCAGTATCTTTAAAGGTGTCTCCACCATCTAAATCACTAACAGTACCCATGCCACAGTGGAACATCCAGATTTTTAATAAAAATTGAGGGGTTCAAGCCATGTTTAATGTAATGTACAATTACTCATACTGTCTGTTGGTTAGTAACTTTAAATTTTGACTGTCAAAGAAAGATAACAACTGTAGTTGCAATATACATATAATAATAGCATCTGTAAACCTATTAAATTCTTTTTTATAGTGATAAATTAGTATAAGGATTTTAAACTTACAGACAACTGTTTTAATAAAAAAAAACATTTATAATGTATAGAACTTATTTTACTGCAGAATAAGATTAAATTACATAATTTATTAAAAAACATATCTTAACACCCAACTCCATATCAATCACATCGTACTTTCACTCATACTCATAACAGACTAAATTAAATGTGTTTCTGTTTACGCTCTAGTGTATTTGCCCCAGATGTGAAGCATGAACACTGATGCAATGAAGAGTAGAGACATGACTAACACTGGGACTGGACCACTGAAACAAAAAAGCAATAGTAATTATTAATCTAGTATTGAAATCATAATTATCTACATTTTTAGATAAACAAAGAAAGCTCAACATGTATGTAAATAGGATAAAAAACAATTGATTTTACTTAATATTGGTTACAGGTTTTTCTGATTGGAATCTTTTAGTATTATATTATTATGGTTGTTTATGTTATGACAACACAACAAAATTAATTTACAAGGACATTCATTCATAGCATATGTTCACCATCATACAGAATAAGTGAATTCTATATCATGTCGCCTTAAAATTGGCTAACAAAATCAGTAAGTATTAAAGAATTGAGTGTATAGTGAAATAATTTAACTTACACTTTGACGCCTGGGGAATCATCTGTGTAGAATCGCCACATTCCACCTGATCCTGCGCCAGTGCTGCGATTCCTCGCTGCAGTAGTAGTTGTTGTGGATTTACGCTGACGAACTGTGCTACCGCTAGATGATCTTGGAGCAGTAGTCGCCTTGCTTGGTGAACGACCACCAGATCCTACGTTCGTGGAGCTAGGAGAAGGAGGCTGAAATCGGAAAAGAAAATTTAGCCAATGCAAATAATTAAAAACCAAATACATCACTCAAAATTAAAAATGATTACTCTTACCATAATTGAATAATGTTTTCTTTGATTAACAACCACAAACTAACAGCAATGGTTAGGTTTTAGCTTTATAATTTAACAGCACAAATTATAAAGTGGAACAAGTCGAACGAGATGCGAACCGTGTTGGCAACTATCGTGCAACGCGTACAATCGCCTTGACACGTTGTCAAACTATGTTGCCACTGTATTTTTTTTATTAAATGGCAATAAAGAACAAGTGAACGGCGATTATAAAATTTCAGACCTAGGATGTACTATGTGACTACATCCTTATCTGTACCAAAAATACATTAAATAAATCCTATATAGTCTAAAGGGCGTACTTAAGTTTAACTTTCGCAACTGAAGTCTTTTCATTGTAATACAGATAAAATACGGCTGTCTGTCTGTAGCGTACGGGGTCTGTCATCGGTGTTTACATCATTCGCTCGACACATGTCATGTGTTTAACAAAGGTTATATTTTTGATGTCTGCAGATTGTATGAGTTTACTTTTAATTATTTTCCGAGTATGTTTTTATTAAAAGTGTCAATCTGTGATCAATAAGCCGTTAAAAGTATTAGTTGTTATGTTATTCCAGTTTTATCACTTAACAAACCGTTTTTATACCACCGTTAGCTCAAAATTCTACAAAATGAACAAATGCTACTTTAGATATATGAAAAAGGAAGATAAAGTCGATATTTCCTTCTTGTTAGACGTTAAAGGGACAATTAGGCAATTTAATTTTAGTAGAAACCCTACGGAAAATTTACACGTATTACTATCACGCATTAAAACTAACATTCAAAAAGCGTTGAGCAAAGGAAATAAAAAGAAAAAGGCGGCAGACGAGGACAGTGAAGATATTCAAATTGAATTCTATGATTCTAACAATAGTACTATCGATGAAAGTAGTACCTGTAATGAGCTATTTTCGATAAATGGGCCAGTCAAGTTAAAAATGTGCGACAGTGTTTATGAGGTTGTATTTAATTCACCATGGGTTGTGAGTATAAACTTACCACAAAGTATTTTAGCCGGCTTTCCAGTATATCCTGAAAATTTTGAGTTACAGTATGCTAAACATGAGAAATGTGTATTCAACTGGTATGTAGGTTCAAGATTTAATGAGTTGGGAAAAGAAGTTAATGAAAGACACATTAAATGGGGCTTAGCTGGCAACAGTTTCATATATACACCACCTGCTCATGACATTGGCATGAAATTGAAATTAGAATGCATACCTGGCAAGTATTATTTACAAATATCTATTTTTTTCTGTTATAAGTTAAATCTTAAATAGTTTAAGTTTCATACATATTTTTAATTAGATGTGCCATCAACTTAATCCATGTAGACAGTGTCTTTAGGATCATTTTAATTATGGCTTACCACCACATCAAGGAGTAATATTAGCATCACCTCATGTAGACACTCACAGATCATGCTTTCACAATTGCAATAAAATTATTGGAAGATATGGGAGAGGAGACATCTGGGCAGAATATATGATTTCAAATAGGTCCCAATTTACATGGAATAAATCCTTATTGTTTAGGTAATGGCACAATTGTTGGCCCTGCTGTGGAGGCAATATCTAAGAATGAGATTGAAGCTGGTCCTGGGAACTGCCCATTTGAAATAAGACATCAATTCACAAAAGACAAATTAGAGGATAAGAGGTATGAAAGAGAGTTATTCTAATTACACAATTATATACTGCTTCCCTCTCTCTTCAGGGAGCAAAGGAAATCCCTTTGAAGAAATTCAAATCCCAAAGAAATATTGAAAATTACAATCAACTGAGCCTTATTTTGAATGCAGGGATGAAATCTTAAGAGATGAAATATTCATTACATTTTGTTAGTCTTATTGTTTTATTATGGGCATTTAAATAAATAAATTGTTTTTGTTTGTTCTCAGTTTTAGGTGTGTTTCATACAACATATTAGCAAATTTGTACTGTGATTCAGACTACACTAGAACAGTGCTACACCCATACTGCCCTCCATATGCTTTACACATTGACTATAGAAAACAACTCATATTAAAGGAATTACTGGGTGAGTTTGTAATAGTTAGTATTATTAAAGTTAAGGAATACATTTCATAATAACACACATTCAGATTCAAGAATAATTTGATGGCAGGTATACAAAAAACTTAATTTTGAAAAATATAGAACTCTCAGATTGTTTAAAATGTTAGACAGTTTGACAGTAATAAATATTATATCTCCTCCATAATTAAACAAATTTTGACAAAACATTTTTCATTCTTTATTTCAGGATATAACAGTGACATTATATGTCTCCAAGAAGTGGATTGCAGGTTATACAACCACTTTTTGAAGCAAATTATGGCAACTGAAGGTCTTGGCAGTGCATTCTATAAGAAAGGAAAAGAAGTTGCAGAGGGTCTGGCTTGTTTCTACAGAAAGAACAGATTTATGTATGCACAATAGATTTCATTTAATTACTATGTATTTTCTACCCAGCTTCATAATATTTTATACAATTTTCATTTTAGATTAGCAGGGGAAGAAAAAATAGTGCTTTCTGAAGCTGTACAAACTGAACCATGTCTCCAACCTATATGGGAAAAAATTAAGAACAATACACCCCTTACAACCAGATTGTTAGACAGATCAACTGTAGCTAGTGCAACATGCCTAGAGTCCATTGACCACCCAGATGAGGTATTAATAGTAGGCAACACACATTTATATTTTCATCCTGATGCAGATCATATAAGACTTATTCAAGGAGGTATAGTGATCTATTGGTTGATGGATGTTAAAGAAAAGGTTGCTGCTAAGGTGAGTAAAAAATATTTCAAACAACACATGGTGATGATAATGCAATAGAGCATGCATGTTATATTTCATCAATTATTTACATTGGCAAATTCCATATTTCAGTATCCAAAGAAAAAGATAAGCATCATATTATGTGGTGACTTCAATAGTGTTCCATCTTGTGGCATATATCAGCTATACACAACTGGAAGAGCACCAAGTGACTTGCCAGACTGGAAATCCAGTAAGTATTACTTTTTTTAAAGTTTAAAAGTAATAAAATACAGACATTTTTCGGTAAATTCATACCTTAACGACAAAGCGGTTTGCAACTCCTGCTTATTTATCGGGATTGCTCGACTATTTTCGAGTTGACTAACCAACTGAGTCGAGTGAGTTGAGCTCATGAGAATGATTAAGGACTCCGGTTGGACCCGAAACTAGTCGGGCGATCCCGAGAAATGAACAAGTGTAACTTTTAATATTTATGTGAACTATTATGCAAAAATAACAAAACATGGTCTGCATCAACGAAATTTGAATAATACTTATTTTTCTTAGCTGTTTAAACATTATTCGATGTATTCGATGTATGTATAAATACTTGTATGATGCATAAATCATTTCTGGTAGCCGAAGTCTCATATAATAAAATTTTACTATTTTTCAGATATAAACGAAGCTGTATTTGATCTTAGTTTGCAACAAAACATTTCACTTGGTAGTGCGTGCGGAACACCGCCTTATACCAACTTTACAGCTGAATTTGCGGACTGTTTAGATTACATATATTATGACAAATCTAACTTAGAGGTTGAACAGGTAACCAGTATAATTTTTTATGTTAGAAATGATGAAATATCCCTTATGGTGGGTCCAGACGAGTGTCACGCGTAATGTTAAAGAAACGAAAATTATAATTAGCGTAATGATTGATTGATTGTCATTTCGCTAAATTGGGTAATTTAGCGAAATGACATGTTCCTCTGTATTTCCGTCTACACGTAGAAATGCGTGTTACATTATACGTTACGTCCATCTGGACCCGGCTTAACATTTTGTTAAAATATAGAACCTTAAGCATCGCATAGAGCTTCGGCCGTGCAAACGCTCGAAGAAATGTAATACTTTGCAAAATAACATGTACGTAGTGCTGACCATAACAGGTTGCATTACGCGTGAAACTCGTCTAGCTTAATTAGTTATTGATAGATCTATAATTCGACCGTATGACCTGACCTATAATAGTGATGATACTCTCAAGCACTTATTACGCTAAATGTCGGACACGAAACACGTAAAGTAACATGTTATAAAAGTTTTACATACTTTTATTAAATAATACTTCTATAAAACTTTAATTATTTTTTTTCTTCAGGTGGTCCCACTTCCAAGTGTCGAAGAATTAAAATTACATACAGCTTTGCCGAGTGTCGTCTTTCCATCTGACCATGTCGCCTTGGTCTCAGATTTACGATTTAAGTTGGTAACGGATCTAGAGGAAAACAGCAAAGTTTAAAAAACTATTACTGTTTGCTAAAACAGCTTTTATTATCTTTGGCTGTTAAAGGAGAGTTAAAATAGTTAAATTTATTTATAAATAAATATTTTATTATGTTGAATCAAATGTTTTATTTTTTGTTTTCTTTTGCCTTAACTTAAGAGAAAAAACTTAAATTTCTGCGAAATCCTCAAGGTACTACTACTAAAATATGAAAAAGGGTCTGTTGTACGTATTACTGTTCTTACCCGAGTTGTGACTTTGACTGCCTCGTCGTTGGTCGCTAGACCATGCCTAAAATATTTATAAATTCTAATATACTATCAAGATGCTTGTATGCAAAATATGCATTTCATCCTTTTTTCACTTACAGTAAGCTGAATGAAAGCTGTTGAATTTTTTGTGATTTTTTACATATAATAGTATATAGAATTAATTTTGTATACGTAAAGAAAAATCAAAAATAAACTGCAAAACTGGTGACTTGGGGAGTGTTGCCATCGTTCCATAAGATATTAACTGATGGTTACCTACCACAGAGTAGGTATAACTGTTGTTGCTGTCAGTGTCAAACTGATTGTTACGTGTGTCGTGTAGAGTAGAGGGAAGTAGCGGAAAATTTCCATTTTTACTTTTCTAGTATTCGATATCACATCAATCGTATATGTTTAATTCCATAATCAGTGAAAATGTATAAGGTATATACGAGATCTGGCAGTTATTTCCAGAGTAAACAATATTTGCCAAATTCATTGTTTGGTAAGTTGATCATGACCTTGAAAATTGTTTATTGTATACAATCGAACAAACACCGTCTTATTCATTGCTGTACTATGCTTTCAGGTGGTTTAACTAACAATGTCGGACAGGATATTAACCGTATACACGTCACTACGGGCCTCAGATTTCCCCCGGCTGCAGCTTTGAAATTACCGACGAATGTAATCGACATAAATGCATCGGAAACCGGGAGATTTTCCCCGATGAGGGAACGAGACATATCTGGACCTGTTATTAGTTCATGCTACAGAAAACAGAACGACTTTGGCAAAATTGATATCACTGTTCAGTCGGATCCTCATGTCAACAAATATGATTGCCGAGGAGCCGTCAGTTTGTCGTCATCTATGCAGAGCAATGTTCCCAGCCCATTCAGTGGAAACCATACCCATCTCAATATGCCAGGATCACAGTGGGGACAAGGCTATAAGTATTTGTCTGATCACCTTCATGGAGCTCATTATTTGACTCTTAGAAATGAGTATCGTGCAAGAGTTTCAAATGACGGTATGTGCATAGGAATAATTAAATAGTAGCACTAACCTCTATATTTATGATAATGCCATATGGTTATTAACTTCCTTTGTTTAGGGTGAATTGGCATTTTTGTTGCAGTCTTTCACAAGTTTAAACACATGACTAATTTGAGTCAGTGCTTTGCATTGAAATCTTTGTTGGAAAAAACACATAAATATGTTAAACAAAGTCTGTAAATTTTTTACATCTTCTGTTTATGCAACAATGTAAACCACCTTTTATTTTCAATGCTATAATTTGTTAACAATTTCTATTCAAACAGGTGTATATTATTACTCTCATCCACTAACCAATGCATTGCTTTATTTTTCTAAAGACAAACTTGTAACAACTTATGAGTGGAATGTTGTGAAACAGCTATGACTTCAATCCTCTTTATAAAATTGATTTCTCATTGGTTAATTGTCAAGTATTTATTGTGACTCATATTCATTATATTTTATACATACCTACTTATGTAGTATCAATTGTATTTAATTATATGCCAATTGTGCAACATATTGATGCCAAAGATACTTAAATGTAATTTTAATAGATGGCAGATATCTATTGATGAAGGAGCAGACTTCTATTAATTTTATTTTAAGGTCTTTAATTTATTTATTATACTGTAAAAAATATTGTGAAAAAACCCTTGAGAAATCAAAGTTATAGATCTTGAATAAAAATTAAAAAAGCATGCAATTGACAAAATGAGACAGTATATTATGTAATGTTAATATTTTGTTTACCTTTTTTCAAAGCATAGCTGTTGGAATAAGACTTATGAGTACAGATTCAAAACCTCAAATGAGTTCTAAAGAAAAGTTCAAAAATGCTATCAAAGAGTATGGCTCCACAGTGGTTGTTTTTCATGTGGGCATTTCCCTAATATCATTGGGGACGTGCTACCTTCTAATATCTAGGTATGTTATGTTTTGCTGTATTTAACAATCTCATCAATCACAGATCATCATTATATTATAGTCCTAACAAGATTGTGTAAGTAAATTGAATTATTATTTGATTTGATAATGTGGCATATATCAATGGTATGTTTCTTTTCATTTCAGCGGAGTAGATTTAGTTGCCATACTAAAGTATCTCAATATAAGTGAAGGCACTATTTTGAAGGCGGCAGGATCGAATGCGGGAACCTTTGTAGTAGCGTATGCAGTTCACAAGTTTTTCGCTCCTTTCAGGATAGCAATAACATTGACTGCGACTCCGTTCATTGTACGATATTTACGAAGTGCTGGCTTTTTGAAGCGTGCTGTGTCTTCTGGTGGAGGGAAACAAATTTAATAAAGAAATATCATAATATAGCTAGTTCTGTTATTTCAAGAGTTTTATCTTCTATACTTAAATTTAGATACTAGCAGAATATTGTGGCAGGCCACAATATTCTGTTGTTTACACTAGATTCTAGAATAACGAAATCAACATGTTAAATACAGCAATATTAGGTTTATTGGCTTACACAACCTTTAAATTATTCTTTTTTGTGCTGGCTAATCTAATATCAGGAAGCAGACTGGCACTCCTGCAGCAATGAAAATAATACATAGTGGACTAGACGTTCGGCAGACTCAAGTGAAAATGGAGGAACCATTTGATATCATTTGGCAACAAAGTGTCATAAGTTAGTATTGCATTTACATCCGTATGTTAATGTAGTAGGTGGTTACGTAACACCATCTTGATTAGGTAGGAAATAAAAAAACTTAATATTACAGGTGTATAACACGTTGTAAACTCGTGATCAACACTTAGCATGAACGTGTGTCATAAGTTGGAACACAAAAAAACAACTAGCAGGTAGGTAGGTATAATAAGCATTGTATTGTAAAAACAAGCTTCGAACATGAAGTTAACGAACTTAATGCTCTGATTTGAGATTCCATTATATAGATATCTGTGCAGCTGTGTAGACAAATAGACACTCATTGAAGCTTTTAATAACGCGTCGTAGTGTGTTGTTATTCGTTGTTTCTGGGCCTAGCCTAAGTTAGTTTAAGAAAGCTTTGCAGCCGCATAGTATTTTCAAATGGGTAGGTATTTCTCTTGTATAGGTATTATATTAGGTCCTGCAGTTTGTGAGGCTCTTTATTAGTTTGAGTGTTGTAAAAATGAAACCTTACCTAAGTAACTGCTAAGATTTTTGTCTGTAATAATAGGTAATTAGAAACATACGTTGATACTTTACCGACTTTTTTTGGGAATTTACGCTCAAAAAAAAGTATTTGTCATAACCTAATGTTAGGTATACCTAAGCAATCAGTAGATTGATAGCTCATCGGTTACGGGTTTTACCAGAACTTTTAATATTGCAGGCTATGGAACAGTATGGAAACGAAGGCCTAAGCCTAGTTTATGAAAAAATAACCTACACTTCATTGAAGCAGTAGGGTTGACACTTTAATGTTTTCGAAATTGTGTTTTTTTTTATTAAAAAATGTGTGGTCTGTAATGATCATTCAATTGAATTGAAATAATTAGTTTACAAATAAAATTTCAGTAGATAATCTCATGACATCAGCTGAGGAGTTTGTTGCGCCATTTCTTCTCCTCAGTTAAAACACTACGAAGCGGTGAAGGTCGGGGGATTTGGGGGACACCGTCTGCTACGACACGTTCGGAATTCTTTATTATTAAATTTTATAGTGTAGGTAAGTAATAAAATTCTCATTCTTATGAACATTGGGAAACAACGACAGGGTGATATAAAATCGATTGTTCTCTTTTAAAATAACAACGAAAAATTTCATCCATTTTCAATGTGCAATTATGATGTGCAATACATATTGATATACAATACAACATATTGAGTAATACGCGCCGGGCATCTTTAAAAAGATTGCGGAAATATACTTGTACGCGACACTCTATACCTACCTACTGACAGCACCGCAACAACCGCTTAGAGATATCGGCGATGCGCATGTGTTTATGTGAGGGTGCTGTTTCGAGCGTTTGTACGCAGTTTCCATACTGTTCCTTATTTTTATCATGGCTAGTACTTTAATAGAACTTCAATGTAAGGATGTCTGAAACTCTTTGCAATCTAAGCATTATTGCAATAAAATTATAACCACTGAAACGTAAATAGTGAGGCAATGCCTTGAACACATTCCGCGAAGAGAGATTTTTAATCACCAGTTTAAAACATTTATTAAACGTTAAACAAACCAAGTAGTCAATCCCATTTACAAGAGATAACAGTGTCAAATGTTCATAATAATTATTATATAAATTTATTGTTTATTCAAATGAATGTATGACAGATACTACATATCACAGAGCTCTTATTAGTATGTATTTGATAGAGTGTAGCTAAAGATAGTGAGTTGCCTAAATAAATTGTTGGGAAATTTAATAAATAAAATGTTTAATGTAAAAGTGTTTAGTGTTATAAACTTACTTCTATGTTACGTGGTTATCTATGGAGGATGTAATAACAGGTTTGTGGACATATTTAATGATAAGTTTTGTGATAAAACTACCTACGTTCTAGTTTCTATGTACCTAAGCAACTAGGTGTATACGCACCTACTAATAGTTTGTGTCAAGAGCTAGAATAGGTAATCTTATATAAGTATTGTAGGTGTTGATTTTCAGTTAACTAATATTTTGTAAGCGACTTGCTAGACCAGACTAGCACGATGAAAATTAGGTACTAGTAAAACATTTACCTACTCACTTTAGTGAGGCCAATAACCTACCCGTAACTAAGTAGGTACCTACTTTGGCAAGTATTCCTTCTTTATTGTCCAATTAGCTTAGCCACTCTATTTTCCGAGTTCTTTTTGCTGGCGTAAGATTTATGATCCTCGTATGTAAATAACTAAGTAGTTTTCTTCTGTTAGAAAACAAGTTTAACTTTACCTAGATACCATAAAACCGTGAATGTGTTCTTTTACGTCAACGTAGAGAAATGTACCTAAGTTTAATGATAATCGTATACTAAAAGTAGTTTAATATACGGCAAGTAAATATTAGGATGGCTCCCATGTCTTCGCCAGGGTAAAAAATGAAGGTAACTCAGATATCAACACACAATTTAAAAATAATGTTACAGAGCTCTTATGTCTAAGTCAGCAGGTCAGGCGGGCTTATTTGTGAACAACAATTATAATTACCTACTTAAGTTTAATTTTTGTATTTTAGTGCTGCCGCTTTAAGGTGAACGCACACTTATTCAAACGCGTCGAACAAAAGGGATTTTAGAATTCTGTTTAATTAAAATAAATAGAAAAACGGCACTTAGATCTAGTTTTCTTTTTATTAACTGGCTTAATGGCTCTTCAGCTCTTGTCATTGTTATCGATTGCCTAAATAATGGTTAGTCGCTCGAATGAACGGCCGATCTTGCTGTTTTTCTCTCTTTCATTCTTCCAGACAATGCTCTAGTGTGTGTTCTCGACTTGTCGGCGGGTCCTGTCGAAGTTTTCCGAGTGTAAACGAAATTGTGTGAACGTGAAGTCGAGTTTATTTATTCATCTGTTTTTGTAACATAATAAAGTTGACGTAAGTCCTGCTTACAATGTCTTTATCTGCATAGCAGTTCATTGTCTGTTGCGTTTACGTACGTATGTACCTAATAGGTATCACAATGAACTCTGTTTCTGATAAGACCTTATCTATAGGTCAACATTTAAATATCTATTTAACAGTCGCGATACAGACCATACCCTGCAATGTTTTTTGTCTTGCTTTAGGTACGATTAAATGTAAATCAACTACTTTACACATAAGAACCTAACCTCTGACTTCAAAATGGCTGATATTGAAAGTAACACGTGCGGCATAAGTGAAATCGACTTAGGAGGTGTCTCGGAAGACGAAAGTTAAGTGTATAAAATTATCTAACAAATTTAATCTTGATGAAGCAGTATTAGGTACCGTAAATTCTGCCGATTATTTAGTGTTTTAGCAAATAGGAATATCAGAAGCCTGTTCCCGTTCCGACACAAAGTCGAGGGGTTATTAAGTATTGTACCTGAGGTAGATACCTGCATATTAAGTGGCTCTTTTACCTTCTCGTAGCTTGCATAAAATTAAAATATAGTTTCGTGCGTAATGAGCGGCTCCGTATATACCTTGTAAAATATAGCTTGATACCTGTGACATTACCGAACGTTTTATGAAGACAGCTACAACCCAAATTTTATTTTTAAAAGTTCAAATTTTATAACATAAAAACGACGTTTGTGTATAAAAATAAAACGCATTTTTAAAAACAATCATGCAATTATAAAGATACCAGTAAAAATATGAGTAATTTAAATAATATTTAATATTTCTTAAATAACTTTTGGTTCTTAGCTTACTTTATAAATGCACTTTGAAGAGCTCTAGGGACGTGCAAGTGACTGACAGATGATTATCGATAAAATAATACTATGAAAATTTCACTTGTATAAAATGTAGTTATTTAGTTTGGCAAAAATAGTTTTGCGTGCTGTAAACAAGCGGGCGCCATCGTTTTTGAGTCAGTACGAGTGCTGACGCGATGCAGACTCCTTGTATACGCTACCATTGTTTTGTTGATATTTGTGTTATTTGTGTTACTTTGTTTGGTGTTACCTTTTTTTTTGTTTGCCAAAATGCCGAAAAGACAAAAAAAGACTGTAATGAATAGTGAGTGTCGCGAATTTGTGATCCGTTTGCGCAATTATTTTGAATTATTTTTGTTTTATTTCATTTAAATCAACTACAAATAAATTTATTTTTAATTTACATCTTTACAATGACCATGACTCAAATGTCACTTTTAATAAAACTCATGACGTCACAGACATCGATAAGCTACGAAACACGCCTACATCCCTAGTAATGTCATTCTGACAAACGTCACAGGTATCAAGCTATATTTTACAAGGTATAGATATTCAAATTACATAAAATATTACTCACAGGCATTACCTAAATTGCGTGGCCGCAAGCTTTGGTAAGCCAATAGTGCTAATACCTTTTCAGTATGTTACATTACCTTGCGGAGAACCATTACAATCATGCAGGCTAGATTTTTCAGTGAACCGTTATCGAAAACTGTTGTTTTCGGGATGTCGCATAAGTTTGTTTACATGAACTCTCGTCTACTTGAATTTTGCAAGTCTTACGAGACAAAATGATTGTTTCAAGATTCTTAACTGTGTGATAAAATACAAGTAGGTAGCCGAGAGTTCATGTAAACAAACTTATGCGACAACCCAAACGCAGCTTGTATATTGTCTATTCACCCTGTTTTACTGTAGTTATTATATTTTGTATAAATGCTCGTCTTGTGTGTCGACAGTGCAGCAATTTTTCTAAAGCTGCTTCCCTAATATTCACGGTGGCTGCAAGAAGGCAAATTGATTCTTATATCCCAAAAAAAAAAACGTTAGTACCTAGTAATTTTCTAATGAATACTTTTTTTGCAGCACTGACCAACTCGAGGATGGGCAGTTCTTGTTTGACTTCACAAAAAATGATGACGTTGATGTTTGGCAAGAGCAATCTGACACAGTTCGCGATGTAGGCATGTCGAAAGCTATATTTGTGATTCACAAGAACATTGGTTTTCGAAGAGCTATATTTTTTGCTCTTTTAAATCCCCAACTCAACGGAGCTGGATTTGCTGGTATACGGGCTATACAGACATACAATCTGACGGGCCACACAAAATTGCAAATCAAGTGTAGAGGCCAGGGGCAATATAATGGCTTCAAAGTCATTTTGAGACATAAAGGATTGAATGATGAACCCAACTATTCATTTGAACAATATTTTCAGGTAACATCTTGGCCAAATGGATCATAAAATTAAACATTTCTTTAGTCAAACGTAAATGACCGAAAGTCAGATTTAGTTAGTACAATCCTAATTTTTTTTTTTCTGTTTCAGGCACCAAAGGATGATTTTGCCATTCGTAATCTCAAGTTTTCAGAGTTTAAGGCTTATTACAGGGGTAAAAGAGTTAACAACAATGAGACTTTAGACTTATCTCAGATTACAAGTCTAGGGATACAGATGTATGGTGGAGTCTATCAACCAGTTAAACAAAAAGGACCAGCAACTTTGGAGGTTGATTGGATTAAAGCAGTTTGATAAATATTTTACTAATATTCAATAAATATTCCATTGTGATAATTAAGTTCAACTTAGTTTTAATTTGCGCGTGAAACACTTGGTAACCATTTTTTTTTATATTGATGCCGTTGGTGATTGTGCATTTAGCACGGCATAGTATACTATACAAGTTTCATGTTCTGAAAAAGAAATGAGACGCAATAATAATTTATGAAATAACTTTATTACCTAGAATTAGGTCATCACTAGATATAATCAGTATACAATCAATCAATCAAGACCAAAACTATTAAAATAAATGCTTATTGCTGTAGTTTATCGTTGTCGTGTCGGCAACAACAGAGTGAGCGCTGTCATAGCATCAGGAAACAGTGAGTGGTAGTTGACAAGCGGTACGTAAGCCGCAGTTATGACGCGACCGGCGAACCATCGCCCGTGCAAAGTGTTTACTGAAGCCACCGCTGTCGCTATCGTTGGACATTTACAGTAAACATTACCTTGCGGAGATGCTTTGTCTACATAAACGTGCAACACTCCGCCATGTTTATTGCATTCGCTAATAACATCGTCTCTTATTTCAATGTCCCAGCTGGGGTTTGTTTCCCTAAAATAGAATATTATATTAATCGTAATTGTCAAAATCTTAAAGGTAAATCGAATGAGTAAAAGGAACGTAGATTATACTTACGAAGCTGGATCAAACATGTTATTCAACATGAAGCATTGTGTTGCGATAGGTGGCGCTACTTGCGGTTGTGGAGTTACTAGTGCTGAACCAGCTCCCATCAATACCGATGCTGCAGCGGGAGGGATCTGAAATCAGTCCCAATTTTATAAATTACACATGTTATTAAGAAGTATGCATTAATTCTGCTAAAAACAATATCTAATTCAAACATGAATTGTTATCAAAAAAGTGAATAATATAATGATTGCAGGCTTCTTGGTGTCGATAAAGCTGCAAATGTAAAGTGGTGAAACATTGTACCGGTGCTAGCTTAGTAGTTACCTAAAACAACAAGAAAAATATTCCTTAAACCTCAATTCAAAGATGATTATGCAGGGTCAACAATATCCGTGGGTAACTTGCTACAGCATTAAGAAAATAGATTTGGTTATTGGGGCCAATAAAAAATGCCATATGAATTACCCTTTAAACATAATATAACATACTTTTATGAAATACCCAACCAGATATAATTATGTGTAAGAGTTTGAGCTAGGCTTTAACTGGCTTTCAGAAATGAATTGAAATAAATATAAGGAAAACTGTTAAGTGTCTTTAAAGTTAGTTTTACCGACGGAAATCTATTAGTTTTGTAACCCAACATAATAAGGCTTAGTATATGGACAAGGTTATTGTGTACATTACTCAGCAGTGCAGATACTAGTGTTAAAAACTTCACACTGATGACGTGTCCTTTTTCAGAAATCTGCATGCTGCTGTAAAACATAATTAATGTAATATGCCATGACGGATAAATGGTACACAATAGGAGTGAAAACCACATCTAATCAAACATTAATATGATTATTATGCTTAGAAAAGCTTGCTCAGTAATTTTGGTACTTCTGTATGCTAAAAGGGTAGACAGGTTATTAAAATTTATACATTTCGTCATTGGGTAATATTACCTGTAATCCAGTGCCCTCAGCAAGTTTGAACATTAATTGTAATCTTCCAGTAGCGCCTAAATCAATACCAGCGCGATCGAGCTCATCGGCGTCAAACCTTGTGCTGGAACCGCCGTCAGTGCGTTCTGTCACATTGCCAACTTTCATCGGTCGGCCCGCTAATTCGAAACCATTTAGTTGTTCCATAGCTTTCTTAGCATCTGCAGCATGATGAAACTGAAAAAAATATGATTCTCAGCATAAGAATGTTTATACGAACAGCACTGTAGTTTTACATAAATCACGAAAAATAATAGAAATTTAGACAAAAAAAATGCTTTTACATGTTACTTTATAACAAGAGGTTTATTTATGCAAACAAAGTATAATTATAATGCCATCACTTACCGTTAAGAACCCATAACCTTTACTTTTTCCTGTTTCAGGGTCAGTCATAAGTTGAATATGATCAATTTTCCCGAAAGGTTCAAATATGCCGCGTAGCATGTCTTCTGTAATGTTAAAATGCAATGAACCAACATATAGTCTTGTCGGCCCGTTACTGGTTTTTGGTGCTAAGTTAGGCAAGGTATTGCCTACCCGATTTTTTTCAGCTTGTGTATGTTGTACAATGATAGGAACGCCAAGTAATTTTTGTCCAGTTAAACCTAAAGCCTGAAAAAAGATAGATACAGATTACAAATGTCATCAGTCTGTCTAAAAAAAATTGTTTATAAGTTATGTCACTTGATGGCGAAATTAGTTATGATGGTTATCAGAATATTAACCTTTGTTAATTATTACTTTGAGAAAATAGCAAAGAGATTGTACTATAGATACTATTTGCGGAATTTAATGCACAGAGAATGTTTATGATTTAAACTTACCAATGGTACAGATTCAGCATCTTTAAACTCGATATACGCTATGCCTTTAAATCTTCTAGTTTTATTACAAGTAATTAGTCTTACATCCCTAACTTTACCAACTGATGAGAAAAATTCTTCGAGATCTTTAGCTCGAATTCGTTGAGACAACTGCATGCAGAACACAGTGCGTAAATCCCTTTCTTCTGGAGGTAGGTCATCTAATTTAGGTTCAAGGCCTCTAGATTTTGAGCGGTATTCTTTAGCCGGGTCCCTTTCAATACTCTTTTCTTTTTTGCTGTTAGATGTGCGGTCACGACTACTACGGTCGCGTTCGCGGCTACGTTCTTTGTCTCTACTTCTTCGCTTATCTTTGTCACGTTCGCGTTCTTTATCCTTTTCGCGATCTTTGTCTCTGTGAGAGCGATCTTTCTCCCTTACATCCTTGTCACGTTCACGTTCGCGGTCGACTCCGCGGTCGCGTTCCCGATCGCGATCGCCGCGGTCTCGATCCCGGTCACGATCGCCACGGTCACGGTCTCGATCTCGTTCTTTACGATCCTTGTCCCTTTCTCGATCTTTATCTTTTCTATCATCTCTATCTCGTGATCGTCGACTATCCCTATCTTTCGATCTTCTCCTATCTCTTGAGCGGCTACGTCTGTAAAAAGACAATATTACACATTTAAATAAAAAGCCAACAGATTTATACTACTTTTTGTTGCTGTTTGTCATTAAGTACTTTGGCAGCAAAATTGCATAATATTTTAATTAAAAAAAAGAAAATTAGTCGTACCTTCTATTTCCGTCTCTATCTTTTTCTTTGTGCTTATCAGAATACTTGTCCGAACGATGCTTTGAAGAGGAAGTGTTATCCTGTCACACAAAGCACAAGGTAGAAGCAGCGCCACAGCAACACACGCCGAGTGAATAAATAAAAATTGCATTAGTTAATTTATAACAACAACATGGAGAACATTTGTAGCATTTCAACAATGGCATTTTGGTATAAATGACACTGTTAAAACAACACAAATGTTGAAGGTTTTTACTTTGCCTAGGCTACTGTAGACAGCTGGTTTACAACCAACAATGTTCATCCATGTCATGGCAGTCTCGGTGACCTGTTCTACACTTACCGTTGTTAAAACCACTGACAAAGGATGCACACAGCGCTAACATCACACAGGGATACTTCTGCAAAAGATTTATGGCCCATCAGCTCATGGTCTTTTTTCAAAATTACGCTCTATGAAAATCTTATTTTTTTTAACTCTGTATTTTCTTAGTTGTTTCAAATAACAATGTTAGGATGTGTTGAGTTTTCAAATAATAAAAAAATTAGGTAAGTATAGTGGTGGATACCTCTCTGTCTGTTCAGGTCGGTGAAGTATGCTCGACTATTACCACAAAGTTCTATAAATACAAGAAATGATTCTCAAATGTAATTTTGTTTCATTTTTTTACAAGTTGCTGTTCAGAGATGTAATGAACTATTTAAATAAATTGGTAGTGTAAAATGACTTGAAAGGTTAGTTTAGAACATCTTTAAACAGTTACAACCTTTTACATAATTTGGATAAACATATTGTTGGATGACACTTTGAAAAGCTTATAAGATTTTATTAGGTTTGTTTCACTTTTACATAATGTATATTAAACATTAAACCAGGCGTGGTATTTTGGAATGAGTATTATATCTTATTGCTTGCTGGAAATTGTTTCTTTTTTAACAATTTCATATTACAGTAACAAAACTACAGAAATTGTAATCTGAATTACTTACATATATATACAATATCAAAGATTAATGTACAAGAATATATAACAGTATCAGAAGACTGATTCGTCGAATTTTTAATCTAAGGTATTCTGTATAATACTAGAAGTAACATGAGCTGTTTATAAAAGAACATTAACGTTGATGTACTTACCGATTTATTATAAGGCGCTTCCAACATAGCTTCTACATCTAGATCTTCAGCCATTCTGTAGATAATAAACAAATTTATATATATTTCAGGCACAATATTGACGACAGTAAAATTATAGGTTACACAATTTTCGTCTTGCGTCGTCAGCAGAGTTATTATGAATTTAAGCTATAATGTTTCAAGGCACTACTTCTTTACAAATTATAATTCTATTTATGTAACCATAGCAATGTTTATGAGTAAAATATACATCATGAGCACAAAATGGCGTCTAACAATACGATTAGTTCATGTTTGACGCACCTATAATATAGTTAGGCCGAGATATCTTTCAACAAAAAACGATTACTTTAATAATTTCTTAAAGTTACTTACCTAATTGATGTTATCGTAATACGAATATAAAAATACTAGCACAACTGTTTTAGATTATCAAATTTCTTAATTTTAAGGCTATGCAATGCAATACGAACTGATTGAACCAAATTCGTCAATTGGTCTGTATCAATGTTGCCAGTTTACATCTGAATAAAAATACGCTATAATAGTAAAATAGTTTCAAATTCTCAATACTCAGTATTTATTATTGCTATCAGGAATATTATATAAAACGTACACTATAACAGTTGGCAGTTTAGATATAGAAATAATCATGGACACAGAATATTAGTCTAACTGGGTGATATGGAATACTATTAAATTTTGTAAAAAAATGTACAGCGGGTTACTGTGATAATAGTTATATCATAATAATACATAATATTTTCTTCGAGCTGTCGCAAAAGGTCAAGGATAAGAAGAAAGCCGTTTCGGGATTGTGACCCGCGCTGGCGAAATAGCCATTTTCTCTGGTGGTCTCGTGGCGGTACTATGGGGGCCCCATATGTTTTATCAGTGGGTCACCACCTGCCAATTTAAACTCATTCTCATCATCATCATCTTCATCTTCTAGATCAGGAAGAGAACATTATTATACATCCATTTTTTTTGCGAAAATTTAGTTTTATGAATATGGCAATACAATTCAAGCTGACACTGACAACGACAGTTTACAACAAGTTATAATTTTGTGCATGAGGAAAGAGAGAACCTTCTTTTACGCTCTTGTATTATTACATGTTGTTGTGTTTATTTCATTGTGCATAGCGTAAATACAACGATACAGAGTATTATAATTAAACTTTAAGTAGTGATAAATCATCATTTATTGGTATTGTTAGATTCGTACAACGTTAACTTTGAAGGAAATCAAGACAACACAAACAGTATGTATTGGTAAATTATTAAGCTATCACTGCTGCGTAATTGTTAAACAGTATTCATTTATTATTAATATTAGATTTACACCAGCTAATGATCAAATAATATAGGTATACACGCTAATTACAGCAATAAAGTTTAGCCAACATTCATTGCCAGCAATTGACAGTTCTTGTTTTTTTAGGGCTAAAAAGTACACATCAACATGACTACCGCGGCCAGGCCTACTTTTGATCCCGCTCGAGGTGGAACAGGGAGAGGAGAAAAGGATTTGAGTGCTATATCTCGCCAGTACTCCAGCAGAGACCTTCCTGGTCATACCAAGTTAAAATACAGGTATATTTACAAGTTACATGTTTGTCTATTACAGTTTCTATGATAATTATATGTATTTTGTTAAGTTGAAATATGAGCATTGTAAGTTTCATATTCTATTTTTAGAGAACAAGGTCAAGGTACCACAGATGAGCTGCGTTCACGGGACTTCCGTAAAGAGTTAGATGACAGGGAGAAGGATGTCAAAACATCCAGCAGCCGGAGACAGAATGAGCCTATGATGAAAAGGCCTAAGATAGACCAAGTACCTGCAGCTAGTTTGGATGCCGATGACCCCCTGGAAGGTGACTCTTCGGATTCTGATGACTCAGATGATGACACTGCAGCTCTCCTAGCTGAACTAAACAAAATAAAAAAAGAAAGAGCTATTGAACAGGCTAAAAAGGTATACTTCCTCCTTTACTCATTGTAAATGGTTTTAAGCAACTATTTGGGTGTTTCTACCAACTATTTGGGTTATAATTGCCTCCCAAACTGCTTTACATTGATCTGTCTGGGTATTCTTAGCTTTTATCCATGTTAAGATTTAACTTCAGACCCTATTTACTTATTTCATCATATTGCAGTTTATTTTATGATTAGATAAAAAAAACTAATTTGATATTTGTTTGGCAGGATGCTGAGAAAAAACAAGAAGAGGAAAGGATTCGCATGGAGAATATTTTGTCAGGCAATCCACTGTTGAATTACTCGTCATCTGGACAGAAAAATGATATGAAGGTAACAAAAGAATTCTAAGATTATTGTACCCTATTTAGTACAAATTGTACTAAATTTGTATGAAATTGTCCTGTGCTAAAATTCTATAATAATATTCTCAATTTTAATTTCAGGTGAAGCGAAGATGGGATGATGATGTTGTGTTCAAAAATTGTGCCCGATCAGAACCAGAGAAGAAAACAAATACTTTCATTAATGACTCATTGAGGTCAGAGTTCCATAAGAAATTCATGGAAAAATATGTGAAGTGAGAAAACTGACCGGATTGTATTCAACCTTTGTGACTTATGAAAATAAATGACTATCTTTTTGATAACTGATAAAACTGTTTGCATACTTAAATAAGTGTTCAATTTTGTTTTTGAACTGTTGATATTTGAATGTTTGGTACATCATAAAATAAGCATCTTTTACTAGTTAGCATAAACTGATATACATAGAAAATTGATGAAGGATGCAACTAAAAATTATAAAGATAGTTTATTGTTAGGTAAAATTAGGAAATAGTATTTTTTTTTGTTTAATTGTTTGGAATCCGCTAAGCCATCGGAATCCACTTACAAAACAAATATAATTTAAGCAAGATTCATCCACCACCACTCTGCCAGTTTTGTGATTTTATTGTTAGACAAAATGTTGAAAAATTAGGAAATCAATTCATGTCAAGTTATGCATAGTGACAGTCGTTTGTTTAGGCCTTAGCACATTTTTTTTACAAATACAGCCAAAAATTTAGCGCAATTTGTGGAATTTTTCATAGATTTTAAATAAAACCGTCTCTGGTTGTGGAAATTTTTGCACCGTGTTCTGAATTAACTAAGGCTTACACTGCCACGTCATTGATAATGTGTAGGTATGTAAGAATTTAGCTGTATGATAAAATAATAAACATTTGGTACTATAAAGTTGTTTCTTTCTTTTGTATAAATATCCAGAGTAAATAGTTGAGTAGCCGAGTGTTCCTTAAATTTGCGTGCTCTCAATCCAACGTATAAGCCCGCCTACAGTGGGCTGGTTCATGTTTATACGAACAAGTAGACAGTTATGGAGATACAATATACTTCGTAAAAGACGTCGCAGTCTACGATTGACTACAAGTTTGATGTGTATACAGTTTTTTAATTTGCACTAGTCGTACTTGGGAACTAAGACCCAGCGGTATTATCTAACTTGCAACACAAAAGTCATTTTTAGATCTCTGCTGTCCAAATGTGTTGTGGGCTCCACTCTGCAGAGCAAATGGTATGTCTCCAATCGGGCTATTCTTTGGCTAGGTGATTTCAGTCGTTCCCCTTTTGTATAACCCCCGGGATCCTCTGTTTTTAGGTTTTCCTTATTTTGGCTGAAGCTATTTTTAAGTAAAGTGATACAGAGGAAAAATTCCTACTTTCATTTCGTACGTGTCCTAAGGAGCGCACAAACTCTAAGAAATATGGGCAGCAGGAGTTTCTTTGATAGCCAAGTTTTCGTTTCGTTGACCGATCCCCTTGCCCAGGTGGTACGTAGGCAAAACCCCTCCGTTACTTGGAGAGGACTATGTCCAGTAGTGACTGGAATAGGTCGAGTTGATTAATTGATTTTCGAGTAGGTATTGCAGCATTAGAGCATTTAAGAAGAGATTTATAGGGTAGAGCGGCATAGACTAGTTTTTGTCTCATTCTTACCCGCACTTCCCTAAAATGGGGGTGAAAGTATTCATGGAGCATCGCGCGTTTATAATAAGAAAAGCGTGCATCTTTTTTTTGGCCCCAGATTGCCCGCAATCCCCAAGATGGACTGAAATAAATTGTACAGTAGCGTAACAAAATACAATTTCTGTTACAATTTCCTTTCTGTGTTCTAAATAAGAAAAGGGGAACTGCGTTATCCCGAATTTAATGCAATCTAAGCCGCAGGGAAAAACTAGTAAGTATGCTAAAAAGAACAAATATACATATCCTTTATTATTTTTTCGTAGGCAAGCGTCACAGTTTAATATTATTTATTCCTTAACAATACCATGCGAGGTATTTGATGATGTTATTACTAGTTGTTGGATGTGCTAATTATTCCAAGTTCAGGAAACATCACCTAATTATTTGGTTTTCTACCAGATTTGGAAAACTACCTAGGTATCTAAATATGTGTCCGAATAATAGGTAGCTAAAATTAGTAAGGTGGTTAGGAAAATATTGTAATTGACTTCATACAATTAATAATAACAGCTAATAAGTAGGTACTATTAGTACCTAGACACATTAATCTCATATAGCATATCTGATCAGAAAGTACTTAACCCGTATGAAGTGATCAAATCCTGCGTGATTAGACATTGTCTGCATCGCACACACGTATGAATACGATCTTATATATGCAGTCAGGCTGGCTGGACGTGTCCGGCTGAGTGTTTAGTGTTTACGTTATTAAAACGGACGATATGTGTAAGGCGAAGGAGGGGAGGAATGTGGTAAGTGCGGCGCCGGCGGCGCGCGGCGGCCTACCTTGAGTGGGCAGGTTCACCGGCTGATCCCGCCGCGCGCCTCTGCGCTCAGTTCTCGCCAGTCGAGTGAGCGCTCCGACAGCGAATATGGCTGGCCAGAAGACAGTGTGCTTGTGCGCGTGTTTTATTTTGTTTACAATCGCGGCTGAAGCGGCACTCTCTGGATTATATATCGATAATGGCGTTGATCAGACTGTTATCCACCACTCGATGACACGACATGAACGGCTGGTGGTGGAGCATGAAATTCTGGAGCTTTTGGGTCTCGGTGAGAGGCCTCGGCGAGCTCGTGCGCCTCCAATGGACCGATCAGCGCCAAGCTTTTTGTTAGACGTATACAAGCAACTGGCCGAAGAGCATGAGCAAGCACGCCCGACACGCAGCTCGGAGATGGCACTTAGCGGTGATGAACAACATGCTATCGATGAGAGCGACCTCATTATGACCTTTCAAAGCAAGAGTGAGTCTAATTTACATGTTTCATTTTATTTATACAAAATTTAGCACCAAGATTCATTCAACAGGATAGCATGAATACAAACTAATTATCCTGTTTAGTTTATTTTTTAAACCTACCTAGGTTTGCGATAAAAAAAAACATTGAACTTGTTGTTTATTTTCTTCTATGATTACGGTATTAGTAACAGTCGCTTGATTATCGCGATAAATTTACTGTTTGAAGTATAAGTGATTTCTATTTCAAAATAATAATACCTTTTGGAATGTTATAGCACGTTGAGGGATACATTCATGCTGTGAAGGTGGCCCTTTTTATGCGTACCTATTTTACAACTTTTGTTTTAAGAAATTCCATTTAAATTCCGTTGTTAACTACCTGGGAGGATCAGGTAAAGATTAACTGGACGTAAAATGTTGAGTCACCACCTTTAGTTAACATTTTGATGGTAGGGATTCTTCAATAAAGTTGGGTAGCGACCGACAGGTGCCGACGGCAGCGTCCCGCACTACTGGAGATTTCAATTAAGTACCTCACCTAAATTGTTTTAATTGGTTTGAAAAGAAACATATACCAATCTACGTAGGTATGGGTTATCATTTACAGGCATAAAATGTTTGGAGACCAATGTTGTTGTATGTAGTTGGTATTAGTACCTACTTATGTTTTGGTTTAATTTTAAAAAATTCTACGTAGTAGATACTTGCCTAGTTTTGCCCAGATGACTAGTTATCCGATCGGTAGGATAAGTTCAAAATGTTATGGTTAAGAATTGTATGAATGAATGTAAGAGTCGTAACATAATATGCGTTTCTAGCGACTGCCAGTTTATTCTGGAATGCAATGTAATGCAATCTATTCGAGGAAAATAATGAATGGATGTGAATAAACAATTGAACTGTATCATGTAATGTTTTGTACCCAAATTGTACTAACTAATACTACTAACGGAAAAGTCAAGAATTATGTAGTAGATATGTTATATAAACCTACAACTCCTAAAATACTGTTTAATTTTAAACATCTACGTTAACTTTAGTTTTGGATAGGTAAATAATTACCTACATTTCTTTTTGCAAGAAATGGAGTAGAACCATTCCGTTCTAGTAACAAGGTACTAGAAAATTCTTTTATTTTAAGATATTTAAAGATGTCTCGATCAATTGTTAAGAACTAAAGAAGCAGAAATATATTTTTTTTCATGTTTTTACTGAAAAAGTGTTTTAATTTAAAAAAATATAATTCGTGAAATTTATTACTTAGATACAAAAAATAACATCTCAGAACAAGAATTCTCAATAGATTTTTAATTTGTAGTGGCATAAGTAAGTACATTTATAATTTTCTTTGCTGTTCACAATATTATTTAACGAAGCTGTCTCATGAATAATCATAATTTTAAAATAACTTATGCATTATTTATTTAAGTAAGTAAATGAATACCTCTTAATTTTATATTTATTGTTTTTTGGATATACACCTGTTAGGAATCAAATTTCAACCGGATCATTGAACACCTGTCTATGAGCAATCGATTCCTAATTATGTTAAACCATCTCTTTGTACCTTAGTGGTTAATTAATAGATTTCACAACGTAATTGTTCTGAACTTCGTGATAGCGTGATATTTCTAAGACTGAGTAGAAAATCGCTGAATACTATTTAGTACCTAGATACCTATTGGTTATACAATTTGCACCAAGTAATGAATGTTAAATAAAATTTAGTTCTTACGTTGGCAGAATACTGAAACGTCGACCATTTTAAAGTCACAGCTAAATCGAAAGCCGACTTTAAGATAAACGGAGACAGATAGGTATAATATACCTATATACAAAGGACTTATAGTGAAGTAGTGAGTGTTTGGCATTCGTGAGTTATACTATGAACCCAATTCCATTTGGAAAGTTACATTTACCATGTTTATTTGGCATATTTCCATAAACGGTGAATGTTCCTAGGTACTTGAATGTAGATAGAGGATTATTCAATATTTTTTATAATGAACATGTAAAAGTCTGCACGCCCCTGTCAGCCCCTCGAAGGAGAATAGGCCAAAAGGATTCCCGTTAAGACTAAAGAGGACTTTCTTTAGCTGTATTTAATTCAGAAAGTAACTTCACTTGAAGCAGAATATTAAAACTTCAATCAATTTTAGGCAGATATTTAAGTTTCTGTTCAGTATTCGGGGGTATATTATTTTGTTAGTATTACGTATTCTATTTGTTAAAACCCGGGATAAGAGAGCAATCACTAAAACGAGATTTGGAAAAGACTTAGAACGCCTACTTCCATGTAATAAGAAAACCAAACTAAGTAAATATAGATTACTATAGATAATAACATTTCTAACTTGTATGCAAATATTACAATAGGAACATATGTTAATTCCAGGACATCATTTGGGCGCGTTACGTCACGGGCACGGCAGACATGTCTGGTTCGAGGTGACGGGAGCCCCGGGAGACGCGTCCGCGTTGCTGACGGCGGAGCTGCGCCTGCATCAGGCACCCACGCACACCGAGGATCCCACCAGTCTCTATACCGTGGTCGCGCACAGAGTCATCAGTGTCGATAACATGGGGTAGGATAAATGTTTTTATTTTTCTTGGTATCTTTCTTGTAGTTGTTAACTACAAGTCTGTCAGTGATCAAAATATGAATATCCTTATTTAGAAAGATTAATTATGCTAGATAAGAAATTGACCTTAGAAAATAGTTTCAGTCTTGTGTATATCTGTGTATCTTTGTCAGATTTTCCAAATATACTTAATATTTGAAAACCGTATCTGTATAAAGACACGGATCTGATGACTTTCCAAGACAGACTTAAAAGATAGCGGAGAAATAGACAGACACCTAGACGTCTTTAGATATGTAAAATTTTATACATCAAGTAAGTATCTAAGTAGGTGCTGAACCCAGTGTTATGCAGTATTTTTTTTGTGCTTTTAATAATTTACCAATGAAGATATTTACTTATTTAAGCGATTCTACACCAGACTTTACACGTGCATTTTAAACTATGGACATATATTTGCATAGGATAATAATAAATCCACAAGAGGTACTTATATCTATATTAACGACCTCATACTCTGGGTGCGGTGGCCTGTATACCTAGGCATAACATACATAGTTCTATTCTAGTGACGCGTAAACAATTGATTATAAGTATAAATATAGGTTTATCTCTTTAATGCACTTATAAATTACATTACTATCTTACTTAGTCGTAAAAGATCTTTTATTACATATTTTGATTATTTAATCTAGCAAAGATAACAGTGTTTTTGTTTTAATTAATGGATAAAACATCTGTGTGTACGGATTCGCAAATAAAAAGTTAGTAAAATGTTTCCTTTTGTGTTTAAAGGAGCTTGCAAATGGAGAAGGTGGCAGCAGTGAATACGAGTGCCGGCTCTGAGGGATGGCTGGAGCTGAACGTAACCAGCGCGCTTTCAGCATGGCTTTCGTCGCCAGCAGACAACCGCGGCTTCTTCATCACTCTACACCCTCACTCGCAACCTGGTAAAATAGTTTTAACCTTATCCTATTCACAATTACGACTTGTTTAGTATATAGCTTTAGAATTCCTAAGTAGGATAACTTTATACTGACGTATTTAACCACGACGTTAAAAAATCGAAATTAAGTGTCTCTCTTTGTCACTGTGGAAACAACGACATTTAAGAACAACTTTACTTAGCAAAGCGTGCTTGCATACGTCAGTAATTTTAACTTAATTTAAGATAGTTCAACTTTTGAAGTAGAAAAATATGTTTTTATAATCCGGTCTCATATAATTTTCAGAACGTCACGTAAAGCCAGAAGAGATTGGTTTGGAGGAGCCTCGTGGTGTGGTGGTCGAGGGGAAGCAGCCGTTTCTGGTGGCCTTCTTCAAGAACGGGCCCAAGCTCGGCAGCGCTGATGCGGGAGCCAGGAGAAAGCGGGAGGCACGGCGGTGGAGGTCACACGGGTATTCCGAGAACTATCTGAGGAACCCACTCACAGGTTTGTTGGATTACCTCTAATTCGTTGAATGATGATCTCTCTGGAATAAGTTCTGAACAAGTAACAATATTTTTTTTTACGACATACAGTAAAAAAAGCATCGTGAGAAATACCGAATAAGAAAAATAATAGAATCTGAAATCAAAAACCCTAAGTGAGGTAGCAAGGTGATCAACACTCAAACCTTCTTGTAAGAAAGAGGGCTGGTACCCAGGACATATTATAATTTCCGTAAATAATACGTGAATCTTAAATATCCATAAGGAATTGTTTATTCCGTTTGAAATGTGACCAAAAAGTGTTAATTTTACCTTACAGACACATCTCACTGGACGACCAGGAGCTGTGAGATTCAGACCCTGTATGTCAGTTTTAAGGATCTAGAATGGCAGGTTAGTAAATTCAGCTAATTGAGATTCCTGTTGTGTCAAGAAATAAGTATTTCTGTCTTTAATTCGGAAGCTGTCTTTCTCTTCTTATGTGTTTGCTATGATAGTTGACTTATGTAATTTTGCCAAGCGAGAGTAAGAGTTTTCCTTATTGTGTATGAGAAGTTTTATCTGCGTCCATTGAAGCTGTCGTGGAAATCAGTTTTCCTCAAAGTTAAATATGTATCGATAATCGAAAAATAGAAGAATTACTGACTTATTATTTTTGGCAGGACTGGATCATAGCCCCGGATGGCTACGGTGCCTTTTACTGCAGTGGCGAGTGCAACTTCCCTCTCAACGCACACAAAAACGCCACGAACCACGCCATCGTGCAGACACTCGTGCACCTTCTGAACCCCACCAAGGTAAGCGTCACACATAAAATAATATTACTCAAGATAGCGGCATCAATATTTGATAAATATTATGATAAGTTATTTATAAAGACGCAATAAATGTGACGTAGAAGATTAAAATCAACAGATATATCAGATCGGATATAAAGTATGTGATGTCAAACTACATGCCTGGGTACTGAGAAGTAATTGTGATTTGCATCTTGAGCAGTCATTTATCATTGATTTCCTATAAGATAAGTTGTTTGAAGAATGTAGACGCTTTTTTTTTCAAAATTTGCTGGAGTTTTAAGTTATTTATTTTTACGATTCAGGCCACCTGTACTTACACGTTCGATAAATCAAAAAGGAATATGAAATGTCAATAGAACACGTGTAACGGTGTAATACATGATCAAAATTAAATTCATTATAAAACGTCAAACGAATAGACTGCATCCGTTTCTTTAGGGATTTTGACGTTGTATTTGATTTGTAGGTGCCAAAGCCGTCGTGTGCTCCTATCAAGCTGACAGCAATATCGGTGCTGTACTACACCGACGACTCCAACGTCATCCTCCGCAAGTACAAGAACATGGTGGTCAAGAGCTGCGGGTGTCATTGACCCCAAACTGACACTCCCTGTATTTCACAAAAAACTAGTCTCCAACAAAATTAATACGCTTCCACGTAAATTAGAAGCATTTTGTACTGTAGCTTTCAATATTAGTAAGTATAGTTTTGTATTTTATTTTTTGACAGTATGTTTTTATAATACAATATTTTTTGATAAGTCTGTATTGCCGTTTTGGTGTAGATCTGATTTTATATCTTAGTTTATGAAGTAAGAATTTATTACAACATCGCTAAGAAGAAACCAGTTGTAGAGATCGAGTACATAATTTACAGAACGAAACCAAATATGAATTAAGTATTCCATAGCTTAGATCCATCATAATCAATAAAAAAGTTGATATTTGGTATCTTTACTATGTTAATATCATGTTTAAATTCAAATAACACTATACAGTAATATATTGTTGTGTCCCGTGTCTCGAAATTAATAAAATTGTAGAAAATAATTCGCCAAGCAACATTTATTCTTAAGTTATAGTATTAAGTGTACTCGAATACATTATACGTAAGACTTTTACTAACCTTACTTTTATCAGGAATACTTATCTACTTAAAATACGCTGACCAGTTCGGTAAAATACTTCGCCGTTGTCAAAATCTTCCGTCCTAAAATAAAATATATATTTCGAATAATATAAATTTACTCGTTTGTTTTTAAAGATCACGTAGGCCTTTAAAATTGTAGGAAGAACTTCAGAATTATCGATACGAAATACTCGGAACCGTATGTTAGTAGTATCATCGCACAGATAAGAGTCAAATTGTTATTTATGCAGTAAACTTGCAAGTCAAAGCTGTTATTGATAACTGTCCACGTGTATCGATATTCAAGATATTGCAAAATATGTAAACAATTAAACATGTACGCTTAGTCGCTTAACCATTCACGAATCCAGTCATTTTAATTACTTAACTACTTTTTTAGACTGAACATTTACATATTTAAGTGGCAATACAATTCAGTAAACATTTTATTATTGAGTTTTTTATTTCCTATTATCAAAATGAATATAGAATTTTACAAAGTACCTATTCAATTTTATCAGCTGATGTCACAAAGAGGATTGTTTACGTGAATTATTCATAACATTCAGGTGAGAACTTACCTACTTTTAAATTAAGTCTGTTGTAATTGTTAAGGCAAGACAGAGCACTTTATAGCCTACAGCCGGGTCTCTCTTTCACATTGGCGCTACCGATCACTAGTTATTTCTCGCGGCCAATGCACTGCATATTGTAGATAGTCTTGTACTTTAAATTCTGTTGTTTATATGACAAATCTACTACACACACAAATTGATTTCCAAGGTATTTGAAAATAATAAGGATTAAGTATCAGCTTACTGTTTAAATAAATAATGTAATGTATGTGCCAATTACATAAGTCATTTTTGTAACAAATTTTAACGTTTGTAGTTTATTATGTACAATTAAATATGAGAATTTAAGATGAGATGTAAAATTTATAAATAAACGATATTTTCATAAAAAATGTTGCTTTTTATTTTATGGCTGTGCTCTATATTTTATGAGGATACTTAAGATAGTATTTATATATCGATATAGCTAATGGTTGCGAAATAAAATGACTCATGGTTAGTCAACAATGTGAGTAATCACGATCTACCGTATTTTATTTATGAATGGGCTAAATTAGAACACGATTTAAATTTCCTATTTGGTGATTTACCCGGTAACTGCAGCCCATTGCATTATAATTTGTATCTACATTAATTAATCACTATGGGAAGGCAAACACTTAATATGCACTCATATCTAATAGCATGTTGTTCAATAAATATATAGTACTTAGACGTGCATACAACCGTACTAACGTAGTGCACTTAATATGTTAATTAATTAGCTATTTTCCACTACTCTGATATGCATCTGCTTAGAATTGTATGCCATTTAGTATAACTTGTCCTGCAGGTATATGTATACAAAGATCATTCGTCATTAGTCACATCGGGCTTACGTACATAGGATAGGGATGTTATTTTTTTGCTTCTTTCCTTACACTACTAATGGCTAACTAATGAATGAATTAAATTAAACAAAAGCCATTTAATTTCATGATAGCTGAATAAAATGTTAACGTAACTTCATTATAGGCTATCATTTTATTGGACCTGGCTTATCGTTGCAATTTAGGTAGAAGCGACAAATTAAAATGTTTTTGAATGAATTGATACTATTAATCAGAGTAGCCATTAATCTCATCAGTATTAAAATACGGTTTTACAATCAGTATTCGCAAACATCAAATCCGTTATCTATGCCTAGGAGCATTACTAATAGAATATTTATTTACTCCAAAAATTCTTAGTACACAATCAATCGTTTCATGTTTTTATCGCTAGATATCTGATAAACATTTTAAGTTGACATCTTTGTGCAATATTGACGCGTCGTTCGCAAGACCAAGTCGATTGAGTGCTACGTGACGTGATTGCCGCATAATAAACGATATGTATTAGGATTTTTTTCTAGTCTATGTGAATTCAATTAGCATTTGTTTTTGTAGTGAATAATGTATGTAGTGTACAGTGGTATCCTATTAAAATCCCTAAAGTGTAAGAAAAGCTCGCTAACTATAAAGTGACGGACGGCGTCAAGGGCGCAGCAGCCTCCAACGCTGATCGCAGACGAGCGGAGCTGGCTGTCGGCTGCCGGCCGCATCATTGCGACGCCGACGCTCTGCTACAGAGCACGTTTCGCTAGTCCGTGAAAAATAATAAACAATGCCCACCACGCCGATCGACGCTCACCACCTGTTGTGAACATTACAATTTGTATGTTAGTACAGACACCTCAGAATTATGTTTATTTTACAAACAATGCGGTGCCTAATTTTTGTGAGTGTTATTGTGATCATCAGTGCTGAAATCATCCATGGGGCCACCGAGTTTCACAAATGCTGTTCGGTAGGACAAAGTTTAGTTAAAGTTTCTGAAAGTGAAAACTTAGAAGAAGGAACATATCAGTGTATCGATCGTGATGGTGCTCTGGAAAGTTATGGTGCAGTGATTTATCCCCTTATCGTTGGCAAGGACGTGCCGGTGCTGTACGGCATACCTTCAGAATGCGAAGAAGTGCAAATGGTACACCAGATATCATCTGAATCAGATAGTAGGTATACAATCGAAAACACCTGCTACGACAGGCTTGAATTGGAAGTTGTGAATGGAACATTGAAACCATACATTCCGCAAGTTGTCGGCTTAAGCTGCGTCAAAAATGAGACTGAGAACTCTACAACACAAGAACTAGCTTTGAATCACTTCCGGAAATGCTGTCCTGCTTTTCAAAGTTACGATACTAAATTCCATGTTTGCAGAAGTGATCCTACTTCTGCAGAAGAGTTTCTACTCGAGCGTTTTAAGTTAAACGATAGCAATATTTATGAAATCGACAGTGGTTTGAACTGTAAAATAGATGAGTACGGTATAGAATTGACCCAAGATTTGTACTCTTTTGTGGTAGATGGAAGCAATTTGAAGGTTTTAAGTCGAAATGGAGGTAGTGGTGGTGGTGAATATGCATCAGGGGAATGGTGTGTAGACGAAAAACATGGAAGTTATAAGTTCATTGCGCGTGTGTGTTCTCGTGACTGTTCCAAGTATGGTGCATATTGCGTGAGGAAGTGCTGCCCTATTGGCCATCATTACCAGCCCCGACGTTGTGGTAGTCTCATAAGCAAATGTGTGCCTAACACGGTCGACGATGACGTTGTTTTCAATATTACGGACTACTTGGAGCCAGTGTACCGTAAATGGCCTGAACTTGAAGGTAAGCTTATTATTTGTGATATGTGGGTTTAGTATAGATTAACAAATTAGTGCTCAATCATACTAACAAATATTCAGCCCCACCTAAATTATAGTAACGATTAAATTTTGGAAATTAATATGTAAAAACAATTTAATATGGTATAATAGTACCCAATATAGAAGATGTTAAAAGATTTTAAGGAGATACGGACGTATTTTGTATATTAATACTAAACAACAACACTTATACTTTGGAAATAAAAACAGCATTTAAAAAATCAAGATTTAATTGAAGCACGCAAAAATTAATTTTAGCATTGAAGATAGATTCAAATCGAGTGTTTTATTTTAGGAGTCATGGGCATCCGCACTGACTTGCATTGTCCTGAGGGTCGTGTCGTGCTTAACAAGTCTATACCACGGGACCGTCATTATCTGGATCAAGAAGGACGCCTCGTCTCCCCAATTAGCGTGGGAGATGGCTATTGCTTGGAGGCGTTTGACAACCGCCACTGTCCTGAAATAAACAACATCTTCACTACAGCCGTCAACTGTTTCGTGAAGGCGCCTCCTTTGCCGAAGAACTTCCTTATGTCTTTTGTTGTAAGTACATCTGTCTGACCTAGCAAAACATTTAAATACCTAACATATCCTGTATCTACATAAAAAATATGTATCTAATGCCAAGGCTGTCAATCAGCTTTAAAGAATTGATGAATAACTGTAACTAAATTTTTGCCCATCAAATAAATTTTATTGATTTGTGTGATGAAAACGTCTTCAAAAGCGAGAAATGAAAACGTCTTCACAGAGAATTGTTAGCATTACTTGTCGGAAACAGTTGAGATGCGATATTCTTGAAATGAGTATCACATTAATGAAATCCACTATTTTCTGTTTAGATTACACTAAGAGTCAATAGATCATTTGGATGGTTTGATCTTTGATTGATAAACAACCGGTCAGTGACTCAATATATCACTTTAGGCTATTTATAGAAGTTATCGAATGAATTATCTTGAAATATGAAATTGTATCAGAATTTTAAAATGTTTTGAAAGTAGGTACATTGACATAAACTTCCGTTACTCGCGACCGCTTGATAGAGCTGTCAAAGTAAACGTCTAAAGCAACCTTCTTCGCGTCTATAATTTACGGGATAATGTTTAGGTTAATTTCTGCTCAGAGCAGGCCATAAGGGAACCATCATACACAAACATAAACAAAGTAGGTGAGATGAGGAATGACGTCATCGGGAAACACGTAACCATAGCCCTCTGTTAATTTCTGGTCATTATGGAGTATTATGGACACATTGTAATACGATAGTCTGGGGAGATTAGGACTGTTTGATTACAAAGGGTGACATAAAAATATTTTCAAATAAAAGCTAAATAGGTCAAATTACGTAAGTAAGTATCTAGTGAGTTACAAAATATGAATACGAAACCGTTTTTTTTTAACATATGATGTTTGAAAAGAAAAACTTAATCATATACCAAAGTAGTTATTTAATAAATTAGTCATTATTTCCTAATAGTCGAGTCATTATCGTGAGTACAAAACATACTTTTCAGAAGTCATTATAAACAAGACAAAACAGTAATTATTTAGTGTTTTTCAGTAACTTGAAATCTATGAATATTTAAAAATCTAATAGCGATTTTTGTATTTTTTATAATTTTAATTTCTTTTATAAAACGTAGACCAATTTTAATAGCCTAGTCATAAAGGGAAATCGGATTCGATATTTTACGTGTCCGTAAACAGGATATCATTGGGTTTGCTTATAAAAGCATGAAACACAATATACAGAAAATAATTTTAAACAAAACACTCTTTGATGTTGAATAATTATATCTGAAGCGATAATATGGGGGCATTGATAAAATTAAAAGTACTTACAGGAAATAAAATAATAATCGGTACGGGTATGTATTATAAATACACAATTTACTAGCTGTTGCCCGCGATTTCGCGACCCTTACTAATATGCCCCGAAAATTTGATGACAAAAAAGAAAAGTTGAGGATAATAATAGGTATTGGCCGATTCTCAGATAAACCTGATTTGTAGACAAAATTTTGTAAAAATCGGTCAATGCATATCAGAGTAGTATGGTAACTAACATTGTGACACGAGAATTTCAAACAAGATTTATAGAGATAGCCTTACAGGCTATCTGTTATCTATTCCTGTTACTTCTCTGCATAGCCAAGACAGCAGAGATATTTCAGTAAAGCCGTTGACAGCCCATCGATTTGTCTCTGATACGGAGAACAATCTCTCGTATGTAAATGTACTATGAATCAATATCAAGAAGCCTAGAAGACAGATTTCACTAAGATAGGGAAACCAAGAATGGAGATAGATAAAATCCATTGAAGTTTTGGAAAAACAGCTGATAACAAATTTAGACGGCGATCATTACTAACAAGTTGGCAGATTCGTTGATATAGATTTTACTGATTTTATACTGCTGAATGTGATAATAGTTCATATTAATAACCGTTTTTGTGACCGTGACCTTACGTCGTGATAGTTTCAAAATATCATTCATAAAGTTTATTGTTTTGGCAACATCTAGCGTTTGTCTGGCCTGATTGTCAAGGCTTACAATTAAATACAATGCTAATTTACTGTGAGGGTCGTGTAGCACCCCCTTTTATCGATAGCAGCTAGGTGGTCAATCGACCTTGAAAAGGTTGCTGGAAAACGTTGGATGCAGGCCGCTCAAAACCGATTTTTCTGGAAATATTTGCTGAAATGATGATGAACGATACACCTTTTTTTTGCTTTATAGTTTTACTTTGATTTTACGTTTCTTTGCTTACTTTACTCAAATTTGTACTTTTAGTAAATTAAAGTAAGTAGGTAAACCTTCTCTAAATTAGCGCCCAGATACAGGCTTTGCCTAGTTTGGGGCTAATGATAACATAGAATGTTGACATAGTGGTCTAAAAGCCCTTATAATACAAAAGGTTAATAAAAAAGGTTGTCTCACCAACAGCTGATCTGCATATCCAGCGTATGCCTGGCGCTGACGCTGGTGGTGTACATGTCGCTGCCGGAGCTGCGGAACCTGCACGGGCGCACGCTCATCTGCCACGTCAGCATGATGCTCCTCGCATTCGGCTGCCTCGCCCGCGTGCAGTACAACCACGTGCCTAATGCTACTATGTGCACGCTGCTTGGTAAGATTAGGATCTAGTTTTGGTTTATCTTGTATATTAAATTCCCGTGTCACAATGTTAGTTACCGTACTCATCCGAAACGGCTTTAAGAATCGTTTACTATACCTATATTTTTCATTCGGTTTTTTTTTTCGCGAATCAAATCGCGGGCAACAGTTAGTTTATTATATAAAGATACACTAACAGCATATAAGTAATATTACGCTACAGTAGCTACGCATTTATTATTTCGATGTATAAAGAAAAGTCTGAAAATTATAAGTAATCTTGTCAACCGTTCTTTTAAGGTAATCATACTATCTATCATACGGTGTGTATCAATAAAAACATCAGACCAATTAAGGCGTTGTAGGTGTTAGCGTAAAATGATTAAGTATTTATCATTTTTCATTTGAAAAAATAGAAAAGGATTTTCCCTGAAAAATTTCATACCTATGTATAATGTATCAATTCGGTAGCTAACGTTATCCTGCCACGAATTCAACAAATATCTATATAGTCCGTTTTCGTAGATCGATGAGATTTTTTTATTTATATTTAACTTAGGATTATTTAACACGGTTTGTACTGCTCTTGTGGCTGAAATCGAGTCGTACTGTAGTGGATCCTTACAAATCCAAAAATCGACCGAATAAACATTAATATTGAATAGGTAAAACGCACCAAAACCGTTTCGAAATCGGTTTTTTCGTCCAACTTTATGCTATTAATAATTTTAGCATTCAATTTAAACAAAAAAATAAATCGGCAAATAGGTGTTTAATTAAATATTATCTCCCTCAATGATATGCTCTTAATTTAACCTAAAACAATAAAACCCATTGACAAATATCTTTTATTAATATCGATATAGATAAATTGATAAGTGATAGATAAGACTTGAAAATATATGAACTGATTTAATCTAACACAATAAACTAATATAGAATGGAGAGAGATCGTTTGCTATCAATTCAATAGAATGCACTCGTTGAATGTAGTTAATCAAGATGTGTAACTTTGCGTGCGTTACGTAAACTGCTAAATTTACACTCAAAGTCTCAACTAGTGTAACCAAATGTTAAGATTGGCACGTTTTACAAATATTAGATTGGATTCTCAAATAACATTATTGGTGTATGGTAATTAGCATTGAACACAACAAACAAAGACTTCGATTAATGTTTTACATTTTCTATGAATACTTTGGAAGAAAAATCTTGTATTAAATTGCCTTAGCATTTGTTTTTTGTAACGTCTTTGTAACACTAATCGACATTGCCTTAGTCCTTCTACATTTACTGGATGGAACTACTAGAAGAATTTTGAATAGCTTTCATTTAATTTTATTACATGTTTTAAAGCTTCTCAAATTATTTTTATGGCTCTTCTTATTGCGTCTTTATAATCACTTTCAGTAAATCACACCTAAAGCTTAAATACCTCTTGCCTACGCAAAATATTTTCTATACTAATAAAATCCTCGTAAATCATCAAAAACATAAAATTATTAATAAAGTGTTTTCACATATTTAAGGAACACATAATTTGTGGTTTTTCATTAACACTTACATTAGACAGGGCGTTAGGTTTGATGTACCTACTTATAAATAACTCTTAGTATCGCGGGATCGCAGATTGTTATGATTTGGAATGCTGTAACATTATTTATAGACCTATAATTGTTAGCATACTTGAGTATATCCAAGAAATCTCTCATACAAGTATAATGAGTTACTGTTAAAAGTTTATTTGTTGTTAAGTGATGTAATTACAATTGAATAGGTGTTAGCTCGTCTACATAGTTCATAGTACAGGGGACCATCGGTAATGCAGCCCTTGTTTAAAACGACACGTCTTATAATCCAACATGCACAGGCACATCTTCACTAATGTAGGTAAAACATGATTAGACAGTTTGAAACTAGTACGACCCTCTACTTTTCTGTAATGTTACATGTCGCACTACAGGTTACTCTTGCCAAAAAATCTGGACTATTGGGGGTCAAGGCAGTACTCTATAATCCGACAAATTCGATAGTGGGACAATGTCTGGCAAAACGTTTGTTTTAATACTAAGGTTCCACTGTATTAGAATCTTAAACTTATCATACATTTCCATCAACTCCTTCTTCTAGTTATCTCACACACAAAGTAGGAAGTTTCTACTTTGGTTCTTACTGGGACTTTTAAGCTTGTATATACACCGTGTAACATAATTAACGCACATCCTGAAACTACTTGGTTCAGAATCGATAACAGAATCCATTTCATTAATAAAAATAAATATTTTTTTTTACCAAAAAAATATTTAGAAATAATTAAATTGTAGACACTATTTTCATAAAGCACTCGAAGTAAACGAAAATGAGCCTTAAGTCCATGCAATAAGGCTTTAGCAATTCACAGCGGTTCACACTTTCAAACACACGCGTTTTGCCAATTATTTGTACAAATTATTCTGACAATATGTAATAAAAACAAATATCTAAGAAAATGATAAAAATGTTTCAATACATTAATTGTGGATAAAAAAGGATATTCTTTTTGGGGTGTCTGTGGATGTGCGTTATTTCCGTTACACGTTGTATAAGTATATATTTATCACCGGTTTCCTTTTTGCCTTATACTATAATCAGTCTCAAAGTTATTGTTAGCAATGTCCTAAAAATCCAACCGCCTCATCTTCCTGCACATATGCAAGCGCCGTCATCGAACAAATATATTACCTAAACAATATTCTACACTGGGTCTCAGTATGGACTTTGTGAATCATCGTGTTCTTTGTTAAATATAAAAATAAAAACTGATATAGCTCTATCATGTCATTATGTATCCGTTGCGTAGTGCAGTTACATATCTATGATTTCAGGTATCGCTCTGTAAAGTCATATAATCGACTGTTATCAATAAATATATTTACTCATAATACAGTACTTCATATTGTGAAAGTGATGTATGATATAATCACCACAATGTGTCACTATGTCCCTCTACAATGGATCGTTTAAACAGTTTACTGTAGTCGTTGAGTTTTCATATCTCATGAAAATGATTGCTTGATATCAGAAAATACGTAGGTGAACGTGATTCCCCACGTACTTTCCTGTAGTCATTGTTTTGAATTGGGCGACCTTATGGATATCAAGATACATGTTTTAAGGATATACTTTACCTATTTATTATTTTCATTGTCCTTAAGTACTTGAAAGTGCGTCATCGCCACATGCTATTTTATGGAGGAGGAAAAAATGTTATGTTTTTTGTTATTTTGGGTCACAATCGTATCGTTATTATAGAGGCCGACCTACTAAAGATACTAGATGAACCTATTATTGAATATTAAATAACGATGTCGCCGTTATGATTTCGCAACGGCAACGCAACATTCAGACGTATCAATGGGCTCTGTAGGTTTCGTTCACGTTTGTTTATGACTCGAGAACTCAAATCTCTACAATCCATTTTCAAAGCTGAAAAGCCACATCAACATAGTAACGTTGTTCCCCAGTCACATATGTAGATATCTAGGCAGTAGCCATCCTCATTATAAACGTTTAAATAACAAATCATTTGTAAACTATCAAACGCAGTCATAAATCAACGCTAATGTAGCTGCACATGGGCTGGCATGGGTACACTGTGTGCAAAAGTATTGTAATCTCGTCTGCGTGTGTGCTGTAAGCCTCATTAGGTATTGTAGTACAAGTGTATGATGTCTCATTGTTTGCACAGGGTACGGGATCTACTTCGGGTTTGTTGCTGCGTTCGCTTGGCTCAACGTCATGTGCTTCGACATCTGGTGGACATTTGGGTAAGTTTAGTTAAGAATCAAAACATTTAGACTGGCTACCATACAAATTACGTGCGAATTGAAGATTCAGATTTAGCGTGTTGTTAGTCTTTAACAAGAATTAAGACGCGGTCCTGCTTTTGGCCCTGTGTCCGACCAATTTAGGGATAACACGTATGTAAAATACTTGCGTATACATGTGTCGGATATTTTTTCAAAATCATTGCCTGTTTAATTGTTTCTAGTGAGTGCAATGTTAAAAGCACAAACATTTATACTGAGCAAATGCCCTGCCCAAGATATTAATGTAAGACTGTTGCAGTTGTAAAAAAATGACATCGTAACTTATGACGTGCAGTGCATTGTCTATTTTTCACATATGTAACAGGCTTGCACTAAGAGGTTGTGGTAGGCGGTTGGTCAGAGTTTATGATGTATTCTATTCTATCAACGACTTTGTTTATAGACCATCAACAATTTTAATATAGTTACGTCAGCCTTATCTTGATTCACAACGCTAGGCTGGCACAATATGCCCCTAGATTGTTATCGACAGTAATAAGAAGTGCAATTAATAATTGAACTAAATTAAACTTGGCATTTATATTAATTTTATCATACACATCTAAATAAAAAAGGACTAGACTTCGTCTTTACGTGTGCATCATAGTATCTAATTCAATTCATGGCTGAAATGCCTAATAGTGAGAGTGTTTATATTGTAGCATAGAAAATATTCAGGCGAGTATGCTGCCAGACACTGCAAGCAGTCTTGAACTATTTACCGGAGTGTATCAAAATCAAGTTCACTCTATAAATTGAGTGCGATGAATAGAAAAAGCTCTGCTGATATAAAAGTTCATATTGTGTAAGATTGACACCATTTTACACTAACGAAACGATTGAAGAACGATGAATGGAATTGTATAAACCAAACTGTTTTATTAATTCGTAAATCAGTATGATTTCCACAAAATCTTTGAAAGATGAAGTATTAGTTCATGATAAGTCGATCTATCAACCTACACAACCGGATTTCACAGATGTGTAACGATGCTCTAGTCAACGTTCGGTTGGAAATTCAGGCGGAGCAATGAGTAACGAAACGGGATACACTGTTTATGTTAATGAAAATGGGCGGTAACGTATTGCTCTTACATTCAACATACAAATAACACTTAGGTGCATGCAATAAGACTTACGTATCCCGTAAATATCTTGTTATTCTTGACAGTCATCGTTGATTAAACAAATCCGTGAAGCATTGCTCCAAGTCGTTTGTCGCAATGTGGGTAAATATTAGTTTAGTCTCAGTTATCGATAAGTTTACACACCGGCTCTTTGATATTTGCACATGGCAAGAATTCCCGGGGCCGCGTTAAGACGTCTAAAATAAATATACAAACATAACTAATTCTCCAATGATCTAATGGAAGTTAAACAATGGATAATAATAGCTGCTCACTCCTAAATTTATATATTTATTTTAATATCTATTTGATACATTTTTATGGGAGCTTACAAAGGATTTGTTATAATTATCGACACAGGATGTACATAATAGATAACTTATTATATTATCACTGTATGTAGCTGAACCCATGTACCGAATTTATTGTTTTCCCATCATTATTTTGATGAACAATTTTTGACGCTTTGTAAATGTTGTTTTTTAGTTACATAAGTTTAGTTATAAATGTAGATGTTTCCTTTTTAGTATTGTTTCTGTTCAATAAAAAATACACATACTGAAAAAAAACCGAAAATGAAACACAAGAAATGAGACAACAGACAAAAACAATTACTCGTTTTTAGGTACTTATAGCATTTTCCACTGAGAAATATTTGACTTTACCTGTTTGCAATTTGCTACAAACAAAACATTATTCAATGTTATCTTGATTGAAATGCTGAACTATAGGAATTTAATAAAATTTAACTTCATGAGCACGTCAGCCGATGTTTCCCTCGAGAAATATGTTGTAGTGATGTCTACGTGTCTGACTGAGCCCCGTTTGAGTGGGTGCGGTGGGACGAATGTGATATCACCTCGCCTTCGCCCTTCATTCATCGGTACCCAGGTCGAGCTTGTTTGCTGAGCCAATTTAGCTGTCATTTGTTTTCCTAGTAATAACAAAATTTGTCTTAGTACACAGAAAACAACGTCTTTCAGAATCATTGGACAATATTGTTTATTCCATAAAATGAATTGTTTACAATCTGAGGTGTGTATTATCTCATTTTTAGTGTTATAATCAAGATGTTCAAAAATATTTACAGCAAGGAAAATAAAGATACTTGTTTTCTTTTGTACGAAACAAAAGAAGATGGCGACGGCGATTACGATACGAATTGCAACTGAGTTATTCACTTATTTCCAAATCTACATAAAATTTTCGTTGACCGTTTCTTATTGAGCGGTGATGGAGAGTTTAGCTTCCCGTTTGTAATAGCTACAGCCTTGAGAGGCGTCAGCGCAGTGAGATGGAACCGTTAACGCATTATCTTCGCAATCAGTCTACGTTATATAAATACATGTACAGTTTTATGTACGTTGTCATTTAATTTACAATTCATTATATATTCATAATGTATTCCATTTAGATACGACACAGTAATTGTCAGTCTGTGTTACACAATTAAGTAAAAGCTCCATTTATGTTTCTAATGAGAGATTAAAAAAGACCAAGCGTGACTGTTACAATTAGCCAGGCGTTAATGAAAACCGACAGAATAGAAAAACGCACTTTACGTTCTGGGATCGTATAGGTAGGGCACTAATTAAACCACATCATTACTACAAAAATACTGTGATAAATTACAGTATTGAAAATATAAAGTACATCTAAACGCGATTCATAACATAAACGATCCGCGAAGGTCGTGTACTTTACAAACTTTTATTTAAAATATGGCCGATTAATACGATAACATTCATAAACCATACGTATGGTAAGTGTTAACGCTTTTGTTTATAATTTCACAGTTCGGCTGAAGTGTACATGATTACACGATTAGTAGCAGGCATCCCTATCTAACCGCGTAATGAACTTATTATGTTTAAAGCTTCGTTATCTAGGGCTTAATTTTTATCTGGAGTCGGATGCTTGTTATCATGCGTATTTATCTTAGTGATTAGCGAGCGAATCCCCATGACCCGGCTGCTTAATGGGACTAGTAAAAACCAATAAAGACCCCATAGGTACGCTGTAATAGCTCACGTCACGCCGTTACGACTGCTATGTTTGTGAAAACGCCATAAAGTAAATGGGCAGCAGTGTTAATGTATGGACACCATCCCCCGGACGTTCTTCTATACTGTTTTATGATTATGTTGGTAATTGATCCTGTTTGATGATTCACGCAGTGCTTTTCGAAGAACTCTGTGTCACAGGTTTGTTAAACGCACATTACATTATGTTAAGTACTGATATTAGTGGATTATTCCAATGTAAGCCATTCCTGGGATTGAAGTCGCAGCGCATATCATATTAGTAGCGCTCCGTGGGGATCGAACTCGACTTTTGACTTGGCAGTCCTATGGTCTGACCACTAGCCTATCACAGCTTCACAATCACAGAATCAAAATCTATATCTGTACAAGCTTTCCAAGTAACATATTTCTTTGTGTAACTAGGAGTGTCCGCACAGTGCAGCCGATGCGCAAGGCGGGCGCGGAGCTGCGCCGGTTCCTGTGGTACTCGCTGTACGCCTGGAGCTCCTCCATCCTGCTCACCCTCACCATGTACCTGTTCGACAAGTACCCCGTCTCCGACATCCTCGACGCCAATATTGGAGTTGGCATGTGCTGGTTTGGTACAAGTAAGTATTGCAATACAAACAACAGGCATTTATTTTGGTAGTACAATTTCATAATTTGATTTGATCGGATTTGGGGTATCGAGCTACGGGTAAATATATATGACGTGTGTTTACGAAAAAATGGTTTGTTGACCTTGCATACTTCTGCGAAGCATATTTAATGAAGTCGTGGTCTAAATTTATGTAAACCTAAATAATTATGCTTTTAGATGTTTAAAACTGTTCCTACTGATTTATTCCATAGATTTATTCTCATCATTTATCAAACTACAGTGAAGAGTTTTGGATGCTTTGGGACTGAATGACTCACGTCGATGATGAATATGTTGAATGTACAAAATATTATGAATATATCCTTCATAAGAATGTTCGGTTGTTGATAGATGTGAAATTTCGGTAAACGCCCGCGCGTTTAAAGTAAACTCTCGCTGGAGTTCTGCGTACAATAAAAATAATAAACACACCTATTTCGTCATTGGTTCCTACAACTAGAGAATTTTCACGAATTACATTTTTTATTCATTTCATACTTTGATATCTGTATTAGAAACAGTTCCCATGTATTGTTCAGGCCACGGTAACGGAAGTGTAAGTTTTTTTGCGGTGTACCGGCCTGCTGACGTAAACGGTATATTCAATTTTGTGACGCCTTCTCCAAGCCGTGCAAACACTGACAGACAAATAGGTTAATATACTGTAGACAGAATATAAGAAATTAATTTTCTAGCAACATCCTGTAACTTAAGAAAGTCCAAAATGAAATGTTTATTAATTTCCATGTTTGATAGAGTAAACAATAGAGCTTCGTCATCTGCCTGCGTAGAACATATTGATGAAATCTGTTGTTTATTAGGTACTGTGACATTGTTTAAGTAGTGTGGCACAAATATTAGCCCATGATTTAATAAGTTGTCTAGACGACGGTACGAGATAGCATCTCTATAAATTGGTCCACACTATCTGTCTAATTGACTAGTGTTTATATGAGTAGGAGTATTTTAGTTAACACGTGTTTGGTTTAAATATTTCAAGGTATTAATGAAATAAATATAGTTAAATGCAGTTGTCGTAGGTCTATAAAGCTGTCATATTAATTGGTATATAAATAATATTAATGCGTACGTAATCCAATAATATCCTACTCATATTATAAATGCAATAATTTGTAAGTATGGATGACTGGATGGTCTCTTTTAATGGATGAATTTTGATAAAATTTGGTATGGAGTTAGCTAACACTCTGGTTCTAACTCCGCACCTGATCTGGACTTTTAAACCGACTGCGTCCAAAGAAATTCACCGACGGAGTCGCGGGCTACAGCTGGAGTCTGTGTTAATATAATTAAATGCGGAAATTAGTTGTACGATAACTGTCAAGCGTTTAATGACCTTTACTTTAAACAGTTCTTGCAAACATTTACTTTTCTCGAGCGAGATGGTGGACTACACGGCGTAGAGCGTCTCTGTTCCGCCTACCACAGTTGTCTTTAAGAAGTAGTGGTAAGGTATATTACCAGAGTTGTAAGAATCAAAATAAAATACCATTCAACCCCAAGAGTTTGGTATTTTGGATGTAAAAAGTCCCTGATCATTCCGATCAACGTCGGTACCGATTTCTGACGTCATATAGTTCGTACAATAAACTAGCCAAGTCATTCCTGCATTGTCCACGGTATTTTTTGCCGCACTTCAACAGCTAGTCACTATTATTGTTTTAAGTGGTTTATCCCTCAACAGTTATTTATGCTTTAATCGATGTTGTATGGAAATATCAACAGCATGTAACCATCATTTATTGATTATAAATTAGCAATTTTGAGATTTTTTAAGATAGTTCGAATATAAACTAACTGAAAAAGTGGAAGTTTATATTCGAACTATCCTAAACTTCCCCTTTTACAGTTAGTTTAATAAATAAAGCCGAATTTTGAAATGTTCCGATTGCATACATTGATTTTGTTTTAACACACGTTATAAAACTATTTACCTAAAGTTCATAATCAGAACTGCTTTATTGCTTACTCGCCTTAATTTCTTTGACGTATAATATTAATATTTTTAGTTCAAAACACGCGAGCGGATTGGCCGCACTACATCTTCTTTGTGATACCGATGGGGCTTGTGACGTGCACGAACTTTGTGCTGTGGGTGCTGACAGCTCGGCACTGCGCACGCGTCAAGTCTGAGGTCCATCGGCTGCAGGCTGGCTCCGTGGGAGACCGCGCCAAGCGACGCTTCCGAGTCGACCAGGCTAAGTAAGTACCTTCAATATATTTTTTTTCTCCTCATTCACACAACGCCATCTAGTGTCAAGTTAAGCATACTTAGTAGCTTGTGTTATAAGTTGTAGACAAATTATTTATTTCTAAGACATACATACTATAGATAAATTACACCGAAACACAGAACAAATGATCGTGCTCATCCCACAAAAAATTGTCCTGGGTGGGAATCGAACCCACGACCTCGAGCAACTGGACAGTCGAATCAAAATGGACTAGAATTCGTATCAAACATGTATAAGATCAACAAGTAGGTTAAGTATCTATAAACTTGTTAGATTTTAATGTGCTCTTTCATGTAGAACATTAAAATCTAAAATCATGACACTAAAATTGTCATTTACCTAAATCAGATAATCTTGAACTAATTTAACAAGCGAAGATCTGTGAGGTTTTTTACTTGCTTTAATTAGTCTGTTCATCTAAGTACTAGAATATTTTCTATAAATAAAACGTAATTTAAAAGTAGACACAAATTCTTGAAATAAAAACAAATCGTAAAAGTCATTTAAAAATATTTAATCTAAGATTCTATTTTTATTAATAAGCGGTCAGAGTATTTTTACCCGCTGCTGATCACTTGGTGGTCAAGGAATTATTCACGAACTTTATTTTTAGCCCGAACATGTTCGATTAACAGAGATACTGTTTATTTTAGTTTTTACTAGTAAGCCCGATGTTATAATTTGTTGTGGATAACTTTATTGTAACGTATATAAATACAGAACAATTGCTTCCGTCGTATTTTTAGTTCTGACGAAACAACTTAAGCATTACATAAAAAGTAGATTACTTGATAACTCAAACGGAATTCTATTTTAAATTGCAATTAGACAATTAGTCGGCTAAATCTAGCTAGAGCTTTTGTACTCTGGGGCTTACCAAAGTAACTGTCACCTTTAAAAGTAGCAACTACCGTTGCAATTTTGGATGAAAACGGAGAACTGCACGGTTTAGCAGAGAGTCTCTCTTTCACAACTACTTTAAGAGGGATACGAACGTCTTCGAATAAATGTGTCAGCCCTTAAGTGTGTTTGTCATTGCCCTACGCATTACAACGTGGATTTTAATAAGGATGTTATGCGTATAAGTGTGATTAACAAGTCACTCCTACCTCTATTAATGAATGAAGTGGATGTCTGTTACGAGAATAATTACTCAAGCTTGTCGAGTAATAACATTAATGTTCTGTAGCATTGTGTAGGAATATGTTTATACGGTGTGAGTAATGGTAGCTTAGCTTTCCCTATTACTTTTAAAGCTTAACTATCTGAAGTATTTTTGAGAACTATCATCTTAAATTTGAATATGCGTAATGCAATAACGCTACTGGTTCAATTAGAAAGTAGTAAAAAATATACGATGATAATCCAACCATATGGATCTTATCTATTTAGGCGTATAGAAATACTAAATATGTTGAAAAACAATCCCACGAAAAGGTGTTTATGAGAACATAACAGATAAAGAAAATTGGTATCTTTAAAAACACAACAATAAAATCTGTTTTGTTGTCAATCCCGCGTTTATGCGAAAAAGTATTGAAAAGCTAAACAATTCTTTTGAACGATATTATTTTGTGTCGAAATATGAATTAGTGGAAACCGTAGCGTTATATTGTATTAGCCGTAGATTTACCATAATATATAAAAAGCTCCAGGGAACGCGTTTCATTACGGTCCGTCTATGGCATGTAACTAGTATCTATGAATAAACTAATTAGTCATATTTACATAATGTTGAATGAAATTGGCGTGTCCATCGACCTTATACGTTTGTAGTTCAAATATTGCGCTAGATAAAATATGTTTTGGTGTAAATTGTTCTGATAAGTATTATTTTTCCTCATCGGCCAACAGTCCCGTTTCGATTTCATCAAAGTTCATCTCCGACATTTCTAGATAAGAATATCTATGACGTGGTAAAAATGCTATGAACTACTGCTAATCCAGGTAGTGTCTGCATGGAATGGCTAAGAGTGGATTAGACAATCTTCATTAAACAGTAACCACTCACGAGTGTTTTTATTCGATTGTTGATTAAATAAAATTTATAATGAGCCGTAGATTTGAACCTTAGTAAACTTTTTGTCTTAAATCATATAATGAAGTTTTTAGCAAGTAATACGCTTTCAATTGACGTAATCTATGCGGATATCATTTGCGGTTTTTGTCGTTATTTGAACGCTCATTGTTATTAGCTTTAGCACCAATTAGCAGGAATATAGGTAGATTTATTTTTCATGGATTTCCCGAAGTACAGGCAAATATTATAAAAGTGCGGTGGGGAAATAATGTGTAATGTGTAATAATGAATAGGTGAATAAGTTCGCTATGAAATAAGGAAATGCGCCGGTTTGTACTACATATCGTTTACAGAGCAACTGGTTTAGTAACTAATAGGCTTTTACGTAGTATACGTTATGAAGTGTCAAGAAGTTACATCTGCATATTTTACAATCGTTTAATGATCATCTAAGATTTTTAATAGAATTTTCCTGTTCAGCTAAAATCCGGTGGGCGATGTTTAGTATCCATTAAATTAGATAATCGCTCTTTATCTTGCACTTATATTACATATTAGTTCATCCAAAGGTGCATTAATACCTCAATCACGATCTTCGTCACCTACCACCAAACGACTCATAAAATATTTATTATTTTTTTAATGAGTAGATCATTAACAGGGTGGTTTTATCATCACACCCGAATTACTGGCAGTCGTAACCATGACCTAACTTAGTAGGTAATTATCGCTTTATATTCAGTTCAGTAAGTTCAGGGCTACAGAGTCGGGACACAAGTATTGTATTCCTACCTCGTAAAAAGCTAAATAAGCAGGCTATAAACGTGGAACCTTTTTCGGAGTATGATATCAGCCTGTATATTACGAAGTCACCAGGAAGGTAACATTGTTGTATGCAAACTATTTGGTGGTAATGAGGAGTAAAAACTCTTTGTTGATCGCACTGGGAGGTTTCCACGTAAAAAAAATTAAGAAGATTTTTAGTGTGTAAAATCAGCATTATTATTATTCAATTAATCATAGTATTCAATAAATAATTAAGCTATTCTTTGGGGATAAAGAAATCGATGTTATCAACATCAAAGCATCAGGTAAAAACGTTTGTGGTTGCCTTATGACCACAAACGTTATAAAAACTTTGTTTAACAGCCCAAGCGGAGTGTCTTCCAAAGTTCAATGGAAGGTGCTAAGGATAAAATAAAAAAGTAGAAGTTCTATGAATAACAAAAGTCCTTGAACACTATAGGACTGACAATGCCCCTGATCACAATCATATCTTTTGAGACGAGGATAAATAGTAGCCTAAACACCAGAACTCTACCGAGAAATTACTGAACACCACAATAGTAGACAGTTTAAAACAATATTTGTAGTCATATTTTAGACGACAAACGTGGCTTATTCGCGATATACCTAATTCGTTTTTATTTTCTCTCGACATTTCGATCGAGATTTTGTAGTTCCAAAATCTGCATTTTCTTAACAAAAAATCAGTCTCTATCCGTACATATTTCTAAGTAGTATTGTATATATTTCCAGATACGTGTTGACGGGCAAGCTGTGGGTGGTGATGGGTGCTGGCTGGATCTCCGAGCTGCTATCAACCCTGGTCTCGCAGCCGTGGTGGCTGTGGACCATCATCGACCTCATCAACGAACTGCAGGGCGTCTTCATCTTCCTCATCCTAGTCATGAAACCTAAGCTTTATTATCTCGTACGGAAGAGGCTAGGTAAGTCCTTCATTCGTATTTTTGTTTTTCTTAGCGTAAAGGCCAAAGAAAAGATGGATGGATTGTATAAGGAACGATATAAATGAAAAAGGAGTATATAATAGTGTGACGTCTGATAGGGGAGAATGGAAGAAAAAAACATGTTGCACCGACCCCCAAGTAAAATGGGTTAAGTGCTGGATGATGATGATGAAAGGTTAACTTTTGTACTGTAACGGGCCGTGTTTTTAGGCGGCTGGGTTCCTATCATCATCTTTTAATGTAGGATGGTTGCTGCCATTTTAGTCTTACTATAAGGGTTGGTAATAGGTCTGCTAAACAAGGATTACACGTACCTAGTGCCTAATTACTTAGTCCAATCTTTCTTATTGTCTTGCTCGTTAACTTTGTTTGCGAAATAGTTAGTAGTTAGGCGGTAAATATCGAAGAAAACAAACTTAGTTCAATTCAAATCTTAGAAACACAGCAATTAGAATAGAAATCGCTTCATTAGGCGTATGTAACCAATGATAAGTACGTCCCAAGTGAAGACGAAATACGTCGTAAAGATAAGTAATTTCACAAAGTTGTGTTTTTCCTACACTTACCAATAAAATTATGGACATAAACAAATTATGGTTTATTTGTGCGTCGTGATTATTCAAGCACTTATCTGTCTTCGCGGTATTGATAGTCTCAAGAGGGGGCTAGAGTTCGATGAAATGATAAATTAATTTTATGACTGTTTTACGTTTTCACAATATTGTGTATAGAGATAATTTTATTGTTTTCAGGTTGTTCAAGGATACCGATCGATACAAGTATATACTAGTGATAATTTTTAAACGTTGTGTCTTGTTTAATTATCACGATTTCTATTAACTAGTGTACAACGCCACCGCCGACGTGGTTAGATGTTTAGACTGAACTGCTTAATTAACACACGATGCTAACATTCCAGCAAGATGAGCCATCTTGCGATGTTTCCGTATATGTTCTAGAATGTTATTGTTCTTACAGCTATGAGCACTCTACTCGCTGACATATGCCTTGCACCCACTCACTCAGTGTTAATTATAATTAAAACTTATTTCTCCCAATTTGAAATCCGATACTCTTTCTGTTAGATCTTAGGAGTAATCACGAATTACTTATAGCATATTTATTAACACTGAATTTAACTTTATATTCATTAGATCCCCGTCCAATGATGTATTAACCAAAATAAGTCTGTTAATTACAGTATTACTAGTCATACTTATAATTCGTGTTAAATATTCCATTAAAATTCGCTGAATGTTACGTAAAAGACTATTAAAGACAAAAAAAAAAACAAGAATAATGTTCTACTTGTAATGTAATGTGTTATAATGATGTTAATGTGAATGTTGGTGACTAATCCTTGTTATGTACTAATACGGCAGGGCTGGAGAAACCCGACGCTCAGAAGAATGGGGCGTCGTCGTCGGCGCGCACGTCCTCCACCTTCCTGTCTCGGGCGCTCAGCACCGACGAGAGAAACAACGCTCGCCTCTCCTTACAGAACAATATTAAGCAATCGTAATTTCTCATATTTACTCGATGCAAAAGAAAAGCAATTATCACTTTATTCAAACTTGTATGTCTTCTTGACGTTAAAGAAAAGCGATCGTCGTCATATAATATTTGTAAAAGATAAAGCAATCGTGGTTAAATTGCACAAACATGGTTACGCCATGTACCATATGTATAGCATGTATAGCTTATATTACCAGATTTTTCATTTTATTCAGTTTCCCAATGACTGCCTGTTACGAATTTTCGCTAGTGAAATTTGACGTTGGCAGTTTTTGATTCATAGTCATTTTGGTTCATAAAACAAATGACGATAATGAAGGATTATTATGATATAGGGGTGATTTAGTTTAGCCAGAAAGTGGTTATGGAAACTATTGAAATGACGTAACCCAACTAGAGAGGTTTGATTCGTATTGGAAAGTACTCGTATCCCAATGATTCTTACAATAAATGCGTTTCTTTCAATAGGGATGACGACACTTCTTTTTTAATGACCATCATATAGTTAAATGAATAATATTGGATACGTATTTTTTCTTTTGTAATCAAAAATTGAACAACAAAGTAGAGTCGTTTAAAGTAACGCGTGACGTCACTTTTTCGTACAAATTTTGCGAATGCGTTACGTCATAAGCCTCACGTACCTAAACTTTAAAGCATCTTTATCATTTTTTATTGTTTAAATAAAAGTAGTAATATTTTTTAACTATCTATCTGAAGCTCTAATTAGATTTATACTTTTCGTTCCCTGTCATCATCCCTATTTAAATCAGTATAAGTTTTCACCCGGCTTTGTTCTCGACACAATAACAGCTTCCTGATAGCATGTTTGTGTTCGCATCAATGTCATCTGTTCCCATTATAAATCATTACAAAATTTAATATTGGTCTAGTCATAGAGTAAGATAGTGGTATCATGCGTGGGAGCGACTGTTTTGAATGTATATTTATGTTAAGATCTTAGGTTCTGCGGTTTTTGTAATTTTTGGACCTGGAACTAGATGTATTTAAGTTAGGAATGAAAACCTCGTTGGGCTGTGTTAAATCTCAGTGTTGATTCTACAATTGGATAAGATGATAAGTTTAGGTTCATCAGCCGGACTACTGCCTCATAGAGTAAGATCGTTGTGGTCGTGGAAAGATGTCGACTCACTACATGATGTAAAGCGGCATCTTTCTTAAATGTTTTTAAACTTTCACGACTTGTACATGTTAATATACAACAAACGATTCTTATTCGCGATGTAATCCGATCGTTCATTTCTACCAACGTTTCGGCCGACTTGCACCGACCGTGGTCACGGGTGGACCCGTAAAGAGGAGTCGAATTACATCGCGAATAACACCCGTTTGTTGTCTAAAATACCTATGCAACAGTCTTACTTTAAGAGAAGGTGGTATGTCAAGAGATCCAAAGACCGCAGATTAGTGAATGACGTGAATGTTAGTGCCTTTTAGCAGAATGTGGCAAAAATGAGAATGCTAAGTAAGACTATCGGTAGATTTATAACTATTGCAAACTACGTTTCAACTGATTTACCTTAAAACATGTATTTTTTGTTACCGTGGATTATTCTTGTATGGAATTCTTTAGTATTACTAGGCATTTGTTACCTATAAGTATCGTACAATAGGATTTTATGATTTTAATTTAGTAAGTTACTATTAAATGTCATATTTTTAATTTAGTAGATACTGTGTAGCTTGAGATCACATTTGTATGTAAATCGCCTACTGTTCTTATTGATAAGTACTTAAAAACTCGAGTTTAGCTCATCTGATAAAGTACCTGGCTTGTTTGTAATGAAAACAAAGATTAAAAAATATACAAAAACAGATTATGTTTGGTTCAAATAGGTTATATTTGTGAAGGTCGAATAAAAAACCATTTCATTTTAGTGTAAAAAGTATCATGCTTTACCTATTATGTACCTAAGTAGTTTTATTATAATTTTAAAATTACAAAAGCAATCAAAGTATTAAAGTGTCGTGTAAAAAATAAGTTGCACAGGTAACTAATACCTGCATAATTTACTTAATTATTTACCTAAATGAATGGCACTCTCATTTATTAAGTCACTTGTTTTAAAACTTTTCTATTTCAGAACATTGTATTACACTTAATTATTAATTAAGCCTTTTGTGTAGCTACTTATTACGAATGTAAAATTAATTACCCACGATAGAAAAAAATGTTAACAAGGACAAAATGTGTTAATAATTAAATTCAAAATTGGATAAGAAAAAGACGGAAAAATAAAGCTTTCTTCATTCCATGTACGTTTTTTTATTTATTGAAATACCTTTTCATAAATATTATAGCAGCTTATAATTTAGAAGTTATGAAGGTCTACCACTACTTAAGTGGGCCTACCACCACTGCTTGAAGTACCTATCTTATTTTATAGCAGATGTGAAAGAAACGCCGCTCTATACCGACAGCTTCCCCAATTTGGCAATTTCTACATTTTGCTAATTTGCGTTTTTGTTGCATACTATAAACTGTACTTTTCTATTTTTAAAAGAGTAACTTATGGAGTTTCTTGCCAGTTGTCTCTGCCCTCCTTCCTTTTTCCTCCCAATGCGAATGACATTTTGGGATCGCGCAACTAGTCAGTAATGTTTTGAAAGTGCCAGAGAAGGCCTACTTGAATAAAAACTATTTGATTTTAAGGTGCGCTGTCCCGCTTCTACAACTGTCTAATAATAATAATTATCGATACTGTCGTTAGGCCCCCTGAGCTGATATTGATACTAGCTGTTCTAATTATATATCTAATTACGTGGATCTATTTTTAATGATGTTTAAGTAAGAATTTATAAATGTCAACTGGTCATGTGAGAATACGGGAACTATTTGGGTCAAACCAATATTTGTTTCCGATTCGGGGACCAAAGAGCTACGGAGTGTTATGATAATCTTGTATAAATAATAACCGTGTATAATTTATACTTAAGATATCATAAGTAATTAACCATACTTAGTTAGCAGAAATTTCGATAAATATTGAAAATAACATTAGGAAATTCATAGAAATACCTATATCTGATACGATATTCTTCTTAATGATATCTGGCCTTTTTTTATATACCTAGTCGTTGTGGTTAGGTCATTAAGACGCTACCGCGAATATTTTCATTTTAGATAGCTCCGCCCACTACGCCCCGCGCGCCCCGCGCGTCGCGCGCGTCGCGCAATCTATCGTCTTCACTCAATGTGTCAAATTTGAACTTCGCGCGAATCGCACACATCGAGGTCAGCGCGGGGTCAAAAGAACCGAACAGGGAAGATAAGGAGCCGCAACTTACATTTAATTTTTAATCGGATTTTTTTTTTTTGTATTTACAAAAAATACTTGTAATGAAAACTTAATATGATAAGTTGGACGTGCATGGTTGTATGTATGTATGTATGTGTGTGGTGTGTTGTGTGTGTGTGTTTGTGTATATCCTGAACGGCTGAGTCGATAGTTGTTTAGTTTTTTTTTGTTTGAAATGGGAATTAATCGGAAGTGTTCCTAGATTTATTTGGTGAATATCGGCCCAAGATGGCCGCCGCCACAAATGGCGAATAGCATATTTTTTTACAAAACCTTCAATATCGGTATCAAATGAAAGGACTTGATAAATTAAAAATCCAAGATAGCGCCCGCAAAAAATGCTGAATTGCGTTATTTCTTTTTATAGCTACCTCAATAATAATAAATTTTTAAACATATTTATTAAAACTGAAATATAAATAATAATGTAATGTTAAAAAATCGTTGCTGGAACGGCATCTAAAGCACATATTGTTTTTTCTGGCAGAATCCGTTCATTTGTAAACTTCTCCTAAAAGGCAATACAAGAAAAATAACACAACAAAGTCTCCATAGATTTTTTGTTGTTTTTGTTTTGTGTTTATGTTTACGTAGTAGCTACTTATTTAGTGATTTGTGCTAATATTTACAATAATATCTAATAACACTCATATTACTTACCTAGATAAAATATAGCCTATGTTACTCGTGGATAGGTAATGTAGTTTTGTAATGGTAAAATAATTTTTAGAATCGGTCCAGTAGTTGAGTTTCTCCATTATACAAATAAACAAAAATACAAAATTTTCCTCTTTATAATATTAGTGTAGATATACCAAAAGTTCTCGCCAAATGTAATAGTGGCTGGTCGCATCGCATCTAACTTCCGAGTACAACCTTGTTGTAGGTACCTATGTGGCCCACCATCACCCGCTGTTACCTCCCTGCCTAAAATGGTGTTTATGCAGCGACTCGAGCAATATCCAAAGCCACCATAAAGTTTGGCGAGATCTACCTATAGTTACAACTCTCCTACGAATGGTTATTGTTTACAACTACAAAAATATGTTATAGAACAACAATTTCACTAAAATTAACAAATTACATAACTACATACTAGTTGCATAGATAGGTAATGATGATTTTATTTTATTTACCTTGCCTTTTTTCACCTCCTGCATTTTTGGCACATTCTTTGAGGTGTTGTTTTCTTTTTTCTTTAAGAAACTATATTTTTTTTTAAGTTCTTGCCATTTTATATTATAAAACCTAAACCTAATTTAATAATATAACTATTACCTATAACGTCTAAGCCAACTAATATTTACACTTACAAAATATTTAAAACCTAAAATCATCACGTCACAAATGAATATACCTACGACCGGAGCGACAACATGCATAGGTCCGACCCCGAAGAGCCCAATCGCCCGACTGGCTCGTCTCCGTACATTATTGTGTATCAATCGCTAGCGCACGGGCATAAGGTTCAGAATTGCGTAGCGTCTACCATGATTGCGGCCGCTCAAAAAATCCAAAATCTTAAAACTTTATTTAAAAATGATTGGTAATAGTTATGGAAAAACTGTTCTGACAGAACCTTAATATTGATGTTACCAATGTATTAGAGTAATTTTGAAACATAAAGATCGTGTAACTTGCTTGTAAAATCAAAAATAGTACTTTTTTAGACGTGTTTTCGAAATTAATTATGATCGAGTAAAATTATCAGTATCGTGTTTTCGTTCTGGCAGAATCTAGATAAAGGTATCAATTTACCTATATCAAAATTTCAGATCCATTGGTATGCTGGTTGTCTTACAGTCTGCCATGGCAAATGGCAAATAAAATCGAGGTAGCGCCTTAAGAATTACTGTGAGTTTCTGAACAAACATATCTACGTTAAATATATAAAGTTGAAAGTACGACATAATCGCATCGATTACAGAGAATGGTAACAATGTAATGCGCAATATCTTAGTTAAAACGATTTAGTTAAGTTCCAGATGGTCCAAACCAGGACAAATGTAAGAATTCTGACAATTTTTGTCCATATATTAAAAGGTAAAAGGTTAAATTTCAATAAACATACAACAATAGTTATCTTTGTAATTATTTTATTGCTTTTATACTTTTTTGAATATTTTTCATCGAATTTCATTTATAATCTTTTCATATATTTTTTTGAATTTCAAAATTTCGTCATATCTAAACATTCAACATATATTTCTTTACTAAAGGTGACAATGTGTAAAATGATCTTAGGTATAATATTTAATACTTTTGTGATAGGCGATGTCTGTACGTTATTATTTATTTTAAAACAAATTGGTCCCACAGATCACTCTACCTTAATTGAATTCCATCATGCACAAAAGTACTTACATAACAATGTGATTTCGCGGTGTTATTTACAAATGGTACAATAAAAAACTAATCAGTACGTAGTGGTTTCAATACGTACACGTAAATGAAGAAATGTTTTTACATATAATGTACAGACTACTTATATATCTAAAATACATATCGACAATGAGCAATGGACATGCTGCATCGAGCCTTATGTTAAATAATTGTTTGTACCGAATAACATTAACAAATATCCGTTCTGATACCTACACTAAAGATTTTCATAAATAATAGCAATACTGATGACCACTATGCAATAAACTTCTAGGAATATAGTAGACAAACAATACTTATAAGTTAAATATGTTCTTACAGCGGTAATATTCTCGTAATTATTGTTATAATTAATCTTCACTAGCGAGGTTTTAAAGATACCAAATAATTAAGTAAGTATACACCTTTATCACATCAAAGTTAATAGAACTACAATTATCTTATTCTAAACCCTCTAAGTACCTAATAATATCGTTAGAAACAATGTTTCCAAAGCTATGGGTATTGTTTTAATGTGAAATAATAAATATTAGAACATTACAAAATGAAGTGCAAATTACTTAATTTGTTTTCACAGGATAAGGTTGTATGTACTGTATACAAATTGCTTAACGAAAAAAGAACATATCGATTCCTACAAGTAAACTCCTCGGTGATTCTTAAGCATCTACGGGCAAATCTACAAATGAACACGTTAATGGGACCTGTAATTTTGATAAATCAAAGGGACTCGAATCGAGAGCTGTCATTAACAACTCTAGGTACTCCTCGAACACATGACTGTAAGTCATCGGCCTCGCATCGCACATCAATGAACTTATCTAAGTGATAATATTAACGGCGTTATGAAGAGCAGGTCGATTCGAACAAGGTCGCATAGAATGGCATTAATGATTATAGTAGGATTGGAGCTGTTGCATTCAAGCGTGGTTACTGGGCTGCACGGTGATGGGTGCCGGGGTGCTGTGCGCGGCCGCCGACGACACGCGGCCCTTGGGGCTGCTCGGCCGCGAGTCCTCCGCCTCCGCCTCCGCGTCCCGCTCCGCCACCTCCTCCTCATCAATGATCGAGATGTCGCGGATAGACGGCCGGTGGGATCGACGCCAACCTGAACACAATTATCCTCATATGAATAATATTGTCTTAAGAACTTGAATATGCTACTAAAAAAAACGTAACAGGAAAACTGTTATAAAGCTAAGTGGCGTGTAGGTATGGTTCATTACAAACAAGGTTAAACAGTGAACACACGCGTCTGTCACTTATGTGTGAATAGTAAGATAAATAAGGTCGAAGTGTATCAGATAATTTTTCTGTTAATGAGTATTGAGCGTTAGTCAGTGTTTAATAGTCGTTAAAATGTCGAGGACAGTGCACGGTGTTTATGTAACAATAATAGTGACTGTTTTATATTGTGGTTTATGCAGTTGTTTACAATTTAACCAAGAAAATGTTGTCAACAAGAAGTATAACAATGAATTCGACGCGGAATCTTTTCAAGTGGTGGAACCTTTAGAAACAAACGAAAATGACGTCGAAGTTATTCCTGATGATGACGTGATCGTTTCAAATATTAAAAATGAGCAAGAACAGGAAAATAATAAAAATGCAGATCAAATGATAACACTACGGAAAAAACGGCAAGCGTATCAAGGTTATACGCAGCTGTATCCACAATTACCAACGGGAGCTCCGTATAATCCATATCAACCACAACCCAACTACAATCCGTCGGCACCAAACCCGTACTCACAAGGACCGCAGCCATGGAGTTCTACTAATCACACGTCGTTTGGTCCAGGTCACCCTCCACAGCAAGGTTACAATCCTAACACAGGTTTTAATCAAAATCAAGGAACTCATAATTATTCGCAACCGGGATACCCTGGATACCCTAACTACAACAACCAGCACGGAGCAGTTCCTCACAATAACCCGCCTTACAGCCCATCCACTAATCAATTTGGATCAGTGAACTCCACCTACCCACACAGTAATTACAATAGTTCATCGCATTACCCTTACAATCCATCGAATGGGAAGTATCCATCGTACAATCAGACTTCAAACTATCCGCATAATGCTGGTACCTATAGACCTCCGAATGCTTCATATACTGGTTACCCCTCCAGGCCTGGTGTGATGAACTCGTCGTACCCCCAATATCCAGGGGCAAGGCCGCCGTATCAGAATCAATATCCCCATAACCCCTATAATACAACTTCCCCCTCTAGGCCGAATCAGTGGCAACCAAATTACCCGGGATCGAACTATCCGACATCAAATAATAGCTACCATTCTAACATTCCTAACAGGAATTCGTCTTTTGGACAGTATCCTCATAACCCGTACTCTAATAATGCGTCACATTCAAGACCTAACCAATGGCAACCTAACTATCCGGGGTCGAATGGACAATACCCAACTAATACCAACATGAATCCTTATAACCCTTCACCAAATGCTCCAAGAAATTCTACCTTCGGGAACCCCAATCTCGCGCCATACGGTAACACTGCGCAAAATCAATACCAGCCCAACTACCCAGGTTCAAATGGTCAATACCCAAGCAATACCAACATGAACCCAGGTTATCCTCAACCCAATTCAAACTCTCCGCAGAATAACTTTTATTATCCTCAAGCAAACAATTCCGCGTATGATGACCCCCTAAAAGTTCCACCACACAAATTTGCTTATCATTAAAATGTTATCTTTGTCAAAATAGGCTAAAGTTTTTGTTTGAATGTGATTTTCAACTAATTGTAATGAACTAATAAATGATTTACCTTATAAATGTCGTAGAATTATTTTAGATTCTTACTTAATTACATAATATATTTTTTCGGTGTTTCCACTTCTATTTGTTACCTATTGTTAATTTGATAAAGATGCATTAAAATGTGTTTCTCTAACAGTTAAAAACAGCTACAAAACTAGCTACACTTTAACAATACCATGACAAAGATTAAATAAAATAAATACAACTGACACACATTTCAAGTTATGGGTAATAGAATAAGCAATAAGTACGGTACCTTCCAATACTGGTGGCTTAGTGGTTCTGGAGAGCAGCTTAGGTCCTGTCAACGTGATCACAATGGCGCCGATGGGAGCTGTGATGACAATGGACATGATGCAGACGGTGACTACAGTCTCCGCGTATCCCATCAACACTGGGTCGGGTTCCGCGCCGGTCATCTTCCGAACTTCATCCAAAGCAACTGGGCCTAGAGCAGCCTAGAGCAAAGAACACCATTCATATGTAAAAGAACTGTATCTATCTACGAGATATACTTGAAAATCTAATTTTACCTATTTCTTGAATAGATCAATCGATAATTGCCAGTTCATGTTGATTGTTAATTACTTTTTGGATTATCATATTTACTATTATAAAATCTATTTAATTGCCCACAAAGACTGCATATGTACACTTATGTTACACAAGAGGTCGCTGTGGCCCGGAGGGTATACACACTGGTTTAACGAGGACAAGGTTTAGCACCTGGCAAATACCAATCGCACATTTTCCTTGTCATTAGTACATTCTCATTTATTCCAAGACGAGAATCAATCGTAATTAATATTATAATGGTCTTTACTTCGCTATTACTCAATATGATATAAACTGCGTTGTGAATGTGTTAACTTGTATTTTGAAACAAATATTTAGCAGAAACGTCGTTAATTTTAAGCACCTAAAATGCTTATACTTCGGAAGACAGAGATTTGCAGCTATGCACATCGCACTCTTCCTGCATTCAATCATTGATTACACAAGGTTCTATAAACTGCCCATGAATGTATTTTACTTCTTTTTTTTTGGGAATGTTGGCTCACCTGTACTGTAGCTTTGGCCATCCAGGCGAGACCGACGAAGATCTTTTCCTTCATGTTGAGGTTGCTGCGAACAGCTGAAGCACTGGTAACCATCGCACGCAACACCGCGCACGCCACGAGAATGCCACCGCCGACCAGGACTAGGTGAGGAGCCAGATCTGCAATCTGAATATCATTTGGTGTTAATATGATGCCTTTCGCTATACAATCTGGAGCTTTTTCTAGAACTGGTTCGATACCAAGGTACTACAAATTACATATTTGGCTTGATAAACGAAGAACAAGTATACTATTTCATTATTTTCTGCAAGCTTTAATAAATTGGAATTAGGGTAGCTTGTCAAATAAAATACGTACGAAACTTATGCATAACTTCTTATTTTTGGAGTAATTAGGTCTACGTGCCAAAAAAAAATTAAATGTTAAAAATTTAAAGTTACATTGTTTACTTTACATTATATTATGCTTTTAGTGTAGTTTAGATCTGCTTGTCATTAATGAGAAATCATGTGTTTCATGAGCAGAATAATAGATTATATGGTTTTACAACATTTGTTGGCTTTCTACTTTTCTTTCCGGCAACGTTACGTGCGTTATATATTAAACATCTGTTTCTATTTACATAAAGACGCCAACTATGTGCCTGCAGAATAAATCGTTTTGAGATTTCTAGGAAAACATAGTATAGAATATTTTCACGATACTTGTAATTTGGTCTATATTTGATGCATACGAATGACAACGTATACTTTGAGGTTAATAAAATAATGTAATTCGGGACTTCTAACAGCATAAACATACCACAACTTGAGCACCAGTGACTGCGAAGAGCATAGGTTCGAAGAACATCCAGAAGATTTCAAAGGCCGTGGCAACAGGGTTGTCTTCCAGCTCCCAGCCGAGATCTGTCCAATTCTTACAAGCTACGAACGCGAACGCAATTACAGCCAACGGTCCTGGAATAAAATAATACCAAAAGTGACTTCTGTGACAAAAATAAATAAAAAAATATTGTTAAAACACCATCTCCGTATTTGCATCTATTGCGTTAGATGCGAATGGAAGAAAACACCATGGCTAAAAGCACGTGACAGAGACTTGTAAATATTTAAAAGTTAAAAATAAATCATGCGTATGCGGACACCCTTTTCCAATTCACATTGTTTCCTTGACTTTTATCGGTTGTCAACACAGTCATTGACTTATAACAAGCCATTGTTCTGGTGAAAGGCAAGCTATACACCGCGGAAAACAATCATCCGTGGTTATTGACTACAGTTTTTACAATTACTCGGTTAATAAGACCAACGTGCTCGTCTCTACGGCAGTACCTACATGTGTTTGTAAATTCTGCGGAATAATGAGTTGTGTTTTATATGCGGCGCGCTGCAGCTGTTGCTGTTGTGCCGGTGTTGTTGCTTGCTGAGATTGTGGGAAAATTTTATTCCGAATACTGGAGTTTGTTTTGATGTCAAATAATATGATATTTATTTTTGTAACAACATTATCAAATCGATTTCGTTTATTTTCCCAAAATTACTTATGAAATTAAAGAGCAAATGAAACTTGAATTTGACGATATCTGTATAATATTTTCCCAAAATAACTGATGGTATTAGAGAGCAATGGAAACTTGAATTAGACGATTTCTGTAGAATTCCATTTAGCTAATCTTAGACCACCCGGAACTCGTTGCCGGTGTGATGTTCGTGATTAAACAATTCCCGCTTAACTACAAGTAAAGAGCTAGAGCATAATTTAAAACGCCTGAAGTGGTGTAGGTTCTTACCAGCGCCTCCCCAGCCGATCTCCTCAGATCCCAGCACCATGCCGAGCCCGCCGGCCAGCAACAGCAGCACCCGCAGCGGCACCAAGAACGCGTCGTTACGCTCCGGCACGAACTTCACCAGGTATCCGCACACCACGCCCCAGGACTATACCGCCTATTATACTCAGAGGACCCTGGAAATTACATTAATAATTAGATTAGTAGATATTTTATCTCCAGACAAAAGAGAAGTCACAAGATTTAGCAAGTTTTACTAGTGATTGTTCAAAATTCCTTCTGATAAAAAGTTTGATGAATCTTTTTCCCATGTGCTTGTCAGACGTGGGCTTAGAGCATTAAACCATGCTCTAAGGACGTGGGTTACGAAAACAAAATTTCATGATTGGATCATGTTGCGGACCTTTTCTTTTGCAATAATGGGAGCATGGAAGTTTTATTCGAAAGGAAAAGTGTGTAGAATCTGTTTTAATATGTCTAACATATAAATCGCAATGAATATAAAGTTTTATTACTCCTATAATTAATTCTTAATTTATACGAGTAATAAATCTGCACTAATAAATTATTTACTATCGTAAACTAGGACAAAGTTTACACGCGTGTAAATATTAAGGCGTGGGCTCAATGTATTTTCGCAAACATTTTTGAACAAATCATAATTAAGTAACTTGCTAAACTTGAATGGACACGCTCATTGACGAAATAGAAGTATTAATTGAAAGCGGCGTTTTGTAATCATAACATATCAATTAGTCAATCAGCATATTAAATAAATAACTACGTGTGCATAATAAAACTTTCCGTTTTAATATTTACACTTCATAAAAGAGGATTTATATCAGAGGAGAAACTATGTTAGATTTGTCCAGTCAGGGTAAGCTAATTTTCTATTAAACTTTATTTCTAAGTAATCCAAGCAAATTATAAAATCCCAAAACAAAAAAGAACTAATAAACTCACTTGAATAACATTCATGGTAAGCGAAGCATTTGAGAACATGATAGATGAGACGATGCCAAAGATGGCGACACTGGCGGCATCGTCCACACCGGAGACGGCGAGCACGAGGGTCGGGATGCCCTTGGACACTCCGTAGCCCTTCTCCCGGAGACGGAACAGACACGGCACGATCACGGCAGGAGACACGGCGGCGATGATCGAAGATAGGAGGAAAGCTGGAATCCGTAAAAGTCAATGTAAATGATCGGCTTTCACCAAATACCATAAAACAAAAGAGTTTGCGATCTATTGTTAGTATTTTCTATAAGCTCCGATACTATTATACGTAGGCTTTCGTCGTGGTGGGTTAGAGGGAGATGATCATTATGAATGTGCTAAAAATCTTTTCACGAACTTTCAGCGAACATTAGGAAATCTGAGAAAAAGTGCACTTTAAGAGGATCGGCATAGGATTGGGATTCGAAAGTTAGTTTCCTAAAACGATTATTCATAGTTAATAGACTTCCGTTCTTGTTTATATAACACAAATTTTATTACACATGCCGTAGTAAACGTTTAACGACATAATTAAATTTTATGACAAACTGGTTGGCAAGACCATTACTTATCTTAACTTGCGAATTAGTCACAAAATATTGACAAAACAAACTGTCCTCTTAGATAAATGGCCTTTTCTACAAGCACTAAATAACTTTCCTTTGTAATAACTCTCTAGACTTTGACTTTTCACATATTTTACGATTCAATTAGCAGTACCACTTGCGGATAAAACATTTTACAAAGGAGACAGAGGTTTAAAAACTTTCACAATAAATTATTTCCAAGGTTTCAGTTTAGAAAAGTTAATGTTAGTTTACCCCAGTCCCAGGGCAGTCCGAGGAAGAAGTACGCCATGACGGCACAGAGCACGCACTCGAAGGTCCAGGGCACCAGAGCCAGCTTGATCACCGTGAAGAAGTACTTCTTCATCGCATTCGGGTCCAAGTCCAAACCAGCTCGCGTCAGGATTATTGTTAGCGCAATTTTTCTGGAATATTTGATAAAAAACGGTTAAAGTAAGGACATATAAAATGGAATATGCACATTATGTAATTTCGTTGAATTGGTATTACTTTATTTATATAGCTCAATGCGATTAAAATTGATTTTCAATACTGAAATTTGTGTAAAAATATATGTAGAAACTAAGTTGAATTGAGAAACCTCCTGATTTTGAACTGGTTTAATAAGATACATTAGTTAATTTTAACAAAAGGCTTTAATTTTTTTTACTGTTGGGCATCGGTTTCAGCAAAGAAAAAGTAAATGCCAAGTTACCTGATATACGAGGCGACGTGTTGATAGGTTTCGTCAAAGTTGACGAAACCAATGTTTTTCATAATGATTCCCACTATAAGCATTCCTATGAGGGCCGGTAACGTTGTGATCTTTAGCATGAGCCAGCCTCCGAAGTACGCGACGATGGTAAGGATGGCGAAGGAGAACAGCTGGCCGCCGGGCGCGGCCGTATCGCCCATTATGATCCATACCGTCACCCACACCAAAATTCCTAAACAATAATACGATATTACAGTGAATAGATTTATATACATATTCAACAGATGTGTATTGAGTACGCATATCGATCACCATGACAATTGAACCATGCTTGCCTGCCAAGAATTTAACAATGAAGGGCCTAATTTAAACGGCACATTGTTCTAAACATGTTTCATTCTACTTTAATTGAGCACAGGTATATTTTTACCAAAATATAAAATCAAACGTAAAGGCAGACTTGTTAACGTTTTAATATACTGTGTTAATGGCTCAAGTTTAATATATTCACATCGAAACAAACTTCAAAAGAATCCCTCGAAACGAATAATTATAGGTCGCAATGTCAATAAACGGTGCACAGGGCAGAGCGCTTTGATGCCGGTATAAATAAAAGAGAATCGATAACTTACCAATGATTAATACAGCGATGTTCTGTGCGAACTGGCGGTATGACGGGCATAGTGGATAAGGGCAGACCTTCTGCCAGTTTGGTGGTTCCCACGAGGGAATGCCGGAGTCCTCCGTATGACACTTTTGGCAACAGGCGTACCACCAAGATCTAAATGAAAATAATATATTAATTAAAAATAAATGATTTATTATGGCTCTAGCTTTGTTAAGAGTTCAAAAGACACTTCACATAATGTATTTGTATTCGAATTATGATATAACACCTCTAAATGTAGATTTAAAATAACCTTCAACTGAGCCAATTTAGAATGGATAATCTACTCGGTTTTGAGCAAAGACTCGTAATACTACTAAAGGCAAACAAACTTTTAACCTTTAGCTCTCATATTGAATGAATAAAAATTCCATTACCTACATTTTGTTCAACAAAAGCAAAGAAGAATTAAAATAATTTTGTATTTTAGAAAAGAAGGCAGAGATTAAGTAGTACAGTTGCTTGGATATAAGTTTGAACTTGGTGTAACTGAACCTGACATCTCGTGTTATCTGTATGTACATACATTTGGCTCATACCTGATGAGAATACGTAACGAGAAGCTAACCGTATTTATCCTGTAAGCACTCATCACTGAACAACTTAGAATCTAGATATCACTTCACTTATGGTTTACGAATTGTCGTGTAACTTATTGTCTCTCATTATTGACTGACATATAGGATTGACCTACATGTGGCGACCCAGTTTATCTTGGGCATTAACTTTTAGCAAAGTAACAGTTATTTTAAGTTCAGTTTAAAATCGATATGCAACTGTTCTGAATTCAAGTTATTTGATTAAATCTGAATGGAATGCATAACTTTCTACCACATTTTTGTTATTTTTTTGAAAAAGTTGGATTTTAAATTGCAGATTATAGAATTTTGAATTTTATTTACCTTTCGATGTATTCGCTTTGCTGTGATAGCGCCTTCTTCGAGTAGACGGAAGATGTCGTGGAGTATTTCTTAAATCTGCCCTCGATGTGTGCCTGTCGATCTGCGTATCAAACGGTAGTGTCAGAAATAATGCGAGACAGCCTGACGATCGATCAGAACGTGGGAATCACCCGCGAGTACAAGGCACCTGTCGTTTCTACATCGTATTCCAATTATCAGTAAACTAACCTGACCTTGTAATTGCTTTCATTGTTGTTTATAGTAGAAAAGGCATTAAAGTACATGGAATTTGTAACAAGGTCTCTAAATATTCCACAGATCTGGGTTATATCGGTTCCAGTGGCTTGTCGTTCCCTTGGATTGATTTCCTAATAATTATTTCGGAGATTTCAAATATGATTGTAGCCAATGTAGGTACTGACATTTTTTTGCATGGTTTAACGGTGCTTAGATTGAAAGATGGATATTGAAGTAAGTTAAATGCTAAAGGAAAGTTACCCCAAGAGGAGTCCATGTCTGCTGCCATGGCATTGTGAAGGTTGCTTTTGCGGCGCGAAGGCCCTTCTGCTTTTGCTGATATGCTTCCATTCCTGTTGATATTAATAAACATTGATATTTACATGATTCAGACTTAAAGTAGTATGTATGGTAATTTATTTATTTTTATGCAAATCGAGTATTTGTTGTATGGATAGCGACATTTTTTTGAATAACCGGTTTGACACACATGTAGCTAAAATAGTGGAGTAAAAAAACCAGTGTACCCGTGTGTGTGCGAAGTGTAGTTTAAAACTTGTCGTTAAGACACTTGGCTACTTAGTAACCAGTTGAAGTCAATCACGATCCGTTATAAAATGAGGATTCTTGATGTTATCTTCGCTAGTCAGTGTTAAGTTTTGGCGCCAGACAACAAGTTAAAAACTGATTTATGATCTTGCCCCACCACAAGAATTCAAAATTATTATGAGTCCTGTTAATATAGATGATAAAGCTTAGAAGAGCTTGGTTGAAAAGTTGCGTTTATTTAACTTTAGTACCTATGGCTCTTAAAAATAAAAGTTACACTTTGAAGTCTTCGAAAAAGGAGACTAATGTTCTACTTTGCCTTAGGAAGGGATTGATATAAACATCAAAAAAGGCTCTTAAAGCTTTTATATTTTCAAAAAAAAATTGACATCGTGGGATTTAAATTATACGCCATTGTATTTTGTGCAGCGAAATAAGAAAAAAGTAATATATTATGCTCGCTTATCCTTGTTGCCACAGACGTTTTTCTTGGAATCGGGGATCCGTAGAAACTTGAAATTTCAAGACGCCTTATGAGCTCTCTAACGATGAGAACTCAATTGATGCTTTTATTTTTGAAATAGGTATTTATTTTTGTAAAAAAAACTATCTTTTAAGTAGCAATAAACTCATTCCTCGTTCAAATTTATGTAAACATATAAAAGCCATTTAGTATCTCCTTTGAATATTAATGAGCAGTGTGTTTTACAGTCCCACTCCCTAAATCACGTGTCACGGGTCTGTGAGCAACATGTACACATCTATATGTATCAGTGTGTTTCACCTTGACAAATAATCTGTAATAATAGAGCGATTACTCATAGCCACATAGGTACACACTTGACTTTAGCGAGGTTTTTATACGACTTCACGCAACCTTTTTGCTTTAATTAACATTCGTCGCAGGATCACGTGCTTTTCAGTCTTAAATATGCAAAAACACTTCACAATTATTAACTTACGTACCTATTATTACATAATTATTCTCAACACGTGTAGTAGTGTAGTCTTACAGCTGACTAATTAGGCTTTGAAAATATTCCACGTTTTTAATAAAATTGAAAGTACTGATCAATTTTCGATTTCTTGCCTATTAAATAAATATGAAAGCGGTGGCTATTATTTTAATATAAATAATGTGTGCAGAGTGCACGCAATTGTTTATAAAGCGTTTCAAACGCAATTACTTCATGTATTATTCTGAAGGTTGATCGAAATCCTAATTTTATTTACTTATTTTGTTTACATGATTTCAGTAAGTAAATCCTTATAGATTGATGTAGGAGTATTTGCTGTATATTTTAAAATATCTTGTCGGTAGTACTGAGGTCCAATATTGATGTTGTTTGGTAGATATTTACCTGCGGATTTAAATCGACGCACGCATTTTAATTTTACAAACGCGGTACACGTGTGCTTCTGATAAAGGTTCCATAACCTCAAACGTAACAGGTGTTTTGTTTTACATTAAACATTTAACAACATATGTTAAAATATAATAATAGAAGATTGAAGATATAAGACGATTCAGATTAAGAAGTATGTCGAGTTACTAAGGTAGTCTTAAAAAGAAATAACAAAGTCAAAAAGCTTTTCAATTCCGATACGGTTAAGTGATTATAAAAAAATAGTAATTGGCATTATAAACAAACATGCAATGCAATCATAAATGTTATCTTAATAAGGAAAAGGTAACCAAACAAGTGTTATAACAATTATGAATTGATATTCATAACCTGCGACAACTCGGGCCGTTGCATTACGTCTCTACTGAAACACACCTTGAGGTTAGCTTACAACTGCATACATGTTACGTCCCGCGGCGCCAGCACTCAATAACAAATGCGATGTTCGTTAACTTGAAATATAGAGGGCGTATATAATTGGTTTGGTCGTACATACGATACGGGTGGTCAATATTCTGCACGATGTACACGAAATGTGTCACCTCAAGCCACGTGTAAGCGTGACGTGTGATACAGAAATTAAACAGTGTACTATATCGTAAACGTATTGTTTAAATAATCCATGGCGCAAGGTGAGTTCACGGCAAAGGCTTTATCGGCGGCATGTTACGCGCGGTGCAGTGGGTCAATGTTTAGTCACTTAATTGTAACACTCGATCGAGTAAAACTTTGCACTTGAAATGAGCAATAGCGAACCTTGATAAAACGTGATGTAATACGTGATAACCGAATCTAGAGTAAATTATTAAAATTGTAGAGGAAACCGAACTATGCTAACCGATAACGTTTTGTTAGTGAAAATATTTTTGTAAAACACAGAATCTGAGTGTTTAAGTCATATTTATTGCGTGTTTACTTCGAAATAATTTTTTTCTTTTCTCATTACAGTTACATTTATTTATAAAGGGACTGTCATTGAATGATTGGCCGTCACGAATGTCATGATAGTTTTAATTATCATTAATTAGTAGACAGTTTTATAACAAAAAATGTACCTCAACGAATTATTTATTTTTTGTTATCTACAACTGGTTGTGATAATTTTATGTAAACCACATTTCAATGCAAGTTACTGATAGGAAAAGGGTTTTTGAAAACCATTCATGGTTTACAATGTCACAGTTTTTAATAGATAAAATGAATAGGAATTGGAACCAAACTGCCATTGTGTGGTTACAAGATAATGGCGGTCTCATGATGACCGTCCTCTCTGGGGAGTCATTCCGATGTCCATATATGAGTGTAACGCGTCGGTACTGCAGTCTGTCATGTTACCATGACGTGGTTGTCCGCCAACATGTCAAGCAATCTTTATACGATGGATTGTTGATAGTAAATGTGGGTCATATAACTAGAAATATACGTCCACGGCGACCTTAGCCATGGCTTCGATTTTAAATAGCGTGTGTAAAAGAAAAATAAATTATAGATGTAGACAGTTTCACTGTTCACTGCCGTCACCTTCATGTAAACAGCTTGGATCAACATGATGTAAAGTTTTCAGTGAAACTTTATTCAGGTGTTGGGTGTACACAATACGGTGAGAATATTTAATGTTCCATCAGAGTGTTGACGACAACGTTCACCACGGACTGTATTGCCCGTAACGTGTGACTAACTTGATAAGCTGAAGTGTAAGCGAGATTTTCATGTAATGGCCAGGGGTGGCAAGTCAATGATACTAATTATATTATCAACAATTACTACACTTTTACACATTCGTTTGGGACATTTTAGATTTAAATTACACCTCAATTTTAATCATAATTTAAATTTCTTTTGTTTAAATGTTAATTAACACTTTTTTGACTTTAAATAAATTAAAAGTAGTAAATAATAATTAAACACTTTTCAATACATTTTGATATGTGGGGATTAGTAAATATTTAAACTTACCAGTGACGGTTGAGTGCGTCTGTTTCTAGTGATGAATCTGACGGTAGGTAGCTGTCGTAGTGACAACTCAAGCTGCTGTGAGACATCCTACATGGTACTCAGAGAGTCTTATTCACTATAACTAGATTAGCGGGCGAATTTGTAGACTGGTTTACGCGGGGGCATGCCGCTCGGCTCAGCACGCTCCACACCTATGCCGCGGCGAATGTGCATCTTATAAGAGAAGGTTCGGCTGCGAACGAGTCGGCCGCCGCGCCTCACCCCGGGCACGTGACTGCCTCTGTGCGTTCAGTTTCGCCGGCCGGCTGGCCGGTCATTGGCCGACGTGCAAAAATTTTCCTAAAGTACAACCGTAGGCCCACTGCCATAAAAATGCGTTGAGAACTATTGCACGGGGCGCAGACTCGGTGATGAGTGACTAAATGAGCCCGAGGCGTCGCGGCCGTGTTTATACTATTCATTTCAAACAACGCTCGTATAACAGCGGCGCCCGCGCCGCCCGCACAGCCCGCCACCTCCGATTCTTCCGCACGCATCGATACAATGTGTGCAATCGCGATTAAAAACAGCCGAGTGATTTGTTCCATGTGGTTTTATATGTCGTCTGTTAACGATAACTACATACGTATGTGATGAATACTCGGAACTAACGTGGGTACATAAACTGCACGGCTGTCTAATTACCAACTACGGTTCGCATCTACAAATGAAGGTTCTTGTAGTTGATTAATTACGATATATCCAACTGTACCATTATAATGTCTACATATGTATAAATGAAGCATAGAAATGTAACTTGATTAGTGTTTGAAAGAATAATTAATTAAATCCGTCGATAAGGATTAATGAGCATATATCAAGTTGTAAATTTTACCTTTAACGAATTCTGCTAAAAGTTGTGTCGAACATTAATTTTAAGTGTGAGCTATTTCTTGCGTTTACTAATTAGAATAAAAATCCCTCTGTAAATATAAACCATGACAAATTTTTGACTGAAACAAATCACTCGAGTACTTCTTGAATCGAAACCTTTTGTTACACGCGTCTGTTTCTCAATCGGAATATTGTAAGCATGACATCTTATAATATTCAATGTCTTCAATACCTTCAGCCGTAGTGCCGTAAACACTACGGTAATTGTTTAAATTGTTCAAAATTGTCGAAACGTTGTGCATAATAGAACCGAGTCATATGTACAGTATGTACATACATAATTATGTATAGAAATAAAGGATATTATGTAAAGTGGACTTCATCAATTTCTATGGTTGACAACGCATAACCGCACAATGTAAATACCAGCAATAACATCAAGAGTTGACATCAGCATAGATATTCAGACCATGTGGTCTCGTGTTCACTGCACTTGTATTACATAAATTACTTCGGGTTGCAAATTAACACACCTTTACTCTCTAATAAAATAATAAAATTCTGTTCCATATTTCTCAAACCTAAAATGAGCTGTTCTTAAAAAACAATTTTGTTTCTTTTTACAAAAAATTCCAACCAGTTATGGTTTAAGTTTATAATTATTAGGTTTGTCCTACGTAATTTCGTTTCAGCGATGGAACAATTAATATAATGTAATAGTGTTTACATGTATTTTATCTATAAGGAAATTTGTATGAATATCCTGATATACGGAAACAGACGACCAGAGATAACACGAGGAAACGCTTCCATGAAACTATGTGACTAAACAAAAGCTTGTAGTTTGTTTAAAAGTATGATATGACTGACCACGGCGTGACCTATTGCTTGTCAAAAACCCCTTTAAAGCGCATAAAAGTTAATGGAAAATTCTATTAACAATCCCCACAAATTTCCATTATTTACCCCCAACTTATGGTTTACTTAATTTAAACGCTAAACAATAATTCAATCTGTTCTTTTGTCTGTTTATCCTTGTACATTGTTATATTATTATAACAAAATAAATGTGTTTAAGTGTAATATGTGCTATTTATATATTCTATTGTGGTCTGAAATATTACGTGTAGTTGTAGGCTGTAGCGGAAATTGATAAAATGGAAAAACATGTGTGGTCATAACAACTCGCAACCACATGATATCTTAAAATATTTTTTTCTTTTTTTGTAGAAAGCAAGTAATGAGAACAACATGAAGAGAGAACTTAAGGGACCCCCCATAAGTTAAATTATGCTGGTCGATTAGATATTAAGGAGGTATTATCATGTTTCAACTTTCAGTCGGTAACATGGCGTTTCAATTTAAAACCTTGAATAAATTAATTATTGCACAAGAAAACTACAATGTCGATGATTGATTGTTTAAAGACACGATAAATTAAAACCCATCTGTCGAAAAACATCTCGATTTTAAAGAAAATTGTTTTTATAAGTAACTGATTTGGTTTTGCATATATTTGGCGAGCAATGAACTTGTCTCTCACATGTTTCTAATTTGTTATTGGTCATTACTGGGGCATTATGTATCGGTCACAGCAATGATCTCTTACTAGCGTGAGTACTACTACAGTTACGACTTAGGAAGACAAATTACCAGTTATTAATATTGTTTTTGACAGAAAATTGACGTAACTGTTAGTACTCTACGCTCGTATTGTTAGTAAAGATTTCCGCGTTTTCTGTTTCTATTAAATGCCTAATAAACATCGTTTCATTTTTATGTGAGCTTCGTAGTATTTCCTCAAATAAGACGTTTTGCAGCAGAATATAATTAATTCGTAATGATTGATTACGTACGATTAATTGAAAAGGTGTTTTTGGAGTGCAGAATAATATCCATAATTTATTCACGTTCTCGTAATAATTGCAAAGGCGTTAATGAAAAGGTCTTATGTTAATTTATTGTGTTTTCGCCTGCGGTATATATCTGAAGGAGCGAACTTGGTAGTCACTTGGCTGGTTGCGTCGACAACTTGAACAGGCGTTCGAGGTTCGACGTTAAAAGAGCATTTATTGCAGCTTTATAAAGTGAAAAGGCATTTACTTCATTTATAATTGTTATTACATGATGAATCACGAGAAGAAATAACATGAACAACTTATTCTGCTTTTTAGTTAAAGATAACGTTATTATTGTACCTCAAAGAAAAAAATATTTTAATTGATCCTGTACATCGATTTGAATTGAATTACGTTCTAAAAGTGGTGATATTTAAAAGTAGCGCCGAGTAAGTATGTTTTTATAATCCTTTCAAAGCGGGATATACAACTTTTGGCTGCAACTGTAAATGGCATATTTAACGGTATTTCTAATTATTTTTGGAGTGTACAAAATTTTTCATGTACCTTTATAGCTCAACTACAGGTAATGTTTTTTTACCTAAAATTACAGAAAAATAGATTTAATTAATGAAACTGAAAATACGTTTACATCATTAAATATGGTAATCATGCCAATAACACGCTCCGTACACACTAAAAAACAAATATGCTTTATTTATCTTTACATTTCACGAAAATTAAAATTGAAAATTCAGCATGTTTTTACATATAATTAACATTGAAAATTCAGTTTATTAAACCGATGCATGCCATTCAAAACTGTCCGCTAACAACATAATCTAAAAATAAACTCGATAACGGGACCACACAAAAATGTAATTGCTGTAACATTTAATTGAGAGTCGAAGCACGTGATGCTTGATACGCCTATCTATCATATTATTGCAATACAATATTGTTTGGACGCCAGTCATGTGATACCTACATACGTCTTGGAAGCGGCCAATGGACATGACCTCTATTATCCCCTCCAACAGCTGTTACTGAGAGACAACAAAGGGATATGTTATGAGTCAGCAGGGTTCTCCAATGGCTGGACACGATCTATGCCTTTCACAAACAACAGTCACGTGATGGGTGTAAGACTGTACTACTTATACAGATGTGAGTACCGAGGGGTACGGCGGGCACTTTAGTGAAAGGTGAACAGTTCGCTGTAAGAGCCACTTGGAGTACGACACTTGTACCGAGAACTTAAGTAATTAAATACCACTAAATATTTTGCCATAAACGCTCCTACTTATGACGGGTTTACTCTTCCCAAATAGCTTGTAAGATAAGCAAACGTGTCGCGTTTATTTTAAGATAAAAAAAATATTTTACATTTTTTCAATTAAATAATAAATCGCTTTGGAATATAGTTGTGTTTAACACAAAGAACGTGTATTACCGAGCGATTAGAATAAGCACGTTCGTAAGAATATTAGGTCAAGAGTAAAAGACTTCAACGATCGCAAATGTTAATACGCATTTGACGTTATTTTTAGCATAATGTTTTGAAACTCTAAACGTGATTAAATTTTAATTTGAAAATATTTATATTTAATAATATTTAGGTGTTAATGTGTGCTACTTTTTTAGAGCTAAGGATATTTCTTTTTTGGTTAATGGTCGATATTTTATATTCAGTACAAATTGATGGTAATTATTAAATAACTTAGATGCCATTATCATACTTTATTGGCAGAAATAAAGCAATTATAAATGTTTTACGAAAACAAGTTTTATTATTCCAAGTGTTTTCAAAAATTTTACGATATTTAAGTATTGTTCTTAACAGACGTATTATGGCGTATAAATATAATATAAATATTGGATTAAGCTTAGTTATACTGATTATACTATGGTATAATGTTATAGATGTACAGACATTTAAAGGCGCGACCGTTGGTAGAATAATCCGATAGCTTATTTCTGATGTGACATATTCCCCATATCAGAAAATTTAGTTAATTCATTAAATTTATGGAGAGAAACTATTAGATTCTAACATAGACAAATATTCTTTTACTATTCTCTCAACTGACGTTGCTCCCAAGCTCTTAGTATAGTAAAATACTCGTTACAGCGTTTTATTATAAGTTTCGCCAGTAAAGTTACCATTTATATTCAATAAAATAATCGAAATACACTTACGATGGCTAATACCGTACTAGAAAGCTGTATTAAAAACGTGTATAACTTGATATTTTGCTAAAAATAACTTTACTCTTAAGAATTCGCCATAAAGTTTTGTGCAAACTAATTACTTTGGCGTACGGCGCCTCGGGGGTTTCTGCGAAACCGATAAAAATCAGTCATAAAATCTTATAAGTAATTATTCGGTAACATCAAGTAACCCAAGCATATAATACTACCTGTTACCCAAGACTTCACCAGCGCAAATGTCAGATATAGCTGCAGAACATTACTCCTCTCTAACGCGGTCGGTTAAAAAGTAGCCCATGTATTAATCCAGAGTGTCAACTAACTCTATAACAAATTTCATCAAAATTGATCCAGCTGTTTTAGCGTGAAAGAGTAATAAGCATCCATCCATCCACCAACACAAACTTTCGCATTTAAAATATTTGTAGGATAACTTTAGAATTGGGTAATTAATGATCTTTTGACGGAGAAAAAAAACCTCATGTCACACTTTTGCTCTACATTTGGAGCAGAGCATCCAATTCCCAGGTAACTGAGGGCAGGTTTTGCGAAGTTATTTTGGTCCACTTGTTATTTGGTAGTCAAGCGTTCGCACCAAAAAAAGATGTTAAGTATTTTAATCTCCACTCAGACGCGTTAAGTCAACGCTAGTCATTACTTAGTTTCGACTTCAGTAAGATCAAGGTTTTAGACTCCTGAGAATTTATTTAAATTAACAGTTTAAACGGAATAATTTAAGTACCTATCCACTAACAGTGATTTCAAATGTTGAGTAACATAAATAAAACCACTTCAGTATATCTTTCATTAACAACAGTCAACGCCATCTATCCATCGTTTATAGTAAACTATTAAGTTTTACTCACTACTCGAGTCAAGTAGGTACTAAAGACAGCACTCAAAGCGTTGTAAGTTACGTTGTGTTTAGTAGTACTGGACTAAAGTTACAGGTGGCGCTGTCTACCGTTTAACTTAACTAAGTTGGTGGTAGAGTCACGTTTAGAAGATTTAATTTATGTGTCATTAGTCGTACATAATTCATAAATACATTTATTAACTAATACTTTATGAATGTTTTGTAGATAATAATAAATTATAGACGAATAAATTTATCGATTTGTTTTAGAATGAGCTCTATAAAATATTATGGTGGGATTTACAATTACGCTAATATATTTTTAAAATCTTAAAATTACAAATATTTATGTTAAAATATTGAGAATTGATAATATTGGTAAACTAGACTATTTAGTTAAGCGTGAATTCTTAACTTGTACTTAACAAATAGTTTCATGACTTGTGTTTGACAACAATCTGATAAGTTAATAATGTATCAAATTAAACTGTAGCTAGGCTGGGTATAATATTATATTTTAGCGATTTAAAAAAAACTACAGCACATCTTAGTTTACAGGTAGAGACAAACTGATCCCACTTACTCAAAATATACAACTCGTTATGATATATTCAAAGTCTAAGGGCGCATTTCACTGGTACTTCAACTATCACTTATAAGTTAATCCCGATTCTCACGTTCAAGTGTATGTATTCGATACCTTGAATTTTCACTACACAACTTCATAATGAAGTTGCATAATAAAATTGCAAGAGTTCTTCACTCAGTAAGTATAATGCATGTTAAATATTATCCCAATGACACCTATAACGCCACCATTGATTCTTATTATGTAAATAAATCGTGGATAACATTTTCTGTTCAGTGTTTCGTGCTTGAACAATGTTTGTTTGTAAAGAGGGAAATTAACGTTAATTATGTCTTTACCATACAAAATGTATCAGCCACGACAATAGCAGTAACTTATTTTTTATGGTAGACACCTTAAGGCAACAAATGTTTGAATGACTTCATAAACGTCAGCTAAAGGTTTTGGTTTGTATCCTAAGAAGAATAAAACAATATTGGAAGTATTAAGAGATACAATATTGTAAGAAACAAAGGTACTAAGTAAGCCTCTATTCAGCAGTTTTCTTTGCACTTTCACACACAAGAATTACTTCAGTTTTTCATGTAATTTATGGACTCTTACTATTTTAGGCTATTCCAGACGAAGTTTGATGCTTCACTTTCCAATTATTTATAATCAATAACTCTTCAGCTTTAACTCATTTGACTATTTTTTGCGTCACTATTTTCTTTTAATGACAATACGAGGTGTAACAGCAAGAGAAAATTGAGTTATGCATGAATAATTCAATTAGTGCTTGTAAAAACTTAAAAAGTATCAGACATACCTGTCAAATTGATTATTCGAGGGTAAATTTTCTCTATCCTTGCTGGACTCGTCGGCCATGATGGAGACTTTCCTCTTTCCGTCTAGGTTGGGCAGAGACACTCGCGGGTTGATGGCAGGCGGGGCTTGCACTGGTGGCGCGGCTGGCGGCGCTTGCGCAGGCGCGGGCCGGGGATCACCGCCGACGCTCGGCTGGTTGTTCAAATCGCTCAAGTCGAAGGGATATTCCTTTATCGCAGTCATTCGGATGCTCGTTTTACGAACCTGGAAGTAATGAAAAGAAAGGTTTTAAACTAAGTTATAGTTGAAATGTCATTTCAGTGAAGAGTGCACGTTAAGGAAGGTTTAGAAAGAAAGCATGCTAAAAATATTTGTGCAAATATTTACCAATGGATAACGTGAATGCAACATTATTAAGATAAATGGAAAACATAGAATTAATACAAAATTAAATTTAATCTACATTTTTATTACAGGTTTCTTGAATTAGAATGTCGATCGTAGAAGTATTTGTAAATAAGTAGTAGTAGCATTACTATTTAAGGTAGGTACTGATTGTTTGCAATTTGATAACTGGTTTGTTGCTTACTAAAACTTTTTTTGAAATTACTGACTAAATTTATTAGGTGTTGGTTACACTTAATAACCTGATCTAGTCTTTTGTAAATATCGAAATGCTATGATTGGGTTAAATTTGATTTGGTTTTTATTTTCTTTTTATAAAAAAAATTTCATCTTTTAACTGTGATAAAAACACAAATGTTCTTTTATAATCCTGAACAATTATCACTTAATCGTTTATCACTAACGACTCACGACCGATGATAAAAATCCAAATAAGTAATTAACTGAAATTGAGTTATGCACACACCCTATATATGGCGCCGGTATATCCACATGATAACAATAACAATCTAAGTTTTTGTAAACTTTAGAAAGCGCGCAAAAATCGTGTGAAAAGCTGCGCCCGCGTCGGTCAGTGTCTGTCGGTGGACTGAACTATCGCAACTAGCGTTTCAGCTTCAGTGTGTCAGCAAATAAGCCTCCGCCAACTTAGCACATAAGTTCTAAGTGATGACGGCTTATGTCTTGTGAGGACGCACAACAGCCATGTTAATAACTTGTCTTATGATTAACACACTTATGTGCTGTCGCTGTTGCTATTGTTTTATTATATTACGCTGATCTGTTCCCCAATTAGTTGTAATTCGTCGAGACAGTGCACACAGTGCATGCGTCGAAGCTGTCTCACAATAGGATTTATAAAAACGAAATTGTGTTGAGGACACTCAGTCTGAAAATATTTTGCCGCATTGTAAGACCATATTAGTGTTTTAATTTGTTATGTTTTTGCAAAAGTCTGTCTAAGGAATTCTTCTTACACTTCATTGACGTAAGCATCGGTGGCGTTAGAAAGGTGTTTCAGCTAGCTTGTTTAAAATTTAAGTTCATAAACTTGCGGTGTGAATAAAATAGTAGTATCAATAATCGTATCACTTAAGCTAATAATGAAAACAATAGAAATACCTCCATTTCTCAGGAAATTCCCACTATCAAGTATAAAAAAAAGATTAATGATATTTAAAAGTTCATTTATCACGTTTACTCATTGTTTTAATTTATTTAGACCGCTATGACGTAAGTGAAGCAACTTGCTGTAAACAAACGTGTTCAACTGATTTATTTAAACTTTTTATACCTATCTTATATTTTCACTTTGTAAATGCTACGAGAAGTATGTACTTAATTAAGTAGCAAAAACTTTAATAGGCTCCTGCAGTTTCGACCTGCAGCTACCGTGAGGTTGGGCCTGCGGGTGGCAGGGAGAGCACCCTGTCACCCGATCAGGCCAAGAAAAAAACGGACGCGTTTTCCTGAGCGTCCGTTCTTATGGGTAGTAAGGGGTAGGCTCTTTACGAGAAGGAGAGAGAGAGTTAGAGAAGGAGTCCAGCAGGACTGACACTTGCCGCGCAGAAGATGCGCGAGCGATCCCGCGACTCTGGCTTTGGCAATAGGAAGGGCCCGAGGTATAATATAAATCCGACATATCGCGCCGCCGCGCCGTGCCCGAGGCGCGGGTTGAAGTCATTAGAGTTTACAAATAATTCCTCGAAAATCACAATTCATAATTAAAATGAAAATTGTAAAAATTATGTAATTTCAATCCTAGATTTTTAGTTTTCACATCCGAAAAGTATTGTAATATATCATAATTGAAATCTCAGGATTTGTCCTTAATACAATGATAAATACATGTCAAAATATCACGAAGGTCTGTAATGTTGGTACGTGACCTTGTTGGAATAGGCAACATTGCTGAAAGAACGTATCTCCCTTATCAATAACGCATGTCATACATCATAAATTATTATCTAAATCTCTAGTAGAAATCACAGCTGATCTGATAGAGCCATCATCATGGAATATTTACTCTAGTTCTTAGATAAACGATTACGTTCTTAAAGTTAATCTTAGATCTAGAGAATAGATTTTGAGATACGCTCTGAAGCAATCAATCATCGTATGTTAATATGTAGGCTTTATTGATATAAACAGATAATAGTATTGACCTTCCTGCTTTGATAAGATTTTGATTCTGATAGGTTTTTCTAGTTGCAAAGTCCAGTCGTGTAGATTTTAGAGAATTTATCTGTATCAGGCTTTTTTGTTTGGTTTCTTACTGAATTGAGAAGTACCTATTTCAAATCAATTTAGAAACATAAATTATAATACATTAAATATGAAACACAACACTCGCATTTTTTGGGAAAGGCGTGTATAAAGTTGATTTGTGGCAAATGATAGGTTACTCCTTAAAGCTGACAATTAACAGATGCACTTAATGAGCTTGCCCTTCGGCGCTTATTGCAAACGCCGGGAAGTCATCCAAGCTGCACGACATTATGTTAATGAATATAATCACGTTTGCTAAGTCCTGCGTTCCAATCACGGTGGGTTTGGAATCAAAGAACAGTTGCCGGTGTTAAGCAAACAATAACAGTCTAGCGCAAACATCTGTATTTAATTTAATTCATCTGTATTTGCCAACTGTCACATGGACGATAACATGGAAATATTTTTACTGTATGTAGTTTTACAACTCGCATGTATTACGATTTACTAATCCATGCACATTCTTCATTATAATCATAATATAAAATCATGTAAACGGTTACACAACAGCTATGAGATGACACGTTGTTAACTCGATTAAGTAATGTCATTTTATTTGAATCGAGACGTGTTTATTATTTGGGTGAGTGTGTCTTAAGCTAATTCTCGTATAGGCAGCGGTCGCGGGTGTCAGGAGCGGCGTTTATTTGCTTAAGTGGTCTCATCACAATCACATGATGCCTCACGACGGGCCGACCACGAGTTTCCAATCATGTTCATAAGAACGTATGCGACGCCACGCGCTCGCGTAACGCTTATCGCTCCAAAACAATTAAACGGATTGCTCACCCAATCATCGACCTGACGTATGTGATCTTAATTAAAAGGTAAAGGACAATGGCCTTTGTGGACTAGTCATGAGGCATGCTTGGCCCTTGTGACGCTGTAGGTCACCGAGGCCAAGTATTCAGTTTATTTTTTATGAATATCGTTTATGAGTTTCCTGAGTTGAATACAAATTGTAAAAGAAGTTGACATATTTTTCCGTGTCATTGACGGATGTAGGCAACAGCATGAAACGAATTTATAAGCGTCCAGTTTTTTTGTGTATAAACACAGATTTTTTATCAGCATCTCTGACTGGTCATGAGCCTGGCACCTGTGACATACTCACCACTCAAGGATTATTCTCGAGGATACTTCATGTCATAATCTTGTTTTTCTATTTTTTAATCATATCAATGTAGGTCAAAACAAAGGATGTTATATATAGAATGATAATGTTTTGAGATCGCGCTCTGAATACGAGTAAGTAGTAAAATATTATTCTGAAAAGTGGACGTGTACCCGCATTTTGCACCTCGTCATCACATAAGCAGACAAAGTAATGGGATTGTGAACAACATTACTATGAATAAAGACAAAGGCGTTTTTTTTTCGCTAATAGCTCATTAAAAGAGCAGTAAATTTATATTATTGTAGTTATTCTTTCAAATGAAACACGAGTCGTTAGTAATATACACGACGTAAGGAATGTTTAGACTTTGTTTAAATTAAAGTTAATTTGTGAACGTCGTACAAGTTTCACATTTTACCCAATTTGTATGGCGTTTGTAACATTAGAAACACGGATATGTTGTCTCTGCATATTTTTAAAGATTTTTGATTTGCTTTTTACATTTTGTCTTGTCCACATTCATAATTAATGCAGAATCTAGATTATGTAGAATGCACAAATAGTTAAGCAAAACAACGTCTTGTAGATCACAATTTAATTAGGAATTGCTTTAACTACATTGCCTTTTTCATTTCAGTAGCTCAATTATCTAAAAAGTCTTTACGTAATACTGGAAAGTTATCTTTTTCTCCATTTGTCGCGTCGACGATCGCCATTTGAAAGAATGCAGTACTTTCTAACAGACGTCTATTGAAAAGGAATTCATAACGATTGTTGGATGTTAAGTAACCAATTCATTAGTATAGTGTTAATGCTAACACGGTGGCTGTAATCTCTTTCATGTGACACAAGGACATCAATAAGAGTACGAATGTGTTTACCTAACCATCAATATGTTTAGCACGGCACAGGCTTGAGGGCAACGACTAACTCCGCAGCCACGACTCACACTCAAGTGATTATCACAACTACAAAGTCATATTTAAACAACAATATAATATATACGACAAATAAACAATAGGAATATCCCGTTACTATTGATTGTTCATTAAAATAGATTAACGTTAAAGTGAAAAGACAATACTCACCGGTTATACTTAGATTGTAGTAAGTGTTGGTCAAATCTATTAGTTTTAATCGTATTTGCGCAATACAGATAATCTTTTAAACATATATGAATGGTGGCAGAGTACAAACAAACGAGGCTCTACATCATTATATATCGCATAAACAAATCGATACCGCACATTTTACTAATTAGTCGATAATTAATAAACGAATTAATCGTTGATTAGAATCACGTTGCAAATGAGTTTTAAAACATTTATTTAATTTAATCTATTTCAAATGTGGAAAGCGGAAAAGTTAAGGCGAAAATAATGATATTACGATGTGATTTTGGTAATTTCTAGAGCAATTTGAGTGTGTCATGTTTGTCAAGGGATTCATTTGTAGTCGTTATAATTGTTTAATAATAAAAGATACTTTGTTATTGGGGAGGCCATTGAATGGGAGTCAGGATAATGATGAGTTATGCGTATCACACGTAGCAATCAGAAACACAGTCATGTTTCTAATAACGTAGCGGCCCCGGTGACGACATTGTAGTGTTAAATTTTATACACTAAAGCAATTATGTTCATTAATTCTTAATTATTTTGTAATCAATGTTTTTATTACTCTATTTTGTTCTAATATACTCGAGTTTTATTAATGTATAAATAGGACGTACGATAGCTTCACGTTTAACTGAACTAATAAATATGTATTCTATAAAAATAAATATTGAACAACACTTATTGTAAGGTATTTTTGTAGCGTACACAATAGGAATTTTATATTTTTCCCTAGATGGAACCATCAATAATAATGTATTTCTTTGGGGAAAACAGAAAAAATATATTGGTCGCGTATTTTGATTAAATGTTCGGAGTACCGAGCTTGATCGAGTACATATTACGTATCTGAACTATGTTTTTTTTATATCTTGAAAAACAGAAAACGAATGCTACAATAAATAAATATATTTAATAGTTATTGTATTGGATATTAAGTTTGAATTTTATTCTACAGTGTCCCTCATTCTATTAAAAAACAGATTGCCTTTTACGGAATCTGTCCCTTTGAACACTGTGAGCGTAATAGATGGCACCTATTAATAAAAATGTAGGAGTCACTTCAAAGCTAATGGAAAACGTTGTGATAATACAGAATGCTATCGGGAGTCACAATGGGGTCACTTCAGCGAGCCTGCTGTGTCGGGTTCCAATAGGAATGTAATAAACGTCCCTTATCTAGTATAATATTTAAAACTAAAATTTCGTAATCTTAAGTAAAATTAAAATGATAAAATGTAGTTTAAAATTTCACTAGAACGTACCAGTGTTAGGTCAAAAACTTTCATTATTTCTCTCTCGTACGTTATAGAAAACATGTGACGTTAATTCCTCAGAATCTATCTTCAAGTCAGAAGGCATTCATCAGTATTCTTAACAGTTATAGTCATATTTTATTTTTATGAATCCGCCAACAATAAACAGCGCATTTCTATACAAAAGACCTCGAGACGTTTCTTATTACACCTAACAATTGAAAAAATATTGCGAATAAAGTAAACATTGGGCTGTGATCGCCTGCTATTGTCTCCTCATTAGTAAATTATTGTTTGCAACAACAAAAATATGTGTAATTGACATAACAATACAATGATATACCTTCTCAATAATTTCAATGAACTCGCGTTAAACTTATTAACTGTTTTTGGATGTCATCGCTTCCTATGATTCACAAAACAAACATGCCACAATCAACAAATTAATTAAAATCATTTAGAGACACTATAATACATAAAGCGGTACTGACCATGTTGCTGTGGTTGATAATTTCACTGTCACTGGGCCAAACTATGCTACTACGAGTATACTATTCAATGGCTCTAAATATTGATAGCGTTTGATAAATAACAATTAATAGAGCATGGGTATTGCTATGAGGACGGTGGCTCGCGTCCTGTCGATTAGGTATGTCATGCCACTACTACGCGATGACACCGCAACCAACCCGCTTGGGCGCTGCATCGCCTCGCCTGCTCCCATCCATGTCAATTGGATCACAATCACCATTAAATAACGAACAGTTCCAACAATACAAATTCACAATCAAGTGTCAACCACGTATTTTGCAACACTGAATATCTTTATTTGTTCACTATATTTACATTTGTGTAAAACTTATTATTATGTTTTTAACTATTAGGAATGGGGTCGAGGTAACTCCTTCCTACGGACACACAAATTCAAATACCAACATTACATATTGAAACTATGCGCTCGTCTCGCGCACATGAATAATCGGGGAACATTGGGATCAATTAAGACACAATTACGCTGAGACATAGAACTCAATTATACAATATAAACGTATAAGGCCAATGATGAAAAGACGAGCCAACGAATAGAAATGCGATCACTTGTACACGTAATTAAATCAGCTCTTATGATTTTCTAACAATGATTTGTTGTGTTAATAGCTGTGAACTTCTAGTGAATTGTATGGTTCGGAACAATTATGAGAATAGAACACAACTTCGTACTTTTCCTTTGTGATTAATATTCTTATTCCGTTTAGAGATACGTAACTTCGCTTGCGTGACGGTCACTCTCCCAAGGCAATATCAATTATAAATATGACTGATTATTGAAAGGGTTTCAGATCATTATGCTGATTTATGCTTCCGTGAAAATATCTATAGTTCTTTACATCTTAAGCGAAACCAGTCAGCTAACGCTTTTCCTACTAGGTACTGTAGATTCAAAATACAATTTTACTTCACCTCCCGTACATTATTTGTGCGACACGAAATCCCTGCGATAATTCAGTAAGTTTCGAATCGCAAACCAGTCCAGATTAGTGGTAACGTATGAACACACCAACGCACGGACTTAATCCTTGGGAACTTATTGACTATTGTAGAACTGTGCTATTGTAGGGAACCATTACGTCACAGAATAACGTCAAACTAAATAAAAGCGCAATAGATACCAAGATTTCAAATAGCTTTTTTTTTTAACGTCATCTCATCTCAAATTAAGCATAATAAAGTAGCTTGTGTTCTGAGTACTAGATCACTTATAAACATACTTATATATTACTGAATACATATAAAAAATATTTCAGAAAAATTGCGCGCAGACAGAACAAATGATTCTGCTCATTACACAAACATTTGCCCTGGGTGGGGATCGAACCCACCGAACTCTGGTATAGCAGTCAGAGCCACTAAACACTAGACCAACAGGCCTGGCTAGTTAATGAAAGTTGCAATTTTGTTCATGAATATTCAAGTGAAACTATAGGTAGGATTGTTTCGATGAAGTAATCAACAGTTAATTTATTATCAGTCGTGATGCGTGACTCTACTTCGAAATAGGTAGTAGCGGGAACATCCGCTAGCCGCAGCTGTGTCATTTGCATGTACCTACGATGGAGAGGTGTTAAAAGTGTATTTCTTTATAAAACAAGCAACCAGACGTAAGACGTATACAAACTGCCTGTTGCCCGCGATTTAGCTCGCGAATAAAAATTAGGGCTGAAAAATAAATTTTGGGCGATTCTCAGACCTACTGAATTCATATACAAAATTTCAAGAGAATCGGTCCAGCCATTTCGGAGAAGGACATGAAAATTTCATATATTAGATGTAAATACTAACAAATTGATAAAATTACAAACACTTGACTGCACGGAAGGCCGAATGGTATAATGTCACCACGCCATTGACTACTGTACGCGACGTGTCGCGGGTTTGATCCCCGCATTTGTGTAATCATTAATTGTTCTTTCTTTAAATTGCGTCATATCATTAATGAATGAATTGTAACGTCACCGTCATTATTGATCAGATTTTTCGATAACGCAAAAGAAATTGATAAACATATTATCTTTTTTAAGAATCGGTACCTAATTACCCGGTACAAAGCAGCTAAACAATGAAATTAAGCAATATTTACCGATTAACAATAATTATTGATATTTTATACAGATATCAAGTGATTAATTAACTCGTGTAATCTAGAGAGGATATGCTATATATAGATACAATTATTGAGCATTTTTATAAACGATTGGAATCGTAAATGGGTATTATGTTTTTGACTGCCAGACTTTTCTTTAGATAAGTATACAATTCAATCATTCACACGATAATCTATTTTGTTACGCGTTTTTAATTACAGACAGTTATCTAAAGCTCCGTAATCGTAAAAAACTTAGTTATCGTCACAATATAGAATGTTAAGCTTCCTTTATTCTTAATATTTTGTTTGAATACTTAAGACATGGCGACGAATGTCCAAATAATAATGATTCGTAATTTTGTAATTGCGGTCAAAAATATTACTTTGGGAAAACCACTACTATCAAACATCAAAGTTTACTAGCTTTAAAAAGATATTTAGTTTTCTTCCATTAAGTAAGTATTCTTGTGTCAACACCTAGCAAGCTTACTCTAGAATGTATTTATTCCATTTTGAATCCTATCTCTGAAACGTTAAGGTAGTTATTCCTATGTGGGTGATACGTGTCTACTTTGGCCGAATAAATATGAAGGAAAGCCTAAACAGATAAAGTAAAATAAATGCTAATATAATAAAAAGGATTAAAGAGACTTTACGGAATATGTTTTAATACTCTTTATACATATCTTGATTAGATATGCGCATTGCGTGCCCACAAATAAAATAATATTTACTTATATAATTACAGTCCAAGTTTTATGGCTAGTCGGTAAGATGATAAGAAACGATTCTCATAAGACTCGCTCATGTGATATGCATTAAAAAAGGAATTTCGAAAACTTTCCATATTGGAATGATGATTATTTCTTTTTAACGTCCTTTATGTTGTTTAATGATTAATATTGGTAATGTATTTTTTATTTCGTCCTGCAAACACTAATTGACAAAAGTATAGTGAATGAAGCTTGCGCGTGACGTCACTTTTTCGTATAAATTTTGCGAATCCGTTACGTCATAAGCCCCTTCTCCCAAACTTTAAAGCAGTTTATCTTTTTCTATTTTTTTTTCTATTTTCTCTTCGTCCGACTACTTAGATTTTTACATTTTGTACTTTGTCATCATCCCTATATTAGGGTAGATAGATATGTAGACCTTTTTTGTCCGAAATAGTCAGTTAATAACTGTTATTATTGCCAAAATAGGTTAAATGTGTAAAAAAGGGTAACCTCTGTTAGAAGATTTAAAGGTACAAAACAAAGGCCGTTGCATTTCAAGGGTTTTGGGATATTTACAGACGCAAAAAGTTATATGATCAAATTTCAGCTAGGAACATAAAAAAATGGAGTATGAGAACTTGGACCGCACACCCACAATAATGTCTTAAGGTTTAGTGCGCATCACACTATTTGATATCACACTGAAAAGGATATTGTGTACGAGCTTTATTGAAAATGGGATTTAATAAAAAAAAATCAGTGGGAACTTTATAGAGGTCTTAAGCTTTGTTTAATTAAACTAGTAACAGGGCTGGGTAAAAAAGAATGAGAAAAAATAACAGTGATTTACTCGAATTTATCTTTGAGTACTACAGCAGTGCACAAATTTGTTTTATTTGTATTGTTTTTAAACGTAATAATTTAATTTGTATTTGTGATCAAAACACTCTAATAAGTATATTCAATTGTATAATATTTGTAAAGTTAAAACTAAACTATTTATAATTACATACAAATGCTTAAAAAATGACATAAAAAAATTTCATCCGCGTTATTGCCGTCCGAGAGTGTGCCCAAAAGGCTGGCGGCATTGCCAAGTTGGATAGCAATGCTTATCCTCTGTGCGAGGTATAGGCCGTAATTACTCTAATTGGTGAAGAACCGTTGTTATTTTCAAACAAAAAACACTTTTAAATATATTTTCAACTAAAACCAAGAACAGTTGCAAATCGGCCTGTCAATCACATTTTTTGCAGGTCTCCTAAACAGCCTATTTGTAAAAAAAACTTCGTTCTCATTGTACGAAGAACTTTTAGTATTGTGTATAAACATAAGTTTTAAGATCACGTACGTTTTATCTGAATTGCATCTACTGGTCAAGGGTAGGTACTGGTCATGCGCGTTTTTATCTCAATGATGTGTGCAAAAAAACGTGAAAGTTGTTGAATGGGTCTAGAAATACAAAAATGTTTTATTTTATTCGTGGTTCTCATTTCATAATAAGTACTAGTAAATGTAGCTGGCACATTAGAATATCTTAAATTCGAATGACTGCAAAATATAACATTGTTATAAAAAAAAATTGTAAGGATTTTTTTAATACAAACTAATTTAAATTTACTTATTACTGTAAGAAATATAAAGGTGCATCGAACAGTGGTTTTAATAAAGTTAATCCTGAAGTGAAGTTTAAGTTTTCATAAACAACCTGTCGTTATGATTAATTTTATATAAATCTATGACAAATGCTTAAGGAACATTGCTATGGCTAACTGTATTGTTTCTACTTTTTCTCACAATAAAATAAATGACTATAGCATGCGTAGTTTCAATAAATTAATCCAAATCAGACAAAATCATAGCCAATTATTAAAAAGAATTCAACTGTCTAACAATGTTTTAAATTGTCATCATTCAAATAATTTTAAATTTAGAATGCGAAGTAGTTGTTTTAAAGTTAAATTACATTTGCATGTAAACAATTTAGCGGCAGTGTTGCGTTTTATTGTTTGTGCAGATGGAAATGTCGTTATATCGATTTGGAAACTAATACCACAATACGAACGCTGTTCTAACTTTTATTTCTGTTTCGAAATCATATGACATAATCATTTAATGATTAAGTTTAAGTAATTTATTCACATAAAAAGCTTTTTAAACAATTAAAGCATTTGAACACAACAAATAAACAATATATGTAGGTGTTACGTACCGAAGACGCGTCTACGCGTATATTTTGGCTATGCACATGGTTGACCACCGTTCTACTACAACTCCAAAATAATAATGTAAGATCTAAATGATTTACTACATAACGTCAAATCGCAAATTACTTCACAGATACATGCAATAATGAATAGGCACAATGAATGTTAGATCCGAGCGAGTTGATAACCATGTTATCACGCGACGCTGTCAGGTAATCGCTGACGCGATCCCCGAATCACGGGAGCATACCTTCAGCGGTAGGGTAAGGACGGAGGAGTTCAGCGCGGGTGTGGACGCAGGCGGACTGCCGCGCCGGCGGCGGCGGCGGCGGCACAGCGGCGGCTCTCGCCACTCAGCTGACTACGTGCGTGCTCGCCCCGACTAAGGGCACTCGACGATAATTCACCTCTGCGTATTTCTCACTCGCCGCCCTTCGCTTCTAGGGATCACGATCGAGCAATACTCCCAAACCACGCACGTCAACGAACACAAAAAATGATTATAATTAACGTCACTACATGAGTACATATAAAGGATTGTCTTTGTTTCACTTATTACCACAGTAGTGTTAATTCAATTCTGTCACGAGATTCTGACCACTTGGTACCCGGAAAAACAAGTTAAAAACGTAGGAGCTTGGGCGCAACTGTTGCATTTCCACGTCTACCAAGAGTTTTATATAGAACTCACGTAAACAATAGAGACGAGGCATTAAAACCGTTGCGTTAGCGTGTTATGGAAAATGATGATTATATTATTTACATAGTAGAAGTATAATTTTCAAGTAGTCCGTGGGCTATGGATAATGGACCGTTTGAGTTATCCAACGATGATTGTTATTACTCGACAGCGACTTGCAGGAATGTAAGTGCATCATTTTTGTAAGCTGTATGACGTTCAGACATTGTGTTCCCTATTTACATGTATTAACTTCGCTTGTATCTACGAGCGTGCATATTATATGTAAATATATTTGATACGTTTACCATAATCTCGTCTTGTGATATTGCGACGGTACATTAAGATGTCGAATAACAAGCGCCGTCCTTGTCGTTTGAACATATGAAATTCCCCGAGCGAGAGCCAAATGAAATTACTAAGTATTCATGAAATATTAAACTCACACTCAAATATTAATAGGGACTAATAAACGACCTTTTAGTAGAATGTTTGAGATCTGATCATTAACGAAATGTAATATTTGTTGCCATTTAGATTCCCTTTGAAATTTCGTACATTGAATTATTTAATTTGGAAAGAATAATTGTAATATGTAGGTAGTATGTTTATGAAAGTTCAGGGCCAATTAGATGGTTTCAAAGTTAGGCTGTCACGTAATGATGACTGTGGATTTGTGGTACTTGGCGCATAAATAATCTAGATACGAAGATTATAGGTAGTAATTGTAGTGTAAAATAATGAATGTTTGTTAAACAAACAAGTAATAAATAAAAATAATAATGTTAAAATCATTTATGAGTTTCACGATGCTTTACACACTCATATACCGGTTGAAATAGCACCCCTCTTTATGCTTCGGGAGGAAAACTGCAATAACTATGTCTATCTGACTACCTAAGGAAGTTATAAATAAAGATTACAATTTTTTTGTAAAACATTACATAAATCGTGTTTATGATACTTATGAAATACTTTTAAACACTGTGTCCTTTGTGAAGATATAAGAATAAATTGATTTTACGTTCAGGTCTAATACAATGTATGAGGAATGTTATGAAATGCTTCTATAATTTACGGGCTAAGCATTATAGCCATGGTGATGAAGGAAGGCAGGTATTGAGAAAAAATTGTCACGCTTTATCATAGTAAAATGCTAATAAAAATAAGATTTTCTTAGAGAAACTATTGTATTAATTGTGAAATTACATTATCAGGGTTTAGACCACGACATTGTATAGTACTGGAACCCGCGACTCCGGAATCGCAGGTTTGAGTCATTAAGGTTTCAATATTTTCATTTTGTTAAATAAATAAACTGAAAAATTTGGCAATTAGGCAGTAATGAAAAAAAAAATAAAAAAAAAATAGGCAATTACTGCCTAATTGCCAAATTTTTCAGTTTTTATGAGCCCACCGGTCTATAAACAAATGTTTACAAATATACGAGTACCTTGAGTCAATGTCGAGTTAAGTACGCTATTAGAAATATATACATGTGGTAACCAATTAATGCCAGTTTTATAGTCATCACATTATTTAGGTTCGTATTCTAGTTGCTGTGTGTCGAGGCTGTCCACTATTTTCAATTTATGGTTAGTTTCCTCTAACTCATAATCTTGCATCTTTATTTATAGGCTTTGACGGGACTTGAATATTATAGTAACTACAATGCTTGTAGCAGTGTCTAGGTCATGAAAAAAATATAGAGACTCATTGAAACGGTCTGCGAAGGACAAGTGTACCCCACTTGTCTATAAGTAGGTTGTATAAATACAACACTCGAAGAAAGACCTTCAAAATACGCTCCTGAATGTCAATATTACTAACGAAGTCAAACAAAATGAATAAACGTTTGCTATTTTATTTAAACAGGAAAATGAAGCAATTAACGCAAATAAAAAGCATTGGAAAGAAAATCTTCGGCTTTATCTCGTAATCAAATGGTAATCGCGTTTATAAATAGGTTTATGATTTAAAAATAAAGTGATTTACTCAATGTTCATCGTTTATGATATCATTGAAACCGCAGTGCTACTGTCCCAAGCATACGAAACAACACACCTAGATGAGTATAACTCTTATACATACGTAGCCAGTGACAAATAATTTCGATTAGATAATAGGTATATGCACGCATAGAAACTTCGATAGCTCGATTGAGGAGTAAGCCTGAAGCAATCAAGTGATCACATGATGTCAACCAGTTTAATAATATGTAAAGCGGTACAAGGAAAATTAAGGCATCACGTGCAAACTTCAAGTGAAACAATTGGGTTTAGTTGTCTCTATCAAGTCATATCTAGCCGTTTAAAATAAATAATGTTCTTATTTTGAACCAATGTACGAGGTTAACGTTGTACTTTAAAGAAAAAAATGTTTATACTAGTAGTTTCCTTGTTGAGCTTTTTGGCAAAGAAGATTTGACAATCTATGTATGGATGATGTTCTAAGGACTGCCCAGATTGAAGACTTTTCCTTGGTTTCTGGAAGGCTGATCAAAAGAGTCTACTGTCAAATCAACTGTATTTGGTTGACCATAAAGCTTACAACCAATCACAGAGTTTAACACGAGATTCGATCTGTCGATTCACTTTTTGTTTTAATTAGAGTTTAAAAAACCATAGGGTACTTAATTTACCTCAGCAACAACTTATAATTGGAAGCGCGTTAAATCCTGTCCCTGCAGTCATGAGAAAAACGAGTTTTCAGTTGATTATTTTACCGAATTATGAACTTGAGAACAAATAAATGGGCTATTTCTAATCGTAATTTATAGTTTACTATTAATAATGGCTATTATAGATAATTACTGACAATAAACTACCAATGACCATTGTTACTGATGATCTTTCATGATTATTGGCTATTTACGACTGTTATGTAATAATCCCAGCTATAATGTTTGTGTTGTTTTATAATTTTTTGAAATATGAAAGGGTAGTAACGTAAGACGAACGTGTGGAGATCCCATAAATATATATTACAAAACAAAGTAGCGTCTCAGTGTGTCTGTCGCTATGTATGCTTAGATATTTAAAGCTACGCAATGGATTTTGATGTGTTTTTTTAATAGAGGGAATGCTTTTTTTATACATCAGAATTGCATTGTGCGAAGCTAGGGCGGGTTACTACTTAATCTACAAATTACCAATTTAAAATTACTTTTGAATGAATTTTTGGTCATAAAATTAACAACCAAAAACGCGTTTATCTATTGACGGGAGCGGCAGAATTTTATGCCCTTGTATTTATAGGTTAGTACAAAGATAAAAAACCTAATGCAGTGTTATATTTCTTAATTCTAGCAGCACTTCGTCTAAGCTCTGTTAATCTCATAGTCAACCACATCACCTCCTAAATTCATTCCAAAGTTCTTCAGGATAGCGTATATTTTGTTAGAGTATTTGTAATTCAATTGTTTTGTTTGTAGAACCGTCAAGATACCTCTTTGGCATTGGCATAAACCTCCTTGCGAAGCAACGACAAGACTACCCGTTTACCTTTTGTTTCTTTAAATAATTAATTAGTTAATTCAATTAACAAGACTCATCAAGGTATTAGTAACGATTTATAATAATGTAATAATGGTGTATAGCTTATGCACAGTCACAATAGGACACTTATTACAAAAAAGTATACATCTAGAAGAATTTATAGTTTAGTAATTTTTTTACAGCCGCAGCGAAAAGTAGCCAATTAATTATGTTATATTAGAGATATCCTGCATTATCCTAAAAAAACGCACACAACATTCGAAATGTCGGTGCGCACCGTGGGTATCGACTCTTTACTTTTTTTTTATTTCCGTGGTGAAACGCTAATGACTTCAACCCACGCCGAGGGCACGGCGTGGGGATATGTCGGACTCCCACCGACTAAAAACACCCCGGGCCCCTTCTACTACCTAAGCCAGCGTCACGGGATCGCTCGCGTATGCTCTACGTGACCCTGGATGGAGACTCTTGACTTGGCAATCCTGCGGTCTTACTATTAGGCTACCACAGCTTTAAGATTTTACAAAGTAAACTGTAATTGTTCATGAAATAAGTGAAATAATCAATAAAATCATATAATAATCTTGAAGGCACGTGAAGTTTTACCGGCATTTAGTAAACAAACATTATGGGACATAATATCGCATGCAATTAACGATGATTGCTTATTGAGTAGCTACTTAACTGTTCGTTATTCCCAATTAAATCTATCTAGATTAGGCGTAATGGGTTTTACGATTGCATAATTGATGACTACGATTATTGTATATATTAGTTTAGGGCTTAGTTTCAATTAAAATTAAGTCGTGAACGCAAACTCTTCCTTCCCTTGACTCTTACTTAAAGAGTTTAGGCTTCGAAATGATGGTGAAAATATGAATAGATTTTAAGGTGAATTTAAGTATGTCCTCTACTCAATATAAAACGTCAATAAACTAACTAATTACTAAAGAGGTTAGTTCATAATTTCATAGAATATTATGACTACTACAAAAATACCTTACAATGCTAAAAAACCTATTTGACCTCTATACTGAAAAAACGAGGACACGATAATAAAATATCAGTTTGAGGGTCCAAATATGCCACTGAAACCTTTCTTAATGTTTCCTTATTGTTATTTACGAATATTGGACGTGCAAGCCCGTTGTAGGCCTTAAACTCAAATAATAATATGCTTTTTATGTTACCTTATATGTTTAAAATTCAACAAATGTCTTAAACAATTGAAAAAACAGTTTACTTAATTTCTAAACACAGTTAAACACATAATTACTTACCTTTGTTTAAAATATTAGTGCAATCCTGCAACTGTCCCGCTAACGGACCAATTATCGTATTAGCACCAGCGGCGCTAAGTTGTAGTAAACAATTAGTGACAACTAAATTACTAAAACCAATTCATAATTAATAGCTATTTGTTCACTTTACTCTCAGTTTGCGCACCACATTTGACGTTTTAATTTGTTGAATAAATTGTAAATGAACAGCGACACTCGACTAACAGGTAATGTGGACCGTAAGATAGTTTTAAACAAACAGATTTAAATGTCAGAATTAATCTGATATTTTTTAAACTAGGTGGACAGATTGAAGTGGCAGTCACATTGTGTCCTTATCACGTGAGAGTGTTGATGCCGTATCGATGTTTGTTTATTCCGAGTGACAAGCAATTTGTGTTGCATTTGACGGGTTCCGCACAATTATATCTTACTAGTCAATTGTTGGAGATTGTTTCTGGGGTTTCTTATTTGTTATTATTTTTGGGCCTAAATTACGCGTATAAGATTTCTCAAACTTTTTGGGCATTCTTTGTTCGTATATTTTGTTTAATTTTGATACCGATTTCAATATTCAGATTACAGTAGTACCTACTACTGCATTTGCATACGATTATGTATTTTTAATATACGAGTAAAATATGTGTGGGAGGATAATAACCACCTATGGACAGAAAAATGCATTTTATCTAGAAGGAAACCTGATACTGTAAAAATATTTATAGACAATGACGGTTACGCATTGTTTCTAACCAACGCCTATTTGTCCTAGATCCATACGGAGGGAAATAATTAAAAAGGCATTTTGTAAACAGCTATTTGAAATAAAACTAAGCGTAGTTATGTTAGGCAGTGCGCGAGTTTTATGACCCGGACGGCAGATAAGCGGCTAAATTGCGTTTCGTATACCTGTGTAATGCTGGCTCCTATATTCCCATCAGCTCTAATATAGTGTGATCGTATTGATCATAGGTATGGAGTGCAAAGATTATTCTGTATTAGGTTATGCAAGGGTTATGATTGAAACTGCATGAATGTTAGCTACAATTGCCAATAACTTTCGCAAGGTTTATTAATTAAGGTAGCTTCAGACCTTACGGTTATGTAAGAGTTTTATGCATAGGACTAAATTAGAGATAAAAAAATACGTAAGCCACACATGATTTTAGACACAAATCGTGATAAGACACTAGTATACTTGTGTATGTACTTATAGTCAAGTTTGATAGCCTAGTAGTAAGACTGTAGGACTGCCAAGTCAATGGTCTCGAGTTCGATCCCCACGGTGCTCAACGACTTTTCAAATGTTGTGTGCTTTTTAGAAATAAATATAACATCCGTGTTTCAGAAGGCACGTAAAAATGTGGGTCCTCCGCCGGATCTTTCTCCGGTGGTGTTGGATTGCCGTCCCATCAGGCTACGAGAGAAAGGAACAGAGAGTGCACCTGTGTTTGCGCACACGCTTGGGGACTACAATTTGTCGCGCGTAGCTGGCTGGTGTCATAGCAACACTAACCGCTGTGGCCGAAATCGGTCAAGATGTCATGTACCCAGGTTTATCACGGATTTTTTTTTATTATTTCTTGCATCCCTAAAGTGAGATGTCCAGTAACCAACTAGCTTATCTAAAGTGTTCGCCGATTATCGCAGGCACACTCTTCTCTGACGAGTGTGACCACTCATAATATCCTCTTATCGCATTGTTTAAGGTGATCACAAGACGTATTTATCTGTTGAAATATTTTCACGAACGCGTTATCAATATAGGTGGGAAAATGAGATTACTGCCAGTTGATGTTTGTTGGTAGCAACACAAGACCTAATACCATGTCTTAAAGTGAGATTATTGCAGTAGTGGAAGAGAGACGTCGCTCTATGCTGTATAGTGCGCTGTCACGGTTGCACAATGGCAAAAATATTACTTTAAGAATTAGTGGTAGAGACTTAGAGACCCAAAAATATAAGATTTATTTTGTGGCATTTCTTTATTGGGATTAAGCTGTAACTTCTAATTTCGTTTATCCGTTAAATTCATAAGGCTCATGTATAGTTTAACTTATGCCCATTTTCTTTCTAGTTTTTTCAAAGCCCCATGATATTTTTACATTTAATCATTGTCGTGTACCTTATTATAAATTAGTGTATTTAATTCATTTAACCGCATGTTAGTTGGCTATAAATATGATATTTTCCCACCCATACATCATTGTCATATGAAAAATAATTAATTGAACTTTTATTAGACATTTGTGCTTTCCTCTCCTATAAATTATTTGTTCTCACGTGTAGTGCGTTTTTAAATGTTTTGCGATGATACAAGATTTCCTTTGTTTTTAAAACAATATAATTATATCTACCTATCACGCTGGTAAACACGTTTTCGATTAAATACTGTAAGTTTCTTTATCTCAAAATGTAGAGTTACATTTAGGCATAATTATTAAGGAAAATCTTAAAATTTTTAGTTGCTTACAGCAATTCAATAATTATTTTCAAGTTATCAAAGGGAAAAAGATGATTACTACTAGAAAATATTATTTAAAACGTACCTTTTTCCGACCAAAGAATGAAACTTAACCTCACGGTAAGCAATAAAAAACTGCAATGCCGATGAGGTCGCTAAACAATTATAATATTTAATTTATTACTAATAAATCAAATAAATAATTCATCAGACATTACTGTAGGGGATTTTCCGAATAGAATACTTGATATCATAGCATTGCATGAATGGAGAATTTAATTATCTATTTGTAGGTATCTTATATACGGCTAAAGATGAAACAATATGTTTAAACATTAACATATAAGAATAATGCTAGACTGTAATTATCAGCGTATTTATCTGTGGAGCCGGATATAAATTGATCAGATATATTAAATAGTTAACATAACATCTGATAAATAAATCTTTAACAATTAGAGCCAACAGATGGACAGCGCCCCCGAGGCCGGCCCAAAAAGCGGTGGCGGGATGATTTGAACGTTCACCGCGAGCACAGGTTCGAGGTGGCGCAGTACAGTAAAACGTGGAAGGACTTGGGGGAGGTCTTTACTCAGCAGGACACAATAGGCTATAAAGAAAAAAACCTTTACATTTACGTCATCCAGCGTACACAAGTCCCATTGTTGGGCTAAGTAAGGCCTTTCCGTATTCTAAAGGACAATGAATGACAACTTACTAAAATTCTGTACGACTTAAGTGCGATTATAAACTGTTTCACAACTTCTTGAGACAGATTGCTCGTCTAGAAGGCTTAAGCTATCTGACTACTGAAGCCAAATCAAAATTTCTGATAGAAAAGTCTATCTGCAGACACAGTAAGCCTTATAAACCTGTGATAGAAGTATCTAATCTAAATACCTAATGGAAAATACGTATAGAGGTAGGTTCCAATGCTGCCGGCACATAACCAGTTTCCACCGCCTAGAGTATTAGATAGGTAGTTAGGACAGGTTTCACTACTTTCTTCGACTTTTATGGTATGATTAAGTGCACTATGATTACATGTTAATGTCGGGTTACGTAGATGCAGTGTGTGGATTTTTTTTATACTCTAAGTCACTAGTGATTCGCATATTCAGATATATTATGACGTAAATATTTATTAGCCCTAGCATCTGGGTGTATAACACCTGTTGTAGGTACTAATATTGCTAAATTTTCGTTTGTTTACCCTATTGTTCAATATTAATTTGCAATTCACGTTGTTAGGTGGCAACATGAATTTATATGAAAGAGTGGCTTTTGGGCGCGTAAATTTAAAAGAGATTACAATAATCTATACATATAATAAATCTGTAGAAAAGTCATTTTTGTACATTGAAGAAATTGGAAAAAAAAATAGCCAGGGTGTGAAAATATAACTAACAGAACCCATTTCCATCATTTTTGAAATTTTTGTCTGTTTGTCTGTTTGTCTGTTTGTATGTGCGCGCATCACGTAAAATCTACGAAATCAATGCAGACAATGTTTATACACAAAAATTATACGCAACTTGAGGTATAACTTAGTCTTTGTTTGATCAAAATCGGTTTACTCTACCAAAAGATATGATTAATTTAGTGAATTCAAGAAGTAAAATAATTACGTTACGCAATTCAGTGTAGTACATGCAACGACATCTTATGACAAAAAATAGAACTAATTTTGACAGCTAAATTTCAAATCCGATAGATGGCGTTGTGCAAATTTCGTCGTTTTCTGAATCGCAGTGTTAAGATTTGACACCATTATATTATTGCTTAAGGTCGGGCTAACATAAGTACTATATATTTTTGTGCTATCCTATACGGGGGGTGATCAATCACGAATTTTCGTAACTTTTCTACTGTCACTATAGCTGTGTACGAGTCACCATAGCGACCAAAATACTGTTGCTATGGTTTTATGTTTTTACATTAATTTGTATTAACATGTTATTTGGCTTACAGCATAGCAATTAAAATAGCCGGGTTGGGGAAATACGAGCTTCGTATTTTTTCACTTCACGTTCAAATTTCATTTCGACATACACTTTTTGAATTTATTTTTCAATAATTTTTTAATACAAATTTTACTAAACAAACATTTACTTTTCTTCCATCGTTTTTGGTAGTGCAAAAGTATTGTATGAAGTACCTGGCTTTTTTAACATAAAATTGTTTTTAGTTTGGACGGTAAATGATTTACTATATTTTATTAACTAGCTGTTGACTGCAATTTTGTTGTGTGTTACGCGTGGTTTTGTAGATTTTATAGTACTTATACACTACTACAATTGTGCACCAATTGCGATGGTATAGGGTAGTTGCATTGGTAATAGTGTGTTGATAGACTTATTAATATCATTAATCTCGCGTACGAGTATGCAACGTTCACATTCTCCCGCAAATGTTTTGTTACGTGTGCGTAACATTACCTTTCTTCAGGCTCAGTTGGCTCAGCTCAAACTACCATAATTAGAAACTTGAAACATTGATAACCATATAACACTAAGAAGGGATTTTTGAAAATTCGTCCGTCAAGGAGTAGAAAGAGAACGAAATAGAAAACGGTGCCCAGAACGCCGCTCCCACCAGATTGGGAGCGGCGTCGGATGTTTGCCGCACCACAGTGCATAGCGCTCAACAAAACGTGTCGAATAATATCTGGCTGTTTAAAACCAACCCTGCTCAATAAGTTCTCCCTTTGGTTAGCATTGCTCTAGCTGACGTTAGAAGAGTAGTCGCATGCGCGCTCGAAAAAGACGTCGAGGAATCAGACACACGACATCGGACATCCCCTATGTAAATACCAAAGCTCGCACCCGATTAGACTTAAGAGCCAAAAGAGCTTCCTCCGATGTACACCGGCTACAAACGAAACTCCAACTCGAACTCGGTGCAAGATCTGGGCAGATCAGCATCTACCTACCTGCCACTTATGTCCTACCTCAGAAACGTCTGCCGCCCGGAATTCTTTGCAGTGGCCTATTTGGAAAGCATTCAACCGTCTGAAAATCCAAGTAGGTCGCTGCAAACAAAATTTGGCAAACTAGGGTATACAGACCTCTCTAACATCCACACCACCTATAGTGACGAAAATGTCTGCACACTTGCAATTCAGAGGATCTAATATTCACCAAATACTACGTACAATTGACACGAAAAGAAAAAGAAGGTTTTTCTAATTAAACTTAAAAATAGAGAAGAAACGGCGTAACAAACTCCACAACATTCAAATTCAATTCATTATTACTTTTAGTGTTTCCAGAGGGTATTAGTTTGCCGTAACCAAGGATAGTTGGTGTGTTGTCATCGAGTTCTGCAAAAAAGTGATGAAGCTCAACAATAAACCGCAGAAAGAACACGGGAAGCCTCATCTGACCATTTGATCCGTGCCCAGCGAGAAACAAATAGAAGAAAGAACAAATTTACCCTCCTCAAACCACCATAAATAGCCTACGCCAGTAGTCTAGGGGAAGTCTACTGTACTGTATAAAGGCAAAGACGGCATGCACGGTGCTTTGGCGCGCCTCTTAATGAGCGCTGGGGAAAACTGATTCCACGTCTATTAAGAAGCTCCCGTTAAAAAGATCTCTCCCGTCAGGGTTCGCGGTAGTTTGCGAAAGTGTTCCCGTGGCTCCCGACAATAGGGAACGGAGATGCACTCAGGTGGTTTTAGCCAGTCAGAATCCGGCACACTTCTTCCCCATCACCCGTTTTCAAGTCCTTCAATCCAAATTGTCAAATCAGTGTAAGATAGTGGCCACAGCAACAATATAATACGACCTTTCAACCTATGAATGTTGGACTAACCTTTAAAACTAGCAGTGTTATCAGTCAAGTAATATGTTTGTAGGACTAAAGGTTATGAGTAGTTCAGAAAGTTAAGAAATTTTGGAACAGAACTGGATTAAGGAGCTTGCATTAAACTTTATTTAGCTTTACTTTGTGTACAGCACTACACATCTTCAATTTACCTAATCTTCAATACCATTCAGACAAAGTCGAGGGCAACAGCTATTTCTATTTCAAATAATTTAGGTGCTATAATCTCCTTTACATGTGCTTTTGTATTTTTAGTAACAATAAGTAGTTTTAAAAATCTATTTTGAAGAGCTTCCAGTTTATCTCAGTGAGTTTTGAATGTTAACCCATAGCTATGACATAAAAAAAAACTCTTAAAATATTAATAGGAACTTTGAAGCTTAGGTAGTACATTTTTTACTTAATAATATTCTTAGTTCGTCATCTATTTTCACGCCAAGGTATATGTATAAAGCCTACTCTTATCTAAACGACGTTGTTTTGTTTCGACAACCACGCGAACGAAGTCGCGGGCACAGCTAGTAATAAATAAACTAGCCTATACATATATACCTACGTCCCACTGCTGGGTACAGCCCTCTTTCCATATAGGAAAGGTTTGAACATTGATTACCACGCGAGATCACTGCGGGTTGGCGATCTCCTCACGATGTTTCTCTTCTCCGTTTATCGGTAGTGTCTTAGAATAATTATTAAGAAAGCACTGAAAAAGTTACATTGGAACTTGCCTGAGCTGGGTATCGAACCTGCACCTCGTGCATACAAATCCACACATAGAACTACGAGGCCACCACGACACGAGACTAAAATGAATAGCTAATAATCAAAACCTCATCATACATAATAGTTTATGACTGTATTTTTATAATAACTTTCGTGAGAATGATTCATATTTAAGAGATATATAACGGTTTACTCACGCGTATTTATCGGGATAGCCCGACTAGTTTCGGACCCAACCGGAGTCCTTAATCATGAGCTGACGCGGCGGCGGGGTCGCGAGTCGAACTGATGTCGGCTGCCGCGCATCTCGCTGCGTAGCGTCGCGCGACGTCAGCTCATGATTAAGGACTCCGGTTGGGTCCGAAACTAGTCGGGCTATCCCGATAAATACGCGTGAGTAAACCGTTATATATCTCTTAAATATAGTTTATGACTGATTAATTAAAAATGGACAAAATATAGAACCCCAATATACTCCAAACAATTTGACCATAACCTTCCATACTATTCGGTTTTAATGAATTAAAAGCTACGATTAAAGACTTATCACAACAACGCCCGGCCTACAATTAACTAATTCAATCAATGGCGTTCAAACGTGTAGGGATGTGCTAGATTGAGAGGAAACTATAAACTAGTTCACCTATTATGCTTTGGGTATTTCTAAAACTGTTATTCGTTTATGAATTAAATATACATTTACCTAAGTGGACTGTATTACTCAAATATATAAATAACTGTATAGTTCCTAAGTGAGTTATTTATATATTTTTATCGATTAAATAAATTAAAATATTCAGGTCTTTTAAGTTTTTTTTAAACATAAAACAACAAAAATAAAAAAAAATAATTGTTATATAGTAAAGGATATTAAAATAACCCGTTTTTAAGTCCTTTAAAAGAATTGTTGTGGACAATGTGTGTTTGTGCCGAAATCAAATTAATTAATATCTTTAGTATGATTCATGCTGTGGTAATTGCATGGGAATTTATTCTACGTTCCGCAAGTGTCCATGAAGTATAATATTTATGTTTAAAACCTACGATTTACCTTATTTTCAATGATATATCTTTGTACGAAGCCTTATAATAAAAAATGTTAAAGTAAATAAACAAAATAATATGACTAGCAAATAACCAAACGAATATAAATAAATCCGCGGGTTTTTTCTTCTAAATATAGTTCAGTATTTGTTTAAACTAACTAAGTTTAGCTTAGCTACTGGGTGACTGAGATTTGCTCTAACTATTATTTTTTTTATGTCATTTCAAAGGTGATAACAACATAAGCCTCTGTATCGACCGGTAATCTTCGTTTGTCACGATCTCTTAGGTGATAAATAAATCACATGGTTTTCACGTCAAAGGAATTGTACTTTTTTATTATTATTTGAACATTAAAATAAGGTCAATATTCAATTCGTAACTATATTTATACAAATTTTCTTTGTGAGATTATATCATATATCAATATTGACAATAGCAATTTCCTCATGTTTTCCAATCGTTTTACATGTCTCACGGAATCTTATATTTGGAGTACTGTCTCAAAACGATAATTGTAATTAAGTAGGTACTTGATAGAAGCGTTGATTTTATTGCTAATAAATGGTGTTGTTTAATTTGCATTTCCGTATGCATTATACTTTTAGATTTACTAAGATATTTAAAACAGGTCCCGGCCTTATAGTGCAATAGAAAAATATCATTATAAAATTATTAAACACTGTGCTTCTCATACAAAACTGTCATTTACTGTCAAATATTTGACCAATAGCTTTTTCTGGGAATGCATGTAGCTTTCTTTCGTGGAAAAAATATTACTATGCAGTATTTAAATATGGCAGAAATCTATTAAAGCACGTCGTATTAATATCCTGTACTAGTTATAGTTCACGTAAGTTTTAACCTACACAATGATCATGAGAGTCTTACATGTTCAATGTATTATAATTCGAGGTACATAGACGCTAGTGTTTGTATTGCTAACAAGTGTATTACATGGAAGCGCTAATTCGATTGTTTTGTCTACGATTCGCGACCAAGGATACGTCAGAATCACGAGGACTGCTGTAAATTGTTCCGTTTGCTTGTAAACACACACACTTCCTAATTGATAAATTGTAAAAGTTAAGAAATGGGTAATACGCTTTGCACGTATGTTTGTATAAAGTATGATCACTGTACTGGGAACTATATAAGATGTGGTGGGACTTACTGATGTGGCAGAGCGTGAGGTTCGTCCGGGGTCACCGGTCACCTGCAGGTGCAGCTTCACAGCCTCCACTCCGGACCTCTTCTTCCTCTCCCGTTCCTCAGCAGCTGTCTCTGCCGCGTTCCCTGGACGCTTCCCACTCCGTGATATTTCCTTCGAGCCCTTCTTTTCCTGTTTCCCCCGAAAATCCTGCTTAGCACGTCTATCTCGAGTCTTCATCTTAAATATTTGTCAAAGTTCATTTTAACGTTTCACTTAAAGATTGACCGATACGTTCACTAACGTCGAAAAACAGTTGTATCGGAAGCTGAGCCGAGATAAGATATTTACTTTGAAGGTGAAAGAGCTCAGATAAAAAAATAATACACAAATCAGGTGGTTGAGTACGTGACAGAGAAGGTTCTTTATGTTAGCACTTCGAGGTTTTCACGTAGAGTCCTTGAACCGGCGCGGGCGCGTTGTGGCGGTGCAGTGGCGCGGGCGTTTGTTTCAGTATTTACGTTTTTGAGATGAAGTGGTGGACTGGTAGGTACGTCGGCGCGGCGGCGGTGTACGGGCGAGCGCCGGGGTCCGCGCGCACTGCGCAGCCGCACCGCGAGCGCGCGCCTTCCTGCGCCGCTTGTTTCATCTCTGCTTCTTAATTGAAGGGATCTCATATGACACTATTAAATGAGCAGCGACTCATCAGCTATCTTAACATTAATAACGTTAATGTGCATTTCAATAATGATTGTGACTCGTATCTATATGACAGCTGGTTTAGATGTTGGTTTGTTATTTTATTTTTAAGTTTTACGAGAGCCTAGAGTGTTGAGTTTCTGTATTGCTACAATTTTATATGATTCAGAAATAGATCCAGTTTAAATAAGGCCGATATACTCAAAAGCAAGTTTTTTAATAAAACGTATAGAATTATTTTAAATTATAGCTGCATTGTCCTAAACCTATTAAAAATAATTTTAATCGGGTCTAAACAATGTAGTTCAATAAAATAAATAGATACAAGAGGATACTGTAGTAATTGTTAGTATCATTATTTATTAGACGACAACGTCGCCATCTTGTTAGTCTTAAGGAAAACCTCTTTACATTCAAGGCGAGTAAAATTCTCAAGTGAACTAAACGGAGCACGGCAAAAGCCTCTAGGTAGTACAAGAAAATGACGCTAGGTGGCAATACGAGCGCCATGCTTGAAGAAATATTATTTTGTCTCAGCATTTTAAGATTTAGTTTCGTGGACTCACGCTAGATGACTTGATACATCTGCCTTTGTTATGTTAGGCTACATTTCATCAATACCGGTCGTTAAATAGAATTGAGTGATAAACCATATCATTTCGCGTAATGCCTGTCCTTATTGTCTGTACTTAATAAGTACAGTGTACTACATAACTTTGAAATCTGTTATTATAATTTGATTTGTTGTTTAGATCCGTGTTTTGAAAATAGAACATTAAAAAAAAACACGTTCTGTGTTCAATTTTTAAAACATTTGACATAAGATTCGTTCAAACGAAAAAGAAGGTTCTGAACTGTGATATTGTTTTTTTTTTAATAATTTTAATGTATGACACTATAATCTTTACAGGTTTCAGGTTTAGCTATACGGGTAACTTTATTTAAACACATGGTTGAAGTGAACGGATTATAAAAGTTTGAGTTAAGATCGGAGCTGTAAGAATCTGGGTCAAATCCCTTCTCTATCAGAGAGTGAGCACCCTTGCTTTGTAATGGCTTATGACCGAGTTGCTTTGGGATTTCGGTGTCATCTCACAGACCTATCTTGACCTTTCTTTATGTAATTCAAGCCTAACATTTACCAATTAAATGTATATTTTAGACAAAATGCTCTACAATTTATTGTTCAGTGTAATGTTAGGTTGACTGAATTGACTCTTCGATTTGAAGTCCAGTAAAAGACAAAATGTAAGAGTTTAAATAAGTAATCAGTTTATTTGATAACCTAATTTACTATGAAAAGGCGGTGTATTCAGTGTGGCAATGTAAAGGTAAGGCGACTGCATATGACCTGCTGGTTACGTCGTATTTAAGCAGCCACTTGGTGTTGTAAATTCTGTAGTACAGTCAGGGATAGTAATACAAACAAAGGTAATATATTTCTTGCTGTTTTATGCCTAAAAACAAATGTTTTACAACAACTACAAATGTAAGATCTAACTCCTGAGAACGAAAAAATAAAACAAGATTAAAACTTAAAAAAGTATTTATTTACATGCTTAGAAAATGATATAATACTTAAATCTATCTTATGGCTATAATACTTACAGTTACAACTAATAATGTCTACAGATATGACTGAATGGTTTCGAGAATGTGTTGTGATCTATTTTAATGCCTTAAATTCTTTTATTGCCTTTTCGAATTTATGCAACAGTTACAAACTAATCAAAAGGCAATTGACATGATGGGTTTAGAAGTGAGTGTATCGTAAAGTTTTATCATTTGTTATCCATGATGATTTTTCCCTGACTAAACATCAAACTTGGATAAAATTCGGTTTCAAAAATGTGCGCTAAGAATTTCGGTTATTAGAATTTGAGTCATATATACGTTCTTATTTTACAGAGTACTAACACAATCTTTCATGCATGATATGGCGAGATTCCAATTTTACGCGAAGCGACATTCTGATCTCCGCAATGCTGATTCAAATCAATATTTTTCAATATGATTTCAGGATACACATGGAAGTAACAGTTGTTGTCTTCTAGAATATCAAATTCTTCAAACAGTGGTGGGGCAGTCTTGGTCGCAGGAGTACAGATTCGAAGCTGCAGATCACAAACCAAAAGTGACCACTTTTGGATTCTTATGCACCAAAATAAAAAATGTATTTCTTAATGAGATCCTTTGGTTAATTGTTTTATATTACGCTTCGGATTCTGAAACAAATAAGGATTAATTCATAAGTAAAAGTGTTATGTATGATACTGCTTTCAGAATAGAGTAGATTTTCTTGGTTAATGAAAGATTGGAAATCTGTTACTGTACTAGATTTGCCAAAATCCTATTACATATTTATATTATGTTTCTATAAGCTTAAAGTTTACGAAATTTATGTTTATGTTTTCGATCAACAAATAGTTGAAAACACCAGTAACGATTTCTTAATACCGTCCCCAAGTTTATTTATTATATTTTTTCCTAAAGTACCGAAAACTTTTTGTCGTGAACTTAAACGCTGTAGCGTAATCGGTTTAAAGATTGCAATAATGCCGAAGTTTTTGTTGGTTCTGTGCCAACAAACATGCTAACAAGTCGTTTCCTTTCTTGACTTTCGCAATTTCTGCAGAATCATATAATTGGCTGATACAATAGGCTTCTCTTTACTGTTTCTGTTAAAACCGATACCGCAGTTTAAACTTTTGTTTTCTTTACACCTACTTTTAGTTTAGCCTCAAAGGAACTTTGGTATGCAAATTTAACGAGAGTAAACTTATCTCTAACAAAGTCATAGGGAAACCTAACGATGATGAAACAGAGTAGGTACACATATAAAGCTGTAGAAGAGATTTTTACCTTTTACGTCTTTACTTTTTTCTTTAAGTAAGATAGGTCCCAGTTGGCTGGTGAGTAGGTAGCCAATAGGGGTCGTGACTAGTATGGCTTGGATCGTCATCCGCAGCAGATGTTCCGCGTACTCCATCTGCTGCTCATCATATTGACCGCGCGATAATAACGTGTTGATCGCCACTGGGCACAGCACCGCCTGGAGAAAAATACTTCAATGATTACATCAAATTCTGGTAGCCACAGGGATATTGTACTTAGCTCTAAGCGATTCGTTACACCTACTCTACATTGTGGAATGAAATATAGTTAAGAATAGGAGATGTTTATCCTTAAAATAATGCTGTGATGACAGCTAATTGTTTTTCAAAGGCCAAACCAAATTAATAAAAAAAGGGTTCTGTCATCCCGACGCAACAATAGCCTCGTCTTTATTAATGGTCCTATTCTAAAATTCATGTAGAAAAGTTTATTTTATTGCGTTCCTTATACAAATAGAGCTGTTTAGTCATCAAACAAGCATGTCGATTTATTGTTTAATCAGGAACAATTGAAGCGCGCGGCTGCTCGTGCTCTGCGTCGCGGACCCCAGCGATCATATCTCTTCAGTTGGATGCAAGGTTATCACTGACTATTACTACTACTAAAAACTACTATAGTTTCATTATTATAAAGGAAACTGAGTTACTTCTTAAAGCAGGGAAGTTTAAACTCGGTTTGAGATTGCTCGTAGGTGAGTAGTTAAAAATGATTTCTGCTTTTTATGTCAAGAATTTTAAATTTCTGCAGGTTTTCAGCTTCCGTAGTTTTTTGTTGGATTTAAATCTAGGCATATAGTAGATAGGTAGGTGGGTAGGTACATACCTCGACGATAGACTTTGGTACCCAGGTGCAGCACACAAACAGTCTCTCCCGGAGTTGTAGATGTGAGCATACGAGAAATGACACGACCAGACGTACTGCGAGGCATATGAAGAGGATCCCGAAACCCAAATACATGACTTTCGATATCGATGACCGCATCTGTAATAGAGAACATCACATGTACACGACTGGCCTGTTGGTCTAGTGGTTAGTAGTGGCCCTGACTGCTATACTGGAGGTCGTGGGTTCGATTCCCACCCAGGACAAATATTTGTGTGATGAACACGATTATTTGTCCTGTGTCTGGGTGTAATTTATCTATAATATGTTTGTATTTAGAAGTATATAAGTACGTTTATCATTTGTCTAGTACCTGCTCATAACACAAACTACTTAGTATGCTTAAATTGAGACTAGATGGCGTTGTGTGAATGTTGAGGAATATATTTATTTGTTTAAGCTTAAGTTTTATTATTCCCTTATCGTACTAAACGTTGTCCCTTTTTATTTTGGTCATACGGGTGGACACGAGCTGCTATGTTTATACCGCTAAGAATTTATAATCCAATTAAATCCAAGATTTGTGATAAGCTAGCTGTCATGATAATGTCAAGGAAAAACAATTGAAATTATTCTGTAAAATTAGCACAGTTACATATCAATCAATATGCAATGTAGGAGTAGTTTTCGAATAATAAATATTTTTTCGTGATCAATTAAGTAATTCTGGAATACTCTAAGGAAAAAAAATATTCGACAGGTGATAATTCGATTACTTATTAATAAAATAATATTCCGGAAGAAAAGACTGATAAAGAAGAATAATAAAGCGTTATTTTTTTAGGCAACACAATTTACAATCAAAATAAATACCGTTTTAACTATCCTTACCTCACCTTACCGGTATAACCAGATTTTTTATTAGAATAAAAATTACAAATCTGTCAAAATGACAATTATTTTCGGCATATTTTGGTGCAAATCACTAGTGGCCGGAGGAAAATTCATCTAATGCCCAAAGTTCGTGTATATTAGGTCTACAAATTATCATGTAACAGGTCCAATATCTAAGGTACATATAACATACCACAAAAAAGGTCCCTGTGTAGGCAAAGAGGGCAGGCTCGACCGCGGACCACATGACGCGATAGGCGGTAGACGCCGGGTTGTTGTTCAGCCTCCACCCATCCTTTGCCCAGTGCCTTGCCGCTGTGGCATTGCACGCCAGCACTGCTATCCCACCTGCAAAAATAATTAGATGATGCATTTTCATGTTCTTTTTCTTTTTGTGTTTTTATTTTTAAGGTCTTTATGGCATCGCTTTGGAATCTGTAATGGTGTTATAATTTACGAAATAAATAAATTTTCGGTTGCTTTTAGTAAAATATATACCATGGAACGTGTGGAAGAAGACATGCTGCGCCGACCCCAAATAATAATTGGGATAAGGGCAGGGGAATGATGATGATTTGATCTGTTTGGTAGATTTATTTAAACTGAAATACAGATAAGTCTTTTCGGAACATTTTCTTCTTGACTTCTTAAATTAATGAGCTAATGGTCAAAATCTCAGAACAACAAAGGATTAGGTTCCAATTATGTCCATTATGAGTGGGCGCGCTCCACACATTTTAGTTATAGTCTATTTTTAGCGAAATAGTTTTGGCTAGTTTATTTATAACTTGTTATGTATTAGTAATTAAGGTTATATCGTAACAGTTGTGGGCCAAATCCGTAACGCCTACAGCAGCATTTGACGTAAGTAAGTATTAATAAAACCCTTTAAGATCTATTTATACAAGAAGTCGGCTTGGTAATCAACCAAACTTTACAAATTACTAAAACTTTTCAAGTCTAATTACATCTACAACGTCAAAAAGTAGTTAATCTGTATTAAATTCAAACTTTAAAACCAAGGAGAAGGCTTTTGACAGTTAAATTATAACTTAAAGATCGAGAATCATAAAAGAGTATTCAAGCGAACGTTTCCCTTCTATTTCATCTGAAATGTCTTCAAATGAAATAGAACGGATGCTGCGGAAGCATCCATCTTTAACTGTCTCCCGGCTAACTAAAGCCAAGGTCTTTTAATTTATTTTAAAGCATTTTTGTGCAGTTGCAATTAGTACTATTCCATCGTTGCTGCTCTTTTAAAAAGAAAGAATACCAGTTGAACTTTACTGTTCATTGAACGAACTCTTCACTTTAAAAGAGAAATTCTGAATACGAACCTCAACAGTTTTGATTCTGTTTTGTGTTATAGTTCAAGTGTTGTGTAAGTTAACAAAAAATCCGAAAAATGAAAGCATGTAAATGTTGAACATGTTAATTAGATCAATATTTGCAGTAAACATTATCATTTGCTTACGTACTTCACAATAACGATTCTATCAGGTGACTTCGTCACACATACCGATTTTTTTGTAAGGATTTCGTAACTGTTTACTTCAATTATCTTTAAGTAAACGGCGCATATTTAAATTATAGATATGCACGTAGTATTACTACGTAACTATAAAGTTAAATATCTTTCCTCGTGATATTAAATCACTGGAATGAAATATGTATGTTACAAATACCGGGCTGTATGGGAAAAGTCAGCTGTTCGCCGCGGAAAATGATGCAGTAACTGAACTCAGACATTCTTTGTGAAACTTTGTGTTTGTCGAAACACAGTTATGTAAAATATTACTTTCCTACATTAGGGAAGAACAAAGAAGCAAATATATGCTGGGTTATGACTATTTTGATTCAATTACAACTCATATTTTGGTGAAACATCTATAATTTTCATAAAAAAAGAAAAATCTATTCCTGACATAGATGGATCCGTCTCTATATGTTCCTTGGGATGTCAGGAGAAGACTAATGGCAGACTATCTTGACGACACCTCGAGAACTGCGATCATTACAGGTTAATTCAGGTTAATCACTTGTCACGTCCACAGTTCTTAATACATTTGGATATTCTCAGTCACAGTATCCTTGATTGATTGATTATAGTCCTTAAATAAAGGTAGTTAGAATTGAGAATCAGAAATTACGATATCGTATATGTATTAGCTATAAAGAGGTCGTATACTTTATATTTCCTTACTAAACATCGCTGCATTGTGGTCCCGTTATAAGGTGCAAAATGTCGTTTCTTTATTGATGCATGTGAACATACACAATAAGTGTACGAGAACCAGCGAGTGCACTAAAGGTAGTTGTTAATGCATCATTGGTCGTAATGGAGGGTGAACGGGCACGAAATTTCGTATAGAACGGCTAGCAAATTGCCTAATACTTGGATAATAAATTTACTTTATGTGCTGTACTTTATTTATAGAAAACTAACGAAAATTTCGCTTGAATGTGTTCAAAGCTTTGTTGATAATAGATTTAACATCGAAATTGCTTTATAACCTATGTGTAAGATCAACAAGAATGCGTCGATTTATCTCTACAAAAAAGCTAAATCAACCAATCTTATAAATATTTGACGGAAGAGGTTTAGCACACAATCAAAATCGAACATCACTACTAATTGAATTCAGCCTTCATATTCGGAAATTCAATGAATAGTGGTGCGACGTCGCCGGCGTGTGTGCGATCCGTCGTTAAAGTGATTACGATGCAACGGAATCGGTATTTCGTACAAGTGAGCTCGACCGAGTACCTCTTACTGTCGCGGCGAAGTATACAATGACGCACGTAATTCACTACATCCGAAGCTTTTAGAGCCTCGTTCGAACTGAACGTGTTAATGTAGTTTCGATTGTGAAAAATACAGCGTTGTTTAGTATCTATATAGAGCTGCGTCGCCGATAATGTTCATAGCAAAGATTGTAGAGGTTTTATTATGTTAGTAAATTGCATTATTGTGTTTGTTATAGACACGGGTATCTCGCGATATTTAATGAAGTGTTTTGTCTGAGTTTTCAGACTATCACACACTTTTATTAAATAGGTTCTATACGATTTCATCAAAAACTCTGAATATTGGAGTATTTTTATCAACGAAATCTTATTCTTGGGCGCTATATTGTTTACCACCGACACGCATTTGATTTTATAAAAACCCCTTTAATCTCTCAAATACCAATCATGTCTCAAACAACCTTTAAACTCCTACATATCTAAAAAAACAAAAGAACAAACAAATTCAAAACTCACCAGTGCCGCCCCATCCGTACTGCGAAGTAAGGAAGTTAGCAAAGAGTCCCCCCACTACCACGAATAGCACCCGCAACTCCGTTACATAGGGGTCTCGGGAACGCGGCAGGAACTTGGCGAGACTGCCCCAGCTGACGCCCGCAACTACTCCAACCAAGAGCGCGCACGCCGCCTGCAAAGTCACTACGTCTAAGATACGCTGCTTGCAAACTCACTACGTATAAGATACGCTGCTAGCAAACTCACTACGTCGTGATTCGCTGTTGAACTCGCTAGGTAATATGGTGCTTAACTTATTTCTTGTTTTGTATGGTAAGACATATCTATGAAAAATCTATCTTTACCAAAATTCTGTACACTGATTTTCATACTCGGAAATTGAAAAAGTAGAGTTTGTTCCACGTTGTTTAATAAAGTTGAACGGTGTTCATAGTTTTAAAACAGTCTCATTCTAAATTTAATTTAGAAGCCAATCCATACTAATATTATAAATGTGAAAGTGTGTTTGTTTGTTTGTTCGTCTTTCACGTAAAAACGGCGCAACGGATTGGCGTGATTTTTTATGTGGGGATAGTTGAAGGGCTGGAAAGTGACTTAGGCTACTTTTTTTTTAAATCAGCCCTTAAAATTTACGCTTTAAATATTGCCAAAGGAAACGTAAATAAAAGTACACGTAACTGGTCTGACAGAAGATGTCACCATAGCGACCAAAATACTGTTGCTATGGTTTTATGTTTTGACATTAATATTAACGTCTTATTTGGCATACAATCAAGCAATTAAAATAGCCGGGTCAGGAAATAACGAGCTTCGTATTTTTTTACTGCAAGTTCAAGTTTCATTTCGACACACACTTTTTGAATTTATCTTTTAATATTTTTTGAGTACGAATTCAAATTTCAGTCAAGCATACCATTTTCTTCTATAGTTTTGGTAGTACAAAAGTATTGTAAGAAGCACTTGGTTTTTTTTAACGTAAAATTGCTCCTAAATAATTGTATATGGTAACTACCTCTTTAAGCTACGACAGTCTCATACGATTTAGATGGAGGTGTGGATATTTACTGAAATGACAGTAAACCAACTACCAAAACAAAAAAAAATAGTTTGGACGGTAAATGATACTATGATGATACTATATTTTATGAACGAGCTGTTGACTGCAATTTTGTTGTGTGTGACGCGTGGTTTTGAAGATGTGATAGTACCTATACACTACCACAATTGTGCACCAATTGGCATGGTATATGGTAGTTGCATAGGTAAAAGTGTGTTGATAGGCTGTCTTTCATCGACAATCTCGCGTACGAGTATGTCCCGCACGCGTACTCTCGCAAATGTTTTGTTATGTGCGTGTAACATTAACCTTCTTCAAGCTCAGTTGGCTTAGCTCAAACTACTAGAATCAGAAACTTGAAACATTTATGACCATTTAAGTAATCACTAACCAGGCATTTTTGAAAATTCGTCCGTCAAGAGGTAGAAAGAAAACGAAATAGAAGATCGGTGCCCGTACTAATCTGCTGTACATACATACATCCACCAAATGAGGAGCGGCACCTGATGTTCTCCGCATCACAGCGCACAGCACTCAACGAAACGTGTCGAATGTTATCTGGCTGTTTAAAACCCACCCCACTCAATAAGTTCTCTCTCTGCCTGACGTTAGAAGACAAGTCGCATACGCGCTCGAAAAACATGTCAAAGCATCAGATACACGACACCCCTATACACCCGGGTAGACTTAACAGCCAAAAGAGCTTCTTCTGATGTACCCTAGCTACCATTAAAACTCAACTCGAGGTCGGTGCAAGATCTGGATAGATCAGCATCTACCACCTACCACTTATGTCCTACCTCAGGGACATCTGCCGCCCGGAGGTACCTTGAAGTGGCCTGTTTGGAAAGCATTCAAACATCTGCGAACCCAAGTAGGTTGCTGCAAACAAAATTTAGCAAATTTGGGCATACAGACCCCTCTGACTTATATCCAGAGAGAATACGGCATCTCCGTACAGACAATGTCACATCACCTAGAGTGGCCAAGGTGTCCGCACACCTGTAATTCGGAGGATCTAACATAATTTTACAATGATGCCGCAATTGGTGTTACCAAATACTACCTACGTACAATTGACACGAAAAGAAGAAGAAGGTTGTTCTAAATAAACTTAACGACTTAAAAATGGAGAACAAACTTCACACCATAATTCAATCCATTATTATTTTTAGTGTTTCAGCAATAAATTTCGAAAAAACGATAACATTTTTGCGATTTCGTTAGTTAAACCAGAGGGTAGGTATTAGTTTGCCGTAAGCGCGGTCAGTTGGTGCGCCGTCACTGAATTCTACGAAGAAGTCATGAAGTTCAAAGAAAACGCGGAAAGAGCACGGGAGGCCTCATCTCACCACCGGATCCGTGCCCGAGCAAGGGGTAGACGCAAGGCCCAATTTGCTCTTCTTCAACCACCGTAAATGGCCTTCGGCAGTAGTCTTAGGGAAGTTTACTGTACTGGATAAGGGCAAAGACGGCTTCTTAATAAACGATGGGGAAAACTGACTCCACGTCAAAGAAGAAACAAAAGGGAACGGAGAAGCACTGCAGCAGTTTTAGCCAGTAAATGTCCGGCACACCCCTTTCTCCTTCGCCCGTTTTCAAGTCCAGTCAACCCAAATTGTTAAATCAGTGCAAGATGGATAGTGGCCACATCAATAATATAAAATGGCCTTTCATCATGTGAATGTTATACTAACCTTTAAAACTAGCAGTGTTAACAGTCAATAGTTTGTAAGACTACAGGTATATGAATAGAAAGTTAAGAAATAATTTTGGAACAGAATGGATTAAGGAGCTGGCGTTAAACATTACTGAGCTTTACTTTTTGTACAGCACTACAACGTCATTACCACGCAGACAAAGTCGCGGGTAACAGCTAGTGATTAATAAAATCGTCATGACTAAATTCGAATCCTGCACGGCTATTCCAAAAAAAGACAAACGTTTCTGGCAAGCACGAAAGAAATCAAGCAAGGCGTTTTTAAAAGTTCTCTCAAACAGACCTGGAAAACATAGCGCTAGAATTTACCAAACTAGAAGAGTATAAATATGTAGACAGGAGAATTTTAAGTGATATTAGCATAGAACTTGTTCCAGTTCTGCTGAAGCTGTGTGAGTTAACTTACTTATATTATGCATCAGCGTTGTCTAACGAAGTTGTTCGGCGCTATCTAAGCTTTTATAACTTAACATATATGTAGGAGAACTGTATGTTTCATTTGGATAGCATCATGAACACGTTCTACTTTTTGAATTCTATTTTAGTATTAAGAAGGTTGAATTATACGTAAGTTGTCAGTAGAACAGTCCTTCAAGACTTTCGAATTAACTTTTATATTAAAGGCAAGTTAAAAGTTAAAGTCAAGTTAGAAGTGTCAGAACTAACTTGTTAGTGAATGGACGCAATCGAAAATGCATGAAAAAGCAAACTAAAAAAGTTAACCAAGAGCCAATTCCTATAGTGAGCCCATATTGAGAAAACCACTATTAACTGCTACCTCCTTCAATAAATCAAGAACAAGCTGTCCACTTACCCTGATATACCTATAGGCGTCATCACCATCATACATGATAAAGCTAAGCAGGACCCCAAACACGCCGACACTGAGCGCGGTGTCGGTGCCGCCCGCGGTACATATCAGCTGCGGCCAGTTCCTCGCGAAGTTCTTACCAGCTGTTAGCTTCGCAACCGTCGGTATTATGATAGGACATGAAACTGACGCGTACATCGAACCGAGGAGGCAACCTGGAGGCAAAAATACTTATTAAAACTCTATTTTTTATTTTCAAGGGCGTGTTATGTCTTAGCTAGGGTCACGCAGAGTACGCGGGCTTGGCTTAGGCTTAGTAGGTAGCAAAAGGGGCCCGTGGTGTTTTTAGTCGGTGGGTATATCCCGTGGGTTGAAGCGTTTCACCACGGAAAAAAAGGATGTGTTATGCCACTTTGAAACTCTGACACCAGGTTGTGATCCAATCAAACGATAACCTAAGAAGACATTATAGTTAGTTTAATACAAGTAATCGAGTTTTAAAACCTAGAAATGAAAATGAAAGTAAAAACACTAAGATAAAATGTAGATATTAAATTGGAGTTAGATATCGATATTTGCAAATAATCCTCAAATCATTGAGTAGGTATATGTAAAGTTTAGAAACAGTTTTCACTTTTTGGTAAAGCTATAAACAGATTTAAAAGGATGAAAACTGGCTCTAAGATATCTTAAGAAAATATGATAAAGACATTTCATTTAATTTACTTTCTTAAATAAAGTAAATATGTGTACACAATATGATACGCATTGCCTAATTGTTTTATAGTACCAGTAGCTGCTGTTTTATCTTAATACTTTAAAATAATATTATAATTCCGTGAGATTTTTGTTATTATTTTGAATCACATCTTGTAAGTAGTCGGATTATTTAATATCTTTTACGTAAGAGTAGATATCACTTAAATGCGTTTTGAAGCGTACTCAAACACGTGACGTAAAAAGAAGAAATCTTTATCTGTAGTCTTTTCATATTTTTAAGATGACCAATAAAGGGTATCTCAGTACCAGTACCAATGTGTTACCATTGAACTAAGCCTTGACATTTTTTCTTCTGCATTGATTAATACAATGCATCCAACCGTTACGTTTACAACGTCAAGCTCCAACGAACACTACTATTATCCCACAAATATAATTTGCTCATGCAAATACAAACGTTAAACAATTTAAATTATACGCAGTGCGGTAAATCCTTGTGCACACAATAAAAATCTGTCATAATGAAATCATTAAATGATCAACGAGTGCATGGTAAATGTTGATATTACATGAAATACATGTGGGTTGGGTAAACAGGAGCGTGAAAATAAAACAAAAAGTCGTCGCTGAAAAGTTTTCGCTTTGATGCTTTGTCCGGGAAATCGGGCCGCGTACGGCGGTGGCGTACTCGTAATTACAGGTGTGCGCACGCAGCGGCAGCCGGCCCGGTGGCTGTGGGCGCTCCGCGCGTCTCAATGGCTGCTCCACTCGCGTTCCATGCCACGTCATGCGGCGAAAATGCATTCAAATCTTTTGCAATACGAGTTCCGCACCAGAATTTATTGAATTGGCTTTGTACCGCGCACACACCGCGCTCTATTGTGTTCGGCGTTCGTGACGAAATTTATTTTATTACACGGTTTGAGGTGTTTCGTGTTTTATCGAAAGTTAGGCAGTGGTTCCGTTGCGTGGGTGCACGCTGATTTTTACTTTATTTGCCGCGTCCCGGCGGCACTGGCTATTAGGCTGGACGTTTTAATAACGGACGAGGAGAGCGTTGATTTATCAGAATTAATGTGTGACACGTTTTTCTAATAATAGAACAGTTTAAATGGCATTATTATTAGTTATTACTGATATACTGAGAACGATGAGACGCATTGTTTTGAGTTTTCCTCTACTTGTTTGTTTCTTAAAATTCATCATTACGCTGCCTACTATCATCAAAAATAATTTTAAATCATGTCTACAGACCCGAATCTTAGTTATTAAGAAACCTTTGGAAATAAGATACAGCATTGACAATGAGTAAGAAAGGGTTTAACACAAGGACTTTTGATATGAACGTACCCTAAAGCCCAGTTTAAAATTAAAGTAAGCACACCAAGCAAGTTCTCCTCAATCGTTGTCACGCTGTAAGAGCAAGACTAAGAGTACGTAGTTTATAGTTTCCGTTACTTACGACTGAATTATACAACAAACTTGCTTGCCATCACGCAAGTACTTTGAACCCCGTACCACGTGCCACGGATCTTAGACGCCGGGCAAAGGTATTATCAAGTCGATCAATTTCTTTCAACGCGATTATTGCATTGTGTCCCATTTCCCACAATTTAATACAATTACACGTTTGCCAGTGACATTCTAATTACTTTTTTTTGCTGTAACGTGATTTCGCACGTGTATTGTTTCTAGCGAGGTATTTTATCAAATGTTCAACAAAATTCGAACTGAGTTTTACAGTTCATGCACGTTTTTAATGCCAAATTTTTAGAAACAATTTTGTAATTTATATTTTAATATTTTTGTTATAGTTACATATAACAAATAGTTTTATTAAGTGTATTGTTTAATCTCTGACAAACAGAAATAGATGCTCTACATTGTGTATCAAGAATAATTGTTTTACAACCTTTGTTGATTATGTGTACTCAAGTAATTAGTTGTTGCTAATAACTAATAGGATAAAGTAATAAAATAATAGGCAACTGAATTAGAATTAAAGGGGAAAGAAGTAGGATATTATTAATAAGTAAAGGAGTAAACGTAATATTACAGTCATTGCTTTCGTGCAATATCCTATCTACTAGGTCTTTCTAGGTACTATCTAGAGGGACCAAAGCATTTGCAGTGTCACCTTTCAATAGACCCAGACACAACAACATTATTCTCAAAAGCTGAACACGTTTAAGTTAAGTAAACATAAAGAAATGTATACGTTACCCCATAGCCAAGGATATCCTAGCAGCAGGTTCATGCAGACCGCCATGGTGGCGACCTCCGCAGTCCAGGGCAGAACTCCCAGGGAAGCCACCTGCCGCCAGTTCTTCTTCATGTAACTTAAGTTCCATCCCAGAGAACCTTTACCAAGGATTATTACTGGGTATATTTTTCTGCAACAAAATAGGACTTAAAGCACCGCGCGTTAAGATATAAGTTTAAAACTTATGTATTGTTGTTAATAGATTCGATTGTACCAATAAATGACCGGCAGAATTCTAATCCTAAAAATATACCCTACAACCCTGTAGGGTATATTTTTAGGAGTACAATCGAATCGAATCTATAATTCAATATAATTCACCCGAATAATAGAAGGTAACGCGATGCCTTAAAATTAGGTACACGTAAATAATTGAAAATGTATGGGCATAAATGAGAATAATTTATTATATTTTAATTTTTTTAACATTAATTAAAGGAAAACTCAACTTAAAACTTAAAAAAAAATGTTTGCGCTTGAATTAGCTTGATAATTAAGAAATATGAACGATGAACAAAAATAGAGAATTTAACTTACCTCATGAAAGAATCTAATTCAGTATACTCTCGCATGTCCAAGTACCCGATGTTGCGAGCGGTAATACCAGTCAAGATTGCGGCTAGTAAGGGTGGAAGCGTTGTGGTCATCTGCAGAAGGTCGCCGGCGGCCCAGGCGACGGCCGCCACCACGGCCGGTTTGAACCAGCGCCCGTTCCAACTCCATTCCTCGCCAAACGCACACCACAGCAAACCCCATGATGCCAAACCTTATCAAAGAACCAACTTTCAATTTCCGATCCGAACAATTACTTTGTAGACTGTCTTTTGTTTATTATACCAAATCGCAGTAATGTATAGAACCAACTTTCAATTTCTGAACCAAACAATTAATTCGTAGACTGTCTTTTGTTTTTAAACCAAATCCCTTTAATATTCACTCCATGTTGGAAATGGCCAGTTACATACCAAAGAAAAGCCAATAAGTTTACATAAAAACGTAGAATATGTAACGTACCCGGTGATTAAACAGATGACGTTCAGTTTTTTGTGTGATCATATGGTAAGTATTTAGAAAAGTTATTAAGAAATATTTGTACAGGGATTTGCGAATTTTTCATTCTTCAAATATGTTTTATGCATGTGATTATGACTTTCATTAGAACCTACTTAGTACCTTGTTAGATGCTGGTCAAAAATTTGTAAAAAATGACTAATATTGTGTCCACAAACAGTCATGTGAGAAGCTAACAAATTATAATGAGTCTACACGGCAGTGAAAACGTCAAGTTCAAGTTTACATTACGATTAGTATTCATTAACACAGGAACTATTTACTAAATGATTACTAACTATGATAGTATAATAATCACGTAAGTATCTAGTATCTGCATCATCAAATGCAGATATACTAGATATCTATGAGAAAATCAAAAAAACTTTTAACGACACTAAAATCACTGTATCAGTTTATCTTTGGAAATAGTGGACCAAATTTTTTTTAAATTAAAACTTTCTTTAAGCGACCAAATATTTTCTCACTTTATTCTTGCTGATTTGTGTTTCGCTAAATACACTTTGCTATAGCTTACCTAATAATATTAACATCAAGTAGTGACCCAAGGTATCTGTCGCCGCAGCACAAGCTTTATTTTCTTTTTTAACGTCATCTTCAATTGTCTTCTTGTCTGAATTATAATTGAACGTTATTTCGGGTGTTCTGAAATTAAACGGTAAACAACATCGCTTAATTAGACGCGAACACAAATTAAAGTCTCAATTAATACGGCACTCACATAGACTCTCTCATTACTGTACTTTGTCGTCTCAGTATCGTAACTAATAATGTGTCGTCCTCGTTCATACTGCTAATATAGGATAGTGCAATCTAATGAGACGTACCCGTAATAAAAAGTACTCACTTACGTTTTCAAGTCATCGCTGTGTACAATATAGACGCCCTTATCTAAGGCTTTTGTTGTGTTTTTATCTGAAAATAGACATCTTATGTATTCATTGGATCAGATTTGATTATTTTATGATTATTTATGCCACTTGTGTTGTGAAGTTTGTTTGTGGAACGTGTTGATTGCTACAAACTTTTTCAATTAATTATTTTCGTACAATTGTGAATGGGAGCTATTACAAGCGCCGTTTATATGTATTTCGTATTTATACAATCGTAACATAACCAGTAATGAAATATGTGATATATTTATGGAATACGTTGAACGAATTTCACGAAAATTATTACCGTAGTATATTTCATAGTACCGGTTTGCATCAAGCTTATTAATGAGATGCATATGATTCCCACAGCGGTCTTCATTTAAGACTACAGATATTTTATTGAATATTGAACAAATAAATGCTCAGGTCTTGTATTGATCGACCAATATATTCAATGTGCGACTGTGATTGTCGATACTTGCGCATCAATCAACAGCGAACAACGAACGCCTTGATTGGTCGTACGTAATCAAAATAATCGTCCCGTGTAATGTTTTAATGAATATTATAACTATTGACTTCGTTATCTTACAATTAGGTAAATATTATAAACGCTGATTGATAAAATCTAAGCGTGTATTAAGCCTTCATCATTTTATTTCAAAGTAAATCGAACGACTCCAGAACATTAGCTTCTTAATTTAAATATTCCCAAAGTGTTGGCAAACCAAAAAAGATTAATGACTTTAGCAAACTCTTTTTACAAATATTTGAGTATATAGATGATACCGTTGTTTCAATATGTTATCACCTTCTTGGTGGATTTTTGTTAATCGCTGTAAATATTACATAACTGGCTAATCCGTTATGTTTGATTACACCTAATTATTATCATCAGAATCTTTATCAGCGTTAACATTATTTTTTACGCACAAGGCTCAAAGTTTTTTTTTTAATATTCGATACCAATCTAATTAAAAACAACGAAAAAATAATTTATGATTTATTTATGACACTAATAAAGTATTTTCAACATTGATTAAAATATTTCCTTGTACTATCTTTATTAGGGAAAATATTTGTATCACAATCCTTAATACAATTAAATTATGAACAACACCAAGACAAATATAATGACTTTTTGACCCAAATAAGGCTTAAAACATACAAAATATTATTTTCCCCATCTTTTTCTTTTTCTTGAAAATCAAGTTTATTAGTTCAACATCTTTATCAGTTCATTATACCTTACGTGTAAATAAGTTCTAAATATTGTAAATATTGATATTTGAATACTGAAACCATACGTTTCATCAAACCAGAAGTAGGTACAGAAACAATGTATTTCATGGTTGAATTTATTAATAAATTGATAATGCAATTGATATAAACAAATGTGAAATAAATCTTTAAAGGGTCTTAATGTGATTAAAACAAAAGAACTAAGTAGTAACCAGTTTGTGAGTGCGAAAAGGAATGCTACCTCACTGAAACAAAAAGGAGTGCTTTTAACACTACTTGACACAACATTCTTCGCGAAATTAACTTCAATGAAGTACGAGTCAATTACTTCAATTAGTTCTACACATTCGTTCCATAAAACATGTACGTAAAATCTTTTTTTTTGTCATCATCGTAATTTCCGCGTATGGAGGAGGCATTTTTACTTTAAAATATGTTTAGTGGGGGGCAGTTGGGGCACCATAATGATTAGTTCTTTAAGTATTACTGGTTTTATAGGTGACAGTTTTTTTTAACTCAATATAACGGAAGAAAATCAAAAGGATATCGTAATTAATTTTACAAAGGGAAAAGTCCTAAGTTTTTTGATTGGAAAAGAAACTTAGATAATGTTTTTCAAGCGCTTTTTATAGAGTAGAATCGTAATTTCGTTAAGAAACATCAATAATGCTTAAGTTAGACGTGGTCTTTAATAAAAATGGAAGACTTTATTCTCGTTAAGAATAGCCAGTATTTTTAAATCAGTAATTCAACGGTACTGACAAAGTGACAGACGACGCAACACAATGACGCCCGGACCTACAGAAACAGTCTTGGAATCAACAACAAAATTAATTTGAATAATACAACAGGAGTACCGACCACTTTGCTTCCTACCAAAGTGTCCGTGGTTAAGTTAGGGATGTTGTTCAAATGACTTCAGTGATGTTCTCAGTCAGTACAAAGTGACCCGAAATATTCATACTGCTACAGAAGCCACCAGCCACCGCAGGTTAACTTAAACTTGTAAATGTTTATCGCACAGGCTTAATTAGCGATCGGAAATTTATCCGCAGCCGTATCAAAGTTATTGCCGAATAATATGGAAATGTGTTGGCTTTATCCGAAAATGATTTCAGATACGGAATTTATATTCATAGGTAAGCTATTTTAAGCAGCGTCCTGTTTACGGCTTTGTGAAAATGGCAATTATAATTTTAAAAGGTTGTAACAAGGAAAAAGAAATATAATGACATGTCCTACGTCATTTTACGGTTGCTACGAAAATGATTGCCTAGTGATTAATGAAAATATGGATTTGCGATATTATACGTCATAATAATGTGTAGTCTTTGCATGATAATACAGTTTTACAGTATTTAATTATAGACTGGAATATTACGTGACGTGTCGTATTTTATTTCTAAAACGGATATTGTGATAAAACAACACGAGTTCTGTTTCTGATATAAACTGATCATTACCAGCACAAAATCTACAGGATTATGTTATAAAGTTGATAAGCTTTGCTATGACACAATATAATTTGTCAACGATAGCGAAATATTGTGATGGATTCGTTTTATAATTATAGAGAAAACACTTAATCAATAACTATATCGTAGCAGAGATAGGTTCCCGAAATAGCATGATTGACTGATAAATTGTTGATTTGAAAGACTGGTCTGTTTCAGTGGCTTCCTTGATAATTATGTCGGACATTATGATTATTTAATTTGATTAGACGAAGAAATTACATATTATGTTATCGCAGAGAGCTAATACGGAAATGTCACACAGTTAAGTCGAAGCCAGGGTGATGAAGGTAGTATTCGATAAATTATGCAATCTATGAATAGTCGTTGTGAAGTATTCATGTATAATTAAGAATGCAGTTTAGTGGTATCTGTAGCACAATAAAGATTTCATCCCGCAATCTGAATAGCATCTATAAAATATAAATATGAAATATTTATCTAAGCAATTCAGATGGATTGATTAAAAATTTCATGATTAAAACAATCGAGCATAAATGAATGATAGATTTACTAAAACTGATAGACGGCGTACGAATAATTATTGCGCTACTAAGTTTCTGACGGGTCATGGCAAGTGGGAGTCCTGAGAATTAACCGTTACATGATAACAATGACAAAGACTCATTGCTTGACAGTTTGATGACAATTGATGGATTCTAATGTTTCTTAAACTCATGATTCAGCGAATTAAATATGGACGCGTGTATGTTTAATACGCAAAATTATTTGTGACTTAGTTTAACAAATTGCAACTTCTTATTAAAATATTCGCTGTTACTCGAAGAAACGAAACGAAGTGATTTATAAATAAGCTAGGTAATAATGAAATATCCAATTTCTGGATGTGAGATGAGAAAATTAATTTTAATTAGACTGTCACTATGTCACGAATGCTGAAGTAACGAAAAAATAGCTTTAGGCTTTTTGATTAGTCGAACTGATGCCGATGAGTTTAATTATGATGTAAGACTACATTAGGTACCTACCTAGGGTATAATCATAGACCCCAAGTAGGTTTTTGGTTACTGGCAAACTATAATTACCTATTTTTAGACGAGAGATATTTTAAATAAGTTGCAACCGTGATTTCATTGAAAAAAAAAAAATATTTCTGGTCATGTTTGTGTTGGTACTTAAAATTGTCGTGACCGAAAGTTTTAATGAAAGCTTTCTCTTTTTTAATTTTATTAGTAATCGTACAACCTACTAAAATATACTGCGCACGTTTTTATTCGTTTGTGATTTATAAGTCAGATTGTTAAATTAAAATAGTTTGAAAAATAACTCAAAATGTAAAAAATAAATCGGGGAAAAATAGACGTTAAGTACATACTGTTTAAGCTGTTATATTGTATAATTGGTGTATTTGTAGTGCTTGAGTTGTATCAGAGGTAAATTGGCATAAACAAATCAATAGTAATTATAATCAATAAAAGCAAAAACAAAATACTTACTCTCAGTCATTTTAAAAATGAAAATCTTCACTTATATTTTCCAAGAAATAAATACACTCTAGTTAGTACACACGAACAATAGGGGACAGGAACATGGTCAAAGGTGTAAGTTGAATGAAGCCCGACGACTGGAGGCAAGCGGGCGAAGCTGCCGGCTGCGACCACGTCACACGCCGAACCAATAAATAGGCATTATTATCATTCAGCTACGTATCTTCGTATCTACGTAATTTTCACTTAATAAAGATTGCGACTGATATTCTACAACTGTACGATTAAACAGGAGAGCGCATTGAGAGTGCACGCCGCACTGTCGTTAACACACAAGTATTTTATGAGGAAGTTGAATGTAATATTATTAAAGCGCAAGGTTTTTCGGCGACATGTCGGCAGAACCATTTGTGGAGGCTTGTTGAATAAAGACAATATCTATACAGGAAGAAACGTTAAAAAGATTAGCATTTCTTCCTCCCAAGCCTTCGAATTTTAAGTGTCAAGAGAGTCTGTAGTTGCTCAAGTGAACTAAAATTTAGTTCTAGTATCTGTCACTACTAAATCCTTTTAGTTAGAGTGGATTATTTATATACGTAATTAGTTCCTACAGTAGTATTAATTAAGATCTATTATTGTTACATGTACTTGAAATGTTCAATAAAGAACAATCAATGTTCGTGTATCTTTGTCTGTTCGATCAGACTGGTACAAAGTATCAAAATTCCTCAACATCTTCCTGCCCTTATCCCATTTTACTTGGGGTCGGCGCAACACGTCTTCTAGACGTGTTGCTTAAAGATTTGGCTATGGTTTTACAGTCGGCCGCCTGCCTGACACTAACCCTCTTTGGGAATGCGTTTGTTGATGGCTTACCCGCCAGCATTCGGGTGACCCAAAGTGCTTGGTACAGGGTCTTAAGGTCCATTAGTCGCCTTTTACGACACCCAGTGGAGGATATGGGGTGGTGCTATTCTTTATATCCGGACACCACACGGATATCAAAATTCCTCAACATAACATTATATTACGACATTTTTTGTTGGAACCATCCCCAGCATCCGTTCGTAGATCACCCTGCTTCTCGTAAGGATAGTAACTGATTGCCATCTGATCCACAGACACAAAAATATGGTATTTGATATTTGTGCATGCGAGATTTATGTCTGTAGAAAATACCTGCGACAGATGACAGATTCAGAGCGGAACGTCGCGGATCGCAGCGTCCCAGATACGATCGGTAGTGTTATTTTATCATTCCGTTGTAAAAATCTTCTCTGTATCTTAGAAACTTTCTGTTTGAAATAGATCAAGTAATGCAGTACATGTAGGAGCTTTAAACCTATAAATATAAGGTACAGGCAAATAGAAAAATCATTATAAGGACTGTAAAAGGGACGTGTCTAGTCAGGATACTGGAAAAATTTTCTTGGGCCTACTTTTAAACTCTTTGGTTCTGCCTGTCTTTGAATCCTCCTAGCATTTTGGTTGAGAATTCCAGCAAAGTGTTCCGGTTATCCGTTGCGGCGACGCAGAAAAGTAATTTCTCACTTGTGGTAGAGGGATGAATGTTTGCTTCTAACAAATTGCATCGGGGTCAAGTGCTTGGTCAAGAAAGAGTTACTTCTCCACAAGGAGTGAAGAAATTCCTCTATCTGAGGTTGTAACTGTGACTGATAGTTCGAATCCTGACGCCAGATAGAGGTAAACTTTTAGTATTTTAAAATGAGTTAATGTTTGTTTTTTTAGAATTCATATGTTCCTATTGCAGTGAAGGAAATAATAATATTAATCCTTATTGTATACATTGTATTTCTTGCAATAATTTTGGTTGCTCCATTCATTATACATAATCATTTAATGTCAATCAATCAAGCGATGGCACTGACTCGCTTACAATTTTCTAATTGTGACTTTCCTATAGATAAATACATTTGTGTATTTATCCCTATGAGCTATAAATTAATCTTAGATAAAGGTATACTAATGCAAAGTTTCAAAAGACGATGTCTTATATTGCAGACAATACTGATTTAATAGGATAGGCTTTATAATTTTATAGGAAAACAGGGCTGACAAGTGTGATTCTAAAATAGTAAGTTTATACTAATAATAATCATTTTATTTGTTACATTTTTTATTCATATCTATGTTAGTATGCACATCTTAATTTTAATTTAAACAAACCTAAGCGAACCTTGTTTCAAATCACCACTGCAGTTCTATCACCGAAGTGGAAAGTTTACAGCATAACGATAATTTTATGATTTTGCAATGAGCCTTAAATTGCAATTTTGAAAAATTATAGATTTATCATTTCGAAAAATAAGGAAACAATTCTTACACGAAAATCATATCGGTCTTGATTCAGGTCACTCATAAAAGCAGGATATTTTTTTTTTCAAAAATATTATGTACTTTTACAGGCCACATATGCACATAAATAGACACAGTTTGTTACGAAACTTTGCTCTTAGTAACACTTAGCCCTTACGTGAAAATTTTGATAACCTTTGACAAAATAGATTAAGGACAAAGTACAAAGGTCTAGTTCAGTTGGGCCACACGAAATAATAACCGCTATAGATTAGTACAGGTGGCCTACCGCCATGTCTTAGCCCGGTCTCAAACACTCTGGAATTCAGAATCTGAGAGTCTGTTCTGTATTGCAAATATATAAGAAATTGGTTAGTATTACTCACCTGTAAATTAAAAGTGGCTTGGATTGAAATAAAGAACAGACTTTAAGGTTATTATTACAGTAAGTAGTGGAAGAGAGACGCCGCTCTATGCCATGTGGCGCGCTATCACGCTTACACTAAGAGACGTGGCGGTAATTCCTTAGTACTAGGTAAGGAGAAAGGAGAATAAACAATAACTTTTAAATATAAAATCATATATTTATTGGGTATCTATAAACTGCAGATTGTTTGGAGTATTGGTTCTTCGCACGAGGGTCGATGACTGGGGCGGAGACAACGTTTGTGTTCGATAAAAATCTGAAAGGAGAAAACCTATAAGAAATTCTTTAAAGAAGTATGAAGAAACAATAATGATACAATGTCCCCTTCTTTGTTCGATTGTTACTAAAAATAATACTATTTGATAACGAGACGACTTAACAGTTTTTTTCTGAAGTTAAGTAAGAATTACAACCGTCTTTCATTGATTCAAGATCGAGGCCATAAACCTGGTCGGTACCTGCTTCTTACATTGTTGTGTATAATCGTAACAGTTTTTACAATTGAGGTCACGGTCTCTAATAAATAGTGAATCGTTTAATAACAACCAAATATTACAGATTCATTAGAGCCTTGTCTGACCTGTATCCTAGGACACAGTGACTTCTCGATTACTTCATTCGGAAGTTACATTCGGTAAGTGCATGTTCGATTCTTTGCGTAAAGAGAATTTGTATATTGTAATAGTTCGATAGAAAAACATACGTTACGTAATGAATGACGACAAATTCGGTCTTTAAATCCAATCGTAATCACCACCCAGAAACCTAGACATGTTTTAATATCGTATGTTATCGATTGTAAAAGTGACGTCGCAATCTATAAAAAATCCTCATAAATTATTTTTAGACATTACATTTATTTTTACATACTATCTTCTTTCGTGGTAATTAAAGTATAAGTAGAGATAATTGGGCTTACGGAAAGGGAGTCTTAACGTAATCTGAAAGCAATTAGTGTTTCGACGAATTCATTGATTCATATACGAATCATATTATTCTTTAGTAACCGAAGCGGTTGGATTAATAGGATTAGATTTATTGGACGACGATTAAAGGGGAAAATCCGTACAACTTATTCCAAGTAATTTATATAATTTTAGTTCTAATTGAAAAACTTTACTAAAATTACATGGACGTGCAACAAAATACTGGACGACCGAAATACGGAGCATAAAACATTGTACGTGGTCTGGCACAGACTCCAATGAAACTAATTAGTTTTTAAGTGCATTTGTAGTTTAAGAAGATTTTTTTTTCTTTCTCATTTAAATTTGCTTCTGTTTCTGACATACAGGCTCGTTCTGTGATCGTAATTAGCTGTATCAATCAGTATTATAAAAGTAAACATTTAATTTAAATTAAAGTGATTCAATATTTATTTGGATGTCTTGAAGTTAAAAAGTAAAGAGTAGTTTGCATAATATTGTAATCATGAAATGTGATTTGACAAGAGAGCGTATCAGACAACTGCTGGAGGTTAGTTTTGTCTGCTAAATATTACGTTAATATAGATATTTATAATCTATACTTTTATTACATATAATTTATGTTTATTTATTTATGGCTTATAAGTATCAAAAATACCTGAACTTGAAATAGGAAATACATTTCTATCTGTTGAAATGAACACTTTAATAATGTTTTAACATTAGTAAGCTATAACTAAGTACCCTGTAGACTTGGTCACTGCATAGAGCAGGCTCTTAAGAGATATTAGCATATCAAAACTATTATAATTTAGCACGGGATGCTACTAATGTTTGTAGTTTGCAGTGGACACGACGTGCTGTAATCGTGAAAATTAGATAATATATCTATTGCCGTATTGTCCATAATTGTTCTCAGAATTATAATTATGTTTATATATTCGATTCTTTAGATATAATACTATGAATCTTTACTCTACCAAAGCAATAAATATTCGTGTACTATGTACTAAAGACAAGAATCTAGGTTGACCTTTATGTAAAAAATTGCATGATACTGTGCAGTGGTTAATAGGTACCTAATATCGTGAGAAAGAGCAATGAACTTGTAATGAGATTTCCACAAGCGTTAATGACTATAAAAGTCAAGGCATGAGGATGGCATTTTTTTACTATAAACTGACTACACTTAGAAATTCCTTTGCACTTCCTTACATTTAAGTGACTCTAACAATGTTGCTGAAGGAAAATCACTTATCAAGAGGGCGGACTTTAATTCTCTTACTAATGCCGATAGTGTTGTACAAAACATTTATTAGTGCGTGTTTAAGGTAAAGACCTTGTCTCCCATTGAACTCTACAACCGATAAAAAATTGGTAAGGTTATTACCGCGAACGTGCATGAAAATTCAAATGCTTTATGTACAAGTACAGTTTGGTAGAAGCAATACTCAGTGCTTGTTTACGTTACCTACATATTAATTGACAATCAAAATCGCACCTTCTTTTGTTTTTATATCTCTACTTAAGTACTAGTTGCACATCTAAAACCATTTTAGCACTAGCATTTGTTTTCTTGTGACATCCTAAAAATTAGACATTATACCTTCTGGAGCAACTCTAGAGTCTTGTGACAGTAAGACGGGGCCGAGCACCGTCGTCAGCACGGAGCCCAACGTGGACGTTATCAGGACGGCGATAACGATAATGTTGGCGTGCTGTGTTGCTATCCGCTTGTCCGTCGCGCTTGCGTCCTCCCACAGCGAGTCCATAGCCACCCTCACCAGAACCGTCTGGAAATTACAAGGAAACTTGTTTTATACTTGTCATACTAAGAAAAACTACTAAATAGTTGTAATACCAGCCTGTCATCGGCCCAGTTGTGGCCTACATGTAGAGAAGGATTAAGTGATGAGCATTGATCCATTAATAAACCACATAAAACACAAATTAATCAACATTTGATAACTACTAATCCATGGATGTTAAACATTTTAATTGAGTCATTAATTCCCGAACAAATCAATCAATAAACCTACGAGGTTACACTCAAGCAATTACAAACTACATTCCATTACGACGTGGGCATATGTTCCGGTTAATTTAGTCGGGCCAGGCGATCGCTCCATTAAACCCTAAAGGACAATTAAGTGTTGGGTCAGGCAGACCACAGAATATGCTTTGTCCAAGACGCTTCTTGTTCTCCTGCAGCGTGTAGTTTACTCGGATTCCGTTAAATCAATTAGCCACCTATCAAGTTATCGACTCGGCCCGGCCACGTCAAAGCTAACGACGGGAGTCGAATGTCATTTTCACATATTACACGAACAGCTCGTATTTCAAGATGTACCTCACAGCAGTCTGAATTCATATCTATTGACTTAATCGTAGTAGGTATAAAGTTAGTTCACATGATATTTTTTTACGGAAACTCACTATTGAATGAAATTGTGGAAAAAAATACAATTAACAACGCACCAAGCACAATAGGTACGGTTTTTTAGTTGTAAAGCGGTTATTGGGTAAATAACTGTCGTATTGCAATATGTTTTAAAATATACGGAAACATTTTATTCGAAATCCGCAGAGAGTTATTTGTGAAAAGTAATTCGCTTAGTTTATGTATTTTATTTTTTCTGTTTATCCTTACTGCCAGAATTTTACTCAATGATGCAATCTAACATTACGAAAAAAGATCAACTTCTTTTTAAAATATTTTTTATAAAATAATACTTCGTAATACCTCAATTGAGAAAGCGACGCTATTATGTTACTAACCACAAAAGAATCAAGAGCAGAATAAAATAAAAACATTTATTGTTGGAAAGGGATTCGATTACTACGCGGTTATCGTTTCATCCAATTTATATCGTCAATTTTATATAACGGACATCCGTAAAAATGATATTAACGATATCAAATTTGACATAACATAGTCATGACGTAAAACGATACTCTGACAAAAAACGTTTCAAAGTAGATCTGCGAACAAAGGTATCATTGTTGCTTTATGTATGTCTAAAACAATGAAATATTTGTAAAATGTAATATGTTTTGTCATTTTATTTTATTTACAGGAACAAAATAAGTACATATAATAATATCATTATCAGAATAGGGATAATGACAGGGTACGAAAAGTATAAATGTCAGTCTAATTAGTCCGTCAGATTATTAAAAAATATTAAACACGTATTTTTATGTTTATCTGTACCATAAAAATTGTCGAAGAAAAGTTGCTTTGAAGTTCAGAAGAGGGGGCTTGTGACGTGAAATTAGTACGAATAAATGACGTCACGCGTAACTTTCACTGACTGTACTTTGGTCAAGTTTTGTTTGCGGGACATTAAAATACGTATTCAATATTGTTTACTAAACTATACGACGGAAATTAAAAAAAAAATGTCGTCACTCTTTACAAATGTTTGTGTAGAGCCCCGTAGAAATCAGTTATATTTATTCCTGCTTATGAAGTATCCGCATAGATACAAATTAAACAACACATTTGTCATCAGTAGTTAATCATCTATACTATACTAGACTGTGTGTTTTTGTCTTTCAGGTACTTATGTACTCAGTACATTATACTATCGTAATCGTTCCGATTGCTTAGTGATAGTGAGCAAACTTACACAAACTACGTGTAAGATCGTTTTAAATCATGTTTGTATCTACAACACGCGCTAATGGCGCATAATACTGTCAAGTTCAAAGGTTCAGGTTAGTGAGATAAGGTTATAAGTCAGTTAGTTGGTTAGTGGCTTTCACCTACAGCCATTTGTTGCCCCGTGGTTAGGCCCTTAAGGTACCTACATAAATTGCGCAGTTACTTACTAAATGTATTTTATAGGTGTGTGTAGGGCTGCATAAAATCTTATATCTATCTAATCCTATAACAAGACCACTTTTATAAACTAACGTTGATAAACTGCTGTGAAGAATCATCTTGGTGTTTAATATAAGAAGCTACTGCAACGGAACTACCGAATATTTTACGTGATATCTTGTGTGTGGGTATGTGTATGAGACAGTTATTAAAACTTAATGTAAATCATTTTTGATTAAATACGCACAGAGCGCAGGAAATTTGCTCCTTAAACAGACCTCGAATCTATAAATACAGTACCTGACCGAGTCGCTGAACGAGAGTCAGAAATAGAAATTTAATAGACAAAGTAGAAGTCACTGTAGAAACAAACTTTAATCGCTAGCAATTTATAAGTCAAATACTTGCATTGTCTTTCAGACTTCTTAAACTGTTCTGTATTGTGAAGAGGATTGCTTTTGTATTACGATGCCGGAAATATAATACCTCAATGATAATACACAGATTAATCGGTTTGGGTATCCATACAATGTTTCTCGGTAAGCTTCTTGCCGATGGTACGAGTAATCGTATTGTTTAGTCAATTAATATTAAATTAACCTGATAATTAAGGTTACAAAAGTCTTTAGTGTTATTTATTGCTGTAAAATAAAAGCTAAATAACTCTTCTTACTGATATGTTTTAGACATATGATCCTGGCTAGTTAACTTGGTCCCCTAGCTTTTACGTAGGCATTAAATTTACCTTAATTCAGCCATAGAAAATATGATACCATATCCAAGATAGATTTTATTGATTACTTGAGAGTACTTTGACTATAAGAAGTGCTACAAATGTAAACCGCTTTTCTATTTTCTTTTGTTTCTTCTGTATATTTTCTTTATTTTTCTCAAGCACACACGGTATCTGAATATTCACTCGAAACGGAATAAATATAAGGGATGCTCAGGAGACAAGTGGTCACTTGTCGCAGTTTTCAAGCACAGTTCCCGATAACATTCCCATGAGGCGCTTGTTACATCTTAAGGAAGATATACAGTCGAGCTGTTCTTTGTGTATCGGTACGACGCGACGGCATCGATAAACAAAACTGTCTTAAAACAAAAGACGATACCTAAATTTATATTTTACTTTTTATTTACTATTACTTATTAAGGTAACTCAGCTTTCAACAGCCATCAATGTTATCTGAATAGACTAAATATTTTTTTTTAGAAAAACAAAAGTCAACGTTGCCAGTTGACGACTTTATCTCTGTAGAGTTTGACGTTTAACAATTTTTGACAGTTATTGAAACGAAAATAAGATTTCGCAAAATTATTCTTTTGAGTGAAGAGGCGGGTTTATTTTTACTTTGGCATTGTGTTTGTGGTAAGTAAAAGGAAAAGTTCTCGTGTAGTTGTAGGCTATTCGAACTTATTTATTTGGTGCAAACTGTAATATTACTTTCTTAGTGCAACTCATCTGGGAGACTTATACGTACAGTATACTACCTATTACGATCCAAAAATAAACTCACTTTATTATTCCTATTTGACAATTTGAGAAGATATTCTCCATCTTTATATTATCAAGGTTGTGAGAAGAAACGGGGTAGGAATTAGAGTAATGTTCGATGTTAATTAAAATTTATCTAAGCAAATACGAGATACCAAACTCGAGAGGGCGTGGCGGACTAGGAGATACCAAGAAATTCAAAAGTAAAATAAATTTTGCCGATAAAGGCCAACTAAGTGTTTAATGACTTTTCCATATCTGTCGATAAAATATCTATATAGATTGGTTTATAATTCAGTGTTATTTATAAGCATATTCGTTTTTATTTGTGTCTTTATGATATGTATATGTAGACATATAGATAGTAAGATTTTTATGATGTTTTAGAGATATGATAACTTTGAAGAGAATGTTTACGCTAGGTAACCGTACGAATTCAGTACTAAGATTCGAAGGACTGCAACTATCTACTATAAATACTTGAGGTTTCTGGCTAGTTGAAACTCGATGCATAAATACTAAACAAAACGAGTTACCGTCAAAGGTGAGTAATTAAACATTTTTGCATAAACTAAGCGAACACATGAAATGTTGAGCTACGTCAAGGTAAGTTCCTGTGAATTTTAATTATTCTTCACTTTACAAAGAGTTCTAAGTCTATATTCAAGAGAGCTTTGATGTAAACAAGCTCGAAATTACTAAAACTGGTGGTGGGAAGACTCAAAGTGAATTAAACTGGAGCCTGTCGGTCGACGGCCGGTCTACTTCGTCCGTTAATGAAAAGATCACTTAAAAGTTATGTTGGTAGCGATATCGGGAATGTACTCGGAGGACGGTTGGTTGTGGGCGCTTACTACTAGTTCATAGTGTTCACTATTCACACAGAATATTACTACACATTCCGGACTTTATGACTAATAGGGCAATCAAATGATCGGTAGTTTTATGAATGGCATTGCGATTTTCGCTTACTCGCACAGGACGGTCCAGCTTTAGCTAGCTTTATGTATTTATGTTGAAGCTAGATATCCACATAAACCTTCGTAACAAAGAGCTATCATTCGGGCAGAGAGAGAAAATACAGAATTTTGTTGTTATTACAAAGCATAAAACTTGAGGTTTAAAATATGTTTACCCCTGGACAACATTTTTCTAGATGTTGTTTTGTTTTCCTTTGTTACTGAAGTTGAAGCATTTGTGAAACAAAAGACTATTATTTTTATATCGGACGAAAGAGGCGTGAATAATTATAACTACATAGAGTGGATAGATATTATATCTTAGTAAACACAAGCGTACATGTATGAACAAACGACTCGCCATACGATAGAACATCACTAACTTTTTATACGTTTGTCTACTGTCATTTTTATTACCAAAGTAAGTAATTACTAAAATGTCTAATGGTCACATGTATCTAGTAGTATGTAACAGATCATATGACGAAGGAAAACAGGAAGTTGACACAGACGAAACCAAGGTCTCAGTTCTAAAGATGATGGATGGAGACCGAGTATCCTCATTAATAACGGTCTATCTATAATTAAATTCTTTTCGACAATGCTTTCAAAATTAATTTGTTGAACAAACTATCGAATATAATTATCGGGACTATTATCTTCTGATTGAATTATAATGTTTGTTGTAAATACATAATTGATTCGTTACATTTAATTTGGAAGCAGCGTTCTAAAATCAATTGGCGTTTAGTTGATTTGAATTTATAATTGTGTTTCTCGTTCAAATAGTGTAACGAAATTGAATCAAAGGTAATAAATATTAAACCGAATTGTGATATAATTTTGAACTATATTTTAATTGATTTAATTTAAAGATTTTTTATGAAAAAGATAATGAAAATATACTCCTTTTTATATCTTTTGTACATTTTTGTTAGAGACTTACTGTGCCCGTCCGCGTGGAATTTGACAAAAAAGATTATAATTATTAGTTTATTCATCAAAACAAATTTGTTTTTTTTTTTAATAAATGTAGCCTAAGTTACTCCAATCTAGCCATTTCAGAGATTAGCTGGAACACACAGACAGACGGACAAAAAAAAAATGGTATTTTGGTGTATGTATAAATTATGTATGTTGTATAAAACAGTTAACTCGATATTACAAACAGTCAAATTTAATTGTCTGTACAGATTTATATCAAAATCTTAAATAGTGCTTAAAAAATTTAAGAGAATCTGGCGGTCGTTTCCGTAATGAATTTGGGTCTTATCCCTGAATTTTATTGAAGTGCTCTATAAAGATGTCTTCAGTAAATAAAATAACTTTCCTCTAAGCTGTTTCAGTTACGATTGGGCTATACGATGATATAAATTAGACTCACAATACACATAATCGAAATATAAAACGATCTCACCGTTTTATAGCGCCTCGAAGGAACTAAAATAAAGTTTATTACTTTTTCCGCGGGATAAAGTTATTTACAAAGAATGCTCAACCAAAAAATGAAAATAAAACAAAAAACTAATGAAATAGTAATTTTAACTTGAAAAAGGAACAAAAATGCTATACGCTATATTGCATACATATCTTCACGACTCACTATACTTTCACGGCTGACGTAGTCATTGTAGTCTATAACATCTTAAACTTAACATTATCATATAAATTAATTCCTTATAGTGTGTATTATTGAGTATTGTCTCATTAAAACCACACTTGAACGGTCTTGGCCTACTGCTGGGTTACCAGCCTCGTTAAACCTGTTACTATAATACGATATTTAAGCATATTTTCCCAGCAAATATGTCATGAGTAAGGATAATGAGAATACCGATGCGTTTAAAAAGTACAGGCCGGAAAAATAAAAAAGAATACGATGCTACAACATGTGAAAAAAGAATACAAATAAAAAAGTAGAATGACGTGATGGACAATTAAATTTCGATTTCTTTTTTAGTTGTCAATTTTTTTTTTTTCGTTTCGACCAGTGGTTTATTTTTTTGTTCTTTATTAGTTTAATTTGCTTCAAATCCTTTACTATTTCCTCCGGTTTTAGTTAAACTTAATCCTTCGAACTTCATATAAAGTAAAAGTTTCTTACCTCGACAATTGCTTTAGGTATCCAAGTGACGGCAACAAAAAGACTCTCCTTGATCGACAGCTCGTTAGCGAGTGCGACTAGGAACGCTGTCAGGAGCCGCAGCACTAGCGCCGCGGAAATGCACCCCAGGATCAGGCACAGCTCCTTCAAACTTATCTGAGAGATCTAGGAAATTGTTATACGTCAGAAAATTGTTAGAAATCAGATAGGGTTTTGTTTTGAATGAATGTAAAGTCGTTAAATACTGTGTACTGTAATTACAAAGCTGTGTAAAAATACTTTTTGGAATATCGAAATCAACTTGTCAATTTAAAGTTCATTCGTGACAGTCATTTTTCTTTGACTCCTTCGATTTGTACTTAGTCTATTTCAGATACCAGTATTTGTAATCCAGAATTATACTTTATTGACTGAAATGAAACAGCCCGAGGCTCTATCAGTTCTATGCTATAAACATCAAAGTCTGTCCATTAAAATACATCAAAGCGAAACTCTTTATTTAATAATACAAGCAGGCTTCCACACGGGCATTGGTCCACGACTTTTGTTTTATTTACCGCCAGTCGATGAACCAGTTTTAGCATCCGTCGAACAAAATAAAACAAGTTAAGTTATTCCCGGGATTATTATTACTGCCAATCAAGCCTGCCAGTCAGTTTGTCGGTAAATCCTTTCGGTTCTACGAACGATCGTTCATTTTATTTTATACTCATAGCGATTTCCATGGTAATCGAATTATGAGTAGGATAAATTATTGTTTGGAAGAAGGCTTAAATAATAAAATTGATTCACTTTACACGCTTGAATAATTGATGCAATGCGGATTCATATCTTTTATGCTACTTTTCACCCAAAATTTTTGTTACCTTACAGAATTTCGCCTCATAAATTCCAACGTTTCCAATTTTCTTTTGAGAATTGTACTGGGAATAACTGACTAGTACGTTGTAATATTTTGCACAAAATAGTTGGTAAAAGCGATATGTACGTTTAGGAAATACCCGCTGAGGGTGAATAGCATTGGCTCGAAGATCCTCCAGAGCAGCTTGTACACCTCCCAGACAGGATTGTCGGCGAGCGGCCAGTCGCGGCGTGCCCAGCGCGTGGCCGCCGAGCCAGCGCACACCATGATGGCAACGCCGGCTGAAACACAAAACCATTATGAGGGCGAGACAATATCAAAGTCGTAAGCATCTTTGGCGACGCCAGCGGTTTTAGTGTGGAGGCCTACCCTTATTTGACACAACAGAACAATTTAGAAATGTATTGCAGTTAAAGCTAGTTACAAATTTAATTCAAGTTGATTGAAATTTGTTTTAACGTTCGTAACATCAGAATGTATCATTGAACTTGCGATGTATCAAATGTATTTAAAAAAATAGCATAACAATAGACGCCTTATCTAAATTATAAATACTATCTTAAATTAGTATTATCTTGACAAAAATGACATCAAAAGAGGCCGTTCTATTTGCACGAAGACCAGTGCGTGTTGCTAACAAACAATCATTATATCATTTCCTTGATTGCGGTTGAAGGAATCTCTAAAATTAAATCGCATCATGAGAAACTCGAACAAATATATTGTGTTTGATTGAGGTTAAACGAAATGAAGGTTAACATAAGACGCGAGAATTAATTAATGTGGAGCTGGCGTCTTCAGTAATGTGCTCGTGCTTTGAACTGCATCGCATTGTAAATATGCGGTATGGGATAGCCGTGTTTGCTGATATGAATTTCATTTAAATTCCAGTGGAATCTAAGAATGATATAACAAACGAAAGTATATGACGAAGACATGTCTAGTAGGTGCTGTGAATATATTTGATAGCTATTCTTCTTATTCGGTATTTTTACTTCTTCAATACATAAAAACTAACTCATAAAAGACGGACGAAATGAATTTCAAACAAAAGTAGTTAGTTCAAAAGTTATTGGGTTCATGTCACCGTTTTATTTTATTGGCCCTGATTTGGTTAAGTTTTACGAAGACAACTGCGTGTTTATTTTTAGCGCAAGAATAATTCGTATCTGAGTCCATGCACCCATAAATTTAATTATTAGCTCTGTCGACTGAAGCCCTTAGTCATTAAAACTTTAATTTATTTTCTCTTGTTTAAAAAAAGTCGTGGTTATGACGTGGACATTTATTTATTTGTTAATGGGCCTCCTGGCTTTAAATTAAAGAGATCGGTATGCGTCCTGTGTACTCCCTTAACTACCACACTATCATCAAAAATATGTGACCGATAAAACAACAGTTAAATTATAGATGAAATTCAGATTAAAAGCAAAACAAAAATAGTTTAAACCTATCTGTAGAAAGTCTAAAGAGTAGGTAAAATAGCAATTGCAGGATGCGATAAATTTAAACTCACGTGAATGCTTAAATCTTAATAAAAGGTTCCTTACAGATTGTATTGTACTGAATGTATTTGTTAGCTTAAACCGCAAAAGCCAATTACAGACGTAGCATGTGGTGGAGGTGTTGTTATTACGAAACAAACACTCTCTTTGTAGTTATGCAGCTCTGGTAACGAGCTGTGATGTCGTACGTACAATACAGGGTTTCTTAATCTTAATTGAATTGGAGATGTATATTGTATCATATTTCGATCTTAAATGTTAGGAGTACTTTAGTAACTCGGTAATGTAAAGCTATTTTTATCGTAAATACTTAAATTTTTAACCATCGGACAATTTGAATACATAGAGCAGATTTTCGCGTGGATACGTTCGGCAATATTTCACGCTGGAATTCTTGAAGGCACTTCTTAACGTCAACGTTCACAGCGCACACGAACGATGAGTGAAATTCCTTTTTTATCCGCATTTACTTGAGTCGGCCTCATAACCCAGCGACGGCAAATCCTCGCGTCGCTTCATAACTGCTGAACCCAAAAATAATTTGGGAAAGGGTATGTGACAAAGATTCACTTTGTGTTTCGGAGAGATCGCAGGTTATATACAGACCCTTTGTGCTGAGGTCACCTTGAACACCTAGTGTTAGCTCTGAGATAAATTACCGAACATACGAGTATATTGAAGACGTGCGACAGAATAGATCAGGATAAAAACTGCTCTACTTCAAACTGATTGGAGTTTCGTTGACATGCTTTTTGTTTTGAAAGATGAAACGTAAGAATATTTAAGTGTAGTGTGTGTAATAAAGAATCTTGTTTTTTTGTTTCTAGCCTATAGTGGCCCACTACTGGACAAAGGCTTCCCCTAAGTCCTTCCACGATTCCCTATCTTGCGCCGCTTCGAACCAGTCCTCGTGGTGTACGTTCAATCTTTAAGTTCCAATATTTATACTAATGAACTCGATTTTAAAAGATAAATATTAAATATTTGGGGAGGCAAGTAAATATCAGGCAGTAGTCAAATCAGTTTTTGACGTTAGTTATGCTCACAAATAAATATATTTGAATTTGAATGTTACGCTACTAGTATTCCGTTAGTATTTATTTTATTTTATCATAAACGTGACCGGATTCAATCATAAATTAAATCGAAATACCTTATTATCTACTCCATTAACTGCAACAGACTAAATAAAATCATATTTCATGTTTATACAGGGTCAGACATCATTATATCTATGCAAATAGAACTAATTGCTTTTCCGTTTTAGTATACCTAAATAAATGATTGAAATACTAGTAAATTAGATCAGGTGGTCTAGCACTATCTCGCAAGGAGAGATTTTTGCAGTTATGGGAGCAAGTTTAAATACAAGAGGAAGAAGAAGGTCCTCTACTTTTATATTTATTACCATGGATGTTTCTGTTTACTCTTACAGGCGCTGTTTCAGCCAGTCGATCGTTCATTAATTATATTAAATTGTTGCTAGAAAGTTGAGCAGTATCTCCAATTAAGAAGTTTCGTTCATTACAATTAGTTAGGTAACTGGTCTAGTAATCGGAACAATGTCTGTATTGACTAAGTTTTGTGTTTTAATGCTTGTTAATCGAACTTCAGTGGTTTTTTATATATTTCCTTAGTATGAACTTACAGAAAAAAAATGTAATAAGTCACACAAAGGTACTCGTAATAATCTTAAACCTATGTCATTAATTTATGGGAATGAAATAGGTTTATCATGATCCAATGGTTTTAAATGTATATGAGTGAAACGTATTTATTTTTTGTATACGACATAAGCATTTTTTTTTACATTAATTGGCCTTTTTAATCACTTACGAAAATCACAAAATGTTTTACCATGGAAAACTAGCGACAAGATACTCTGAAGCTACTCTTTAAAAATATTCTATCATATAGTGATTCACAATCTATTAATAAATAGATTTTAGCGATCTGAAGGAATCTTTAATAACATATCTTGAGAGACTATTTTTAATGGGATTAAAAGATAACAAGAAAAGATCAACGTATTTTATAAAGAGTAATTAATTATTAAATTAAAAGTTGTAACAACATGTAAAGAATTATGATTATCCCGTTTGCTTTACGTTTTCTCAGACTAAGTCTTTTGAACTTCCACAATATAATTAAAGTTTATATTTGAATATTTATTTAACAAAATAATTAATTCTGTTGCTGGCAGTTTGAATCTTGTTTTGAATTGTTTATTGTACGCTATATCTATATTTTTATGATGGCGTATATTATCTTATTATTATCGTATGGAAAATGCCTTTATTTACAGTTCCTATCAACGCGATTTATTAATTTATATAAATTATTTTACACAAGCCAACAATTAAAAAACAACATGGAATTGGTCCCGCATTTAATTATGTTTTCGAAATACGTTTGTTTTCATAAATCACATATGCACATACGCACAGATTCGAAATAAATATCAGATAACATTGCTGTTGGACTATTAATCCTGTAGTACCTATACAACCTTTTCGCGAAAAAGTTGTATCAATTTACTCACGTTTTATATTAGACCTACTTATACCTAGGTTCTATTAAGTAGGTATTATAAAGAAATAGGATTGCACAACGTCGCAGGATAGCTGCATTAGTCAAGGTGTATTAGGATAATCTGGCAGACTTTAAAATGGAGCACCTCTACACATAGTTAAGACGCGAGCGCTGCGCCTTACTTCAAAGGAAATATCCTAAGTTGTTGAGAGTTTCTATTGATTAAGTTCAGATTTATCATAAGATTTTCCTGTCGTTAAGCGTTATAGTCACATATTTAACTGGTCGTTTTTTTTTGTGGGAAATCATCAAATGTACCCGCCCGCTTTGGTCGCAGCGGGTCCTACCCAGACCCATGTCAGACTTTTACTGACTGAAACCCACTATGTTTCTCCTGGAGCCCTTTGAGTGCCAGGGTCGCGGTTCGTGAGGGTTACCTCACGAACATCCCGGATCAAGTAAACATTAGTATTAGTATAAGAACGTCAAGTAAAAGTATAAGAAAAGTCGTAGGTAGGTATTTGTAAAAAGGTACATATTTTTTAAACAACAGCAGCCGGTACCCTATGAACCGACACAACTTTGTTTCCTAGTAAAAGTTCTATTTTTCTATGGGTGTTTGCAACACCTGTAAAGGAAGTAACGTTCATACGTGGAACCCTAAAATAACAGGGGTGCAGCACTCTCGTGAACTCTCACGTTTTATAGAGGAACTTTTTAGTTTTGAAAATAGTGTGTATGAATATGTAAAACGGCGTCAATGTGCCCTCTAGAGTCTTTGCTGGCAAACGACCGATATTTTACTCGGAATAGTAACGACATTTATCAAAGTACTTTATTGATTTGGTATATACCAAGAACTTTTGTCATATAAAGACTCTGTAGTCAGCTATAAAATTTTTCATAATTTTTAAACTTTTTTCATAATAAACTGCTATTGATATAAGTTAATTTTTCAATTCGGGGAACTGGTTTTATGATTTTTCATAAATGTTAAAAAAATATATTTAATACAATTACCTACAGTATAGTAAACTATATCTTCTAAGAAACATTCGTAGGTATTCAAAATACCTAGCTGACAGTGACATCGTTTAAAATATTTACACACATCACTTGTATTTGTGACTGGCTTAAAAAATCAAGAAACAAATAAGGAGAAACCTGAAGGATGACAAATAAACGATCTTCAACTGTTTTCATATGGCATTCCAAACAACGAATCATTCAGTTGTATTCAATGCCGGGCACTCATGAATGCATGCATTGACTTTGACTGATATCATTATATGCACAGGTGATATTGTTGATATCTAACGCATGTCGATTTGTTAGTACTTTTCCGGTTTGAGTTGTGTACTGATTATGAAAGGAAGTACCTGATAGTAGGTTATTTTGGTTTATTAGTAGTAGGAATTATAAGAATGAGAATCGCCTTTTATTAAAATAAAAGTAACGATTATTGGAATTAAGTGACTTATTGACAAGGTATGAAAGATTGAGAAATTTATATCTACCTAAAAAGTTCCAAATCATGATTAGAAATAATTGAGTTGATAGTGTTAATTTGAGTAAGTGAAAGGGTGTTATTAAAGTATTTTTGACCGTTATTTATATAAAGAAGTTCATAAAATTTTATAATAGGGTAAAATACGAAATACCTACATAAGTCAGGGAATTTGGACAAAAAGCTATAACTCTGATTCACTGCATTCTCCAGCCATCCATTCAACCAACACTATCCAAGTCAGTTCAGTTTCGAAGTCACGAAATGTTGAATTTATGTTCAGTCGAAGTAGAGTATATTTAGTCGAAAAACTATTCATCCAAATTCAGTAAGTCAGCGTTTTCCTAAATCCTCCGTACACAGCATAAAGGCATTGCATGGCTGGACGTATATGAACGGTTTTGTACGGAAAACCAAAGCTCTAATCGATGATTTCTTGTTACAGCACTGAGATATTCAATCTCAAAGGATATATCGACCTTCAAAGTCCCCTCAATTAATCCCTTAAAGGAGTTTATAAACTTTAGAACGTTATATTGGGAACCTGTAATCTATAATGTAAGTGGCATGATTTATTAATGAGGATAAATATAATTTTAATAAAAAATAATGAGGGTCGGATATGTGACACAATGCTCCCTCTAGCAACCCAAATTCTGATAATGAAACCGATGGGAATAATTCACAGGCACCTTTGTTTCGCATTATTACGTGAGTGAACGTGTAACGGTCTTATCTCATGTCTATATTTATTTAGGAAAGTCACAAATACACAGTAGCTACATCAAATAATGATAAATGTTTTGCATTACAAACATTATCTTTATCATTAATAAAAATGTATTTATGTCTGCAATTGTAATTTGCTGTTGTAAATGCAAACCAATTTCCGATAATGCATTAAAAGCGTCATAGATATAGGCTTCTATTTACCAAGTTTGTGTCATAAATAAAGGAAGGTTCCTAGGATAGTTTTCAAGGCAACGTCAACAAAGAAATGGATAAACATGTTAATACATACAAGCGCCGCCCCATCCGAGATATCCACCAGCGTACGTCAACAATAGGCCACCAGCGAAAATAAGCAGGCTCCGTATAGTGGGCGCGTATATGTCGCTGTGATCCGGCAGACTGTCTGATAATACTCCCCACAATATTCCAAGGGCGATCCCGACGAATATAGCCAGCAAACCCTGCCGAAATTACGAACAAAAAGGTTAAGACCCCAATATCCAAATTGAACCTTAAGAGAAAGTGGTTTGATTTTAAAGAAAATGTAGTTTGAGTGTTACTTGGAACCGATCTTGAGTGTGGATAAGTACGGACGCTTTTACAAATTCGAATTTATTGTTGAAGATAAAATAAATTCGATAAAATCGTTTAAGAGATAGATGTGACATAAAAAACTGCTTTTTATACAATAAGCTTTCATAATGATTTTAGGATATTACTCGTAAAGTAAATTGCATATTGCCGATTCACATTAATAGCCCAAGTTATAAAAATAAACGATAAAATTTACGTTGTAAAATTAATGACAGTCAGTTGTATCGGTTATAAAACGATTTTTGTATTTATATTTTACCTTTATTATTCTATATACAAGTGGTGCTGGGTAAAATATGGCACTGTTAATGACACCGCACATTCCTTCTGTAAAGGCGGTATCTAGACCACCAGAATTCGCAACTAATAATGCTATTTGATTTTTTGTTCCTAAGCCTTTTGCATCGAAACCCAAGACTGTGGGGACGACGACAGCTGGCGACACCGAGGCTAGAATAGAGCCCAGGTGCAAACCTGTGAACACAGAAAACGCATTGGCTTCAAACGTCAGTTATACATAGTAAGACTCTTTGTAATATTCAACTTCATGTTATTCAATATTCCCGACATTTAACTCAAACCGTTCAATTGTCGTCAGATGAATAGGGATTTGCGTGAATGAACTCGTTGAGCCGTTTCCGAGCAATAACCGGTGGTACAGGTTTTTCATGTAAGGCTTTTCAATCGGTGAGCGAAGCAAACGGGATCAAGCTAGGAATTGACTTTTACTCATAAAATTTGTCAGTAGTAAACATTGGTACGTAATACGGGCGAATAAAGTAGCAATATGAGTTTGTTATAATATGTCCGGGTAGAAAGTTTTTAATACTACTTACCCCAGTACCAGGGAAAGTCGAGTAGTATGTGAGCAAAGAAAGCTGTGGATAAACACTCGACGATCCACGGCAGTGTTGCCAGGGAGAAGACTTTTACTGAATTGTGTTTTATATATTCCCAGTTCCAAGTTAATGGGCCCTTCGTCAAAATGATTACTGGGTAAACTCTCCTAAAATAAAAACAAAATAGAATTGTTACGAAATTAGACTCATTTGTGAGATAAAACAATTTGAAATCTTAATATTTTACCGTACAAAGACGATATATCGTATATCTACGACTTTTGCGAATTCGTTAAAACTTAATTATTTGTTTAGTTTGTCTCACATATTCGTTTCATATTTTAATACTGTTATGTAATAATGGAATAGTAAAGTACTTAAAGTGATTAGTTATTTTTTGGACACGTCCAAGTAATACTAAAAATGCGAGATAAATTTTGTAGCAAAGCTTAATTAACTATAAAGGTAGTTGCTAACTGAAATGTTTGTCCGAATTTTTATCTCCGCGTAGATAATAACGCAGGAGAGGAAATAAGTACGTCGACGTACAGTAATTAATTTAATGGCTTCCGCCCTACTTAGTGCCGTGCAGTACCCACTTCTATTAACAAAATTAATGTAAGTCCGCGCTAAGTTATCAGGGATTCTGTTAAGCGATAACTCAAATAAATATAAGCACAAATATTAACGCTAAAGTTACGATGTGGCGGGATTCGAATCAATTAAGCAGGCTCATTTATTACGTCATCAAGAAAGCGAACACTACATTTATTTAATTAATTAACAAACTTCTGTGCAGGTGCTGTTTATGTCACTGTGGTACACTTTATAAATGGCGTTTAGCTTTTTAATAATAACTTTTAGAGAGTAATTTTTGCGATGGAATTGAAGTTGCAAATTGTTTAACTAGTTCTAACCAACAGGGACTTAGATATAGCGCTTGATTACGGTTGATTTTTTAATGAAGAATTTTTTTTTAAGATTTTGTCTTAAGACTTTGGTCAGCAGAGCTTACAACCGTTCTAAGTATATAAGTGTCGGAATTTTGTTTTTAGGTAATTTGTTTAAATTTTACTTATTAAAACTCAATAACTAGTTCTGAATTAGCGTAGTACGTAAGGTTCAATAGTATATTGACTCGGTTTTTAAAACCTGCACTTGCGCTAATTCTGGCTATTGTAATATAATTAAAATAAATAAAAAAACATACCTTAAATGATAGTCAAGGATATCAGCTACAGGGTGTTCCAAAAAGTTTGGTGGCCCAAAGTTTCTATACAACGCCCCCGTTAACGTCATGCCGACAACTGGGTTGATGGTTGTGAATCGTTCTAGCGTGTGGCCGAATATATACCCTGCTATCACCACACCGCACATGTTGAAGAGGTAGCCGTCTGGAGCGATAGCATCCTTGAATATAAACCATGATGAGCCCCATAGTGTTAAACCTGGAATAGAAAGGATATTGGGTGAGCCAAAATTAAGAAAAAAGTAAAATTGCCGTTGAACAGTCAACGAACTGTGACAGTCATGACGTATCTGTTTCAAAATTTTACGGAATTAAAAATAACCAGCTACGCAAAGAGCACACTTTATGTTTGGTAATTTGCATCCAACTTATTCCAACGGAAATAAATTCTCATAGACCTCGAAAACGTAAGGCAAAATAACACAATATAGACACATGTCATGTTATGGCAAGAGCCAGCAATACGTAACAAGGTATAAGGATAATCATACTTTAAAATAACTCGTTATTTTCATAAACAAATAGGCCTATGTAAATAAACACATTTACACACTAATTTAGAAACTATTTCCGGAAAGTTAATCTTTACGGGTGTTTACATGCAGTAATTAAAATACGCTAACTCGTATTTTAATTAATATTTGTACCTTTGGATATGAGTGCGTAGGGAAAACCACTGGAAACCATACCTACAGAACATTATTAAATTCAGTACTTAGAAAACTTATAATAATACGCGTTATAGAAATACGCGTTACTCTATATTAAACGACGCGCACACGCAGCAGAAAAAGAAGGAAACGTGGAATCCGATTATTGGAATCTAGAGTGGTTAATCCGCACTGAACTATCATGGTGATCAATGGTCAATCTTTTGTACTGAAAAAGACCATTATCCCGCTATGGGACCTTGCAGGCCGGTATTATTATTAATGTAGCGGTTTATGAGTTTCTTTTTCGACTATCGCCACAAATTATAAAATAACTGTCTGTCTCACTAATTTTCAGGCTGTTTTCAACAATGTATATTGTGTAGAGTGGTTCTCGAGGTATGTGATTTGTTAAATTTTTGTATGTATACACCGTGATTTTTAGGTCGTTTTAAAAAAGTCGTCCACACAATGTATCCGTCATAAAATACCTCTAGGCGCGAATATAATTTTTTTATCATTAATTAAAATAATATGCATGAAAAAAATAAATAATACATTGGAAATATGAAACATCCTGTTAAAAATGTTTACGTATCAAACTGTTGAAGATACATGCTACATACTTACTGCGAACATTATGATTGCAATAGTAAGACATCTGTTTTACGCTAAGGTGAATGACCTGTGATAAGACGCCGCCGCGCCGCCCGCGCGGCCCCTTTGGCACAAGGTTCGGACCGCGCTCACTACAGAGTGTTCGTAAAACTGCCTTGTGTCATAATAATGAATAATATTTTTATTCATTCAAATCTTAAAAAAAAACATATTTTTTTATTATAAACGTTTACTAGTCATTGGATACATGAACTGGGCTGCTTTTTTAAAACGACCTAAAAGTCACGGTGTATATTGACAAAAATATAACGATAGTTGTTGGCAATGTTGTTAGAAAGTTATAATAATCGTGTTCGATATTGAAAAGCTGGGAAATGTCAGAAAAGGTCACAAGTGAAGAAGGCGTAGTCGTAGTAACTTCTAAATGTCAAAATTTTGATGTATCGCAAATTATCAATATCTCTGCATACCTAGATACTAAGCTACAAAAACAAAATACCATTGTAAAGTAAAGCTCTTTCAACCATATATATTGTGTGTCAGTGAAAATATCGATATTACGAAAAACTAATACCTCTATAAAGTTATTTTCCATTTAAGGAAGGTTGTATTTTCAATCTTTGAATAATCTGCTTGTTAAAGTTTTATTAAATCAGATTAAAGTACTAGTTTTAATCCATCATATTGCTTTTGTGTACTTGCCTCGCTATTTTAATCAACTAGCTTACATTGTTGTCGTTTAATTAACTATAACATGAAACAATATTGACATTTTTATGTCCATTCAAAGAGTAATTATTATTCATGTTCGAAACTTTATGATACAACCTACTTTTGAAGCCATTCAATTTCAATATTGACATTTCATGTCATTACTTTTTACGAAATGGAATGATGTATGTAATAAAAAACAGAGGCAATAGAATGTCATTTGTGGAAAGCTAACACGGTTTGATAGTTTTCTTAGGACTATAGAAAAACGTATTTTTTTAGGGAAATTACAATGTTGAACAAAATTTCGTTGATCGACAGAAACACATAATTTTTGTTTAACAATTTCTTTTATAACTATGTCAATTTTGTTTTTTGTGTTTTTATTTACAGAAACAATACTAAAACAAGAAATATCTACATTTATGACTAAACTTATGTAACTAAAAAAAAATTACATATTTACAAAGCGTCGAAAAAAATATCCTCATCTCCGTCAATGGTGGGAAACGTGCCCAGGAGACTGATTGATTTTTCAACTAAATATAAATAAAAAAAATGGTTTGCCGTTTTGGTGCCAAACTGGTTGCCGTTGTCGGATTGTTGTTCTTTCGGATGTTTCCTTTCTTTAACTAATAATTTATGGCTCTACTTTAATATCAATACATAGTTTAAAACAAAGTCGCTGCCCGAGTCTGTATGTCCCTATGTATGCTCAGATCTTCAAAACTACGCAATAGATTTTAATGCGGTTTTTTGTCAGATAGATATTACAAGAGGATTGTTTATAATAATATCTACTTATAATACATCAGTCTGTATTGCTCCCGTGCGAAGTTGGGGCGGGTTGCTAGTATAATAATATTAAAACATATTTCCACCTACAGCAAACTATGGATTCTTCATACTCCTTTATACTAAGTAGGTTAGATTTGAGATAGACTTGTTTCTTCGAGACAAAACGTCTAAATCCTCTTTTGTTTTGCCGGCTAAAGTTGACTAACGATATCAGACATTTAATTTTCCCTGTGTTTTAGAATTACTTAGGTTTCGTAACGTCAAGATTTAGCAGCGGCGTAGGCCGTAACAACCAGCTGTTGTCTAGTACCATTTCTGGACTCCAAAATTTATTGTCGGCAGACTAAATTAATGTGACGTGAACACAACCGAGGAATGTTATTAATTTCTTTCATTAAGTATGGTTATTACGGAAAATTGTAGTTGTTATTGTGAAATTAGAGTTATAAATCTCAGTTTGTATACGCTAAGATTGACGTCGAATGATCTTGTGTTAAAACCAAGTTTTTTTTTACAATTTTAGGTTAATATCTAACTATTCCAGAATGTAAGACACGTATATGTCCTTAATATCCTAGCAACGTATAAATGTGATACTATACTAATATTTCATGTGGATAGTCATGATAGTTTATTAAGGGAAATGTATTTCACTAGAAATCATGAATATTCATTGGCTACGTATCCCGGGTTCAGTGATTTAATCTCTCCTTCTTATAAACCGTAATGAACCTTCATTTGTATAATCGTGATAAATATATAAGCTGTAAATCTCTGTAATTATCTATTTATACCTTCAAATTATAACACTTTGTGGTCTTTGAAAGGCTTACGGGGAAACTGCTTTTAATTATTTTAATCTATACATATACATAAAATAGGATTGTCTGTTTGTAATACGTATTGAAATAACCGTTTTTTTGCTACGTGCATAAATAATATGATACACGGACGTACGAAAAATATTTTTTTTCCAATTTTCGTCTATCTGTCAGTCTATTTGGTTGCGCTGATTTCCGAAACGGTTGGACTTATTTTGGCAGGACTTTTTTTGGCAGGTAGTTGATGTAAAAAATAACTTAGGCTACATTAATAAAAAATAAATCTATCATTATAGAAAATAATTAGTTAAATTTTGTTAAGTTTCACGCGGTCAAATTCGCAGGAACAGTTAGTTTATGATAAAATACGACACTAACTTCTGTTAGTCCGTCGACTTTATTTGCTTGTTTTATCGTATTAATTGACCATTGAAAAGAGTTATGAGTAGTCCCAAGTGGGTGTTGAACAAACTATTGTTTGTCTGGGAAAGTCTTCTATCATGTTTATTGCATCGGTTGTGATGTTAAACGGACTGGAAATAAACATTACCGAAATTTCAGCGCCCGATATGGTATTAACCTTTTATTACTTTAGGTAAAATTCTTGATAAGTAAGCGGAGATAAACATTCAATTGTCGGTAACACATAATTGAATGAGTGACTCAGTATGGGGTTTTCCGCAATTACACACTCCACCCCTCCATCCCGTGGGACCGTTATAATATGTAATTATTGCAAAAGAAGCCCATTCAAGATTCACATTATGTTCCATATTTTATGTCAACAGCCAGTCATATTATAGCTGTATAATAAAATCACGTTTCTGTTTTATATCTTCGGTGATAACCCGCCTATGCCTCAGCTGAAAGGATATTTCAGCGATAGGACAGTTACATAAAATAGGGACGAAAAATAATAAAAGTAATGTATGTAATGTCTGGTACTCAAGATTTTCCATTACTCTGCAGACAGGACTTGAGGCGACATGGCCGTGTTTTACAACTCGTAGACCCTATTCAAATAAAACTACAAACAGCTTTTACGCTTGCAATCTTTAAATGGTAAGCAGAATTACTACAAGCACTTGCGAGTACAATGACTTTTGGATTTGCATTAGCAAATGGGTGTTTGCGAACATTTTTTTTAGACTATAAAATTATAGAGTTGTAAAAGCGACTTAAAAATGAATTTCGTGCATTTCAATCTTTCGGAATAAGAGATCGATACTAATCTGTGGCCGTTGCCCTTTGTAGGTTCATTATAATATACATTTTATTACTATTGAAAATACCTTAATGTCTAGTACCTAAAGTGTCTGAGAAGGTTCCTCTTTTCATTCTAATGCCCGCTGTATATTACACCCACAACTTAGTTTTCAAAAAAGGTTAACCTCATTCGAATGCGAGGTGCTTTGTGGTTCCCAATCCCCTTGTACCCGTTAACACTGTTAAACCTTATTACTGGCGACGGTCCTCTGTGAGCAGTAAACTGTTTTAAACAATAAATAAACCTGTAAGTGAAAATAATACAAGGAAAAATCAAGCTCTTTTGTTTCACTAGGGGTGAAAACTGTTACTAAGACTTCTTTTCTCAAAAATGTGTAGAAATAAAATATAATCGTGTTTACATTGGTTGTTAACTTCATAAGAGATGGTTTAGCTGCCATTTCCCATTGCTGCAATGCAGGGCAAAAGTCATTCCCTCGCTCTGTACAGTCCATTGTTGTTTCCCGCCAACAATTTTACTGTTACTGTCAACTCATGCCATTTCATCGTTTTGACTGCTAAGATTAATGTTGTTTAATATCTGTAAGCAGGCTGTAATAAATGAGATAACATTCCTTGTTATGGTATAAACTTTACGTCATGTTGTATTTAGTGTGGCAAGCATCAACAATGTGATGTTATGGCTGCTGGCTGTTATGATTACAGAGCGGTAGCACGTTGTATTTACGATTCGGGTACAAGACAACGTAATCGACGCAATACGTCTCCTGTACCTAGCTACGCAGCGCCACGCAATATCAATACACGTAATATGTTCGCCAATTGCCAATGAAATCGGCTCGACATTCATTCAGATCGATTTGTGGCAATCAAATGTATTATTGTTGATACAAAGTTGTATGCGACACAAAGGAATTCCTTTGTCGAATTATTGGTTAATTACATATAAGTCGGATTATCCGATTATTAATCAACGCTTTGTTCAATTGCAGACGAAGTGGCTTTGTTTCAATAACAATTAATAAATTCTCGTAAACTAAAATAGATTCTTAAAGTTTTTCCGACAGGTTTTCACGGCTGGGTGTGCAGTGCATCTCAGTATTCAAATTTTCTCTCGTACGTCAGTCCTCGGTTCTTTATTTTCCGATAATTTGGAATTGTGAGAAGGGTTAAATTAAAAAAATCCTGAATATGTAAGAGGAAATGACCTCAGTATTTTGCCCAGCGGATTACGAACTAAGATTGACGTAAACTGGGTCCTATGTCCAGCTGTGTTTGAAAATTACAGAAAACCTGTTAATTTTACTGAAAACCACAAATACAATTTTATGATTATTGCTTTATTTATTTCGAACAATTTGTTCACCAGATTCACAGAATTTGTATTTATCTAAGTATAAATGTTGCTAGGTACGTACCTACGTAATGTATGTAGATTAGAAAGCTATGAGCGAACAGCGGTTCGTTTTAACAACCAAAATGTATGTCTAGTTGCAAACGTGTAATGAGTTTCTAGTTTAGACAATAATTTAAATTTTCAAACTGTTTCTGTTAGAATAATATTTTAACAAAAACTTTGAAATACAAACATTTTGGCACCTCATTAGTACTCGTTAGTATTGCTTGAAAAAAAAGTACAACATTTAAGAAATGTTCTCGTAAAATAAATATTTATACGACAAAAAAAAATACACAAAAGAAGGTAGATATGATTAGTTACATGTTTGTTCTGAAATTGGATTTAAGAATCAAGACCAAAGAGTTTAGTCTTCTTCGTTAAATTAGATTTTAGATTTAAAACTAAAAGTCTGGCAAGCTAAATGATTTTATACAAGTGTAGTGAGCGTAGAAACGCTCGGTTCGGACTTGTCCGGCTGATCGTACATTACCGAAATTGAATGAACACGATTTACTGCCATCCAGTTTCAGTTTCGAAACTAAAGAAGCTGTGAGAAATCACTGGGAATCCAGGTAAATAGAGAATTGAACGGATTTAATTATTGTAGAGCTAACTTATCAATCTCAATAGGAAATAAATAAGAAAGAAAGGAGTTCAATACGTTTAGGATTACTGAATCAATTGATGTGTTTTTGTTTGTTCCGTGTGGTGTCCGGATATAAAGAATAGCACCACCCCATATCCTCCACTGGGTGTCGTAAAAGGCGACTAATGGACCTTAAGACCCAGTGCACTGTACCAAGCACCGTGGGTCACCCGAATGGTGGCGGGTAAACAACCAACAATCGCATTCCCAAAGAGGGTTAGTGTCAGGCAGGCGGCCGACTATAAAACCATAGCCAAAACTTTAAGCAACACGTCTAGAAGACGTGTTGCGCCGAGCCCAAGTAAAAATAATTGGGATAAGGGCAGGGGAATGATGATGATGATGCGTTTTTGTTTATTGTGAAATATTATCGGATACAGGAATCGGATTAAAAGTCATTGATGGAGAGTATTGTTCCCTTATTAAAATAGTACACAATAAAAAGATGTTGACTTGAGAATTTAATTGATGTTGTTAAGAAAAGTGTATGAGTTGCATTCTAGTCGGGAAGGAGTAAAAGTAATAAACATCTAGAGTATTATGAAACTTTCGAATGAGAAAAATAACACGAGTTGAATCGAACACAAAAATCATGTTGGCATTTTGCTCTAAATATAGGATATTTTATGAATGTAGATTTCAAAACCATTTTTAAGCATTTCTAAGGAAGACACCACATCTCTGGTTCAGGAGGAGTATAAACACTAAACTGCTTAAACACAAAAGTAGCAATATGATAGATCGCGTGCCTATCATAGCCTAGTATTACCAACAGTCTACATTTATCACTTTGCTTAATACCTAAATTGACCATTATGTTGAACGTCCTCGCCGGCAGACAAAGGAGAAACCAAAATTCTGCTGTGTGAGTAACGGGCCGATGTGAAGTAAATCATTCTGGTCTCCCAGGAACAATATACTTAGCTGCTCTATGGATATATTTTATCAAAATTTTCATTGGAAAAGAAATAGCAAAGCAATTTTTTTTTTTGGATTTCAGGAACAAGTATTATTTTGTAGTTCACCTTTATTCAAATCACCTAAACATTGCGTACATCATGTTATTTTTAAATCTGTTTTTTCATATTCATTCATATTCATATTCATATTACCGGAACACAATCACGATAAATTACTTATGTACTGTATTTTATCTTTAACAGTTTTACGTAATTTATATTTTACTCACTTTAACACGTGTCGCTATCAAGTAATTGGCATTTAGTAAAAGCTCTTACAAATTGCCCAAAAAATATTGCAGCTAAAAAATTTTGGCAGTACATAAAAGTGCATATTTTACAAAATAAACTTCGGCTATCAAATCGAGCTGTCGGTATAGTAAACGCTAACGTATCGTATATCTGTGATAAAAGCCTGAAAATGTAGAGTTTGGCAATCGAAGCTTTTGTAAAGGTTTTTCGATATTTCAAAACTACACTCATTAAATTGTCGTCAACTTTATATTCATAGAAGAGAGAACGTTTAAAATACTTTTGTTTGAGAATTCTAATTCAACTTTGTACGCTGGCTTCCATTACATCCGATTACGCTTGCACTTAGTTTGTTAACGGTATAAGACAACTCAAGCGAAAAACATACCTTGAACTTGATCGAAACAATAGGCTCTCAGACTTTAAATAAAGATAGTGATGATTTTTAATCATTTTCTCTAAAGTAAGATTCTTGGAGCTGTGGAAATGAGATGGCTAACTACAAGACGTAGAGTGGCGTCTCTGTTTCACATTTCCAAGAATTTTACTTTTAGAACTTGGGGGAAGCCTTTGCTCAGCTGTGGGACACAATAGGCTAGGAAAAAAATAAGGGTGGTGTGTCTGCATTTATCATATCAGCCTGTATTTAATAACTGATTGCGGAGACATTGAGACTTAAAAACGATTCCGCGCAGTAAAAACTTAGTTCAAAAATGTAATAAGGTATTTGACATATTTAAAGTCTACCAATTCCTGAAACTCTTATGTGTCTACGAAGCATATCAGTAACTTTAGTATACTAAAATTGGGTTACGAAGGTAAGACGGTCGTCGCATTATGCAAAATACTGGTATTTAAAGGCAGACCCGTTACCTTGTTGAGAAAAGGCTATCCTAGTATATGTAAAATAGGATTAACCCCTATGAGCATTTAAATAATGATTACATCTACAAATGATTTTCTTATTTACTTCCAACTAAAACAGAGATGTTTTTACGAAAGACGATTGAAAGCATTCAATAATAATAACAAAATTAAAAGAGGTTTTTATTTAAATTATGCCATTTTCAAGTGCTTCTGAAACACTACATTTAAGACTAAAAGTTTCCAAAATGGCATTGGTATGGAGAAGTTACTCTTTTGAAAAGTAGATTCACTCCCTATCATACAAGTAACAATAAATACTGTCTTGAAGGTCATTGTAGGTTGGTAGTTACATGAAAGTGGTAAAAGATTAATGAAGTTAACACTTTCTTGCAAGGTCGGCGAAAGCAAACAAAGAAATTCCTAGAATAAACTGAGTTCCTTATATTTAAAGTAAACACTTCGTGCGCGGGTAATAGTCTTTAAATTATAAAGACATTAGATAAAACGTGACACACTGCTACTGTTACTAATATATAGAGCTACAAGGATCTTTTGGCACGTGGATGACATTAACCTGAGGGCCTGTGCCTGCCGGCTACGGGATGTTCGTGAGAGTTACCGCGACCCCAGCACCCAAAGGGCTCCAGGAGGAACATAGTGGGTTTTTCCCACGACAAAAAAAGGGCGCTGGTGTGCATATTCGCAACAAAAATCAACTGAACTGTCTGTCAAAAGTGATTGGATTGCATATATGACAGCTTTAGTTCTGATTTCGGCCACGTTCCAAAATATCCTTATAGCACTATATTTTCACACAATTGTTCTGAATTGGTTTGAGAAACAAAACTGTTCTAGCTCTATTGTTATCACGTGCTATGATTGTTACAACTGAGAACTGAAGAATAATTTCTTCTTATTTTAGTTCTACATTCTCTTATTGCACTGTACGGTTAGTTTATTTTGGTTCAGACACCTGACTGGAGTTAAGAACTACTGTTTAAAAATGAACAGCAATAAGTCTGTTTATTGTTAACAGATTTTTTTAATTATTTGTCGCAGTAGTAGGTATTTAATTCTGTTATTTTTGGTCGTAGTGATTAGTCGTTATTTCCATTTTCTTTTTGTTCTATATTTAGACTACTTTGCATAATTATTTCAGATTATTTTAAGCCATGTAGTTTTAAATACTTCAATTTGTCTTTATATGTAAAACTCAAGACACTCATTATGATTAATATGAAGTTAATAACCCTTCTTTGTGTCTGTCTGTTTTGGTCGTTCAAAGTCACATTCTTTTGCCACCATTTGTATTTACTGAATATTATATTGCAAAGAATTTCCTTTGACATGTCTCATGAATATACATAATATACAATTTAAGAGATGTCAATTTGAAGTGCATGCACACGACAAAAACTTAAATGAAAAATGGATTAATTAAATTTTTTAATGAATTTATTTGTAGGTTATAAGTACTGGAGGCTTGCCACGATGTTTTTTTTAATCTCTCGTTCTATCTGTCAAATGAGAGTCGATATCTGTGTCATCTTTTATTTTTTGAATACAGCTATTTCTAGTAAAGTTTTATTTAAGCTATTTTTCGTTTATTTTAACTACCTACAGTTTGATTTTAGATTTATTTTACGTTTTCTACTTATATGAATTTTCGCTAACAGGAACCGGTTAGTTAATAGTATGACATACCTAGACAGTTCGTTATTGGCATATCACAGACAGACATAGACAGGCTTCAACAGAAACTGAGTTTCCTCAACGAATATATTATCTGGCGGCCACAATTTCTGAGAATGATCTAAAGCAAACAGAAGCTGTAACAGAGGTATAATTTGGCCCGAATATGCATATATTTCTAACGTTTACAGGAGGTAATGTGATGTGGCTGCTCTAACGTTGCATAATGAGGTTGTTGCATGTGCTACCCAGCTATTACGGTAGTTAACCTGACGTTAGTTCAGACTTGGCCATCGGCTAACTTTGCTTGGATCGAGTTTATCTTGCTACAACGACTTGGTGACAACACTTTACTTTGGTTATTGGATGACAAGGTTACTTGCCTAAGTTATGCTTTGTTAGTACGAGATGTATTATGATAAGCTGTGATTCCTGTTTTGTATTTCTAGATATCATTCCTAAAATATGAGAGTAGATAATCATACTTTGAGAACGTAAATTAATATGCATATTAGGTAGTAAGCGATGGCAATTCAAGTAACATTAGGATTAAAAGTCCATAAAACATTTTAAATTAAAAAAATATTTGTATTTTTCGGTCTTAAGATATTAGCTACAAAATTCTCATTCTTGTTACAAGATTACAAGGAATTGTGGTCTGTGTTCTCGAAATATGTATCTACCTAACAAAGCATCATCAGAGTCCGGAGAGACTGGTGACCGCAGCGTGACGTCATTACGTCACAGATGAGTGCTGCCCACTCAGCCGCAGTAATCTGGACTCACCTTTGCCGAGCTCTAGGCCGCATGGTAAACTATGCCACTTAAAACTAAACGTCACTTGTCAAAGATCCTTGTTACATCAAGCCTACGCCTGCTTTACGCAGTAAGTCTTTTCATTTTGCTAAGATGTTCTAATTAATTTAAAATGTTTTTAGGTTTGAAATAATAATAGCAGGCGCATTATGAATCTTAAAATAACTCTTAGCAAACGGCCGAAATTTTACGAAGAATGGTTTTGAAATACCATGAAAAAATCAGCAATTGAAATCAAAATAACAGACAAATAATGATCAACGTTGGACAAAACATTGCGTATTTTTTGTACGCTTTTGATTTTCTTATCAATTTCTTTTCTTCTTTACATACATACTTACAGAGTTGCTTGAATTGTTTACAAACCAAACGGCAAACATATTGTTAAAAACTTCATTCAACTGCGTGGGAATTCAATCGTTTTCAAGATATTCTATTGTTCGATCGATACTATCAACATTGTTACTTACCACAAAGAAAAACGCCGACGTATTGTCTTAATTCGGAAACAGTGGGTAGCGTCAGCAACAGCTTACCGAGGAATATTTTCTTTTCATTTTTATCAGGGTGTGTGCTGTAAGAAAAACAATACAGATATATTGTATGCCCAAAAATATTTTAGCAATCAGCCTATTATTTGACAATATGTTAAGAAGGTGAGTGAACGGAAAATTATATACATACAAGTACTTACTCACGTTTTGGCGGATCCAAGGTCTACTGAGGTCACATTGGTGGCTCTGATGTTCTCATTTTTATCTGGAAATTTAAGGAATCAGGTTAATACAAATATCTTATAGTTCGGAGGGGCTCAATGGTATTTCTGTTCTTGGTTGGATACATCTGCTTCCACGTTTTTGAAGCAAAGCTTGCACACCATCGACGGGCCTGTTAGTCTAGTGGTTAGTGACTCTGACTGCTATACCGGAGGTCGTGGGTTCGGTTTCTACCCAAGACATTTGACAAGATCATTTGTTTTGTCTGGGTGTAATGTATTTATAGTACGTATGTATTTAGAAATATACAAGTATATTTATTGGTTATCTAGTACTCATAACACAAACTTCTAAGTGTGCTTGACTTGAGACTAGATGGCGTTGTGTGAATGCTGATAAATATTTATTTAGGTACCAATGTTTCACAATCTAGCATAAAAAGTTATCATAGAAAATAATACATCCTGAAAACAATCACTACAATCAACCTACTTACAATACTTAGTGCATTGTTCGGCTAGTGACGTAACACACGGATATTTTAATACCGTTCCTTTGTGAAGGACATAAACATGAGTTAAACGAATCATAACAACTACCCGAAGCATTGTCATTATTTTAATAGTCGAAGGCAATGTAACATAAACATTTGAGGTATATTTTAAACTCCTATCTTGAATAGTTGATAGGTCAATAGGTAGATTCCTAATTGTATGTTAAGTGTTTACTCACGCGTATGTATCGGGATCCCCGACTAGTTTCGGACCTAACCGGAGTCCTTAATAATGAGCTGTCGCGGCGGGGTCGCGTCCCGCACTCTAATTTAAATGTTTTTATGGTAGACATTTTTTCTCTGCTAGAATTAATATTTTCATATTATTCTGTGTTACTTATCCATACGATGTTTGTATTTAGAAATATATAAGTATGTTTATCGGTATTCTAATGCTCATAACACGAGCTACTATTTATTATTTACTAATTTATTTCTATGCTTTATTTAATCTTGAATTAGAAAACTATTCTATCTTTTATTTTTTATTATTAAGAAGTCCGTAAGAATGATATGTCCAGTTTTCTTATAATTACAAACAGCTGTTTAATATTGCTTTGATCTTTTGAAGTACTTCATTATAAGACACATGCCATAAAAATAATAAAAGATTTTTGTTTTTTTTATAATCATTGAACAGACGCCAACGATCGATTGAAACCTAGCGTATAGGCAGCCGCGCATGTCTGAGTAAACTTGATGCAGTTTATATATTTTTTTGACTGGCCCTGACTACTACGAGTATACCGAAGGTCCTGGGTTCGATTCCCAACTGGGACAAATGTTTGTGCGATGAGCACGATCATTTGTGCTGCATGTAGGTGTAATTTATTTATAATATGTACGTATTTAGAAATATATAAGTATGTTTGTCAGTGTCTAGTACTCTTAATGCAAGTTACTCTCGTGTACTTAATTTGAGACTAGATGGGATTGTAGAAAATTGAGCAATATTTATATATTAGTTTTAATTTCGTAGTTCATTTTACGTTACATAACCTACTCACAATCGGCGGCTGATTATATGTTTAGTTACAACGCGGTCTAAACCTCGAGTATGCATATTATGATGTATGTCAGTTGTATACCTTTAGTTTTTTTTTCTACAATATACTAGGTTATTCGACCTTCGTAGTTCACAAAAATGTAATTAAAATAAATATTAGAAAAACTTTCTGAACTTTTCAATTCTAGGCCATAGTCAACCCGTAAAAGCTATATTTGGATCGAGTTCAAGAGGAACAACAAAACGGTTGATTAAAGCGTGAAACAACTGATCAAGATTTAATTCTTCCGTGAGGAAGATATCAATCTCGGTTCATACGATTGATTATATCAACAGTTTAATTCTTAGTGAACTAAATGCTTACTATCATAGTTAGTATTCCTGTTTTTAATAGACGTAATGATGGAAATTATATTAACAAAAAATATTTACCTACGTTTAAAACTAAAGTTATGTAACTATAAAATAATATATTTATAAAGAGTCAAAAAAATGCTATCATCTCCGTCAATGGCAAGCTACAATAGTACAGGAATGCGTAATAATTATATGTAATGTATGTAGTTAATTATTAAGTGTTGTTATTCTTATCCAAAAGCCTGATCCCGAATTTATTAGTTTTCTAAAACTTAGTTCAACATAAAAGAAACTTATTTGCCATTTTGAAATACGCAGCAAGCAATCTTCTATATTTAATGATTTGCAATTATAATTACTTAATTCTTCAAGCATGATCAACAAAGTTATTTTGCATTGTTATAACATTAACTTGACACCCTGTTTTTTCTAACATTGCATTTTATTTTAACGTCAACAAACTACTGTTACTTGTAGCACAAAACTATCATTTTTCACATACTACAAAGGTAAACAAGAAACATCACGGTGAATTCAAACGTATCAATTGACAAAATATGAAACAATTTATGGGAAATAAAATGTCTGCATATATATCCTACATACAATTATTTTAAATGCTCTTGATAATGAAAACATACGTTACATACATACTTACATTGTGGGTTTAAAAACTCAGTGGAGCCTGAAAGAGCGTATGTTTTTGTTTGGGGCAAACACAACTTGAAATTATAATTAAGTAGTGTAGTTAACTAATAATTATTTGTCCTAGAGACCTTTAACCTGTTGTGAGACATTAACGACTAAAAAAATCAGTTTTTTTTACATAAATATATCTTAAAATACTCTAAGCAATGTGACATGAAACAGTTAGAAATAACTTTTAAACAATTTACGAAAAATATTTATTGTATTTTTACGTTTAGGTACAGCACAAATGACGAATTACAATCATATCACAAACGACATTTCCTAATGAATTTTGTTTTCTTGTAACCAAAAACTCGTAGAACAAAAGTCGTTATACGGGACAAATGTTATGACCAGTTAAAAGCATTGTAAATTATATTAATAACTTCGTCGAGGTGCCGACGAGAAAAGTTTCAAATTAATGTTAAGGTCGCAACAAAGATATGTATCGGAATTTATATTTATTAAACTGTTTCACAAATGATACTGGAATTAGAATTATCTTTATGATCAGCTGACTTTAATGAGAAAATGCTCGCATAAACTAGATGGCTGGTGCTATAATCATTATGACAATGAAACTATTAGATTGACGGTCTAGTATTGTTATTATACTCGTGCCAATGTTTTTATACTTGTTTCGTCTGTGAAGACAGTATATTACATACCTAACTGTCTGTTGTAATTTATCAAGATTTTTATGTTATGGAAACACCCGAGGTTTATTAGTAATAAATCTAACTTTACTATTAAATCTTAAATATACTGAACTACTGAAAACCAATAGCGTGATAATAAAATTAACATAGTTACTAGCTAGTATTATCGCCAGACGTAATCTTAGGTTCAATTCTCGGAAAATGTTATTAGATTTTTACATAATCTCAGTTTTGCCTATAAAACCAAGATTATGTAAAAATCCGGATTGGCTCATTTACTGAACGCTCGATACGACAAAATAATAATCAAACTGTGCTCCTTACATTTTCAGATAGACAATGATATGACAATAAATGCTAAGCATAATTGAAACGTTGCCAGTCTGTAATAATAAAATTATAAGTAATTGGTTTAGGCATGTTAAAAAGACATAATTATTTAAAAGAGGCATCGAGATTTTTGTCTGGCGATAATGTTGTGACTACCTCTACCCATTAGTGACAATGCCTTATGAAAATAACTCTCTGTTTTACACCTTGATTAAATACAATGTATCAATGGAGTACTAGAAAGGTTTACACACTGGCTCACCATTTGTACAGCGTGACAAAGTATTTCAACAATAGTCACGGTGTGAATAGAATTCTTCAGGAAGAGGACAAAGTTGGCACAGCACCAGTCTCGGAGGCGCTAGGCGGGGCAAAACAACCAACAGAATGATCATATCTTTTTGGTTCTAACAATAACTTTTGTACTTCCCATAAAATTGAAGCCATATTCGTGCAGTAGATGTATTGAATGTTAAAAAGATGAACTGGATTTCTCGACTTCAATGTTTAATATAACAAATGTTAGTAACATTTAAACTATGGCATTGCATGTTTAGTCGTCTACTCGCAACCTCGGCCATAGCAAACTCTGGTACTAACACCACCTTTTAAGCCAACATAATTGCATGTGTCAAAGAAAGAAGTCACTCTACTCAATGTAGTGCGCTATCACACTTTCACGTGGGGTTAGTTTCTTTCATCTAACAAAATATTTTCAGGTGTAAATACAAGGAGATTGTATCCAGTGGCTATATGCTTATCAACTCGTTAAAAATCGTACGACTGGGAAAGGGTTACTGCTTTCACGATAAGGCTGCATACAATTCATGGCACAAGGTATAATTTTATTGTTAACCTATCAAAAAAGTATTTACTATTTCGACAGCTAGGTCAGTCACATGTTATAAACGTGACTTGTTAGTATTTATAGTATACATATAGGTAGATAGAAGTAAATACTTGTATCAAATTACTTAATTTCAAATTAAGATAGTTTTACAGACTAATTGATCCACTTCTTTCACTCATAAAAATGTAAATTGAATGGAATGATCCGCTGTGTTGTTATTCTTATCTATTACAACGTTATTCTCTCAAGTGGTTTGAATTAAATGTTGTTATAATTATGATTGTCTGTAATGATATGAGTATTAGAAGTCTACGCAGTTTCTGTTTATGACAGGATTGATTTATTAAGTAATAGCAGAAATTATTTCAATGTGTTAAAACATTTAAATAATTTAATTTAATTCAAACAAAGATTTGCGTATGTAAATAATTGGTACATAAAAAAATTTCTGAAGCTAAACTTATGAAGGATCCAAAGTATTTTATAGATAAACTATATAAGACCAGGTTAAAATGTAAATTATTTTCAGAATATTAGTATGAAAAGTAGTCAAAACCTTTTAAAATCTTTTTGAAAATGACGTTTGATTCATCAATTATCATCATCGTTCATCTCAGTTTCCTGATGCTCCAAAGATTGTTCTTCAAGTAAGGAAAATATAAGATAAATATAAAAGCAATAAGTAAATTAATAAAAAGGCAAATTAATAACATACCAACATCACAGTTATTGGCGGTCATCTTTCCTTGACCCTGTCCACTATTCAAGAACGTATAACATTCACTTAATGTTCATTAATTTAAAAGCACATGTAGCGGACGAAGGCACATCAGCGAAGAGCACACATAGTTTTTATTGAAAACACAGCGGACACTTAACTAGGTGAGGCTGAAACTAACTGACGAACCCGTGTGATCTCGTTTAGCTTCCCTCTAATAATACTATTCGTCGCATGCGCACTGCGTACAATTGCCATAATAGAAAATACATTAATCACTGGACGTCGAAATATGTCGATGGTACAAGTATGCGGGCATACAATCGATGCAGTTTGAAAATAAGCCAGTAAGAATTATTCAACACGGAACGTGTGCACCGGACGTACGACCGACGGCGACGTTAGCCCGTGTCATGCTACGGTATGTTTTCATAACTCGGTAAATATATTTTTATTAAATCTTTCTCGATCGACAGATTCCTTACTATGTTTATTAATAAGTTAAAGGTTTATTTCATTGTCCGAGAACACATTTTCTGTAAAAATATTATTATTCGTCCTCCTTGAGTTTACAATAAGTCCATAAGTTTTATAAACATGTACAATGTTTTTCACATTCCTGTAATAAAGTTTCTTGTATTGTACGTAATAGATTTTTAACGAATAGTCTAGACCATCCTTGACTGACATATAAAAATAGGCTTAGGTAAAACTGGTCATTTATAAAACGATAACATACTATAATGTCTGGGTACTAATATTTCGTATTTTAATTAGTAATATCTACAATCGGGTATTCGTACAAATCAGTAATTTTCCTCTGTAACGACCGTAGTGCTGTAATAAAAAATAGCGTATATTTTAATCGGATAGGTATTAGTCTTATACCACTTGAAATGTTAGTATATATTTTTAAGGTGTATATGACTTTTAAAATTCTTTCAAATATGATAAAAGTTAGCTTTGTCTTTGTATTAGAATTTATGTATTTATTTGTAAATTGATTAAATGAAAAATATTTAGTAGATATTATGTAAAAATCATTAGACGTTTTGCATCTACTGTACTGCCACTAGCCGGACAGTGGGTTAGAACGGGGCTTTATTACACGGTGTGACTGTAATGCTACGGTGCTTCATAATGAATGAGTTCGAGACCATTTATCATGCCACGACCCTGGGCCTGATATGCTCACAAACATTACAACGTATAGACACGGCTAAGGTGTTATTGATACCCGTTTCTAGAAGGGTGACAAGTTAATTAAATTTACATACGTGTAAAAGTTTCCGAGTTTTTATTTTTATAAAAATAACTATTGACTATGTCATAATTTATGTGTTCCAAAATGATTATCTATATTTGTTCAACCTACTTGGCATTGGCACACATTCAATAGTATTTTATTTTTAGCCGTTTTCCCGCTTGTGACGAGTATATGAAAGATAAATGTACCTACTCAAAATTTTACAAAATATTTACGTTTAACAAGAATCATTTGATATTGATAGTCGTGTAAATGACTACGTACATTCGAAAGTGCTACAAAAAACAGTGTACATTGGCAAAATGTGACGTATTCAAAGCCTGCAGCTATTTGGCCTCACAAAACGAGCTATTAACGTCGAGAGCCCTGCATTGATAGCTTTATTTTGTTCGTGTCACGCAAAAAAGAGATATGTTTGTGCAGCTGCAACAACTTGCAAACTCTGTGTTCGTTAGGTGCGCTAGCAAAAGGAAGTCATTCCGAGGGTAAACAATAACGCACGGTCGGAAGCGTCTTTCACGCTAGACCTGCTCCCGCCGAGTTGGCAACCAGCGAGCCTTTAAAGAGCGGGCAATTTGCGCAGTAACACCCGCCGGATACTGGCTGCTCATTAACTATGAACGCCGTCATCAACGACTCTTCTTCAGCAGAAAAAACGGCGTTTAACAGTAGCACTCTCCACGAATAAACGCTGCGGTGAAGCAGTGGCGAAGGGTGAATTTTCTTAAAAGGGAAGCCCGTCCAAAAATTGCATTGTTATCATGCAACGATAAACAACAAGTATGGATATGTTTTTTGTCTGAACATGTATTTTAGATGAATTAATAAGAGCATTAAACCCTGTGTAGCTCTATTCACTACTAATATTATAAACACCCTGAAAATAAAAAAAAATAAGAGAAATACAGTAATAATTTATTATTTAAAACCATTTCACAATCAAAATGCTACTATAAGTACAATAAATGAATATCTAACTGATAGACAAATTAAAATGTATACTATAAAATAAAATGCAACTAAATATTAGAATATTAAATATATAATAGTTGGTTGCCACATAAACATGGACTTAAGTGCATTATAATTAAAATATGAATATTTATTTTGTTGTTAAGTTGCAAAACAGCAATATACAACACTTCTAAATTACTTATATATTATCATATTTAGAAGATTGTAATGTTATAACAATAATACACAAATAGTATAAGTACATAAATATAGAAATTATAAACACAATATTTTAAGCCTTCCCACATATGTACTATGCTATGCTGTGCATATCTACTACTAACTTGTCCTACAGACAGGGTCCAAATTTTGATTTATATTACTATGTGGAATGAAATAAGATATTAAGTATTGGATCTGAGAATAACAAGCAAGGGAAACAAAACATTTAATTTAATTTAAAACTTCCTGTGAGCCAATGATATTTTGTTGTAGAAAAAACTGTTAAAATGTTTGATCGTCATTTGTAATTAATTCAAATCATGTCAGGTCTTTTTCAAAACTCTACTTTGAAAAAGATTTTTCCTCAGTCAGCAAATAATCTGTTAGACAGCATTCTACATTCACTAATGCCGCTATATTATCAAATTTACTTAATAATAACAAAAATAACTACTTTCTAATAGATCTACAAACTAAATCAACAATCTTAGTAATTCTGACTTACCTAAATATTTATTCGAATAGACGATAACCAAACAATAACACTGCACTGATGTAATTTTGTTTTTACTGCACAATCACTACACTGATCAATCACAAGTAATAATACTATAAGATTCTAAATTATGATACGAATACACCAAATCTAATGCAAATTAATCGGTGAAAATAACAAATAAAACTTTTATAATATTCGCGCGAACGTAAACGTCAGCTGTCATCTGTTCTGTTCAGTTGACGTACGAAGTTCATATTGCATCTCTTTCTGGCGTACGCATTTATTTTTTTCTGTCTTTGTCATAAGCCGAAAATCAACGGCTTCCCTAAGTCCTATTGGCCGCGGTAGTTCAATGTGTCAAACTACATAATGTGTCTCACTTTTACTCAATGGAGTAAAAGAGATCGCACTATGAAGTAGACGTAAGCGATTCCCAAATCGCGTCCCGGCTTACCTTTTAACCGGTCGGTAGAGCGAATCGTGGGTTTACTCAATAAAAGTTGCCTTTATTGCATGCGTTTTGCTCAAAAAAAAAGTTTAGGCGTTTATTGTTATTTTCAAGCAAAGGCTATACACGTACATTATTATTTCGTAAATTATTATAATTATAGTTGATATTTTTAAATGATACTTAAATAAACAGAATCTTAGTATTTGCCATATTTCAAAAGGGAAGCCGGTAGGAATCGAGTTATATGGACCCTTCGCCACTGCGGTGAAGTGCTTTTGAACGGCCACCGCTACAAAGTGCATATAAATTGCGCTCTAAAATTGAAGCGGAGATATGAAAGGAGCAGTAAACTTTAGAAAGACAGGCCGAGGGCAGCTCGCTTTCAAATCCACAGGTCTTTCTTAGATGTAAAGGGGGTGGTTTACCAGCAAATAAGTAGTTGGATATGCACGCCTGTGTATCTCTTGCTCAATAAGAAAAATATAAGAGACTTTTAGGATCTGTAATTGTGTGTACGTTACCTTAAGGAGCACACACACATAACTTTTTATTTTATTATTATAGGTCATTGATATTGCAATATCTAGTCTTAGAACATGTTACGTAAGAATGCCTAACACGCAGCAAGGAGTGTCGAGCTACGATAAAAGTAAATTGCATCTGAGTTTCTGCGATATTAAGTCCAAGAAAATTTTCTACGATATTGCTTACTTCAGGGTTAATATAATGCAAAGCTCTATACTTTTTAATATTATATTTTAACAGAATTTACAATTTACACATGATGTTGCTTATAAAACCATTAGTGCTAATTGACTTGTAAGGTATAAAACATTATATATGACTCTTTAGAGCCAAAACAAATGAATGAACTTATAATTGAATCTAATCGAACATCTGCAAAATACCAGTTACGTTATTTGTACGAGTATATAACAATTAACGCAAGAATGTTCGAGTAGCACTCTATCTAAATGTAGAGTGCTACAATATTGGACGATCAATTGGATCGCATGGGACGGTCCTACGTTCAAATTATCTTTTATTTCATAAGAAGAACACGAAAGAAATAATTAATGCCAGCTAACTATTTATAGACAAAATAAGGATAACATAGGAGATAAGACTGTCGTCCCATGTAAAGAACAGCATATCTGATGAAGATGATAAGACTGCACACTGAATTAAACATAGCTTTGAAAAGATTAAGCAAAAGAGCGTCTAGGTAGATGTAGTAGTACCGGAATCGCGGTTAATGTGAAAGCGAACCCACAGGCAGATGAGGACGTTGCTATGTTTTTAGCCGGTAAAAGTCCGGCACATCGGAAGTAATAATGAATAGTAGGTATTTCCTTGTCAGTGTTAGCAAATAGCTTTAACTTACTTTGGGTTAGTCAGCATCGTTTTAAAGTACAGTACTATTGTAGAAGAAATAATAATGAAGTGAATAAAATGAGCGCTCTACACGACATATACCGCCGTATCTCATTCACAACTACAAAAATACTGCTTAAACCAGTAGCCTGCTATACGTGCATTAAGACATCTAAATCTTTCTTTTGCTCTAGGAAATATATGGAAAAGGGATCGCTTATCTCAGTGGTAGAAGGTCTCTTTAGCATATTTAACATGCATGAACTCCTTGGTTAAAATGCTTCCCACGTTACGGCAGCTCGCGGCTAATCTGATCCTCAAATGGCAACAATGTGTGGGCTGCACTTCACTGTAGAATTCTTCTCTTTACTTTTTATTTCTTTATACTCTCATTTCCAGTTTCATTTATTTACGACAAAAATGTGAAACATGGTACTACAATTTATTATAATTAATTTGTCTAAACATTATTTTTGGTTCACCCAAAACATTAAGAGTCGCAAAGTGGATAGAAAAGCTCCATACCTGATCCTTTTGATGATCTTTGCAATTCATCTTTTTTCTCGCAAAAATAACAGGAAGTAAGCAATCTATATTTCTATCAATCCATGTAGGTATACGTAAGAAAATTAGATAATGTTTAATATGAAAATATGAACTCGAATTAGAAGAAAAAACTCATAACTCATTAAAGAAGTTCATCGAAATACCAGATTAAAGTCAGTACTCGGATAATATGAGAACTAAAACCTAACCTTTTTCGTGAAATTGATAGACTATTCGACTAGCTCCCCTACATTTTCCTCATCAAACGGTACCGTATTTGAGTGGGTACGCCCTTTGATTCTCGCTCGCTTTAAACCCCACTGAAAAGCAACTTGTTTACATTTTTTAACTCATCTAGCTGAATGGCCTCTAGTCAAAGATTTCCAAGCTCCGCAATTAACTTCCACAAGAAATCTTTGTCAAGCTAGACTAGGGCTATTCACTAGTTTTAGATAATGGACTTTTATGTACAAATGTACACATCTTGTACTGTTTACTGCGAAATTGCATACATAGATATTATAATGTATTTTATAATGGGAAAAGTTAGTACGGATATGAAAAAGTTGCAAGCTTGTTTTTTGGGTGGTGAAGTGATTCAATGTCAATGATTTATTATACCAGGCTAATATTCATCCATTTTATAAAAAAAGGTTCAAATGAGAATCGATCTCTCGAAAGTTTTTTGCTGCAAACGACACGTTTGCGGAAACTAAAGTATTTTACAAGGGTTGTGTAATATAACCGCGGTCGTTCGTCGATTTGTTCCCGGGGATTTTCTGTGGTACGTAAAGACATCGCGACGTCGCCGTCGGCTTGAAGAATATTCTTATTTATCAAAGAGTTCAGCTCACGAATAATGTTTGTATAGGCAAGGAGCGCGGCGCATGAATAGTTATTGATTTTGAAAATAGTTCCCTCGCTTTGATTTTCAAATATGTTGTAGATTTTAACATGTGCTGATTGTGCTACGAGCTACGTTTGTGTGTTTACGCGATATTGGCGACAAAATGATAGTGTTTTAGTTCTGTCGAGTCAGGCACTAGGCAGGCTTGTTTATTAGCTTAGATAAGAATAAAACGTTGAATTCGCACGTATATTTTTATGCACTCGTACGAAGCAGTGGAAATTGTCTCAAACCAAAACTTTATGTGGTTAAAGATAAAGTTTTCATATCACGTTAAATTTTTGATCCAGTATCCAGAACCATTAAACTAGTAGTTACCTAGTTCGATAGTTTCATGTTCCCCAATATTCTCAGTGATTGGTCCCTGTCCAAGTCAGTCACACTCGACACAGCTTGGTCGTTCAGAACTTTTATCTCCAGCTGTTATTGGTTCAGCAAGCAATGTGGGCAAACTAATTCTTTAAGCTATGACGGGAACTTTGGTTTTATCACGAGTATCTATCTCCCTTTAGGGTTCCGTATCCGAAGGGTAAAACGGCACCCTAATATGATAAGGTTACACATTCTGGCCGTCTGAATATGAGCTGTATATCTTGAAACACTATAGGTAAATAAAACTAGTCAAAACTTTAACAGATGATGTATTTCTGTTTCCGCTATAACAACAAACGATTAATAAAATCGAGGTTAACCAACAGTTGGGTCATCAATTTGTTGGGTGACCAATTTATTTACCTTTAGCTAATTTGTATGGAACCCTTAATGCGTTAGTCCGACTCGAACTTGTCCGGTTTTTCTATTTTATTAGTCAGCGGAAGTTTGGGCATTGCCCCCTATGCCTGTTGAGTGACTCAGTTTATTCAGGCCAGACAGTAACGGGACGGGCTACCCCTATGAATATAAATTCGGGTAATAGTGGTACGATTTACTTAGAACTTGTTGTTTAAGTTGTAAGGGCGGTTTTTGTATGGTGATCTGTTAACTAATTCTCGGGTGTTTAGGTAACTGAATGGTGTTGTAATGAAACCTTACTAAAGTGGACGTATTTGCAAATAAATTTTAACGTGAGATTTTAAAACTAAGTTTTTAGTTAATTTTATAAGACGCCTTGAAAACAACAACGAGATATAAAAATAAAAAAAATGTCGTGCTAGCTATCACGTAAATGTGAAAAGAAAACGAAATTATTATTAGCAGAGGCTAAAAAAAATAACCTACCACATTGTATTAGGTATTTAATTGAAAATTTCAATGCGTCAGTTAGAAAAAAATGTGTTATTTGGTAATAAGTCTAAATTTCTATTAACTTTAAATTAGTGCAGCAAAAACATACGTAGCAATTAAGGTTGATAAATTACTTTGAGTTTAAACTTATAAAACAGTATAAAGTTGTATTTACCGATAAGTCCAAGGATGTGGGTGCGGACAGGGCGGAGCGGAGCGGAAATGGAAGCCGCCAATTACGGCCGCGTCCACAGGTTAGATGTTCGATCTCTTATTTGGCTTTACATCGCCCGCAGTACAAACTAAAACAAGTAAAACTCAGCTTTAAGGAATTTACTCGGAAACAGATGTCAATGACTTTAAATTTTTGTAAGCGGACATAACATGAACATAATATTTGTGAGTAGAAACGTAAATATGCATTTTTATCCGTATTTTGGTTCAACGACTCTCGCACTAAGAGATTTATTTCTTCTATCGCGGCGGGTTTCACAGACATTCAATTTACATGCCTAGAGGCATCCAGACTCAGAACAAGCATTTGGGCTACCCACAAATTCTTGTCCTACGCGGGGATCGAACCCGCGACACGTCGCGCACAGTGGTAATTGGTGTGGTGACATACCACTCAGCTATCCATGCAGTATTATACTTCATTTGTTACTAGTTTGTGCAACTACATAACGCGCATAAGTATTTCGGTGTATTAATCATGTGCTTGTCAATTCATATCTTTCCAAGTATTCGTATGGACTTCATAGCACTTAAAGTAATTAGTATAATGGGAAAGTCCCTGTTGATAGGTATACAGGTATTATTATAACTGCATATTATTAACGCGAGCTGTTGAAATTAGTACGTATATACTATAATCATATCACAGAGTTGCAACTCAATTGAATACATTACCTGATAGTTTGAGAGATTAGTCCGAATTCAAAGGCTCGTTTACATAACTTAAGACTTTGTACTGGACAAAATTGATTCAAGGACTAATCTGTACATATAACTAAAATTGGAAATGTAAAATAACCGTTTTTTTAATACATCCTTATGAACATACACCAAAATAACATTATTTTTCAATTTTTGTCTGTCGGTATGTTTGTTCTTACTAATCTTTGAGATGACGGGACTTTAGGCGACTTTTTTATCTTTCAAACACGAAAATAAAAAAAATCTTTCTTGTCAATTTCAAAGCGGACGAAGTCGCGGTGACACCTAGTTAGACATAATTTGAGTCCATAACTAGCGTAATATAATTACTTTGTTTTTCATTGGCTAAATGGTAGCAATTCAAGCAATGCCCTGATAACATGTAAACATTTATACAATACGATACAATGTTTGAATGAAATGTATCAATTATAAAATATGAATGTCAATGTTACATTGATAATTTTAATTATTTACAAAACACTTGCTATTGATTTTCATGGCCGATTTATGATGTGATTGATAGCAAGGTAATTCCATATAAGTAAGTCATTTTGATATTGATATAAGCAGAGCAGTTACTGAATGGTGGCCAAGATTTGGATGGCGAAATCGCGGTACCTAAGCGAGAATGAGATGTGCGGACGACATACTAATATAGCATGAAGCAGAAGAGGCAGGAGACATAGCATAAACAAAAGAAGGCCTATGCCTAGAAGTGGGTTATTCATGACTAATAGTCGACCTCGATTAAAAACTTTTCAAACGCTAGATTTAAAAAATTAAAGCCTGTATCCAATCAAAAATGTAAACGCCAATTTAAATAAAAACTATCAGACAGCCGACACTGTCACTTGTTTTTTGCTTGAATCAAGTGGTCGGAACAACTTAGAAAACCAATCTGGTTCAATCCTGGAGATAATCAGGTGTTAGGTAAGCCTGGATCCACTTTGCATAACTATTGTCCCGGTATCACTAGCGAGGGGATGTTCTTAGTGTTGTTTTGTTACTTAAACTTTGCATCTATTGAACTGTTTCAGAAAGATGCATTCGACACCTTTTGTTTTATATTTGAATAATAGTTTTTTTCTGTTAGTCTTACTGTAAGTAATGAGGATGAGATTTCAGCTCCTGGGTTATACGTCTAGATTTCCAAAAAACATTCGATACGTATTTTTTCCTTTGTCAAATCATTATTAAAGTATGAAGATGTAACCCATAAAAGATGGTGAATCAAATCGAAGTTGAGGCTAGTATCGTCACTTGTCAGTAAAGTGTACTGAGACGTGACGTCACATGAGATTTCAACTCACTGTGTCATCTTTATTTGTTTACGCTATAAAACAAAAATACGTGTACTATTTTTTTTATTTATCTGCCAGAATAACTTTTTTTGGTCAAACTCCCTATTATAGGCAAAGTCAATCAAGTGGAATAATACGTTGTATAAGTAAATCTTCACATTTTTGTTTTGTTTACCCAACGTTTCATTCTAGATGAGATAATAAGTCTACATAAAGCACAAGATGCATAAATATACAGACGAGAAAGGAATCTGTTAGGGTTGTAGTAGCATTCTTCAGTATCTTAATACAGATAACATGTACAAACGAAACCCTCAGTCTGAAGGGAATATATTGTGTCGTATGTAAACAAAGACATCGTATACTGTGACAAATAGGATATACATATATCTGAGGGGTTTTAAATAACACCCAACTTGAGTTGCTATTACCTCCTAGGGAATTTTGGTAAAATTATACCCAAAATAGACGGCAACGTATCGAATTTTTTCTCCATCTTTTGTAATGCTAATTTATCAGAAATTACTCATAACTTTATGCACATAATTTTACCTTCATTTACATATAATAGTATTCAATACAATCCAGGGGATATTATTCAAAGTTTGGTGTATGGAAAACGGCGATTATATTTCTAATAAGGCCTATAGAAAAGCAATTCTGGATGGAAATTTTCTTAAAATAACAAAATCTTAAACTTCATTATTACAACGAGACCTATGACACGTTTTGCCTTCAAATTACGCAATGCTTTAATAGATTTAAATGTAGTAGTTATGTGTACCATCATTTTAAGCAATAATCGGAGTCAACCAATTGATTTTGATGACTCAAATGGTCGGACGGGACCACTAAGTGCTTGGCTTACTGCCCTAATGGTTGCGGGCTTATACTACTATTAACTCTGAGCAAAATCATTCTAAATCAAGTTGGTGTAATCGTTTTGTATGGATTTGTGGCCATTGTCATCAACAGTCATAATATCCTTAATGTTGTACAATAGTACCAGCTAATAACTGTTTCACTGCACAACGACGGCTTCAAGCATACTCGTAGGTCATGAATTAATAGACAGCCATGTTCACTTAACAAGAATAGTGCTATTAATACCTAATGTACTATTATAATTATATACTACTACTAGCTGTTGCCCGCGACTTCGTTCGCGAAAACAAAAAAAAATGAAATGAAAAATAGATGTTGGCCGATTCTCAGACCTACTGAATGCATAAAAAAATTTCAAGAGAATCGGTTCAGCCGTTTCGGAGGAGTATGGCAACGAAAACTGTGACACGAGAATTTTATATATTAGATATTTAATTAATAATATACTTTAGTTTATTTTAAGATCAATCAGTCATTTTAAACAGGTTATTGTCCACGGCTATTTCTAGCATATTTTGTGGGTCAGTTCAGTGTTTTGGTTAATGTGGTAAAAAAAGTATTTTTCTTTTTCTATTTAGTAAAAGCAAGTCAACAAACTGCTGCTAAATTATTAACTCTTAACATATTTCAACGAATTTTTATCACTTTTTCCAATGCACGTTTGAACGCGTTCCTTCACTTGAAGATTGATTTGGAAAACCAAACACCGAAGTACGCAATTTTCGGAACCGATCCATCAATGCAATGGAAACAATCTTTGGTAAAAAATGTTAATAATAATGCTCTCGCTTTAAAAGTTATTTTTAGGTTAAATAGGTACATACATGTTGAGAAAACTCAAGAACAATATGAATGACTAGGAAATTAGACGAGACTAGAACAGGGTCTTCTTTTCTGTAAACAAGATACCTATAATACTTCAAGCGCTAATGCTTACGTATCTTAAAATGCACTGCCCGCTTACTTCCAGATTAGATTTGATTTTGTTTTTAATTTGCTCCTGTAATTTATTGTACCATAGAACCAAACCAAATCGAGCAATATTACATTCATACGATCGATAGTAGTTCGAACTCGTGACACTTCACGAATTAGCTGAACTGACAAGTCAAGGTCTCGTTACTTGTCGAAATGTAACGTCATTCCCCTATATTTGAAGTTTTCTATGCTAATGCGATGTCACATTATCTAGGCCTTCCTTGTTCTTCTTGCTTGCCTAGCATACCTAACTAGCTTTTGTTCACATCTTTGATCTTTATTTTTACCACCAAAATGAGCTTGTGTCGTTTTCTGGTCTTCTAAATCGATTGAGCCATTTGACCATGAAAGAGTAAACACACCGAGGCCTCATTTTGTCCCTAATTTAAAAGCCGATCGAAAAACCGGAGTCAAATATTTTCGCTTTTAAATTATTTACGTAACTCCTCGCACTGACAGCTGGCATAAAAGTCTTATTGATATCGGTCTAGCCGTTTTGACCATTAAAGGACAAACTAAGATACGCTATTATGTCTCGATAGGTGATGATTTTACTAACAGACACGTCACCGTTTTTATTCGTATTGATGATGAAAATGACGTTTCAATGCCGGTAAACAGGAAACAGTCGTACGATAAAAGTCTTAGTAGGTACTGTTTGATTTTATTTTTCAGATTGATCCTTCCGATTTTGATCCAAAGATAGAGAGATAAACTCATTAATTGTAATTAATTGATTACTTAGCGCTGATTATTTCTAAAAATAAAATCAAATAAACTTGAAATAGGTATTTAATCTGCATAGTTATTTTTAGATTACGGCGATTATGCTATTTTTAATTATAGACGTCAGAGAAATTCTAATTATGATTGTGAAGACGTAATTGAATGTTCTGTAGTAGTAAACATGATTATATTGCTAGATAAGACCGTTGTTAATAGGCTCCTTATCTTCGTAATACCGTTGTACTTGTAGAAGTATTAAGGGATCAGTTATCAATCATCATGGAATATGCCAATTTGTGGTAAACATGTAATTTTTCCTATCAACTATGTACCTTTAGGAAGTTTCCTGTAGTTTTTTTTTTGATAAGCTTAAAAGATTTACAGCACCGGCGCATCACACAGCATAGACTGCTTGTATTTTATATTAGTAATATTCCTACTTTGAAGTAAGGCAGAGAAGATAGATAGAGTAGCCCTTAGATAAGTATCATTGTTATAAGCTAATGATTTAGTACTTCTTTTGAGTTTGAATCTAGTCGAGGGATCCCGAACACGCATATGACTGAACCGATACATTCTTAAATAATTACAACAAGCGTCGTCTGTGTTAGAATTAAATATATGATATCATTCTGTCACATGGTTGGATTTGTAGACATCTAGGTATGTATAGTTCCAATGGTACGAAGTTGTTTTAAAGCGCGTGACACCAAACGTTCAGCTATGAATTATCTACAACCTGACCACTACAATAGATATTTTAAGAACATGTTTTAACAAGCTAGCGACATAGCGTTATGTTATTGATTGGCATGTGCCCATGTTTGGACTATCAGAGCTCAGCTGTTGTCTGTCTCGTTGAAATTAAATTTAAAACGTACCTCGCCTTTTATTCCGCTGACTAACGAATACGAAATGTGGAGAGGGAATAATCAGGCCTATTTACATTTTGCTTAGGCCCACCTGACGCTATCCAAGCGCGGCCGCCGGCGCGGACTGTGTGCCTGTCACGGCAGAGTAAATATTTTAATATCCCTCACAACAATAATATAATCTTGACATAACAGGAAAGCACTAAAAGAATAAAGTGGAGTTTTATATGAAAGACAGCTGTTTTATTATGATGACAGAACTCACCGAAATGCGTATAGCAAAGTTAAATTAAATCGAGCCTCGTCTCAGGATACGAGAATAAAACGGTTCCGTCTCCTCGGTTCTATGAAGCTATGAAACAATAAGTATTCATATGACGTCACTCGTGGCAGGGAGCATGAGCATTTCGGTTAGATATTACTCGATGTTAATGTGTTTTTAATGTACCTTTCTTAAATATTCTTGGAATTATTAAGGCTGTTACGAGTGTGTGCGGGCGGAGCTCGTATTTTATCATGTAGCACCTACTGACTCGTGTCCGCGCACGCGGTCATGGTGATAACATGTTTCAGAATGAGTGTAATGTTTACGATGACCACCTGTATGCCTACACCCTTATATTATGACGAATAAGCATAATTTAACACGCTTTTTTTTCATTAGTATATTTTACCTGCCTTTTTAAATTCCATATTTTTGAACCTATTCAAGTTTATACCACTAGCTCTACATTCAAGTAAAACTATGAATTGAAAAATCCTTTTAAGCTAAATACAAATTCCACGACCTTTTACTCACTTAATACCAAAGATTTTCAAACGAAACTTTTGTATAAAACTAGAAATTCTCTCTAGGATTATAAAACGAGACAAATGTGATTCAATTGTCCTCTAGACAAAGCCTTCGAACTTGCAAAAGCAAATCGTTAAAGGCATCAGAAGTTATTATTAAAATGGGGAAAAGCGGGACTTTCAAAATCCCGTTTACAAATAGTTTTATTATCGCTGCGCATACTGTTGTGCTGCAGTGGCTCGCATTGAGCAATTGGTCCTCGAGGAAGAGGCATGCCTAACGAACCGTAAGCGACTTACTCGATGCAAGAATTGCATTGTTAACGATCTCGTATTTTGAGAAATAGCACATTTACCGACCGTAATTATACAAGGCTATCCTATAAAACTGTCACAATAATATTAAAGTGAATTTCAAGGCAACTATCACCTTTTACAAATGGTTTTAATGTTTACACTAGGTACTAGGTACAGCCAGACAGACGATACATTAGTACACCTCGTCTTGATCCCTGGAAATACATTGCAATAAATAATGGAGAACGGTATCAAGCGTAACTTGATCGATTGTAGTGACTGAAACAGTGAACAAAATTCAATACTCACTCACCTAGACACTTGTTACCTACGAGTTTCAAATAAGTCTTGCAAAAAAGATATAAACATTCCGTACAAGCCCTAAACGAAACACATTTATAGAAGCATTTTTACAAAGGGATATTTCTACAGAAGGTCTCAAAAATAAGATGATTTATCAAAACTAAATTTTATTCACATACATTTGAGCATTTTCTATTGACGCTGACGAATTTAGAAATTAATGTTACTTAGCAAAAGAAGCTGAAATGTATGACGGCTGCCAACCTTTCAAACTAGTCACATGACCACGTGATATTTTCGACCAGTCGCCTAGTCGCCTCAAAATTTGAGCGATACGATCAGAGCAATAGTACTTGTACACAAGTTGCCTTGACTAGTTTGTTAATAATCAAAAGTTTTGTAAAGCTATTTTTCGTTTCTACGACTTTCAGACATGACGTCATAAGTCCTTTTAAGAGCCTTAAATCAAAGATTGTTTTTGAGAACTAATAAAAGATAGAAAAGAAAAGATAAATGGTCCATAACAAGTACTTCTGTGAATTGCTCGTTATGTTTGGCCTTTTTTAGTTTTTGTTCTTACAAATAAATTGGTAGCGTAACTTAGGAACAATTTAGAACTCTATATAATATATGTAGCCTTTTGACAAATGACAATAAAATTGTACTAGCGAAAGCGTCGATCAAATCGATCGAACGTATGGCAATAAATTAGTTTTGGTCCACTTTTTCGTCTGTAATTTCAATATATTTTGGCAATTCAAGTAGCATTAGCTCATTTAAGAACTGTATTAGTATAAGGAAACTGTATTTATATCCGATATACGTTTAGCAAAATACAAGTTATACTGAAATACCAGTACCTAAGTATTACATCTCCCTCAGGTGCTCTGCTGGAGTCGTTGCAAGATGAATCGGCGAGCCACAAACAGCTCAACAGATTTATATTTGCTACAGAAATTCAACCAAAGGAATCCTCTCATAATCCATAATTTCCACTACAACCTTTACTGAATTTCGAGAACTATTAATGAGATGGAATTCGTAGACGTATATTTTTGTCTACTTGTGGCTTACATAATAATTCTTTAGAATCTGTTTTTATGATACAATGTTTTCTTAATTAACCAAAAACAAGTGAATTTCGAAGAAAGTTTCTTGTGATACGCCCTTTTTTAATATACCTATTAGTGAGTATTTCTTGGAATATTGCTTTCCAAATATTTGTTTAAAAATAATAGGTACCTATAACTTTAACTTACTTTGGTTCTCATTAAAACAGGGATATAATTTTGTAATTTTGGCTGAGCTGCGTATAATGTCCAATTAGGAGTCTTAATAACAAAACAGTATTTTGTAGTCTCTTGAATTAAGCCAGATAGTGAGTATAATAGTCATTATATTTACGTAAATAATGGCGTGCCTTTAGATTTGTGTTAAATCTAACCAAAACTCAATTATTATTCACAATATTGTAATCATGGATTTTGTAGACAATCTAAATGACACTCCAAATACAGGAGGATTTGTTATATGTCCTAATACCTGCCTAGCGAGATTTAATATCGAGAAACTTCCTTATTATTATTCTACAATAATCGGTAAAAAAGTGGGCTGATAAAAAGTGCGAGGCCATAGAATGGAGAATATCATAGACCTTATAGCCGTCATTTTTATAAATCCCAAAAAGGCAAGGTATAAGATATTGGAAAGTCTAGAAAAGGACGTCTAATTTGACAAGATTGACCCACTGCAACACACCGGCAGTCTATACGTACGTACTGCATTAAGTAGTGCCAAACATCCGACGTTTGTTATGTCTACATAGTTGAACAAACGCTTCGGATGTAGTCAGAGTTCTTGAAGCGGTTGATATGAGAGGTTACCTATATCTTATAATTACAACTATCTAGATGTACGAAATACACACGAGTCATGAGACACGGATATCACGAGCAAAGCACTAGTTAATAACTAAACACACAGGAACTCACACTTATTTAGATTCGAGTTATATCATAATCTCGTTAAACGTTCAATTCCTTACATGATAAAGGCACTGCACTGCGGCGTTTTCGAGTGTCTTCGAGTTTACTTAGAAATTTGATGCCTTCAAGCCAAGAACCTAGCAACAACCCTTAGTCAGACTTAGTTTTCTTAGTGAAACAAAGCACTTGCGTGAATTTAACGACTAACCAAACTACACTAACTACTCGTGCTATAGCAATTCAAGTTACTGTTTTGAATGCCGGTCGATAACGTTTATCGGGTCTGCAGTTTGGGGCTTACTAATGTAATACCAAAACAATTAACTAGTAAATTCATCGAGAGGCTTATATGAACGTAACCTATATATTATTTTGCAAATAATATACCAAGCACATGACACAGCACAGACGTGAAATCGACTAACATCTTTGTTTGATATTCCAACATATTCACTTTAGAATTCGAGACATTTAGAACTATTTTGCAATAATATTCAAATTTAATCCTCCAATTGAATTGATACAAAAGACAATTAGTGCCGGGTACCGAATTAATTGAATAAATCTGTCTCAGTAGACAATTTAAATACGGGATAACCGAGATATTCGTTATATTTCATTAATTTAACTGTTCCCGTTACCTATTCTTACTCTATAATAGAAAGTTACGAGAGCAATTTTGGAACTGCTTAACCAAACTGAGTTCAAAAACTGTGAGCGGATGAAATCGTACAACGCGCTGGAAAGAGTTGCCCTATTACCGCAAACTTTCACGCAGATCTGGCTAACAGAGTTTACTCAAACGTTTTACCTCACGAGTACAATGCCGACGTAAATATCCAAATATTTTATATACTATCCCACATTTTAGTATGACTTTGAAACTTTTAAGGCTGTTTTGAAGTCGCCGCGTTCATTTATGTGGTGAACTTTCCAAAATGGGAGACAATGTCAAGAGGACGTCGTACAAACAATTGTGTAGTTTGTTCGTCGCGATTATTGTACTTTAACAATGTATTCGATTATTTTCCTGACATTTTAACAACAATAAGTGTTGTTACTGTTGTTGGTTGCGTTCTTGAGATATTTTACGTTAGAGCGTTGTGAATAATGTAGGGGTGCAGCGACACGCAAACGCAGATACACAATTATTCACACGACACAGGGCACGTCTGTCGTTCCGTAACCAGGGAAATTTACGGGTGTCCTGATGGGCCGCGGCGTTTGTGTCGTAAACTCCAGCACTTGACATTTAAACTCACTATTTTAGAGTTGTACCAAAACGTGACGTTTGTCTGAAGTCAGGATACTGCATTTTTAAATGAAGAGCTGCCACGTCATCTCTTGTTAGAATACCCTTGTTGGTATAAAACTGTGGGCTGCCTTAAAGTTTCATATTAAATGTTTGGCTTTGTTCAACGATCTTGCGAATTCCGTAGTAGCTTGTCAGCAACTTTGTAAGAGAGCTCTGGTGCGGACGTACGTGTATCGACGTTATGAAAACTGTTTCAACTTTTCTTAACATTAGTTCTTATTTCATGTTATTGGTTACTTTTGGAAGAATATTGTAGCTTCTATGTAGGTCGGTATAAACTAATATTTTATATATTTACTTACTGAAACCTTATGAAGCTTTCAGTGACAAGAAAAGTTTTTATTAATAAGTCTTGGCAACAACCTGCTTTCGTCATTTCCCATTCTCAGAATACGCGCAATATCAAAACGTTGAAAGTAGCAGTCTAGAAGACCACGCAGATACATGAAAAAGGCTACATAAAAGCCTTTTTATTTATAAAACTGTTTAAGTAGTTATTATTTCTGTACGGTATATTTATCACGGGCTATAAATACCACTGTAACCGAATGTCGACGCGTGGGTGGAATTCGGACGGCGGTTTCCTCGGTCCCTTTATATTACGAATTTGTCATAAAATGAAATATGTGATGCATTAATTTTTATCAAATATCTGCCGGCCTTATTGTGGCTACGTCCTAGTTATGATGTGGGTGTTAACCTTTTAGAATGTTATATTAATTTTGATGATGTTCCGGTTTTGGGGTAAAATAAAAGGAAATCATTTACTTAGTTTCTTATTCATTTTCATATGATTTCTCATCGCGACGATTCTTACTATAATTTTATTTCTAACTGCCACATCTAGCAACGACCCCAACAAAACATTCTCTTTCAATTCCACACTTTGATTAATAATTACAAGAACTGCCTAACACAATAAACACCCAATGTTTCGGAACACCAAAACAAGTTACACCTAATATTTCTCGCAGTATATTTGATTTATTGTAATAACTCTACGTACAAGTTTCCTAGCAAAACAAAAACTAGAAAAACAAAGCGAGCTCCCATGAGCTTTGCTGTAGTCCAATAAAAATAAATACATCTCAAGGCAGAATCAATTATGGAGAAAAGATTCGAGAAGCCATGTCTGCATTTATGTGTCGCATTTCTGCGATGAAAAAGCTTTTTAACATTACAATGAGAGCCATTTTATATTTCCTGATGTAATAAATCAAATCTCCTCGGCGTAGTGACGTCCCCTTCGGATCTCGTAGCCAATACTGAATGGATTTAATTCCGTGTTTCGTAGATGGGAAAAAGAACGTTCATCACACCTAATTTGTGAAGTATTAGATTTGATCCGTCGCAGGTCATGTGATTGGAAGCGATACTGCCAATTTGAAGCGCATTTATTCCAGTTTGAAAAAAATATTCTTAAGTACCTATATGTTTCTTCCAGTATTTTAGACAACTACTTTAAAAAATGATAATAATTAAATAAAGGTACTTAATGTCTTAACAGATAATAGATTTTCATTATTTTACCCTAAATTACTGCCGACATTCTATTAACTAAAACATTCCAGGAAATCTAGATTTAATGATTACGAATCTCTTAAACGCTGTGACCAAGAGAGATTAACCGTTCTCGATACTTCGTTATTTGTAATCCTATTTGCTATTAGAATGCTGCTGTAATAACCTTGTAATTTGTGTTAGGTCCATCTTAATCGCACAATTTGCTGTAAATGTTCTTCAGGGGGTCTAAAGACCTACTTCATAGGATCCTTTCTATAGTAAGCTCTTCTCGAGACTTTCACACTACATGAGTCCTCACTAGTCACGTTGATAGGACGTGGTGCGGTGCCCTGAGCGTGAGGCGAGCGATGGTAGTCCTACCATCAGCCTTCGATGATTGTTCGCGCCCATTCATGGAGTAGGGCACTGTCGCTACCTAAGTGGCTATTTTAACTCTTTGCGCGGTGAATGTGAAAGCGAACCGCATACCGGCTATAGGCAGATGAGGACGCTTCAGTGGTTTTAGCCAGTAAAAAGGGGGACTACCGGATACCTGCAGATGTGAAAACGAGATCAGCGTCTCTCTTCTGCCACCACAATAGTACGTCTTTAGAGATGATGGTAGGCCCCCGTTTGGAATACCATCTGGTAGTTCAATGAACTTTAAGTGATTGAACGTACCTTCATATCAATCAATCAATCCTTGCAGAATCTGTCTACGGATTAAAAGCTTATGTTTGTTTAGCACTTAGAAAGTTATTTGCATAATGGGTACCATGATAAAACTGTTTATAGAGATACGAAAACGGCATAACATTAAAATGCTTTTGTTGTTCTTTGTATCTATATAATTATCTAAGTTAGAACCAATAAAGTATTTGACAATTATTGGTACTCTAATTTTCACATTTTCAGAGTATCTAATTTGATTCGAAGGTATGATATTTACTACACAAAGGACGTCATTATTTTTGAATGAAATAAGAAGTGGAAAATAGTGTTGAACAAGTGAATACAAAAAGGTTGTCTAGAAGAGAATTAAGAAATAAAGATTATAAAATACATTGCATGCAGAATTTTTTCTTAAGTTTTTTGAACTCAAGCAACTGAGTACTCTTTAGCTTATCACATTCCGGTTCACAGAATATGGTCAGCTTTGTTATTCTGTCTTCGGACAGTTTAATGCTCTTTTGTGCTTGCGTAAAAACGTCGTAACAAATAATACTTATTTGTTCTAAAAAAAATTAATGCCTTGTAAAATACACATACTCGTAGTCATAATTGAGAAAAAAACACGGACTCATTTCAATTTGTCGTCAAGTGCAAAACCGTAGTAATAAATTATAAAACCTAGTAAAGTATATAATATATTCGTATGTAAATTATTACATAATTGCGACATCAACTTGAGGATATAATGATTTCTTTTGTTAGAAGTACAATAGATAACCAACTAATCATTATAAATTATAATTTATTGGTTCATTTATCAAAAAACGTTCGTATTTTGTCGTAAAATAACTGTGACTTGTAACACGATTAGGTACCTGCGACTGTTTGAGTTATATTAGCACAGACTTGGCATGACTTCAGCTTTTACGTACAATTCGAGTAAATTAGAAGTCTACTCATTAATTCAGAATTAAGACGGTTAAACTAATTAATTAAAAACCCTTGATTAAGATGTTTCCTTTAGAGAAGTACTTTTCTTTATTCAGATTTAGTTCTCACTTGTGTTCATTTCCTTTTAGTACAGTTTTTTTAGGGTTCCGTACCCAAGGGGTAAAACGGAACCCTATTACTAAGCCTCCGCTGTCTGTCTGTCTCCAGGCAGTATCTCATAAACCGTGATAGCTAGATAGCTGAAATTTTCAAAAATGATGTATTTCCGTTGCCGCTATAACAACAAATACTAAAAATCGAAAAAGAAATATTAAGGTGGGTCTAAAACAATAACCGTGTTTTTTGCTCAATATTAAAAACGGTTTCAAATTTTCGCTATGTATAGATAATAGTACGGAACCCTTCGTGCGCGAGCCCAACTCGCACTTGGCCGATTTTATTAATTTGATCTGTAATTGATTCTTTTAGTTTATAGTTAGACAGCGGGCTAGTGCGGTGATCAACGCTTTGTTATTGTTCGAACACGTGCAGGCTATACTGTGAACACTAGGTTGGCAACAGCTGTGCATTACGGGTCGAGTTTATCGAGCCTTCCGTTCGATATAATCAACCGATTGACTTAGATATTTTTATAACTCTTCTGTAAGGTTTAGTTAGTTACTTAGTAAAAACTTATTTTCGGTGATCCTGTTATTTCGAAGAATTATTATATAGTAGGTATTGATCTTACAAAATCAAAATACATTTATACATTTTTCTTCATATATTTTTTGTTTAATAACTTTATGATAAGTTTTCTTATAGTTTCGTATTTTAGTTACGCGAAGTAGAACATTTCTGTTCGTTGTGATTTATGCCACACCTGTACGGCTATTTACGCGTATGTTATTAAATAGTATGTATATACAATTTGTATACAATAGTTTTGTGTATAATACAATTATAAAACCACTATATATTTGTTCTAAACTATTACTAGCATAAATATTAAATTACCGCTAGTTGCAAGGTTGAATAGATATGAGTGTAGTTAGCATACAGCTATCTATGCAGTACCACTCTTAGCTGAAAACGACTCTCCAACTATCCTTCTACTTCAAATAAATCGGAGAGTTCTTAAGTTTCGCGTTCTTAACCCTAAAAAAGCAAGTCAACTCTACTTTTAAAAGCACATTCGCAAACAATTTTCTCTCTTTTGCTTACTTCACACCAAGTTTTGAAATCCTGACCGAATTTGAAAACGTGAAGTGCAAAGAGGCGAGTAAGTGTGTGTCGCCTCTACATAAATCCCGAGTTGATCTGTGAAATCCACACAACACCAGCTCCCAGTCACAGCTTACCGGGGAACGTGTGGCTCAACACGCACGTATTGCGTTCAAAATGAGCCAAACCAAGCACGAAATACAGCATACACTACATTTGGTTATCAAGACGGTTTGGGGTTACTTATCAAAGTTTCGAACTAATTTGTTAAGCATGTTCGACTATTCGTATTGTGGAATAGTGGTTGTGTTTAATTCGTCTACAATTCTAGCTCGTATCGTTAAATTTTGTTTGTTTGTTACACAACATGTTGAAATGGATTTTCATAATACGCAGCACACAGGTAGTTCACATTTTAGCTAGTTATAATGGTGTCAAACTTTTTATCCCAGTTCCTGTGGGATAATTCGGTGGTTTCAATAGTCAGAAGGGATAAAGTTGATGGCAAAAGTTAGTATTTCTATACACACTAGTCTCCCAGGAAAATGTGGTGTGTACCATTAAATTAGCAACACCATGTGAGCCGCATTAGGAGTCCAGTTATTCTGGCTTTGTTTATGCGGAGAGTATACGGGAGTTTGGATTACTTAACTTACTATGGCTATACTATGTATGGTACAATGGCGTATGGACTAGGTACGTAATTCTCTTATGTGGTTATAATAGTTTTAGTAACGGTTTCCCGTTAATAAAAATAAAGCAATTTATTTATAGTACTGGCGAAAGGGAATTCCTTTAATGTGATTGTGAATATCAAACAGCTTAAAGTTATGTGACATTATACGAAAATATTAAACTCAATTATGTTCAATTATGAACGAAATTACGTTGTCCATCACTTAATCATTCCATTCAAATAAGTACGATTATTTAAATTGAACCGTGAACAGAATTATCCCCAGAGTCAATCTTTTCAGCAATGGGCGTAATTATATAATTTGATTTAATAGGCTGTTCAATCCCTGTTTTTGTTTACAAATGTTGGAACATATTTTCTTTTAAACATTATTCAAATGCATGCATAGCTTTTGCATTCCATGTTCTACGTTTACATTATAAATCTGAGCTGGATTAGGCTGAATGAAATGAATAATAGTGTTTACGTGTTTAGTTGCAAAACAGTGAATAGTTGTGAACGTGACTTGGTAATATGTACCGTATGGCTTTGTACGTCTAAGCTCTATTAAAACTTTGGTAAGGCATGCCCAGGATGTTTTATACGCAATTGTATTTGTTGCTAAGTAAGTTAGTCTGGGCTGTATTAGACTAGATTAAATTTAGGGTACAACATGTACCTAAATCATAAATATTGTTTTCTGCAGTTTCAGAAATCAAACCTCATCAGAACATTTCCAATAATTCCTGCGGATCTATAAAAAAATGAATGTTCAGTTGACGTGCTACTTACAATTTTCGCTTTAAACTTATAGTTTACAAAGTTCTTAACGGGAAACTTGTAGGAAGGTTTTTTCTGCCGTGATAGAAGACGGAGGCGGGCAGTGCATCACGTGTCGGCGGCATTAAGCCTGCAGGCGCGCTAGGAAAGCCATTAATTTTGTTCAGCGCCTTACAACTTACAGCGGACGCTAAGCCGCCGCCCCACTTTGACTGCATTACAAAAAGAATATTAAGAAGTGTCTGCACAACGAAGCCGGATTACAATGAGTCGCCTTGAGCCGCTGCTCATATTGCTCACTTTGCTGAAGATTTTAGTCTTTTAAGTTCTTTGTATACTTATTTTGCAGTTGGTCGGGATAATAGATTACCTTGTTAGCTTATTAACTGATCTTCTTGGCACGCTGGAGAGAAATGATATGCAAAGTAGATTGCGTCTTTTTTATAACACTTTGCAGTTTTGAAACAAAATTATAATTTTATTTGTAGATGTTCTTTTCTTCTGTGCATCAACCTTACCATACCTTATTAGTCCAGTCATTTGGTAGAAAATAAGGGGGTTACCTGGAAAGTTTTCCGGGAGTTTTGAAAATTTGGTATTTTATAGATTTCGATATGCTCTTTTCGAATTTTAACTTTGCCACCTCGTACGACCGCCGCTCGCGCCGCCATTTTGAAAAAATGGCGCCCAAAAACGGTTTTTTGGGAATATCTCCTTTCTGAGGCATTTTACGAAAAAAATAATTTCTACAAAATTAAACTAGAAAAAAATTCCTACACTTTATGTCTTATTCACTTTTTCATAAAATTAATAGTTTTGGATGTACGAGCACCGCAAAGTATTACTTATTCATCTGCCACCACCACGTGTTTTTTGTATATTTTTCTAAAATGTTCCATTACTGCCGCCGGTTTTCAAGTAAATTGTCACAAATAAAACAATTTTCCGTATAAGAAGCCATAGATCTAAGAACATAATCAACACTGTACGTCAATAAACGTACATTGATGATTCAGTCTAAACTAAATATTTCTCTTAATATAGCTTCTACCAGCAAATTTTTCGTTGAAGTTTCGTTCATAGTCGAGAGAAAGGGCCCGATTCAAAAGTGACACATTACCCTGACACCTACTTCTTAAAAACCGGCGGCAGTAATAGAACAGTTAAGAAAAATATACGAAACACTCGTAGTGGTGCAAATGAACAATACTTTGCGGGGCTCGTACGTCCAAAACTATTGATTTTATGAAAAAGTGAATAATACGTAAAGTGTAGGAAATTTTTTCTAGTTTAATTTTGTAGAAAACATTGTTTTCGTAAAATGCGTCGGAAAGGAGATATTCCCAAAAAACCGTTTTTGGGCGCCATTTTTTCAAAATGGCGGCGCGAGCGGCGGTTGTACGAGGTGGCAAAGTTAAAATTCAAAAAGAGCATATCGAAATCTATAAAATACCTAATTTTCAAAACTCCCGGAAAACTTTCCAGGTAAAGCTACCAAATGACTGGACTATATCGTAATTTAAGGATTAAAGCACAAGCTATGTGGATGGTCGATCAAATATTTAGAGTTTCCCACACGAGCGAGCAGTTTCCGTGTTTAAAGAATGTGTGAAGCTTGCCACGTCTGTGCATTACGTTATCTGTGACGCGCGCGGCCGACAGCCACGTGAGTGCACGTAGGGCCCGCTGGTACTCTGCAGGAATTTAATTTTTCCTCTCGGAATCCTGACAAACCTACCTCGCGGAGTCACGACGCATTCAATTTACTGGCAGCTAACACATGAATACAGATTTCTTGACCAACTATATGTGGATATAAATGTACATATTGTACCGAACTGCACGAACTTTGCCGTTTTGTTTTATTGCTATGTGGTAGATTGATGGTCGTTTTGAAGTTCTCGTTTTCGGTCGTTATTGTGCCAACTTTTCTCTTCTTACTTTTTGTTTTAGGTTTCCCTTAAATGTTACAAATGCGGATTGCTTATGCATATATTTAAAAAATATATTTACTATTACATTAATACGAGCTGTCGACTGACAAAATATTTCATAAATCATCACATCACATAAAGCATACGTACATGACAAATATCGAAATCATTCTTGTCCAATACTATAGTTAAAAAGGAGCCCTTAATATTTTGCACAACTTTTTATATTACAGTGAAAATTATAGAACCCAGTAGATAAATTCTATCTCACGAACACTTGACACTTTTAGGTTAAGTGACTAAAGCACACATTAAGTACTGCGTAGAAGTAATTATGCGACGTACCTACTGCACACTGCATAGAACCTGCATAGCGCTCAAATCGGTTCCAAGCTGGCATAGCGATTTATACAACTGCATCACAGTTGACACACGAATTGGAAAAAGGATTGATAACAGTTAGATTCAGACAGCTCGGTGTTTAAACCTGACTTCTGACTACTTCAAAACGGGGTGATAACTTCCAATGAAAGACGGACGCGGTGGTCGGAACACGGTTGATGCTAATAGTTATACTTAATTATTATTATTTTGGAAGATAGGAACGTGTGGAAAAAGAAGACAGGCTACGCCGACTAAATAATAATTGGAATAAGGGCAAGGAAATGATGATGATGAATATTTACAGTGTATTTGAATAGAATCCGGTCGTGTTTTAAATACCTCCAATAGAAGAATTTTAAAAGCTTTGAAAAAGTTGTAAGTACATACGTTTTCATAAACAATAGCGGTCTTAATAAATACAACTGTTGACTAGCCTTCTTTGCAACACTTATGCAAAAGATTTGATACAATAAGAAGTAAATAATATAAGTAAATGTTTATAAACAGTAAGTCAGTGAAGGCCATCGCATCTTTACCGTTACAATGCAAAACCCAATTTCGTAGATAGAAAGACAAGATCACATTGGTAGAATAGAAAATTGGGAACAGTTACATTGAACGGGATGCAATGGAAACAACTTGCCGACGCTGAGATAAGGGTCTGTTCTATCAAATTCAATATAATTATATTTGATTCAAAGTGTCTTTCCCTATTATCTGAGTACTTGAAAGGTGGTTATGGATAGAAATTTAAGGTGTTGTTCAAGATTACTACAGTTGTGGAAGAGAGACACCGCTCTATGCTGTGTATTACGCCATCGCTTACTCAAAATGTGACAGTTTTTAAAAGGTGGTAAGCTCCCTGGATAGCAGAAAAGATAAGTTAAGTTACTTACATATTAGTATATTACATTTAATAATATGTTAATAACAGATCACAGTGGCGTGCACATGGAGAGGCCCATGTCCAGCAGTGAACTGCGACAGACTGATGATGATGATGAAGCTCCCTGGACAGTTCATAAAAACCAGAGCTACTTGAATACTTTACAGCTGTCAAAATTTGTATTATATTTATTTGGTTGATAATAATAGGCATTCAAACAACTTCAAATATTGTTGAAAATTACAAAATACTTGAATTATAAGTTCTGCGAAACTCAATACGGCTATTAACTGTGGTAGGATCTTTTTTGATGAACCTGTGTCGAATTCATTAGGATGTTAATTATTATAAGCCTGTGCTGTCTCGCTGCAGGGAAAATACCGCCTTCCTCCTTAGGGGGTTAATTAATACCGCATTTTCGCACTGAGTTTATAACCTGTAGAGCCTCATGGATCTAAATACATAAATAAATTATATAATTTGATCTCTTTAGTCAATGATACTTATTTGGTAATAATACTCACTTAAATACAAGAGGTTGATTGGTATATATTGTCTTTTTATAAGTTCTATGCTTAAAATATGACTAACTTTAGTTTTCATTTCTATTACACACCTACTTCTTGTTTTCTCTGCACTATCCTATAGTTGACTGGTACAGAATGCCTAAAATATAATAATATTTTAGGCATTTTGTACCAGTAAACTTTAATTAACAAATGAAACATGTACTGAATTAAATATTAAAGACTTAACAAGTTTTGTGGTTATACACTAAATTAAGAGACCGACCACTAACTCAGTCTTTAAGAACTATGTATATGCGTGGAGTGGTGTCTCTACATTTTCTTGTTAGAATGGAATTCTAACAAAGTTCATGAACATTCAGGTTCTTGCCATTGTTGATAATTCAATCATACAACGGTGTTGAGTGTTGCCCTTAAATGTCCGACAGTAGCACACGCTGCTGAATTTCGGTTTGAAAAGCAATTGATAGCTTCATTACTGAATGGAATCATTGCGTGTAATCCGCGTTGCGTTCGACCGCAACGTGCCAAATGATGACTATTGAAACTCGACACAATGCCACATAAATATCATTCTAATATCTATTTTAATATAACTGCGTGAGAACTGTCACAACTATCTCTAATAATAGACATTTGTATTTGCAACACCTATTTATATGAATCGAGAATTTTCCCAACAGGAAAATATCTTGAGTAAAATTTAAAACCAAACACTACAGCTTATTTAAAACTTCTGAACTAAAGTACTTAATAAGTAAGGTTTAGCACTAAACGAACTTAACGGGAAGCTGAAATGTTAACTTCAATTTGAACTTAATCTGCTTCTGCATACTTTAACTAAGAATGGGGATTCTGATCTTGGAACAAAATTACTAAAGCAGCGATTTCGTACATGCTGCAAATTACCTTCGAACAGTGTAAGGTGAAGCGCAAACGTGAAACTGAAGCTGAAACTGAATTTCGAACTAAATCCCTCCGATACTTGCCCCTCGCCTGATATTAGCGCTAAAACCTTCACGGCCTGCATTCTTTTGACATTGAACGGATTTGAATGATTCAATTGTCTATCTTCACCGATTTCCCATGTCCTGTCGGATGCGAGAATTGTGGATTGAGGCTAATTCCATTTACTCATACTAGCCCTTTTTACGAAACAATTCGAAATTTGAATATACTCGAATGTTTAGATGTTTGTAAATCATTCATACTACAACAGTAGAATGGACCTGAATAGAATTTGGCATAGTAAACTTATTGCTTAAAGGACTATGCGCTTCTTATGTTCCCGATGAATCCTCAGGGACTAGAGATTGGCGAGCTTTGATTAGTAGTAGAGTAAATACATACTTAAATATTTTTACTTTGTGTTACATTCGTTTGTGTAGCGTTTTGTTGTTCCGTGCAACATATAGCTCCTTATTACAGAGAAAAACTTGACAGTATTAAAACGTTATTGTATAATTACAAAGCCTTACAATCATACCTTATTATGCTCATTTTAATTTTAATTTATTCCAAGTCTGAAAACATTTTAAGACATTGATTTATGCTAAAGTAAGAATACAGTAAGCCAGGCATAAAAGATGTGAAATAACGTGTTTAAGTCATGATAATAATGTGTTTGTGATTCAGAAACTTTGTTTACAATCAAGTGTAATACGTTTGTCGTTGTTTTCAAGATAAAAAGATATTGTCTAAATGGTTACATAAATATGTAGTTTTATTCAAATGATTTCCTACGTAAACATATTGTAAAGCCAAGTTTTCGGTCTCACCACAGTCCAAAAAACAAATTACCAATACAATTTACAAAATTTTTGGTAAAGGGAAATTTTTGCAGTGGACACAAATACCTTTTCTAACAACAAACATAGTAAACGAAAAAACTGGTGACGTACCACCGTTTCTTATCGTAAACTAGTATCTTTGAAGCCTATCTGTGTGAGTGAGACGGCACACTGCACTGTGTAGAGCGGCATCTCTCTTCCACAACTACAACTGTGTTACTTTTAGAGGTGGTGTTCCCTCTGGTCTCAATTTCCACATATTTATAAGGTTTGAACAGTTATATTTTAGTTAGAGCTTCACTATTTTCACTCGCGAAGGAAAACTTAATATAAAGTAAGTGGAACATCAACATCGTTCCATAAAATAATGTAAGATATTATTTTTCTTGTAAATTAGATTGCTGTGGTTACTTGAGAAGGGTGAAACAAAATATGGTAATCTTATCATTATAATAACTTTAGTGTTTTATTTCAGAATTTATTTTTAGGTACTTTATATTTTTATCTGCTTCAAATTCCAGATTTCCTGGTTAATATTCTTAATTTAATAAACATTTTTTTTTATAAGAACTATAATATCAAACATACAAATATAAAAACAGCAAATTTGAGCTAAAATTTTATCCATAAAAAAGCTCTAAGATAAGAGTTGAACATAAAAATATTCTTAACTTTTTTACTTTATTTTGACGAAGCAAACTGTGACCATAACATCTATCTGTGGTCTGCATCAGTCTGCATAAAATGAAACTGTCCGGTTGGACACGGATAAAAAAAACTGAACAGATTTGTGGTCACGATGAGCGTTCCGAATTTAAATTAATTTGAATAATCTGTGTTGTGTTTTAATACACGTCATGACTGTGTGATGTGAACATTTGATTGCCTTTGGAAAATACATGTAGACTTTTCGGTGAGTAAATACATTTAATTCTTAAATTATCATTATTAACTTAATATAACTAAAGAAAAAGTTTACGAATACTGTGCAAATATACTGCTCTTACTGAAAACTTCTTAGGTACTAAATTTCACTAATATTGGAAGGTATCAATAGTAATGGCTATCCCTTTGCAAGACGACACGAACTGAACGTCGCCACCGCTATTACGTATAGAAGCTATTTAAGATAATTGTTCTGAAGACAATTCTGATTGTAATATAGGCGTAGGTACGTTAATGACCAAATATATTCTTGTCAGTGTACGGTCTTATCGGGATCGACGTCCCATCTATTATGATCGGAGTGCGGGCTCTGAGATCTGTCAGCAATTTGACGCAGCCACGAGAAATTAGGTTATGCAAATTGGATGGTTATTGAGCCGCCCCGCTTTGTCATTCAAGAAATGCCAAAGATAACACTGTTAGATAAATAGACAATTTTCTATGAAAAGGAAGTTGATGCGTGGTGCGAGCGATAGGGTTGCGGGACTTGCTATATCTCATGTAGTGAAAATGTAATGTGACATAGGAGTACCTATTACGCCAGTACCGTTGTCATAAATGTCTACTTAGTTAGAGTGGCTTGCAAGGTAAAAGAAGAAATGCTAGCATCGGTAAAGTGGCTTATTATAAAGTACTACATTATAAGGTACGTATTATGAATTCGGAATGTTAAAAAGAAAATAATGCTTTTGACGTTTCCTAATAAATTTCAAAGTAAGATATTGAGTCGATGTCGATAACAATCAATTACTTTTATCTAACACAAGGAAACAACAATAAATAAAAACAAAAAGTGAAGAATACGGCCCTATATTAGGGTCAATTAGAGTTATGCTTTGAAAAACATCTTTTTAGTTGAATCTGAGCGGCAAGCAACATAGTAGGTTTGCGAACTTTTAATCTTCGCTTTGTTTCTTTTATCATTTTTTAAAACGGAACCCTATTACTAAGCCCAAGCTTAGTCTGTCTGTATGTCTGTGTCCAGGCTGTATCTCATGAACCGTAATAGCCAGAAAGCTGAAATTTTCACAAATGATGTATTTCCGTTACCGCTATAACAACAAATACTAAAAGTATAAAAAAAAGCATAAATAATTAAAAAAATATTATCCAACAAATGTAATTTGTACTCGACCTTAATAAACAGGTAGATTAATATACTAAAGATTAGTATACCTACAACAAACATGTTTATCTATATAGAATATGATAGTACGAAACCCTTCGTGTGCGAGTCCGACTCGCACTTGGCCGGTTTTTCTGTATCTACTTTATCATCAGCTACAGGATTATCTAAGTACGTCTCTGTTTCCTCTATACTATCTTGTCAAGTTTTCACAGTATTTTCTTTTCACTGTGGCATTTTTCGAGTAGGTACCTATACCTATGTAATATGTATACAGTTTAATTTAGTCTCTTTCTTCCCAAAATACTTTGGAATTATGTAAAAATTTCTCTGGCAACTCGAGAGTTACATTATTCCTATGGATACCCATGTGAAACTCATACATACGCCTCCGTAAAAGTACCAATCGTATATATTATACTTATAGCCGTAATTCATGACCTATCCAAAACTGTTGATTTGAAGAGCTTTTTGCAGCAAAAACATCGGAATAACGTCAGTTTCAATTTTGTGGTCTACAGAGTTCAGGCTCTCAACTTAGCGCCTGTTTTTAAGCAAAGAGTTAACAGATACACGCCAGCTATTTCGTAATAAAAAAGGAAGGCGTTCTCCCTTTATGTGGCAAGCTCACTGCTCGAAGCTAAACTAAGATTATTTGCAAGCACCACGCCGCTGTGCTAACACCACTAATTAAATCTGCTTTCGCTAGTGAGAACTTCACTGTTCCGAGAAAGGTTCGGGCCACGTAAGTAAAGAAACAGCAACGAGGGAGTAAACATTATAGTGAAAGACTGTAAGTATGTGACCAATTACACAAAACGTACGAAGAAATCTAATTAACAATAAACAGGTTTAGGTAGCTGAACTCAGACAAAAACAAACTGTCTAATAACAATATTTTTCTGAACCATTTTAGCAAATTAACTTTTACTAAATTCGTTTTATAAATAATATAATACGCTCTTTTAAAATTAAATATCCTCAATCTGAGATTTGATAAATTAATACCTTCACAAAGACCAAAGTAACTTATTTGGAATCTACTTAGCTATTTGATTTGGTTTTCCTTGTTGATTTTGTTTTGGTGTATCGTGAAGGCAAATAAATGGTTTTCCTTTTAATTTGCTGTATTGACTTATCAATAAACAAAAAAGTAAATATTTGTACACAAGTATATGGCACAAATAAAAACAGATTAATTGGAGGACACTTCGTAGAGAGTCATTATTTTTAAGAAGAAAAAGCCAGTAAGAAAGGAAAAAATATTGTTTCCTGTCCAAAGTAAACAGTCTATTTGAAGACCGGCGGTGATTGAAAGGGTTAGAGAGCACGCACACATAGATACCTAGTGAACGTATTAACACATACAACAATATACAAGTAAAGACGAAGGTCGAATGTATTCTGTGTTTCATTTATTTTGGAAATTCGAGATATAAAAGGAAGTGACCAGTGGCTCAGTATGAAGAAATAGTGATGATAATTTTAGCTACATAATGTACATATTACACGAATAATTTATATCACTATTGACCTTTCTTTAACAAACATGTAAATTACTCTCCTTCAATCTTACTTGTTCTAGGTTTTATAGATTCGGCAAAAGTCATTAGTTAAGAACAATTTACTTTAAGAAATAAAAGTTCGTAACTACTTCTTTCTGAACAAATTCAGCGAACGAATTTCTTCTTTTTATTTGAATAAAAATAGATTGCGGTTAAAATCACAATCGAACTACGCAGCCGGTTTAAATGTAAGCTTTCTTTCAATTTACTTTACAAGAGCCCTAATACCTCAAATAGTTTAATCAAAAAGTTTTTCTCAATGTATATCAAACCTATTTTCTTCTATAACATTTTTGAAAGAGTTAAGTAAATCTATACTAATATTATAAAGAGGTAAAATTTGTAAGTTTGTATGTAATGGGTAATCTCTGAAACTACTGAACCGATTTTGAAAATTCTTTCACCATTAAAAAGCCGCATCTTCACTGAGTGACATAGGCTACTTTTTATTGCGAGTTAACGCACCACGCGGGCGGAGCCGCGCGCGGAATCTAGTATTTATTAAAGCTATTTACTAAGTATGTAAAACTGTGGCAGTTGTGAAACAGAGACGCCGTTCTATGCTGTGTAGTGCGCTGTCCAGCTTCCACAACTGCAATAAGATTATTATATAACACTAGGCAGTAGGCCCCTCCACAAATTTTCCTGTTGGCTTAATGGCAAAGTTGAAAAAATATCTTCGTGTAAGTTACGTTGATTGCGAATATATACGATCACTTACTGGTATTTACTGCGTCCAGGGGTAATGTGTCACTTTAGGGAAACTGGGCATAAAGCCGTGTCATGGATACTTAAAGTTTGGAGCATCTGTTAACAACATACCATCCTTGTAAAATATAGGATAGATCTGTCATAAAGGCAAGACGCCTTTTTGTGACAACGTAAGCTGTTTTTTGTTGAACCAGAGATCAGTCTACGATGTCCGGTATGTCATAAGACTCCCTTTGTAGCGTGCGCCCATATACGTACTTATAAATATTTATCGTAGGGCTCGATGTATAAAAAATGCATTAGGAAAAGAAAAACTGTACTTTTTAACGTCTCTTCATCCTTTTGGTAATAAAAAAGTTGGCCATTGAGCAAGCCTGTTTTAAATTAGTCGTCTACGTATACCCAGTACTTAACCCTATTTTAACAACACCATTACAACTCGGTCGTATGTTCAATAATTCTTTAATTACCGAGTCAGCTGAAGCAAACCTTTTAAATTTTCATCCATAGTCCTATCGAAAATGGAATGAAACATTATTTTTCCTTTAAACGTATTTATTCTCCCGGATCCGTTACAGTGGTCACGGATAGACCGGCCGTGACTACAGACGAGCAAAAAGTCCGAAATATTGCACGCAATATACACATTGGAATGAGCAATTAAATCTCAGAGACAATGTTTTCAATTTAAAAAGTTGTGTCATTAATTTCATCGGTCGGTTCCAACGATTCTTAATTAATTTCACTGCTTCATTTTCCATTGTTTATTGCGCTCTAGAATGCTGGAATGCATGAATCATATGAAATAATTAGAAATTTCTGCAGTAATAAAATACGAATAAACTAAAATCCTTTCATGTGGCTTAGTGCCTGCTGTCGGTTGTTTTATCTGTGTAGGTTTATAGTTCATGATTGTTTCCACTCTACAATTTACCCAAGGAAATAAGAGGAAAAAATGTAATTCTGCAAACTTGAAAAGGAGTTTTGTTTTGAAACAAAGCTCCATTCTCATTATGAATCTCATTATCATAAAATCTGATGATGAAACATAACATTATCCAAATCGATATAATCATTTATACTTAACATCTCAGACAAACGAGTTGAAAGCGGCAATAAAACCTTAATGGTAAGCAAGTAACAGCTATCGTTTAGCACTGGCTGAACATTTTTCTACAAATTATCGCCCGAAAGGAGGTGGTATCGGGCATTAACTACTTTTGAATCCTCGCCGCTCAATCGGGGTTGCTGAACAACATTAAAGCAATTTTAGATAGCATTAAGTGGTTCGAGACAAGTGCTCTGAACATCGCCGAATAATGTTCTGTGTAAATTGTGAGCGGAGAGCTCTTCTCACTGGGAACAGCCACTCAAACTACATAATATCATCCTTCATAGACAGATGCTCATAATTACGGCTGTCGTATCATTGTTATTGTATAATGAGCAACGACAACGGCACTTGTGCTAGAGCCACTATTATGTTACGCTACGTCAATGCTGACGGCGTATTTAGTTTGGGCTATGCAGCTCATACGTGAAATCATTATACAATTAATGAGACATAACTGAGCAGTCTTCAATGTTATTTGAACCTGTTTTTTTTCATAATTGGACCAATAGTTCAAACGACGGATGACGGTATCCCTAGGCAACAGGTTTAAAACGGTTGTTATAGCACGAATGTACAGATGTACCTATATCAGTACGTGTACACAAAAAGGGGATTAATCCATACATCAAGCCTGGTTGACGAATTAAATTTACGCAAGCCGCGGATCCCAGCATCAAGCTTCACAGTATTAAAAATCTATACTCGTATATTATGTAGATGTATATATCATACTGTCGGTGTACGCTGTTATATCAGCTATGGCTGTCAGACGCTCAGCATTGCAATGTTTGGAGCATAATACTGAGATAGCGGCCTTTTTGCCCTCGTAGTTTCGTTACAATTCCGGAAATAGGTATTTTCATATTAAGTGTAAGCTCAGAATGTTGTTATATTCGGTAAGATTTTTTTTACTAGTACATACCGTAGGTGAGCAGAAGAAAGTTTTACACACAGAGGGTGTAATCGTAATCATTGTACATTTTATCTTCACTGTTTTATTGTATGATAAACATGTTTATACTTTAAAATATACCGAATAATTATTAATCGAACCTTGTAGGTAAGTTTTAAACTGCCCAGTAACTTAGCCAGTGTTGATACCTGAGCATCAAAGAGGTCTCATGCAATTAGGTACAAGTTACATCACACGGTAACCTTTGCTTCAGTATGAAGCACAACGGCTTTGTTAGCTGCTATCGGGTTTTTCAAATAGATAAATGTCCATGTGAAAATGTAGAAATACTTCAATGTGTAACGCGTTGGCTGACTTTTCAAAGAAATTTTACTCCTTATTCCTTAATTGGTCCACAGAGAAAAGGGACACTTATAATGTTATTGTTAGTGGCGTTGTGTCTCATTGTAGTATAATATCTCTCTTTCTTCTTTCCACTTATCTTAGTCTGAAGCTGCCAGCAGCTAGTCTTTTTCAGTAAGAGTACAAAGATTCCACTTTTATCGTTTCAAGAATATCATTGCACATTTTATTTCTGTCTGGGACTAATAATACAGTTCGGTATATTATCAAAGTAAATATATTTTTTAAGAACGTTGTTTATTTCAGACAGTTTTCTGTAGCAAATACTTAAGCTCAGACCAGTCAAAGAGGAGAAAATTACGTCTTTGTTTTTGTAAGAATATTAACTGATTAACTCGCAGACTTAGTTGTAAGTCGAACGCCTAATTGCGTTTGTTTAGAAGTAAGACAAATAACGGGCTCTATTATAAGTGTGCTTAAAGTCTTACTTAGTGTTCCCGAGGAATGTACATTTCAATAATAATACGAAACGAGGCGGGCGCGGGCCCACTTAAAGAGTAAAATAAGTTTGTAGAGCGAGCGTACGACAATAATTTTATACTTAGCGGTTCGCGTAAAGCTGAGGTGTTTCATATATCGCATTGTCCTGTATGAGTGGAGAAATAAGAACTAACACAGCATTAAATAAAGTGCCAACTTCAAAGGACAGCGGAAAAAATATAAATGTAGAGAAAAAATGCTCGGCTTTATTTGCGCTGCTCGTATGTTACAGTGAAATATTTGTCAATAAAGTACCCGGCCCGGCCGGCTGAATGCTAAGTGCTTCGCAAACCGGTGGCTACGCATAAGCAGAGATTGAAAATATAATTCATAACACTGGAACATTGTTTTATACGGAAAAATAATATTTAAAACGATTTAGCAGTTACCTGCGGCGTCCGTTTATACTGATTGGGTAATTAATGCACGAGCTCTTTGAAATATGAAAATCTGATGTTTATCTGTACACGATACGGGTTTTAATTATAAAATGTAAGTAGTTGACGTGATTTTATTTTAAGTTGTTTATTTATCTTTGTTTTTTACGCATATGTTCCTTTAGAGATTTAGTATATAGTCTCACTTTAGTTAAATATTTGAGGATTTGCACAAGGAGTCTGTTTCGCGCGATAATGGTGGCATTACCTGGCGCGGCGCTCAAGTTGTTGGCAAAATATTCTTAGTTTTAAGGTAGCTTACGGCAAATCTCCACGAACATTATGTATAGATAAAGGTGTCTAGATGGGTTTTCTTCCTGCATTGTTTTTTTCCTTTATACCCTTGAAACACTAGATAAGTCCTGAATGTAAATGGTCCTTGTTCCTAATCGTTTTAAAAGCCTTACATTATTTTATGCGGTAAAATATTTATGAATATAGTTGTATTACTTAAATTTTTTTATTCCAATTCAAAAAATTAGACCTATCCTTTTACGACATTAGAAAATAGTCCACTACGTCTTTCCACTTCCGATTGTGGGAACAATCCTAAGTATCCGTGGATACCGTCAAACAATTTCCACTTATGTATACCAAGAAGTTGCATCCAGCTATAACTTGTCGAGAACTTAGTCGTAAAGGCGACAAGTTAAATCCGAAACTTACCATACCGAACTTGTCTTAATACGTGTAGTAATGGTTACTGCAAATCGATGACCAAACATGTGTTCCTGGTCACAGCGTTTTAGCTTAATTATGTAAGTCGCTTGTTGCAACAACTTGAAAGAAGGAAAAGGCCAGTTCACGTTATGGCTTATTATAAAATGGTAAACTGAAGTGGCAATGGGTAGGGTTCGTAGCTCCTGGGGTGTGTAATGGAAAGCTATGCTTTGACACGCACCGACCTAAAGCTTGAGACTGCACAGCGATTCAGGTTTAGTCGTAAGAGTCTGACACTTCCACCTCTGAGGAAGTGTCAATGAGATAACCCGATTAACAAAAAAAAAGTTTCATAGCTCGAAGTACCGATAACGCGAGGTGTAGGCGATTGAGACAGTCAAATCCTCCACCACTTACTGAGAGGCACAGCGTAGGCAGGACTTACATGAAGATGAAGAACTGACGTTTGTGGTGAGTCAAATACGTAAAAAAACAAGCGAATGCGAATGGCGCAAGATAGATTCTCTTTTAAATCTTTTTGGGCAGCAGTAAACGAACATTACACAATGTTCATTGACTAGTAACATTAATCTATAGTTGCTACACAAGTGTAAACTTTATTTCCTTCAGCAAGATCAAAAACGGAGATGAATTAACAAACATTGGTTTCACATTAATAAAGCTTAATACGAGTGCAGTATCACTGTACGTAAACTGGACTTTACCAATAAGTGTGAGAGTCCAGAAACAAATATTTATTACAGTGGCCGGCGCTTACAAACAGCCAGTAATTCATTTACCTCAGTTGACTCTTACAAATTGCTGAGCTAATATATACCTACTTTTATCTCTCATTCTCGTTTCATTATTACTATTTGTGTTCATATTTTTCTCATATCAACACTTGATTTGTATACGTTTATCTTGGCGACGCGATTTTATTGGATTATCATGTTTTTACATCAAGGCATGTTTACAAGTTACATTTCTTCAGGCATTAATGCTATTCAGTGGCATTAGTTTACGGAACTGACAAGTTCTAGAGCACTAGAGTAGTTTCTATTAAAACGTAACACAGTTTATGTCGTGTTTTCTTTTTAGTGTTTTGTACTCAAAAGGGTAAAAGAGGACCCTATTACTACAAATCCGCTGTCAGTCCGTCTGCCCATTTGTTTGTGTGTTTTTCGTCTGTCTGTCTATCATCAAGCTGTGTAGCATAAACGGTCATTGATAGATAAACACAATTTTTACAAATAATGTAACAACCATAAAGTGTTGTACAGCTCTTTTCATGTTGTACAGAAGCCATCGTACACGAGTCTAAATTGCACTTGGCCTGTGTTTTATTATTCCCTTCAAGTCAACTTCATACGAAAATGGTATATTTATGTGTGTAGGGACCACAGTCCTGCATTGTTCTCACATAATTATGTACCGTGAGAAATGTTTGGACTTTAAAAGAGACGTGCCGGCGTTTGTTTCGGCGTTTGATCTCGGAGGCACGTAAATTTATTATTGTGAAAACAGCATTACAAAATGTATTGACTAAACAGAAAAAAATATAAAGTAAAACACAAAGCATTTTGTGGGTTTTAGAGTAAATAATCTACGTAAAATTATATACGAGTAGGGACCTACAGACGTCGAATTTACAATTAAATTGTGGGAAAAAATAAAAAATCAAATTACATAAAAATCAATTCCCAGCACTGCAAAAATTCGCAAAACCAAACAGATTCCAGTAATAAATAAAAGTACTCAGTTTTAATGATATCATCATCAATAATTATGCAATTAATTGATAATGCAGCCATAAACAATTTACCACACCATTGGTGATTTAATATGTGGCGACTAAACTTCACCGGTGTTCAACAATTCTGTTTCGTGGTTCCGTGAAATATATTGTATTTATTTTTACTAATTAAATTACGGATGTCATCATACAATTATACTAGTAGGTAAGTGCAAAAACATGTAGAGTTATATCCATATTACATATTAACAATGTATTGATCATGTATGTATAACCTGTCAAAGGGCAGACACTTTCGGGGAAGCCGGTTTCATGATATCTGATCTGCTTGTGATAAATACCTAAAGCCTAAAGGCATAAGCACGCCTAAGCTTAGGGCAACCTGTCTGAAGTATTATTTGAATTGACGAATGAACTACCATTTAATATAATAAAACCTTTTTTGTTAGGGATAAATTATCAGATTTAATTAGGTATGGATCCTTATAGGTACAGACTTCTAACTGCTTTCAGGTTTTTCTAATCTTTGGTTGGTCCATCCAGTCCGTTCCAGCTTGTTTTTTAATCTCGTCGGCCCAGAGATCCTTGGGGCACCCTCTTACAATTCTAAATACTCAAAAGTAAAACGGGATATTTTTATTTTTTGTCAGTAATAACGTGTAAAATTATAATAGGCGTCACTGTAACGTGCTCCCACTATTTTCAACTGGTTTACCTGATCGTAAATAATTACAGCCGCCCGGATGCGCCGCGGGTGTTTATTCTCTACTACAACAAAGGGTTGCTCTATCTTTTGTGTGTTACATGACTTGATTCTCAGAATTAATGAACTAAGAAGTAGGTACTGCCGCGTACAACACTTTATGGGAAAAGTATTTCAGTACCTTTAACTCCCTGCTGCTGCAAAATGACCAGCCACATTTTTCTTTAAAAATTAAAACATAGGTGATTTCGTGTCACATTTTCAAAGGTAAATAACGTAAAAACAAGGAGTTAAAACCAAAAAGGAGAAAATAATTGTAACAAAATTACAGTGGTAATATTCATATTAAAAACTTCTTTGGAAAGGGACTCAAAGCTATAAATTCATGAATAGACTGCCACCAAATACGAACAACGATCGAATTCCAAATCTCGTGTGTAAATCTATCGCACTATTTCAAACAATTCCCTTGGTCTAGTGTACCATTTTTCCGGTGTCATGGGTACGGTTTACCGACGAAATCCCTCATGCAAAAACAACCAGCTATGTAGGTTGTACAAACATTCCTATCGTTGGCGATGACACCCGCAATCTGTTTGTCGAGGAAACTATCAAAATTAAATTAATCTCGTTTAAAGAAGGATTTAACAATTATCACTATGTTATCATATTATTCGATTTGAAATTCTTTCTTTTCTATTTTTGACGTGTCTATGGTGGTAGAGTGTGGTGCAACCTTATTTTTAGCAAATATTAAGGCTTTACTGCGGGACTGGTCGGTCGGTGGGATTTTTTATGCCAAAACTTAACATTAAACGTCACATAGAATTTGATTAAAAAAATACAGGAAGTTTGAACACTTTCCAAGTAGTTAAATTCAACCACCATGCATAGGCAACTAATGATAGAGTAAAATATTTAAATATTTTACACGCTTGATAATACCCTACACTATAACATATTACACACAAATCTTAAAAACATAATTTCAACGTCAATTCATAACGCTCATAAGTAAACGAACCCTTATAACGAACATCAAACGAATTTTTCGTAACTGAAAATAAAACTGAAAGAGTATCAACAATAATTGCTTTGGCACCGTTTAAAGTTGCGCTTAACGCAAAATGTACGACTAACGCAGGTATATTTATGTATAACCAAAAAGAGCAACAGTTTACTCGTTCCTCGCTTAGTTTGAGTATCGTTGTTGCTAAAGGAGACAGTTTAAATAACTTGCAAGTTGTTACGTCCGTAATTAAACAAAATTGTTGCTGTTTGACATCGGAGTCTGGCAATCATGGCTGTGAAATTAACTAAGTGAGAATTATTCATAGTCCCAACTATACAATGCGTTTGGAGATAGACGCTTTTACATTCTCTTCAGATAGTGATAACGCACATTTGAGTTTAGCAGGTGTAGGGTCCTACTGCTATTAGGTAAGTTTGTAACAGTTTCTTTTAGAGTAAATGTTTAGTATGGCATTACATGGAAAACAAATGACAGATAGTTCGAAACACTTACGACATGTCATGTTTTCAAGTAGGATATAGAAGTAATAGCTAGAATTATTAAGTAATTAACAATAGATGGCGCTGCCTATTGACTGGAATAAGAATATCCTAAATCATAATCCACCTCAACCATCGAAGAAACTCTACCACTTTAATGTAGGTACTAGCACTTTCAAGCCATAAAACATTTAAAAATAATCCCTACATTTTCCCGGACTCGAAAATCATAACGTAAACCAAGAATGAAACATTAAAATACATAAAATAAGTAAAGCTAAGACCGAGATTCAAATTAGTAATTTCGGGAAACCGCGAACATTTTTATAAAAGCTTAGCAAAACTGTTACCGCCCTTCCTGGAACGAGTTCAAAGCCCATATAAGCTTTTAAAGTACCTTCGGCAAAGTCTATAACAATTTAAGGAGGCTAGTGCTCATTAGGAAGCTTAATACAAAATTAACTGCTATATTGAAGGCCGAGACGATTGGCAGTTATTTCTTTCCATTTGGTTTATGATCACCTAATTTCAGATAAAATAAAAACAATTTAGTCAGGAATTTTCTTGTTCTCAACATAAAATGTTGGTCTAAATCTGTCCATTGTAAGAAGATTCTTAATAGTTTTCTTTTTGGTTTGACTAACTAAGCTACCATTTTTCTTTTTGTGAAATAAACCTTTCACCAACGTATAGTATATTGTTTAAATACATGCAAAACCTAGCTGAACGTGAGTTTCTATATAATTTGTGTTTTATCTATACTTATATTATGAACGTGAAAGTTTGTATGTATGGATGTTTGTTACTCTTTCACGCTCAAACGGCTAAATCAATTTTGATGAAATTTGGTATGAAGTTAACTGGCGCCGTGGAATAACACATAGGCTACTTTTTAACCGACTGCGTCAGAGAGGGGTTATGCTTTTGCCACTAAATCTGATATTTGCGCGAGCGAAGTCGCGGGCAACAGCTAGTACTCAATAAAAACTTTAAGCATCTCTTATGACAGATTAAGTACATGAAAACTCGAAAGTGCGTATTCTATAGAAGGCCTACAATAAGAGGTCTTATCAGAAACGGCTAGTAATTTGTCCTGTTTAATTACATAAGTTTTTATTGTCTAGATTATTGTTTGTGGCGTTGAATTATTACTTCGATTACAGTTATTGTTTTGTGCTAGTTCGATCTAGATGTAGGTACTTTCTAGATTTAATTACTGGGTCTTAAAGTTTTACTAAATCTAGACTTAATCTTAAGAATTGTTTTAATTAACAGTTGTTACGTTGATGAAAACGTACTTTCGACTTGTAATTCCCAAATTCCCAGTCACTTTAAAATATTCATCGCTCAACTTGTTGAATTATCGAGGCTTTATAACTAGGCAGGTACCGACGCGATGTTTCGGCTCAACACCCTTATCAAGTAACACAAAATCGACTATGACAGAAAAAACGAGTGATCTTATTACGGTTCCGCTTTCCTTTTTAGATTGCGGAAGTCTAAAAAACAGAGTGGAATTATAAAGATGAGTTTTTTGCCATTCCCTCGATGTGACGTCATTGTGCAATTTGCTTGGAGGGATATTGTATCGATACTTTTTGTAAGCCAGATAATATAACTACAATGTTGTTATCCCACAAATAAGCAGTGATTTATCTAATGTGTCTAATAGCTTTTGATATTTAATCGGCCTTAAGTAAACGTCAGTTAAAATAAAGAAAAGATACAAAATGTTTTATATTAGTGATGTGACTGAACTCGACTTTAAATAAACCAGTCAGGAACGTTGAACCCTTTTAGTTTAGAAACTATCAAACCCACGCGCTTAAATGTAGAGATCGATTTTCATCCCTTTACAATGAAGAGAGGTGGCCGTACTCTATTAAAATAATGACATAATTATATTTCATTATTTAATAACCTTATGTTACATTACATTCCTATAAGACATTTGAAAGAGCATCATTGTGGAGTTGAAGTTCTCGAGAAAAAATAAAAATAAATATCTACATTTTGCAATGTCACAGCTATATAACAATTTACATGGAAGTAAATGCCGTCTTCGGCGAACGCAGGAATACAATAGTCGACCGCATTCGTTTTTCTTAGTTCTTGAAGAAGTACAAGCTCGTTATGTTATAATAAACTTTGCTCTGGCACGAACTGACGGCTCACAAGTGAATGAAAACGACGTTTGCAACGGAATCTTAAATGAGACTAAAATTACATTTTACAAACTATGAAAACTGTGTGTTTTATTTAATAAATTATGAACATATTTTTTATTATTCTGTTTCTTCTCACTCACGATGTAGATATTCACACAATACCTTACACTCGAACAGAGAGGGCAATTTCGTATTTGATATATAACCACTTAATTATATAAAACTTTATGAAGAAAATGCAGGTGTGCTAGATGAATATGAATTCAAATATAATACTAATGGACACTTTATAAGGATTCATTTAAAACCTCGTTTAAATAATAATTGTATTTGAAACTAAAAATATTAACGAACGAATATACTTTCAAATTAATTGTAATTAAGTACTTTCCATTTGCTACTATATAACATATTTTTCTACGTACACTTAGTAACATCCGTTTCTAAAACTGCATCCTTGGGTTACCCATATAATAGTATTGTCTGATTCAACCTTAAACTGGACTAGTCAAAACAAATTCCAGTTCCAAAAATTGTACAAACCTAGTACATACTCGTACAGGCAGTAAAACTTTTATCGTTCACAATCATGCCTTCAATACTTGTAATACTTTAATAACGTCATAAATAACATGTTCTTCGTCGCACATGACATTAGTTGGAATTTGTAACAGTATTTCATAAGCTCAGAGTTGTTTCGAGAGTACGGCTCCGTCGGCAAATGTACAAGAACTTGGCAAATCATTCAAAGGAAGTGTAAGACTCAGGGGCCCTACCAAATACTCTTAAAGAAACATTATCGTAGTTGTGGAAGAGAGACAGCGCGCTACACAATGTAGAGCGGCGTCTCTTTTCCACAACATTTAAATAAAAATTGTTTAAGATGGTGGTAGGGCCTCAGTCGGGAAAATTTGCTACCTCCGTGCGTTCCTCGGAGACACACACAATTTACATTAGTTTAAACTACAAACGGCAATCTTAAGTTTAACTTGATTGCAAACTGTATTCACGGTAAATACTTTAGTAGTTATGTAGTTTTAATGAGCACGTAGGTATCGTTAATGTAGGTTCAATGTGCTCGATAGGTAACGTCACCCAAGTAATTCTTTTAAGGAATATTTAACAAGGAATATTTTTTTAAAAATATCCTACTTTTTTTAATTGTTTGTAAATTAACATGAATCATTAATCAATTAAATTCATACATAATAAAATAAAATAATGGTTAGAAGATGCATTGGCGCTTTAAATCGAACTACTGTATGCAAGCCGTTCCAATTTTTCGACCAGTTCAGAAGCCAAAATATTGGCGCTTACGGCCAACAGACTAAGCTGACGGAGTTAACCTATATTTCACACAAAAAATACATAATACTCGTTGCAAGCTACCATACACCGCAACGGTACAGAAAATGATCCATGCAAAGCACGTAGCGTTCGATATTTTCACAAATTTGAGTGAAAACCCGATACGGACGGTAAAGCATAACTCTTTATTACCTAGTTACTACTTAAAACCTTTACTTTTGGATACGGAACATTCTAATAACAGTTTTTAAGTAATATTTGTGTATGTTGCGACTGGCAATAACAAAAAATCAGCTAACAAGATCAATTTTTAAAACAACTGCTCAAAATCAAATTAAAGAAATATTTGTTGTGCTATTAGGTAACAAAAGTGTTTGTCAACTAGTATAATTAATGCATACTAATCTCCAATTCCTACATAGCACTGAAAAATACTGGCACTAAAAAAATACTGGTATCTTGGATTGTATTAACCAACTTCTGGTGCTGACTGTACCCTAACGAAACTGCATACACTACCTCAGTCTTCTCATTTGCAAGCTTACTTTGGGTTTCAGTTTCCTAGTATTAGTTGCGTTGCTAACACAAACAGCTGTCAGTAATTAGGGCTTCTATGCGGCCTGTACAGTATTCATGGTAGTTACACGCACTGAATAGGTACACATTTTGGCATACAATGTAATTATGCAACATAGTATATGCAAGTATGTAGAGAAATAAGTAGAGGGTTAATTGCAGGTATAAATTGGCTGTGGGTTGAGGATAAATACTCATTAGGTACTATTTTTTTTATTGTATTCCATATCTTACAGAGATGATAAAAATAAAACAAGTTAAGATCAATTTGGACTCTAGCCTAGTGCCTACCCTACTCCAAATACAGGAATTTATAGATACATTCTATTATAAGAGGGTGTAGGGGTAATAACAGGACATGGGAAAGTACATACTCGGGACATCGCAACAATAACTATTAAATATTCAAATTTTTGAAGATATCCACAATTTGAGCTATGGAATAACAGTAACTGTGAACATGGATGCAAGCCCCGCGCATAAATCAACGTCAAATAAATTATTTCTACGCGTTTACAATGAATATTAATTGAATTTTATGAGCTAGCGTAAATTATGCTGCGATTGTCTGAAGACAAGGTCTGCAGGATGACTAGAAAGAATTCTTAATATCCTAGAAACGTCCGAGACTAATAATTTCAAAGTTTCATTCATCCTCACGACACTCTTAATTTTATAGTTTTAAGATGAAAACGTAGCGTTTTACGACGGCAATTAATCTACACTTTTATTAAAATAATGATTTTAATCTACAGAAGTAAGTTAACATTTATGTAAATTAATAAAAATGGTGGTTCATGCTACGCAGAGCTAAATAATCAGATTAATAACTCCAGCATCATAACTCGGCCTCTTAGGAATGCAACGGAATGTACCTTTATTTTTACAGCCGCATAATTTTATTGCTGTGCCAACTTACTTCCGTGGGCCTTTCGCAAACAATTAAATATTAAGTGAATATGTACTTGCCAACTGTATAATACCTTTTAGAAAGTTTACAACTGTAATATACTCGTGTGTAAGTTATTTCCCTATCGACATTGTTACACCGTTTAAACACAAATTAGACTTAACTACTTTAGGGTAATCGCTAGTCCTGAAGTTATAATTACCAACTATTTGTGCGTGAGACGATAGCGGGTCCGTTCCCAGGACCTACTAACACATTGATATTATTCCAATTTAATTTATTGTTCTGTTTCAGTTATGCGCGAGACAACAAATCTTTGGTGGATGGGAAATGTTCAAGATTTCATTATAAATTCTATATTTTTGTGATACCTACTAACATTGGAAAGTAGTCTTAGAATAGCTAGTATAGAAAAAGTTTACTGAGAATTGTATCGACTTAGGTACTTTGATCAACCTTTGACAATTTCAATAGCTGAGTACAATACTATTCCTAGCACAAAGACTCTAACTCAGGAGACTCCCACAGAATTGTTACCTAAAAATATATCTCCAAATAAATAAAAGGAAGTACTTACTTACGGTCACATACCTAAAATCCTAACAGTTAATATCAACGGATTTAGATTCCCCAAATCTACCCATAATAGCTATTGTGTAGGAAAATTAAAGGCGTATTACAAAGACTCGCGGAGCACGTATACCGAGGATGGCGAGACCGTCGTAGGTTCACACTGACCTTATTGCCGAAGTGCTTCAAAAAGGTCAGGTGCGTATTACACGCAACCGCTGGAACCTTTTATTCCTCCCTCCCCTCTTTTATATTATGGAAATCACGTATAACATATACTTTTATTAAAAACGTATTTTATTTATTTACAAAAAAGTATTCAATCACGAAATAAATTGATATACATTTTACACTTTACTCGATAACGCAAACTGGATCTCCTATTCAAGTTTGGCGTGTTGTATTGGAGAAGCCGGAGTGGCGGGCGTTACAACGAGACTATTCCGTCCCTCGGCGATACGATGCGAAAGGAGACGGAAAGTTTTGGGCCAAAATGTAATAAGTTGAGATATAATCCAAAAAATCAGACATATTTTTTTATATAAACAGACCAAAAACCAGTTCAATTCTCAATCTGGAAGCGGAGATTAGATAATCGATAAAAAAAAATCGATAAATAAGAATTTGTTTACACAATTACAAAACGAAACGCTTGAAACAAATAAATAGCTTAAATAAAATAGTGAAATGTGGTATTTCGGTTATACTTAACTATATTAATGAATAACATATCATCAATTACATAAAAATAAATGTAGTGACTATCGATTACACGTCATATTTATTCTATATTTTTTATCTGTGCACAAGCAGTTTACTAACATTGACAGGAGGCTTATTCGTTTTGTATTTTGATATTTTCTGTTGTGTTTTGAGTGCTATTCTGATTGTTGATTTGAGGATTGATTTTCAACCACCACTGCTTTATTTGTACGGATTAAAAACATATGTTTTCACTTTAGAAATCAGCTTTTAGGTACAGATTTTAACATAACCTTACTTTCACTGAACCCTTTATAACTCAGCTCCCAGATTGCCAAAATTCATAAAATTCTCAATGAGGGACACACAAGTTTGAATCTATCAATTGAAACCATTTTCATCTTATTACATTACAGGCCCAAACTTGTATGTAATCGTTTCAGTCTCCTTTGTAAAGATGTCGCTTCCAGGAGCCCCTCAATAGAGGCGCGAAGTAAACCATTTTGCTCAGGAAGATAGCCACATAGATGGCACTATACACGATCCTTTTCATGTATAAAAAGGTTCAAATTTTAATAAACCTGCCTTTACCTATCAGCGTTATAATCAGCAGAATCTTTTAATTATCCATATGCAAAATTCAATTGGGTCTGGCGCTGAAGCTTGTTTTTATAATGCTATTAAGCCTCTTGGCGTCATAACATCGCGATTTGGCAACCATTTGAGCATTATCCAATTCATTTATGCCACTTTCTATGTAATTTGATGACTTCACACTGTCCATACGAACCGTATAGCTTTTATCTAAATAAATTTCAAGTGAGAAGAAGATTTGGTAAACAGTAACAATCATACACTTTATCGATTGAGTGAACGGGAAGAGAGATAAAGTGAGCTGTAAGGGAACCAAATACCATGCATTTATAAGACTGTAATATCTTAAAAGCACCATTTATTTGTAAAGTGTGAAATATGACAATTCCTCAAGATCTATGGAAAAAATTTCATTCTATATTGTGATTTCTGAATACAGCACTTGAATGCAGAGCCTATAATGGTATACATGGAACTTTCCTCTTCAAATTCAAATAAAAGAATACCGGACTGTGTACTCTACATTTATCTATCTTATTTCTGATATAAAAACAAGAAAGGAAAATGTTACACGCATTTCCTTGACCGTTTAATGCAAAGTAGGGACGCACACTTATTGTATAAAAAGCAAAAATAGAAAGGAATACCCATTTCCGAGATTGAATAGAAAAAAAAACAATATTTTAATAAAAATCTCTTTCTCATAAATTTCTTTTGTTCGTGATTGTTATAAGGCATGAGGAAATCATTGATTATAGAAATAGAAAAGATCAAAATTTATTGCAAATGTTGTAATTGTGAAAATTATACAAGAAACTGAAAGATACAAAACGAAGTAACTAATACCCACTTTTTCCTTTAAATTGGAGGACTGTTTACTTTGGATCAAAACATTAAGTCTGGGCAGCCAAATCCCTAATTTATTATGCAGACCACAATTTTCTGAACAGTGTTTTTTGTAAGCTCCGGGCTATTTATATTTCCTTAAAAGACCACTTTTATTTATTTGACTTCAGTCACAAGCTCAGATTCTTAAAAGGTCGGTCTATTGCATTTTAGGTGGCTAGTGCTGTTACTATGCACAAAAGTCTTCGTTAGCTTAGCTCTTTTGTCTTATAAAGTTTTCGTACCTAAAACAACATGAAATATAAATACTGTTACATTTGATAAAATTATATTTATATCGATCTAAAAAGTAAATCTAAAATAGAAGTTAATACCTATATTACACGCGCGAGAAAATTAAATTATTGGGAACAAATTTTGACAATTGTTGGTTTGATTTGATGTGACTGCTCGTGACGTAATTACTTAATAATGGAAGCATATTTTATAACAAGAACACGATAATATTGATAGCTGCTTAAAATATCAGAATTTACTATTCCTTGAAACATAAGTCATGTGTACAGTCAAAGAAACTATATTCAGATTGAACATAAAATTGTTCAGTGGAAACGATTCGGTTAAATTATATTCAGACGTCTCAATAGTTATATTATTCCTGAGAACTAGATGTTTTCGATCTACAGTCTCGCTAAGGTAGTTTCAAGCGGCGTCTTGAAGCCAAAGTCTTTTTGCTTATGAAACTTTACCAATTACTGTGTAATCGTTTGAGTAAAATAATGTAATATTCATGAGTGAATGTAGTTGGGTAAATAATGTTGGAGCTGCTGTAAAACTGTAAAGTAATTAGGAGTCTTCTTTGTGATGTTATAAAGAGAATCCGCTAGACGAAGCTTGTTGCTCAAGTAAGAGAGCTACAAATTGTTGTTTTATAATAATACTTAGAAAAAATATGAATGTAAAACATAATTATTAGATTTGAAAAATGTAGCCATTTTTGTAAGGAGTATAATGTATAATTCTTACGTTACTATTTCAGTACGAGTGCTAGCACTCTTTTCCACTGTTGACTCAACGTTTTTGTAATTATATTGTGTCTCCTAGATACACATGCACTTAAGCAGTACATATTTTATCTATACAATAGCAGTCTTCAAACTTTATTTTTTTTAAATGGCCGGAAAAGTTACCTCAATTTCATAAAACAGTTTAAAGAATATTACTCCTTTGTTCACCTCACATGATGTATAGCAACGACTATTGCAGATCTTAGAGTATACTCGTGTTAATAAAATAAGTATACCCGTGATACGTCGGCAACTATTGCAGGGTAAGTGCTATACAGAGAAAGAACAAACATTAATCACAACGCTTGCTCTCCGCGTTCGCGATTACAGACCATTACGTTCAGGTTTCCTCGTCCTGTTTTCCTTCACTGCAAGTCACTAGTGTATTGGATTAGCAAAAATTACTTAACACTAAAACGTTTTTAATTAACGACTTATGTGCTCGAAATCTGTGAAAGCCCTAAATTCTATTTCGGGTATTTCATTCGGCGAATCTGTCAAAGCCTCCCCGAGTTTTACTCTTGCTCATGTTCGCAAAAAAATACTGACGTATTTTCTATTTTATTTGGAAAACCTCATTAGTTATCGCTTTTTGATAGATGATTTTTGATTAGATAGTTACCCAAAATATGTGTAGCTCTAATATAAATGTTAAAGGACATAAATAAATAGTAATGTGTTGGTATTCCATGTTAATTCGCTCATCTTTATGAATTACACCACAGACAAGAGTGAGAACGAACCTCGCGTAAAACAAATTAGTAAGTGAGCCGTAATAAAAATCGATGAAAATAATAGCCATACAAGTTACGTCATTGAAAATTCTACTTTTAACTTATAAAACAAATGCATTGTGGGTACATTTATGAAAACTGTCAGAATACATCACGTATAAAATTTCGTGAACATAACACTGCATGAAAAATGAATTCGGAATGAAAAGTAGTGTCCACTATTTTCGACAGTCGAATCGCGTGGGTCGGATCGGTCTGTCAAAAATCTAACTGAATATTTTATGGCATGCAGATATTTTTGGGCTGCAATAGAATTCAATTAATCTCACTGTTTTATCCAGTCTATTTTAGACCTGTCCACCCGTGATTGACGTCACTCGCGGTAAAATATTTCACGATCCACGTTTTTGATGACTGTGAAAAACTATTCGTACATACATGAATGTTTAATTAGTAGCAACCACCCGCGGATGGAGTATTTGAAACGCTAACATTTTCATACATTTTTTATTTGAACTTTTATGCTGCTGAACTTTCCAGGATTATGAACATTTAACGAATTCTAAAGAACAATTTGGTACAAACATATTATGAAACTGAACAATATTTAATGCAACTCTTTGTCTGAGTTTAAATAGTTTTGTCAAATTCCTCAAAATTTCAATTTAATTTATTTTGAAGATATTTGGTTGAGAGTTATCTAGACACACGGCAGTCTGTCCGCCATTTAATAATAACACTTTCCATTTTACGAGAAAATAAGCCTACTTTATTAATCAAAGTAAATCCATCAAACAAATAATCTCAACTAAGACAAGCGCCTAAATATAAAGGTTCAATAACCTTATAACATAATACAAACACTATTTTCCCACTAGCTCGTTGAATAACGCTTTATCCCTATTTTATCGGCATAATTCTACATCAAGGCTACATCAATAGAGAAATCAAAACCTTATGAAAACCTCCGTTGTTATTCTTGTGAAATCAGGTAAAGTTTCAACAGAGGGCCTGGGACCACCTCTGGAGGTAATACTGTAAGCAATTGTTAAAGCGAGACGCCGTTCTAGATTGTGTAGTGCGCTATCTCGCTTCCACATCCTCAATAATAGTATTTTAAGAGGTAGTGGTAGGCCTCTAGATTTGTTAGTAGATCCCACATTACTAAACCTCGCTAGCCCTATATAATTCAAAAGTGCTTTTAGCGGTTTGATTGAACGAAAACATTTTCATTTTCGGTAAAAAAGCGTTACAATTTTACTGTTATTATTTGGTCATATTTTTTTTAGAGTTGGTGTAAATTTTTGTTCCGATTCAGTACAATAATATTTGGTACAAATTAGACACTAATCATTTCGTTCATTATCATTGTTGAATAGAATTGTCAACATGGCTAAATGAACAGTTCTGCCTTCCACTCCATAATGTCGTCAACAAAATCACTTTCAAACCAAATGAAGTACTTTTCAATACATTTTACGCGTATAACAGTCGACGCAAATCAAATCCAGCATTCAGGTCTACAATCAAAACAATTGTTTTCGTTTAATACGTTACCAATTCAATAATTTGAACCGAATACTGTAATTGGAGTTGGTAAACAGTTATTACTCTCTCAGGGGTAATTAGTCTAATTTACTACTAACGAGGGTCTGGGACAAATGAATCGCAATTTTAAATGTTACTCACTCTGAACTGCCAAATATTTATGTTTGATTTGACGCAAATACAAATCTTTGAGTTTGATTTTACTTGGAATAATAAAGCTGGAAGAGCTTTGTATCTAAAAATGTTTTATTTTGCTTTGACTATTACTTATAATATGTTTTAAATAATCGGTGGAATCGATTGGATCATTGAAACAAAAAAAAGATTTCGCCATTTCCCTTGTCTAAGTGAGACTTTTAAATTGTAATCATTTAACACTGTACAACGATATGGAATACGGTCAAACAAAGAATTAATTACTTACTCCACAAAAACTAAAAAACTACACCGCACCGCACCATACAAAAACTAAACCTTTTTCCCTGAACAGGAGTGCAAGTTTTAGCCACCGTACCAAAGGGGGTTGTCAAAACTTTAATATTTCTCTTACAATGCGAACTGGAATGAGAATGTTTTTATTAGAAGAGATTTATGAGATTTATGCGCGCCGAAAGCGGTTCAGATGGTGCACTTGAATGCTGGCGACAAGTATGGAATTTAATTTTGTCGTGAGAGCTTTTCTATTTACTTACTGCTCGAGGAATTATCCTCACTCGTGTACCGAGTATGGGATATAGGATCTCTTTTCTCACAACTTTTTTTCAACCGGCAAAATGTCTATTCCATTTTTGATTTTAATTTGGAACGAATATTTTGTTTTTTTTTTCCTTTGTATAGTTAATGGAATACAAAACTTCGTTTAAAAAATTAAAAAATGGAGCTCATTTATACTATTTATTTATCCTACCTAATCTGAATCAGACTTTCTTATCAACTTAAACCTATGTGTTATTTATAAAAAAAAAGAATAAAACGTTTTTAATACACAAAGATTCACCTTTCAAACTACAAAACAGTATAAGAATAAGGAATAAATGTATGAGACACAGCTTGACGTCAACAGGAAAATACATTTGCGAATTCATTTTGTTTGTTGACACGTTGCAACATTATTCAGCTTTCACTTAATACCGAAGACGGATTTGAACTGAAGTCAATGCTATAAAGTTTCACTATCAATAAGCTGGCCCTGGACCGTTGCCAAATTAATTTGTAGATACGCAGCAATAGTTTATCATAACATCGTATTAACAGTTCTGTAAGTTGCAAGGGTGGTATTTTCTGTCTATATATTAAATTACTTCTGAATGTATCGGACTTTCTCCGCTTTCATTGAAACTTCTTCGTGAAAATTGTATTTGTAACCTCTTTTCTTGTCACTACTACAATATCCTTTGATAACATATCTTTTTGGTAAATGAAGTGAACCGTGTGTCTGATATTTTTTTAAACAATTCATTTATGACGTTTCAAATTTATTTAACACTCATGATACGGTGTTATTTTAGTCATCTTGGACGTAAATATTTCAATGAACAGTAAGTAAACGGTTTTTTTTTTCGGGCCTAATGGTCTTATTAGTATTTACTTCTAATTAAAATAGAATGAAGCTCTACCTACGCATAATTTTAAGATCATTTCATAAGTTATTTGTAAACAAAAGAAAAACTTACCGTCAGCTGAAAAAGTTAATGCCTAGAGGCTAACAATAGACTATTATCAAAGAACCAAAGTATGTGTAAACATTTTCAAACATCTTCAGATCGATAACAACGTCTAGCTACTTTTAGATTATAAAAAGAACTTGTCTGTCTTGTTTGTTTTATAATTAGATAAGTTGATTGGGTGTTAGAATTAAATTTAGTATACCAAACTTTAAAATAAACATTTTTAGACGAATTTGTGAAAATAATTAGGCCCCGTAGGCATTGTATCTAATGGTAATATCTGAATATCTTAAGTGTACAGTTACTTAATATTATGTTATAACACAGAGTATTGTGTAATTGTATAGTAAAATGTGAATGAACCAAATTTTTAATATTCATACTATCAATCCGTACAATTAATTTATAATCCGTAATTTAAAACTACCTGACGTCGACATAAAATTTTCTTCAGAGAAAATCTTGAAACATCACAGAAAATTGAGTAAACAAAAATAGATCGCAATAAATAACTTAAGACGACCGAGGTACAAAGTACCTACAATTTGTCCTCGCTCCAACAAAATAAACTGTTGATCTAAAAAAATATAAGCACGGCCGCTTTCCAAGAGCGCAACTATAACTTGATTTCCTGATAAGCACCGACAATGTTTCTGCCTTCACTTCCTTTGGCAATGTGAAAATAAAACAAGTTATCTAACCTGCAGAAATGCCGCGGTTCTATAAGACTTGTATAAATCAGATTGTTAGTTTACCGCTTAGGCTTTATACATACAGATACTTGGAATCAATGTCGATGTATTTTTTGGACGCCCTTAGAATAATGTTTACCCGATGCCGTCAATACGTATGGATTGAGTGATTCTCGTCTTTTCGATTAAAACTTAGCGTTCTAAAACATAATTTTAGGTAAGTATTTATGTAATTCCTTATGGTGCTAAAGTTGTGATTTTTTATCTACTTTCATCGGCATCGAAATGGGCAACTCGACTATTCAATACTTTGGCAAGAATAATGGCTAATAGTAGAACGAAAATACGAAACAATTAAACTTCTCAATCTCGGGACATTTGTTTTGATAAAGATACTATTTCAATACTACCGGTTAATGTAAAGGGTGATGTCAAACGCAATCACAACTCCCCTGACCAGCTTTATGCACCTGAGTGACTGAGAGCCGCGATAACCGGAACAATAAGTAATTTTCCGTGCTGCCTACCCCGCCAGGGTATTGATTGAGGTAATCTATCCCAAGGGCTGCCTTCTAGCAGTTGAAAGGGATATTACTCAAAGCGTTACAATCAAGTGCCTTTGTCCTAACTATAAAGGAATTTGTATTTTTCCTTACCCTTGGACAGCATAAAAGATACATTGTAAAAAGTACTTCTCGCTGTAATCAAAGGGAAGAGAGTGCTACTTTTCCCTCATTCATGAGTGATCCCATTGCGTATAAATTATAGATGGTAAAAATTATCGTCGGAAGAATGACCGCCGGATCAAAGAGAGTTATTTCAACTGTGAAATATTACAAAATATAATGCTTAGGAGTATTTGGTAAAAATATATAGGAAAATCAGATAACAGATTGTGGAAGTGTGAGTGAACGGGATAATAAACTTTTTTAAAAGAAAGATACGATAAGATTTTTCTTTTACTTTGTAAGTTCAGTGCCAAGTGATATACAATATTATCAAGACAAAAAATAAAGTTTTAGTATAAAGCAAAACCAAAGAGCTTAATTGTAATAATGACCTTAATTTATATCTGAGTATCCAGGTCAGCAGCAGACATGTTAGTTAGTACTTTATACGAATGTTAACTGCAAAGTAACGTCCAGAGTCCCACTTATATTATATTATCTAGCTTTCTAAACTTGGCTAGGAAATAAGTCGCAGTGGGTCTGCACTCAGCTTGACAATTTGCTCTAGGCGGCGACTTTTGAATTAATGTCGTTGCAATGCAGCCTCGCCCGGAAAGTCACCTTTTTATGCCATTTTTTAATTTAATCTCTTGCCCCACTGAAGGTTTCCACTTTGCAAAAAATTAAGAAGATAAATTTAATGTTCTACTATAAAAAGAGCTGAGTAGTTTTTAATTGTCACAGGCGGAAAAATACTCCGAGTTGTTCTTGAATACACTACAGTATTTAGCGTTAATGTAACTAGAATGCAAATCTCAGCGTAAGTAAGTACGTGCCGGGAAGTACCGAGATGTTAATCCAATTAGTAACAAGACAAATCTACTTAATTTTCTCAGGAACACAACGGCGCGATCCGCTTTCCCAAACTCAATTTCGGAAATATCAAAACGGAAAAGAGTTAGCGTTACGGAGCGACGACATGAATGCTTTCCAAGGACCATTTCGGCAGATAATGCAATTTGTTACAACTCGTTCGCTCGTTTGCTTTTATTATTAGTGGCTATTAAGGAGGCTCTTGGTCTCGGCGGCAGTGGCGCGAACAGATGGAAGCAGTCAGAGAGTGTAGCGTACCACACACCGTAGCTGCACACCGGTTTCAATATACTAAATGGATGCTAACACATGTAGTGACTTGAGTGACTTGATCCAATATTCCTAACATTTCTGAAACGACTTGCTTCGTTTGCTAACTGTCATACGATTCTTTATCTCCCAAACAGGCCGAGGTGGAATCCGGTGCCATGACTTACGGCCCGACCCACCATTGGTTATTTAAATTGCGTATTTAAGTTGATTGCCATCATTACACCGTTACTATTGGAAGGTGCCACAAAATTGATTGTAAGTACTTTAATTTTATGTCGAAAATAACGGTTAAAAATCGGAGTAAGTTTGTTTACATTGTGCTGTTAATTAATTAAGTTGGTAGCTTGTTTTTATTTCTCATTTGGGCAATATTAACGGTCCGTTTAACTGTAATGCTACTTTTAAGTATTAAATGCAAGTACACTTGTATAAACTTGACACAAGTAATACTTGCTTATGTGTGTTTGCTCAGCGTAAATTAATGTTATTCGAAATGTTTTTAGAGATTACTTATAATTGTGTTACTAAATTTTTGTATCATTAATCTTACTGAATTACAAAAAAAAAACCTGTAAAATCAAGAGATAAGTTTACAATGCAAATAACGTAAAACATTTTGTAAATAAATCCCTTCAATTAAATATTCAGAACAATCCAAAATGGAGTTCCGATTGTGTTACATTTTAAAACAACAGGAATAGCTTTAGCGATTTGGGCGTTACAGGTTTGTTGATTAAGCGTTCGAAAATCGAACGTTTTACTTGTGATTAAGTAAAAGTGAAGAGTATTGTCAACAGTAGGTACAAATGAGTGTTTACGAAAGCGTCGGCAACAAAAAAGGCCGCGCAATTTCGGATTGGAGTGGCCATTACCCGAGCCGACTGCGGAAAGAACGCTCGCAATTGCATTGAAAATGTCGCTTTTAATTTTTCAAAATGCAAAGCGTAAATTCGCATTTGTGGTTGGCACGATAACTACCCGCCTAAAAGCTCCAGCGATGCAAGTCCCGGTGTGGCTTTGTTGCTAATACAAAGCGCTCGCTCACATACAGATGGTTCTGCAAAAACTTTGTCTCATCGCAGTTCCTCTCACATGTTAATAACTCAGCTCTGTGTACAGAATTATTACAATCGACGTTTGTAAAAACGAAAACTGTGGCACGAGCTCCTCGCGTAACATGAGCGCATGCTAAATACACTCGCGGTAGAGTTTGTTTGCTTTGCATGCCACGCAGTCAAGGTTTGGAAGGCAGCAGTATGTTGGAACATTCATCTCAATTGTCCGGGCGGTGGGCTCACGACGGCGGCGCATTCTACTCACGAGAATTCGACGATGAGGTGGAAACTCCACCAACTCTGACGTCCGCGGGCTGCTCCTTTATGCCTCTTGATATATTACGAGCCGCCACACACTGACTTGGTAATATAGCTATGATTTATCCTCACGTCAGAGACAATCCTACAGCAGAAGATGTGATGTCGACGCGACGCTGCCACCGACCTAAGATTAATATTCCGTGGCTAATATGGGACGTGTAGTTTTCTGCTTTCTGGCGCTATACTCTGAGAATGTATCACAAACGTCATCTGCATCTGCAACTGATTAGAAAAGTATCAATTCTCAATGTAAAAAAATGTTTTAAAAATTATGACGAAATAAAGATTTGAGTACTCGTTGATTAAAAGCGGAACAAATACCGAGCAAGATGTATCTTAGTATTGTGCTTTTATTCGACGTCTCCAGATTAAAAAGTGGGACGGGTACAATGAGCGGCAAGACGGCGGCGAGATTTCAGGGGGGGGGGGGGGTGACGTCACAATGCGAATATGATGCTCGGATAATGTCTCGCAGAGCTTCTGCATGAGGTTACGGCGCCAAGCCGAGTTGATGAACCTTCACTAAAGATGATATATGCATAACTCATGAATTAATATTCTACAGGCAAAGCCTCGTAATAAGATTAACCATAATGTTATGAATGCAATGCAGGATTTTAATTAAGAGAGAAGGCAAAAAGCGCCCGCAAAAGATAATGCAGCGAAGGTACCGTTGTAAGGATTCTGATTGTACCCGCAGATTCATTTCCGTAATTTCTTTTTCTAATTATGCCTTTTGATATTCTTATTCAGAATGACACAACCTTAGCATGGCCTTACTAAAGGAATGTGTAATCTCTTCTAATCGTTGTTCGTTCGAGTTCGCAATAATCTAAACTATGTAGTAAAATAAGACCTGTGATTTATTTTTCATTATGATATTATTATGAAACGCAGCCGTAAAGCAAACAAAAAAGCCGTTAAATAAACTTCAAATAAAGCCTTCGTGATAATTAAATCTCCTGTCCTGAATGTTTAAACATCATTTGTCTCAAAACAAATAAATATAAGCACGGAATATAATTTTAGAACTACGATCAGTTAGAAATAATTAGGCGACAAAATGTTAAAGACGAGTAATAATGAGCTCGACCGTCGCTCTAGTGTTAAGATGGCGTAAAATTTAATTGAAAATAAGACCGCCTGTTGGGATTTTGTTTCTTTATACCTTTGAAAGATATTCCCCGAAATGGAACAAGATCATATTGCTCCACTCCCTTACAATAAGAGTCAAAAGACAATCGTAACGTATGAAATGTGGTAATTTTAACTGTATTTGAAAACATTACGACAGTCGCACAAGGCACGGTGAAATTGCGGTTATATGACGATAACAGCCTTTAAATCCTAACCGAATGGACTCCAATAAAAGTCCTTCAAGTCGGCGTTATTATTATTGTGTTCAAGTGGGATATGTTGTGCGTGAAAAAGATTAACTTGTACAGAAATGAACAGTAACATGCTGTTTTTGAACTGTAGTTAGTTGGATGAATGTGTAAAGCTTTTTCTTTTAATAGTAAATGCAAATTATACTCATTCCGTGGCGTAGTGTTGGCATTGAATTGTTTTAATTAATCCAGATTGTTTTATTATTAAATCAGGACTAATCTGTAGTATCAAAAAGAGTTTAAAAAAAAATGTGGTCGTATATAAAACTTGTTTAAAATTTAATTTATTTCAAGTTTCACAGTTTCTGCGACTTGGAGATATCACTCTCAGTAACTCAGGTATTGCGACTTCACACGGCCGTAAACACACAAAGTCATCAAATAGAGAGCCAAGTTGCGACATCAAAGCAAGTTTGGCTGTCAAGACAAATATACAAAGGAAAATTCACGGTACAAAAATAAACATAACGCAAAATAACACCGCCTTAGGAAACTCGGTTCCACGTTGCACTATAGTTTAAATTAGATAAATCAAAGTGATATACATCGTATTCACGAGGATAACCGGCCACAAGTAAACCGAGCGAATAGGTCCTCGAGGCATTCCGTGCGGACCGCGGCACACTAGTCATGCCTGTGTCTGAAATGACAAACAAGTTAGTTAACAGCACACAATAATATTGTAGGCGAGTGAGCGTCGCGCGCCCGCACAAGTCGGTCCGTCCTATTTACAGAGCGGGCGCACTTGACTCGCGTTTGGCCTCCGCAACGTTCAAGTTTTACATTTCGTTCTCAAGTTAGCGCAATTTGTGTTGCGCACGTCTGCATATTTCATGGTGCTCGCTTTTCTTTGCTTAACTTATTTTTCATTTCTCACTTACCATTGTTTAATCTTGGGTAAAGATTTATTTTAGGATTTTTATTTGTTTAAGAAACAATAAACCTTAACCAATTAGGTACGCTGGATTAATCCTATCAAGTTTCTTAACCAATTATGCTTAATTAACATATTTTTTAATCTTTTCTCTTCACCGCAAAACCATGGTCAAATTCTCAATTGTTTAAATACGCAAAATTATTGGATAATATTTATTATTTATTGATTAGTTATTTCGTACTTACTGCAGGATTGAGGAAGGTAGCCGTCAATTATTTTTATATTTTTAGTATTTAATCCCACATTTTTGAAAACTTTTAATAGTTTGTACCATAAAATGCATGTCCGTACAACACAATTTCTTTCAACTTCCCCTCGTGTGCGCTTAAAATTGCATTCGCATTATAAGTTCGAACAAAGTTTACGCTTTTTATTTTCTAAGTATACAAAATATTGTAGCAGCGGTTCCGGTGTAGCTACAAATAGTTGGTTAACAACGGCGCAGGTAGGATGTCGGACACGGCGGACACGGCGCTGGCGGCTCGCCCGCGGCCGCGGGCCGGCGCGCCGGCCGCCGCACGCCGCTCCACCCCGCACCACCCCGCGCTCTCCCGCCCGCGCCGGACCGCGCCGTGTATCGCCGCCGCGCGTCCGGATGCACACCGCCTGATTTATAAGCCGATATCCGGCTACACCATCTCTAGAAACTGTTGGCTATCGAAATAAACGATATCCTAGTTTAAACCGTTGAGCTGGGAGTGGATATCAACTAGTACCTTATAGTGATAGGTGACACACTTTTTTGGATGGAGTTTATCTGATGAAATCATAATAATAATTGGTTATTGATTAGACGTATTCTTATAGGTATGCCTTTCACGATAATCCTGACTCGGAAAAAAGGCAAGTTATTTAGGAAATACATCGTTGAAATTGATTTTCGGCTTGATCGCGTTTCACTAATCGAAATTTGGCTTCACTTGCTAAGATTGCTTTTCTGAAAAACTTAAAAAAATGTGAGTAGAAAAGTTGTGAAACCTATAATTTAATCAAAAGTTAAAATCTTAATGAACGGATCATAGTTAGTTTCTTTGAGAGGGCAGTCCAATATTATGTGGTGAAGATTTCCAATTACTTCAGTGTGCAATTAAGAGGATTCACTTTGCGGACTAGCGCGCTCCGGACAGATAAGTGCTTCCACACGGACTGTGGTCATTTATTAGTTTAATTAAATCTGCACTCGTCTCAGTCGCAACATAGTTTTAGAAGTTTATTAGCTTGCCAACACAAGTTTACAGATAAGACTTAATTTAAATTGGTAAAATGTAGAGTCTTAACCGCACCATACTATTTTTATGTAATTCCAACGACGTAATATTATAACAATGCTGGCCTACACAACTTTGTCGTAACATTTGAATAAAACTACAGTTATATTCTTTCTAAACCAACTCGAAAACGTAAAAGAGCAAACTAATAAATTGTCCTGTCAAAAATCTAAATAATATTTTTCATGTTAGTCAAAGTTATCTGACCGCTATAAAAAGGATTTACGTTCATGACATAAAACTAGTCATATGAAAATTTAATATCACAGAATCGTCGTAGTTTAGCGGAGTACTTACTGGTATAACGTGATTGTTATCACGCATGAAATGTGGTGATACCCAAAAAATTCCGATAGCATTCTCGTCGTCACAAGAAAAGACTTGAAAGGAGTGAAGGCAACGCTTTGACACTAACGGCCCTCTAAATTCTCTGTGAATAGATTAAAAAAACCTTTTAATATAAGAAGTTTTAGCGGCTATGAGCGTTTTCCCGACGACGGATAACATTTTTCCGCTGGAATTACATATTTGCTGGGACGTTAAACTTTTTATGTAAGTACCTACACGGACGACGTTTGTATTTATTCGAATGCTTTTGAGTAATTGCTTCAAAAGTTACCAAATTTTTTTCTGTGCACAATTATTTAAGGGATTATTTTCTTCTTGATTTATGGGGCTGGGTATATTTTAAACACAAAATATTTATAAAATCATTACCGTGACTTCAATCGTCTATTCATGTTATTTTAACAATATAGTAACAGTATTGTTTACTTTTCATATAAAACGAAATCTGGCAAAGAGAAAAAAAATCAATTGAATAAATATTCCCGTCAATAGCCGATAAATAAAGGCCGTATTATATTGGCGTAATTTTTGCAAACCAAAATTGTCTCTATATTTTAAAAACGACATCGAATGAATGAATGAGACCAATCAGAAAATAAATTACGGTTAGTTGTTCAAAAGTGTACGAAGATAACTTTATTATTCTGAACGAATAGTGAATAAAGTAGAACTAATGAGGCTTATTTGTAGCACAACCTTCGCCAAAAAAAAGTAATTTTCAGAATTGTTTCTCTACTTAAATACAACCCAGTTTTACAATAATGTTACGTATTCCTTTTCAATGCTACATTAGATTTACTTGCTGTACTGTATTTCTAAATGCTTTATTGAATTTACGATAGTTTCACACAACCGAGATCTGACAGATCGTATTCCGAAGTCAATCTAGACAACCCATACATACATAACCGACTTTCGGTACGTTATTGTATTTGAGATGGCTTGATTGTCTCGGATCGACCAATTCAGTTCATTGAATACAATACTACCATGCATATGCATTCAATTATAATTCTGTAACAGTATAAGATTTCTACAACGGCAATTCAGGAATCTGAAACAAAAAGAATGTGATAATTAATTAACAATGCCTTTTTATTTTAATAAGCTCGGTAATTACACTGTCTAAAACTGCTGCAGGCTCAGCGAAATTGTTTTGATTGACTTTATAAAGTAATTAACAACAAGAAAAGAGCCGGTCAAGAGACTGCGAACCAGTCAAGTTCTAAGATCGAGTACAAAACTTAATAACAAAGTGTTTTTATACTAAGTTGTGCTCTTAGTCACGTACGAGTCTGAGGTCATGCGAATGGCGAAACTACAAAAGCATTGAGCGATGTTATCACAGATATTATCGATTGTTGCTCGTTGAGTTTCCGGATGAGAACAGACGACAACATTATTAGATTCAATACGTTTTTATTTATTATTGTTACAGGAAACGTGGGCTATATGAATCGTTCACATATTTCCACTTCACCGGCGCGGCGGCGGTTAGTAAAATATTTGTCCGATACAGGTGCTTTAAACTTTTAGAAATTTATCACGTCTCGCTTACACAAATTTAGTGGAAATTTTCACAATTAATTTTACTCAGTGAAAGTTAACTAACAGACAAAGTTGGGACAGGCCGACCGTCATTATTAATCTAAGTACCTTAATGAGATTCACCTTCGGCTTATAATTATGAAAAACAACATTGTCTATTTACATTACAACAAATTTAACCCCTTGAAACTTCCGGGGCACGACAAACAAGCTTGTCCCGGTGGGCTAGTATACTTTGTGTACATTTGTTCCAATTAAAAAGAAACATAATGCTCAAGACTGACGAAATATTATACCCACCGTTTTTTACTCTGAATTATTATCAACATAAGCTATAACCCGATAGGAGTTACAGTTATTCATAATTCTTTTCATTGAATACTGGAGCAAACACCTAATAAGCGACATTATAAAAAAGTACTCTACAATTTTAAGTAACTTTATAGTGCCTTTTAAGAGCCTGCACTTATCTCTATCATACACAAATCCAAATAGCAATGGAAGACAGAATGGCAACAAAAAATGCGTTGTTTGATTACCATATCACAAGACAAACACTACTAATATTACAAGTGAGAAAGTTTGTGTGAATGTTTGTTACTCTTTCACGCACAAAGGGCTGGATCGATTTTGATGAAATTTGGCATGTAGTCAGCTGACATCCTAGTTGGTTGTAAGCATCATATGTATTAAACATAGGCTGCTTATAACCAACATCAGAGGGGAAATGTTTTTGCAACTATAACCGAAATCTGCGCGGACGAAGTCGCGGGCAACAGCTAGTAAACGTATAAATTTAACTCTCGGCTTGACAAGATCAATTTTCCATTATGTTTTCATGATCTTATTTTTTTTTACTTTGACTATTTCTTCTTGATTCAAAACATACAAAATAATACAATTATTAGAACAACTTGTCGTTAAAGTGGGTGTCGTTAATTCGCGCCGGGTCATATAAGTAGCGTACATTGCCAAGTCCAGTCGCTAAACGTGTTTCTTTCGCAGAATTTTCGTCAATTGGGACAGTAAAAACCGGGTCACATTCGCTTCAGCTTCCCGATGCCAGCTTTCTTTTGGAAGCCTTTATTTTGACACAACACTCGCAATAAGAACGAATCTCGCTTTAAATATATTTCACCCAATTTGGTTCTAGTTGCTGGATATACCTCTGTATGGCAACTATTAAAACATTACTGTTAAAAGTGAAGGGTAGTTATTTGCTAGGTATGACATATTTATGGGTCTTATAAGCACTACAAATAATTGTTTACTTCTGCCTAATTTATGTTAAAATTTTCCTACACTTACAGGTACTACGCATAACCTAATCTTCTTAAAAGGTTCACTCCTATAATTGAAAAATACATACACAAAGGGAAGAGGCCAATAATGTGTGTGTCAAGAATATTGATTGGCAGCTTAATAACAAGAAGATAAATTGATTTTGAGGAGGCTGCATTAAACTCCGCGAAAATTTATCACAACCCGCCGACACCGCTACATTTTTCTTCAGCAAAGTGATTTTCATTTGTTTTTATTAAACCTCCTTTTTGACAAACACAAACAAAGGGAGAAAAAAAGTAAAAGTATGCCGTTTAATCGTAAGAAAACGTTCAATTAATATAAAACGTACTATTCACACAAATGAGATAACTTTTCCATTTTGAAAACTCTCCTTCAACAAACCGCAGACAATTTCGCCGTATTATGCAAAGCTCATGTGCCTGGGCCCACATTTGGTGCTTGATGAAACAAAAACACTTCTTATGAGCTACTTTCCTTATTACACCACTGTGGCACGCGCTATATTTTTAAGTAAATGAAACACGGCCTTGTGTCAATATTTATACAGGTCTGGTATCTGTGTACCGAACTGCGGTTTTGTAGATTTAGATCATGAAACTACACCTTCTTTATAATTAAATACTTCCAGCATTTAGCATAAATATGACTGTCATAAGGTGGATTTATGGTAATCGATTTTACTATTGTGATAACTTTCTTACTAGAGACCCACTGGCTTTGCACGGGTGCAATACTGACGATTTATACATATACACCTTGATCTTGAAAAAATCTATGTATTACAGATAACCGCATCAAAATCTATGGCGTAGTTTTAAAGATGTAATCATACATATGAATGAGACAGATAACAGGAATCGTCTATTTTATACTAACTAGAGATGCATGTATCAAATATACATGCATTGATATATATTTACGTCAGCATCATGTGTACAAATCACTCGTAATGATGAAATAACATCGATTAATTTAATTATAACTTGGTACGCTGTTGATTGACAAGGGGTAACCAAGCGTGATAAGCGATCACAAAGTTTCTGATTAAAAGTACTCGTAATACGCTGGAACAAGAGGCGATGTGCTGAACTCCTTTACGTAAGTATATTTAGTGTATGTACTAAAAAAAGACACTATATATTTAGGTTTTCCGAAAAGATTGAATGAGTTATCGACTTTTGTTATTTGGTTAAAAATATTTATTGATTTAATCAGCCATTTTTTAAATGATCATAACGTGTTAAGTACATATTTTCTTAACGCTCGAAAGAAGAAGAACCTAAACACTATATAATATAACGATAATGGGTCCAAAGCAGGCTTAATTACTATAATAAGCAGATTACGCAAACAACACTAATTTTATTAATAGGTACCATATGTGGAGTCTGCGCTGGATCACACCGCCGTTATAATTTCTTATTAGCCCCATAAAGGATTTGCCTGAAGTATGAGAAGGTTTTCTTTATTTTATGCCTCTCATAAACGTGACCATTACCGACCATAACGATGTCGGCCCTCGCCGGGTAATACGTCGTTAACGCCTCGAATGTTACCGAAACTGGGTGCATTTTTATTATAATGTCACATTTACATAGTTAACAATCGAGTAATTTACATACGTGGATTATCGCCTTTATACAAACTTTTAGACTGCATGCAAGTTCACTCGAGTTTACAGACTTTGGTGGTAGATGCAATTTAGTTAAATCTGCCCTATTATCATACCAATATCATGAATGTGTAATCTTTAGAGACTCGTATGCATGACTTAAGTAAAAAAGTTACAATTACAATGACAAAATAAAGTAGTTACACGACTCAATAGGCAGATATTGAGGGTAGAACAAAATGTTGGAGATGACGAAAATAGAGGCCAATCCAAATATGAAATTCAGGTGCCTATCGTATACAATACATTAAGGCAACTTTATGGTAATCGTGAGCCCGGACCGTAATAATTCTAGCGTTTGTTTGTACATGTGCTACCTCTTACGTAATATCTCAAACTGCCAACCTACAGGTAAATTCGATTATTGTATGATATTCTTATTGTTACACTTGCAAATTGTAGACAAGCAACAAAAATATGAAGCGATTTATTTAGAACTTGGTTTGAATTGTCCTAGAACCTCAGTTAGATATCCGTTTGTATATAGCTAACTGTAAATTTATAGGTGGTTTCAAAACATGGGTCTCCCCTTTTCTTAGAGTACTTATCCATCACTGCAAGCGTAGGGGTCATGGGTCATTAATATTACGCACGAGGAAGATTCACTGGTAGCGGGTTTGTTGAATACTATGTTCACAAAGAGTTCTGTAGCACATTACCGATCTACACTCAAGTAAAACCGTGGGGAAACCTACTAAATAAATATTTGAATAGAGGAATAAAAGCCCAACTATCAATAAAGTGTAAACGAGTTGAAAACCAATGGTTGAATCGTAAAAATTGAAAACAAAGCGGCGTCGTCATTGTTTTATTTCGTGTCATTGTGGGCGGGCGCAAAGCGTGAATAACTTAGTTTAATTCTTTTGACTCCTCGTCATGTTTGCAATCCCTGGAGACTTCTACAGTGCCTCTCTTAACGTTTATCCTTTAAATATAAATAGCAAAAACAAAACGACGTTGGGTTTAACATCGAGAACAAAGGGTAAGTGCTATGACGTCACAAACAAGTAACAGTTTGACATTATGTGTAGGCTACATGATTAGGTCTTGTTGATGTTATAATTTTATCTTTGTTTTAAAGCACCCTTTATCAGAGGCAAATAGCGACATGTTCGACAACCGAGGTATTCTCATAGTCTTTTTTTCAGACTAGCTGTGCCCGCGACTTCGTCCGCGTGGAATAATTATTTTAGGCATCATTTATTTTTGCGGACAGCCTCCTTAGCTTTATAAATTGTAGCTGTTACCCACGACATAATAAACGATTGAATTAACGATTTGAATGATTTTAACGAAATGAACGATTTTAACGATTTTAACGATTTTAACGATTTTAACGATTTTAACGATTTTAACGATTTTAACGATTTTAACGATTTTAACGATTTTAACGATTTTAACGATTTTAACGATTTTAACGATTTTAACGATTTTAACGATTTTAACGATTTTAACGATTTTAACGATTTTAACGATTTTAACGATTTTAACGATTTTAACGATTTTAACGATTTTAACGATTTTAACGATTTTAACGATTTTAACGATTTTAACGATTTTAACGATTTTAACGATTTTAACGATTTTAACGATTTTAACGATTTTAACGATTTCAACGATTTTAACGATTTTAACGATTTTAACGATTTTAACGATTTTAACGATTTTAACGATTTGAATGATTTGAACGAAATGAACGATTTGAACGAAATGAACGATTTGAAAGCGAAATGTGCGAAATACACGAAATGAATGATCAGAACGATTTGAACAATTTCAACAATTTTAACGTTTTTAACGATTTGAACGATTTGACCGAAATGAACGATTTGAACACTTAGAAAGCAAAATGTACAAAATGAACGAAATGACCGAAATGAACGATTTGAACGATTGGAACGATTTGAGAGCAAAATGTGCGAAATACACGAAATGAATGATTTGAACGATTTGAACGATTTGAAAGAAAAATGTGCGAAATACACAAAATGAATGATTTGAACGAAATGAACGAAATGAACGAAATGAACGCAATGAACGAAATGAACGAAATGAACGAAATGAACGAAATGAACGAAATGAACGAAATGAACGAAATGAACGAAATGAACGAAATGAACGAAATGAACGAAATGAACGAAATGAACGAAATGAACGAAATGAACGAAATGAACGAAATGAACGAAATGAACGAAATGAACGAAATGAACGAAATGAACGAAATGAACGAAATGAACGAAATGAACGAAATGAACGAAATGAACGAAATGAACGAAATGAACGAAATGAACGAAATGAACGAAATGAACGAAATGAACGAAATGAACGAAATGAACGAAATGAACGAAATGAACGAAATGAACGAAATGAACGAAATGAACGAAATGAACGAAATGAACGAAATGAACGAAATGAACGAAATGAACGAAATGAACGAAATGAACGAAATGAACGAAATGAACGAAATGAACGAAATGAACGAAATGAACGAAATGAACGAAATGAACGAAATGAACGAAATGAACGAAATGAACGAAATGAACGAAATGAACGAAATGAACGAAATGAACGAAATGAACGAAATGAACGAAATGAACGAAATGAACGAAATGAACGAAATGAACGAAATGAACGAAATGAACGAAATGAACGAAATGAACGAAATGAACGAAATGAACGATTTTAACGATTTTAACGATTTTAACGATTTTAACGATTTTAACGATTTTAACGATTTTAACGATTTTAACGATTTTAACGATTTTAACGATTTTAACGATTTTAACGATTTTAACGATTTTAACGATTTTAACGATTTTAACGATTTCAACGATTTTAACAATTTGAACGAAATGAACGATTTGAAAGCGAAATGTGCGAAATACACGAAATGAATGATTTGAACGATTTGAACAATTTCAACAATTTTAACGTTTTTAACGATTCAACGATTTGACCGAAACGAACGATTTGAACACTTAGAAAGCAAAATGTGCAAAATGAACGAAATGACCGAAATGAACGATTTGAACGATTTGAACGATTTGAAAGCAAAATGTGCGAAATACACGAAATGAATGTTTTGAACGATTTGAATGATTTCAACGATTTGAAAGAAATGAACGAAATGAACGAAATGAACGATTTGAACGAAAATGAACGAAATGAACGATTTTAACGAAATGAACGATTCGAAAGCGAAATGTGCGAAATGAATGATTTGAACGATTTGAACAATTTGAACAATTTTAACGTTTGTAACGATTTAAACGATTTGACCGAAACGAACGATTTGAACACTTAGAAAGCAAAATGTGCAAAATGAACGAAATGACCGAAATGAACGATTTGAACGATTTGAACGATTTGAAAGCAAAATGTGCGAAATACACGAAATGAATGTTTTGAACGATTTGAATGATTTGAACGAAATGAACGAAATGAACGAAATGAACGAAATGTACGAAATGAACGAAATGAACGAAATGAACGAAATGAACGAAATGAACGAAATGAACGAAATGAACGAAATGAACGAAATGAACGAAATGAACGAAATGAACGAAATGAACGAAATGAACGAAATGAACGAAATGAACGAAATGAACGAAATGAACGAAATGAACGAAATGAACGAAATGAACGAAATGAACGAAATGAACGAAATGAACGAAATGAACGAAATGAACGAAATGAACGAAATGAACGAAATGAACGAAATGAACGAAATGAACGAAATGAACGAAATGAACGAAATGAACGAAATGAACGAAATGAACGAAATGAACGAAATGAACGAAATGAACGAAATGAACGAAATGAACGAAATGAACGAAATGAACGAAATGAACGAAATGAACGAAATGAACGAAATGAACGAAATGAACGAAATGAACGAAATGAACGAAATGAACGATTTTAACGATTTTAACGATTTTAACGATTTTAACGATTTTAACGATTTTAACGATTTTAACGATTTTAACGATTTTAACGATTTTAACGATTTTAACGATTTTAACGATTTTAACGATTTTAACGATTTTAACGATTTTAACGATTTTAACGATTTTAACGATTTTAACGATTTTAACGATTTTAACGATTTTAACGATTTTAACGATTTTAACGATTTTAACGATTTTAACGATTTTAACGATTTTAACGATTTTAACGATTTTAACGATTTTAACGATTTAAACGATTTTTACGATTTTTACGATTTTTACGATTTTAACGATTTTAACGATTTTAACGATTTTAACGATTTTAACGATTTTAACGATTTTAACGATTTTAACGATTTTAACGATTTTAACGATTTTAACGATTTTAACGATTTTAACGATTTTAACGATTTTAACGATTTTAACGATTTTAACGATTTTAACCATTTTAACGATTTTAACGATTTTAACGATTTTAACGATTTTAACGATTTTAACGATTTTAACGATTTTAACGATTTTAACGATTTAAACGATTTTATAGATTTTACCGATTTTAACGATTTTAACGATTTTAACGATTTTAACGATTTTAACGATTTTAACGATTTTAACGATTTTAACGATTTTAACGATTTTGACGATTTTAACGATTTTAACGATTTTAACGATTTTGACGATTTTAACGATTTTAACGATTTGAACGATTTTGACGATTTTAACGATTTTATCGATTTGAACGAAATGAACGATTTGAACGAAATGAACGATTTGAAAGCGAAATGTGCGAAATACACGAAATGAATGATTTGAACGATTTGAACAATTTCAACAATTTTAACGTTTTTAACGATTTAAACGATTTGACCGAAACGAACGATTTGAACACTTAAAAAGCAAAATAAGCAAAATGTGCAAAATGAACGAAATGACCGAAATGATCGAAATGAACGAAATGAACGAAATGAACGAAATGAACGAAATGAACGAAATGAACGAAATGAACGAAATGAACGAAATGAACGAAATAAACGAAATGAACGAAATGAACGAAATGAACGAAATGAACGAAATAAACGAAATGAACGAAATGAAAACGATTTTAACGATTTTAACGATTTTAACGATTTTAACGATTTTAACGATTTTAACGATTTTAACGATTTAAACGATTTTAACGATTTTATAGATTTTAACGAATTTAACGATTTTAACGATTTTAACGATTTTAAACAATTTTAACGATTTTAACGATTTTGACGATTTTAACGATTTTAACGATTTTAACGATTTTGACGATTTTAACGATTTTAACGATTTGAACGAAATGAACGAAATGAACGATTTGAACGAAATGAACGATTTGAAAGCGAAATGTGCGAAATACACGAAATGAATGATTTGAACGATTTGAACAATTTCAACAATTTTAACGTTTTTTACGATTTAAACGATTTGACCGAAACGAACGATTTGAACACTTAGAAAGTAAAATGTGCAAAATGAACGAAATGACCGAAATGAACGAAATGAACGAAATGAACGAAATGAACGAAATGAACGAAATGAACGAAATGAACGAAATGAACGAAATGAACGAAATGAACGAAATGAACGAAATGAACGAAATGACCGAAATGAACGAAATGAACGAAATGAACGAAATGAACGAAATGAACGAAATGAACGAAATGAACGAAATGAACGAAATGAACGAAATGAACGAAATGAACGAAATGAACGAAATGAACGAAATGAACGAAATGAACGAAATGAACGAAATGAACGAAATGAACGAAATGAACGATTTTAACGATTTTAACGATTTTAAAGATTTTAACGATTTAAACGATTTTAACAATTTTAACGATTTTAACGATTTTAACGATTTTAACGATTTTAACGATTTTAACGATTTTAACGATTTTAACGATTTTAACGATTTTAACGATTTTAACGATTTTAACGATTTTAACGATTTTAACGATTTTAACGATTTTAACGATTTTAACGATTTTAACGATTTTAACGATTTTAACGATTTTAACGATTTTAACGATTTTAACGATTTTAACGATTTTAACGATTTTAACGATTTTAACGATTTTAACGATTTTAACGATTTTAACGATTTAAACGATTTTTACGATTTTTACGATTTTAACGATTTTAACGATTTTAACGATTTAACGATTTTAACGATTTTAACGATTTTAACGATTTGAAAGCGAAATGTGCGAAATACACGAAATGAATGATTTGAACGATTTGAACAATTTCAAAAATTTTAACGTTTTTTACGATTTAAACGATTTTACCGAAACGAACGATTTGAACACTTAGAAAGCAAAATGTGCAAAATGAACGAAATGACCGAAATGAACGATTTGAACGAAATGAACGATTTGAAAGCGAAATGTGCGAAATACACGAAATGAATGATTTGAACGATTTGAACAATTTCAACAATTTTAACGTTTTTTACGATTTAAACGATTTGACCGAAACGAACGATTTGAACACTTAGAAAGTAAAATGTGCAAAATGAACGAAATGACCGAAATGAACGAAATGAACGAAATGAACGAAATGAACGAAATGAACGAAATGAACGAAATGAACGAAATGAACGAAATGAACGAAATGAACGAAATGACCGAAATGAACGAAATGAACGAAATGAACGAAATGAACGAAATGAACGAAATGAACGAAAATGAACGAAATGAACGAAATGAACGAAATGAACGAAATGAACGAAATGAACGAAATGAACGAAATGAACGAAATGAACGAAATGAACGAAATGAACGAAATGAACGAAATGAACGAAATGAACGAAATGAACGATTTTAACGATTTTAACGATTTTAACGATTTTAAAGATTTTAACGATTTAAACGATTTTAACAATTTTAACGATTTTAACGATTTTAACGATTTTAACGATTTTAACGATTTTAACGATTTTACCGATTTTAACGATTTTAACGATTTTAACGATTTTAACGATTTTAACGATTTTAACGATTTTAACGATTTTAACGATTTTAACGATTTTAACGATTTTAACGATTTTAACGATTTTAACGATTTTAACGATTTTAACGAAATGAACGATTTGAAAGCGAAATGTGCGAAATACACGAAATGAATGATTTGAACGATTTGAACAATTTCAACAATTTTAACGTTTTTTACGATTTAAACGATTTTACCGAAACGAACGATTTGAACACTTAGAAAGCAAAATGTGCAAAATGAACGAAATGACCGAAATGAACGAAATGAACGAAATGAACGAAATGAACGAAATGAACGAATGAACGAAATGACGAAATGAACGAAATGAACGAAATGAACGAAATGAACGAAATGAACGAAATGAACGAAATGAACGAAATGAACGAAATGAACGAAATGAACGAAATGAACGAAATGAACGAAATGAACGAAATGAACGAAATGAACGAAATGAACGAAATGAACGAAATGAACGAAATGAACGAAATGAACGAAATGAACGAAATGAACGAAATGAACGAAATGAACGAAATGAACGAAATGAACGAAATGAAATGAACGAAATGAACGAAATGAACGAAATGAACGAAATGAAACGAAATGAACGAAATGAACGAAATGAACGAAATGAACGAAATGAACGAAATGAACGAAATGAACGAAATGAACGAAATGAACGAAATGAACGAAATGAACGAAATGAACGAAATGAACGAAATGAACGAAATGAACGAAATGAACGAAATGAACGAAATGAACGAAATGAACGAAATGAACGAAATGAACGAAATGAACGAAATGAACGAAATGAACGAAATGAACGAAATGAACGAAATGAACGAAATGAACGAAATGAACGAAATGAACGAAATGAACGAAATGAACGAAATGAACGAAATGAACGAAATGAACGAAATGAACGAAATGAACGAAATGAACGAAATGAACGAAATGAACGAAATGAACGAAATGAACGAAATGAACGAAATGAACGAAATGAACGAAATGAACGAAATGAACGAATGAACGAAATGAACGAAATGAACGAAATGAACGAAATGAACGAAAATGAACGATTTTAACGATTTTAAACGATTTTAACGATTTTAACGATTTTAACGATTTTAACGATTTTAACGATTTTAACGATTTTAAACGATTTTAACGATTTTAACGATTTTAACGATTTTAACGATTTTAACGATTTTAACGATTTTAACGATTTTAACGATTTTAACGATTTTAACGATTTAAACGATTTTAACGATTTCAACGATTTTAACAATTTGAACGAAATGAACGATTTGAAAGCGAAATGTGCGAAATACACGAAATGAATGATTTGAACGATTTGAACAATCTCGAATGATTTGAACGATTTGAACAATTTCAACAATTTTAACGTTTTTAACGATTTAAACGATTTGACCGAAACGAACGATTTGAACACTTAGAAAGCAAAATGTGCAAAATGAACGAAATGACCGAAATGAACGATTTGAACGATTTGAACGATTTGAAAGCAAAATGTGCGAAATACACGAAATGAATGTTTTGAACGATTTGAATGATTTCAACGATTTGAAAGAAATGAACGAAATGAACGAAATGAACGATTTGAACGAAAATGAACGAAATGAACGATTTTAACGAAATGAACGATTCGAAAGCGAAATGTGCGAAATGAATGATTTGAACGATTTGAACAATTTGAACAATTTTAACGTTTGTAACGATTTAAACGATTTGACCGAAACGAACGATTTGAACACTTAGAAAGCAAAATGTGCAAAATGAACGAAATGACCGAAATGAACGATTTGAACGATTTGAACGATTTGAAAGCAAAATGTGCGAAATACACGAAATGAATGTTTTGAAAGATTTGAATGATTTGAACGAAATGAACGAAATGAACGAAATGAACGAAATGTACGAAATGAACGAAATGAACGAAATGAACGAAATGAACGAAATGAACGAAATGAACGAAATGAACGAAATGAACGAAATGAACGAAATGAACGAAATGAACGAAATGAACGAAATGAACGAAATGAACGAAATGAACGAAATGAACGAAATGAACGAAATGAACGAAATGAACGAAATGAACGAAATGAACGAAATGAACGAAATGAACGAAATGAACGAAATGAACGAAATGAACGAAATGAACGAAATGAACGAAATGAACGAAATGAACGAAATGAACGAAATGAACGAAATGAACGAAATGAACGAAATGAACGAAATGAACGAAAATGAACGAAATGAACGAAATGAACGAAATGAACGAAATGAACGAAATGAACGAAATGAACGAAATGAACGAAATGAACGAAATGAACGAAATGAACGAAATGAACGAAATGAACGAAATGAACGAAATGAACGAAATGAACGAAATGAACGAAATGAACGAAATGAACGAAATGAACGAAATGAACGAAATGAACGAAATAAACGATTTTAACGATTTTAACGATTTTAACGATTTTAACGATTTTAACGATTTTAACGATTTTAACGATTTTAACGATTTTAACGATTTTAACGATTTTAACGATTTTAACGATTTTAACGATTTTAACGATTTTAACGATTTTAACGATTTTAACGATTTTAACGATTTTAACGATTTTAACGATTTTAACGATTTTAACGATTTTAACGATTTTAACGATTGTGACGATTTTAACAATTTTAACGATTTTAACGATTTTGACGATTTTAACGATTTTAACGATTTTAACGATTTTAACGATTTTAACGATTTTAACGATTTTAACGATTTTAACGATTTTATTGATTTTAACGATTTTAACGATTTTAACGATTTTATAGATTTTAACGATTTTAACGATTTTAACGATTTTAACGATTTTAACGATTTTAACGATTTTAACGATTTTAACGATTTTAACGATTTTAACGATTTTAACGATTTTAACGATTTTAACGATTTTAACGATTTTAACGATTTTAACGATTTTAACGATTTTAACGATTTTAACGATTTTAACGATTTTAACGATTTTAACGATTTTAACGATTTTAACGATTTAAACGATTTTATAGATTTTACCGATTTTAACGATTTTAACGATTTTAACGATTTTAACGATTTTAACGATTTTAACGATTTTAACGATTTTAACGATTTTGACGATTTTAACGATTTTAACGATTTTAACGATTTTGACGATTTTAACGATTTTAACGATTTGAACGATTTTGACGATTTTAACGATTTTATCGATTTGAACGAAATGAACGATTTGAACGAAATGAACGATTTGAAAGCGAAATGTGCGAAATACACGAAATGAATGATTTGAACGATTTGAACAATTTCAACAATTTTAACGTTTTTAACGATTTAAACGATTTGACCGAAACGAACGATTTGAACACTCAAAAAGCAAAATGTGCAAAATGAACGAAATGACCGAAATGATCGAAATGAACGAAATGAACGAAATGAACGAAATGAACGAAATGAACGAAATGAACGAAATGAACGAAATGAACGAAATGAACGAAATAAACGAAATGAACGAAATGAACGAAATGAACGAAATGAACGAAATGAACGAAATAAACGAAATGAACGAAATGAAAACGATTTTAACGATTTTAACGATTTTAACGATTTTAACGATTTTAACGATTTTAACGATTTTAACGATTTTAACGATTTAAACGATTTTAACGATTTTATAGATTTTAACGAATTTAACGATTTTAACGATTTTAACGATTTTAACAATTTTAACGATTTTAACGATTTTGACGATTTTAACGATTTTAACGATTTTAACGATTTTGACGATTTTAACGATTTTAACGATTTGAACGAAATGAACGAAATGAACGATTTGAACGAAATGAACGATTTGAAAGCGAAATGTGCGAAATACACGAAATGAATGATTTGAACGATTTGAACAATTTCAACAATTTTAACGTTTTTTACGATTTAAACGATTTGACCGAAACGAACGATTTGAACACTTAGAAAGTAAAATGTGCAAAATGAACGAAATGAACGAAATGAACGAAATGAACGAAATGAACGAAATGAACGATTTTAACGATTTTAAAGATTTTAACGATTTAAACGATTTTAACGATTTTAACTATTTTAACGATTTTAACGATTTTAACGATTTTAACGATTTTAACGATTTTAACGATTTTAACGATTTTAACGATTTTAACGATTTTAACGATTTTAACGATTTTAACGATTTTAACGATTTTAACGATTTTAACGATTTTAACGATTTTAACGATTTTAACGATTTTAACGATTTTAACGATTTTAACGATTTTAACGATTTTAACGATTTTAACGATTTTAACGATTTTAACGATTTTAACGATTTTAACGATTTTAACGATTTTAACGATTTTAACGATTTTAACGATTTTAACGATTTTTAACGATTTTAACGATTTTAACGATTTAAACGATTTTTACGATTTTTACGATTTTAACGATTTTAACGATTTTAACGATTTTAACGATTTTAACGATTTTAACGATTTGAAAGCGAAATGTGCGAAATACACGAAATGAATGATTTGAACGATTTGAACAATTTCAAAAATTTTAACGTTTTTTACGATTTAAACGATTTTACCGAAACGAACGATTTGAACACTTAGAAAGCAAAATGTGCAAAATGAACGAAATGACCGAAATGAACGATTTGAACGAAATGAACGATTTGAAAGCGAAATGTGCGAAATACACGAAATGAATGATTTGAACGATTTGAACAATTTCAACAATTTTAACGTTTTTAACGATTTTAACGATTTTAACGATTTTAACGATTTTAACGATTTTAACGATTTTAACGATTTTAACGATTTTAACGATTTTAACGATTTTAACGATTTTAACGATTTTAACGATTTTAACGATTTTAACGATTTTAACGATTTTAACGATTTTAACGATTTTAACGATTTTAACGATTTTAACGATTTCAACGATTTTTACGATTTTTACGATTTTTACGATTTTAACGATTTTAACGATTTTAACGATTTTAACGATTTTAACGATTTTAACGATTTTAACGATTTTAACGATTTTAACGATTTTAACGATTTGAAAGCGAAATGTGCGAAATACACGAAATGAATGATTTGAACGATTTGAACAATTTCAAAAATTTTAACGTTTTTTACGATTTAAACGATTTTACCGAAACGAACGATTTGAACACTTAGAAAGCAAAATGTGCAAAATGAACGAAATGACCGAAATGAACGATTTGAACGAAATGAACGATTTGAAAGCGAAATGTGCGAAATACACGAAATGAATGATTTGAACGATTTGAACAATTTCAACAATTTTAACGTTTTTTACGATTTAAACGATTTGACCGAAACGAACGATTTGAACACTTAGAAAGTAAAATGTGCAAAATGAACGAAATGACCGAAATGAACGAAATGAACGAAATGAACGAAATGAACGAAATGAACGAAATGAACGAAATGAACGAAATGAACGAAATGAACGAAATGAACGAAATGACCGAAATGAACGAAATGAACGAAATGAACGAAATGAACGAAATGAACGAAATGAACGAAATGAACGAAATGAACGAAATGAACGAAATGAACGAAATGAACGAAATGAACGAAATGAACGAAATGAACGAAATGAACGAAATGAACGAAATGAACGAAATGAACGATTTTAACGATTTTAACGATTTTAACGATTTTAACGATTTTAACGATTTTAACGATTTTAACGATTTTAACGATTTTAACGATTTTAACGATTTTAACGATTTTAACGATTTTAACGATTTTAACGATTTTAACGATTTTAACGATTTTAACGATTTTAACGATTTTAACGATTTTAACGATTTTAACGATTTTAACGATTTTAACGATTTTAACGATTTTAACGATTTTAACGATTTTAACGATTTTAACGATTTTAACGATTTTAACGATTTTAACGATTTTAACGATTTTAACGATTTTAACGATTTTAACGATTTTAACGAAATGAACGATTTGAAAGCGA